>JARHVA010000438.1:37500-705000 GCA_037957365.1 Torreya grandis | reverse complement strand
AAGAGTTAGTTTGGAACTGATTTAAAATAAATATCCAAAGATGAAATTTATAAAATATAAAAATTAAAAAAAAAATTGGCATAAAATTACAAGTTCAGTAATTAAATAATTTTATTATTGATTTTAACAATTAAAATTGGGTAGATTCTAAAATCAGTTTCACTCATAGTCTATGAGTGTAATTTTATATTTTTAAAAGTCACCCAAGAATGCTAAGTATTCTTATAACATACATCCTTAAAAAAACATCTAATGTTACATTTGTGATTTTATTAGCATACAAAATATGACCAAAATTTCAGAATTTTTTTTGGTTTGGTCAAAGAATTTATTTAATAGTGGTTTTTTATGCACTTTATTAACTTACAATTTGGGTGAAAAATGTTTGTATTGAAACTATAATTTACATTTTCAGCTATATAGTGTTTCATTTATATATAAAATGAGTAGGAGCTTATTTATGTTGTTTGTAGTATAAAAATTTGAAATAAATCATAAAATGAAAGTATTTATCACTTCTTCTAATTAATTAGACATTGTTTCATTTGCATTTCACTAGCCTAGAATTGATGTACAAAAGATTATTTGTAATTTTTGTTTGCTTTTGCAAAACCTTTAATGGGTAAATCCATAAATAAAATTGGATGATGATTTATATACACTATTTTTATCCTAACATCAATTTGACTCATTTAACTTAAACATAATTTATTTAAATATTATTTTAGTGATATTTATTATGCTTAGTGAAGTTAGTTTTGGTCGTAGAGTTAAAATGTGCTTTTGAATTAAAATTTATTTTACCTTACTTGGACATAGGAAGTATAAATGATCCAAATTATATGTGTAATGGTATTTTTTATAGCCCAAATTTTCACCCTAGATAATTCAAGTATACCTTCTCAAATTTGGGATAACATAGAACTATCTATGCATATAAACAAGTTGCTACAAGAGATAGATCTTTAAATTCTGGGCTAGCTCCCTTGATCTATATTTTAGGCTCACACACTACAATAGATTAATCACTATTGGGGGTGAAAAGGGAAGAAGGAAACATAAAATAAACCTATACTAATGAAGGTGATACACCAAAGATAACTCCACAAACATACTTGCATTTGAACTAAGAAGGTAGGCTACTAAAATTGATCTCAACTCAAGGGTTCTTCTAGCGTAAGTGTTTCTGCATGGAGGTAGATTGATATGAATATCCAAATGTGGGTGAATATGAGGTCTAATCTTAGACACTACTAATCTCTATCACACTTTAAAAAACACCTAGAAAACATATACACTTCATGAGACCTATTAGAAGAGATGCTACTCACACAATGCATACAAGAGCAGAATGGAAGAAAGGAGAAAACATTCATCACTTGTCATCCAAATGGGCTACTTGGAATCATTAGGTAAGAATTGTAGAGACTAAATCAGCTTCAAAAATTCATTCAAAG
Source organism: Torreya grandis (assembly GCA_037957365.1). NCBI lineage: Eukaryota > Viridiplantae > Streptophyta > Pinopsida > Cupressales > Taxaceae > Torreya > Torreya grandis. Next base: position 703,543 of record JARHVA010000438.1, on the reverse strand, counting down.
GAAAAATAATATGTCCAACCATCAGGGCTTCACCATACCAATTTTGGACTCTTTATAATTCCAAAATGGCTTAAATGTATAGAGCATAAGAGAAGAGAGAGAAAGAGTGGTGTTGAAGGGTCACAAGTTCAAGTGTCAAGTCTTGAAAAAAATGAAAATAAAAGATAATTAATTATAAAATATTTCATAAATTCCTCTTAGATAAGTGTCAATATGAAACATGGCATATTCCTAAAGTTGGCATAGGGACACTTCATTCTCCTTCTTGAAACTACCCTTCTTGAAAAGGAATCCACTTGACAATCCATAACTCCTTTGAAAGTCCTTGACATATATGCATTGACTTGGGAAGGTGTAAAAAATATTTTTACATTCATTATATACCCATCAACTGATAGCCTTCTCTTTGACACTTATTGTTTACTTTCATGCAATTGCTCATTAGTCCTTTAGGCTTGAATTCACACACTTTTCACTAGGATGACATGTACATGTCCAAGAGAATTCATTGCAAATATGTGAGACAAATAATCAGAGCTTTTTTATCCTCTGGTTTATCATGTAGACCTCAATGAAACATTCAAACCATACTTCGCATCTCCAATTTGGTAGTCACATTACTTTCTCATTGTCTTATTCAATATTGCTTGCAACAAATAGAATAATATATGGGTTTTCATGCATCAATAAGTTGATAATTTAGTTTTAATATTTATAATACATCTCTACAAACCTTCCACCATGAATTTCATCTACCCATTCCCTTCTGCACCATCAAACTCCCTCAAATCCTATAGAAAACACTGAATTTGCTTCATTCTTACAAGTGATAATATAGAATAAATAAGTGGTATGGAGCCTAAAATAGTTCCAAATGGATCAAAAACACTTTACAAGTCAATTTATGCCTCCTAGATGCATTTCACACCTTATATTTCTCATTAGGTTCTTGAGAGGGTTTTAGGTCATTTAGGTTCCTAACAATGATTCATAAAGGTTAAGCCCTTAACCTTAAAACCAATGCCACTAATTTTGAGTTAAATACCTCCATAAATTATCCCTAAGTGATTGATATCCCATGCAGATCATTTGTATAGATATGAGTGAAATAAAATGGATTCTTGATTAACTACTTACATTCTGGATAGCCTTGAGACAAATTTAGGCCCAAATGACCAATTCTAGGTTGTATTTTACAAAATGATGGGCCCAATATATATTATACTCTCCCATTAAGGATATAAATTTTATTTGGAAGGTCATATGATCAAATTAGTGACATTAGACACCATGAGCGTTCATGCCTAATTCTGGGCCTAATAGACATGGAATGTGTTTTTGAGTTTGTAGTTACTTCTTAGTGATGATAGTGACTGTAGGTGTTCTTAAAAACTTGTTTAAATTTTATTATAACCTATAAATCATCCAAAAACCATTTTTATCTCTCCCTTTCATCCTTTTACCCTTTGTGTACTAGGTTTATAGGTTGGTTTGCTTATGGAGTGCCTCTAGTTTAAGAAAAAACAAAGGACACTTCCCCTATTAGTCTAACCTGATATATAATATATAAGTATTTTTTAGGTCACTTTGACCCTATATTTAAAGTTTAAAATATTTAACACACCCATAAAGGCCTTAAAATTTTAAATCCTCAAAACTAGATACTAGTTTTGTGACTGTGTGCAGGATTTAGAAACCTAAACAGAGTCTGAAGTTAGAAACCTATTTGCTCAGCCTTCTCTTTGCTTATTTATCTCTAAGGATATCATTTAAATGTGTTATTATAAATTTTATGGTGATTTATATATTTCCATATTCAGCATACACATTTTTCTATCAACCAAACCTACATTCTCCATTTGCTTGAGGCTAGTTTGTCTCCTAAATCAGACTATAGGTGTTCATTAGAGAAAACAAAATATTCGTGTAGGTGACAAGACCAGTTTGGGAACTATAATTAATGATTTTGGTTTCATCTGAATTCATTTGGGTCATCTCACATTTGAATATATTCATATCTATGTTGATACCATGTTATCATCTCTCACCATTAACATACTATAGTGTCATTATTGCATGTTCATTTGGGCTCAAGGCACTATAGTTTTTGAGTGTTTTTAGTAAAAACTTGACTAAGTTAAAACCATTTAACTATTTTTATCCCTTGACATAACAACCTCCTTTTATGTTCATATGCTACCTTTAGGTCTAGTCTACAAGGAAGAAACCATTAGGCTTGCCTAGAACTCATATACCTACACCACATAATGACACTAAATGGAACAAAGTCTCCTTTCAAATAAGTTAAGGTAAAACTTCACATTTGCAACTTATACAACTTTGCACCTCTATAAGTGTCAATGAAGGTTCTAAGCATAGTTTTGAATATGTTTAAGGATTATGAACCATAAATCCAATCTTAAACTCTTCAAATCTCTATTTTCAAGTCCAAATCTCTCATCAACCCACTGTCTAAACACTCCTACATAGTATTGTACATGAATATTTTAGGGTTACTTAACTATATCAAGTGTCATAGACCTACCTTCCACCAATGATCCTCTTGAGTATAAAATTTCAATGCAGAAACTAATCACCATGCTCTAAGGGGTTGAACATAAATGTGTTAGCCCTGACCTAAAACCATTCATAGGAGGATGAAACTCTGTAATTACCAAAAAATTCTCTATATACCATGATGGTGTTCACTTATAACACAATGAGACACTTCTACCTATTTATTAATATCCACATGTGTAAATTCAATTATATTCAACATGAAAAGTATTAACATACTCTGTAAGACCATATGCATCACTTGGTTTATGCAGACCATTGCAAATATATGATAAAATCAATGTGTTGTGGTTATATAGGTAGTTTGGAGGTGTTAAAAATCTTATTTATTGTTCATAAAATATGGACCATCAATACAAAAACCATAAAAATTAAATAGGATATCATGAGGACTAATAACATCCCCCAAGTGCACTCAATCCAACTCCTCTTCTCATGTACATACTAACAAAAAACCTTTGACCTTTTTGAATTGTCCAAGGGAGTGATAGGAGAGATAAATTGGTTTTGATCAATTTTTAACCTATTGAATCTACATAAACCTATAAATGAGCTATGGGGATCTCAATAAACTTCTCATAATACTTCACATGTGCTAGATGAGTTATACAGTCTATAAAACTAACTGAAACTAATGTTTTATAGATGATCTTATTTCTTGTACATTGAACCTATAATGTTTTAGTTTTAAAACCTTCCTTTGACATTTTATTACATGACACACATTATCCTAAGTTATTAGGATAAGAGAGACAAATGTGACCAAGGTGAAAACATATTAAGTGATCCTCAAACTATGACTTAACCTCATTAATGACCATGATGACTATTTAAAACCTAGAAGAACCCTATGAAAATTTTTCATGTATAGGGGGGTTGACCCAATTTGACCTAGAGTGAAATTTGGTTAACATTTTGGTGATTTCTAAGGGGTAGCATGCTTGTTATGATAAATACCAGTTGCCTTATCCTATCCTTGGGAAATGGAGTCACTTATATGCTTTAATTAACACTTATATGCCTCTGAATAAACCAAAAACTTACACCAAACACCATAGTAAATAAACAAACACTTGTTCTCTCTAAATACTTAGGGAAAACACAACAAGAAGATAAGCAAGCTAGAATATATACAAACTAACCTAAAGCAAACTTTCTCCTCCTAGGTCAAAGGTAAAGATTATACCATTATTTTATTCATGAGATAAAGGAGTTCATGAATCAATTTTATTTTTTATCTTTGGCCTTGATTTCTTTAATTCCTCTATGATTTCCACTCTCTTTGGCATGTCTTCAATTGTAATGATGGCAGTTGCAAACATATCACCTATGAAATTGAACTCTTCTTTCATTTCAATAGCCTTCTCATGAACTTTATTGATTTTTGTGCTTGTCTCAATCATGATCACTTCTTGAATTATAGGGGCCTTTTCTATCTTAGTACTTTTAATATTTTCATGTTGTCCTTCAAGAAAAAAATCATCTTCAATAATATCTTCAACTTGAACAATAGGAAGTGTAGGATTTTGAAAGGCCTTAAATTCACCACATATCTCATTGAATATTAACCACAAGTCATCTTTTTTCATGAAATTAGTATCATCTCCCTCTTCTATTACATTTTAAAATTCAACCTCTTGATCAATCTCATGAATATCAACCAACTCAACTGATGTGATGTCCTTCTCAAGCACCTCCTCTCTCATGTCTTGATTAAACTCTTTTTTAATAGATATAACATGGTCTAGATCTTCTCTTTATTCACTCAAAAAGGTTAAATTTTTTTTATCTTCACCAAATGGAGTCCCTATAGTGAGTTTTACATCATATACTCTTGATTCATATTCTTGATCAGTTTCAACTTGATATTTCTCTTCTTCGCTAATCTCCCATTGGATGAGTTTTCCTTCAAGAAGGGATGAGGTGGGAGGGTGGTGAATAAATTCATGGGTTGGAGAGTGATTATGAGGTGTGGTGGATTTTTCATGAAAGAGAATGGGGATGGAGGTATTATTATTTAAATTGAGAGGCACTTGAAATAATTCTTGAAGAGATAGTAGTTTGAATTGGGCCATAGCCATTTCATTTTCTTCAACAAGCACCTCACCTTTATCATAACCCTTGTGAGGATCTTTAATAGTTGTAACTTCATCTCCCACCTTCTTAACTAAGGCCTATTTTTGACATTTGAAATATTCTTAGATAAACCTCTAAGATGGATAAGCTATAGGTTTTTGAGGAAAGGGAAACGAAGCTTCAGAAAACACAAAGTTTTATTTCTTGACATAAACTTCTTGGTCCTCACTCTCTTCATCTTTATTTCCCCAAGACTTCACTACTTGGCTCCAAGCTGGATTTTTGAAACTATTAGGCTCTCTTGAAGGCTCCTCTTGAGGGATACGTATAGTTTGAAGAAGGTTGCCTCCAAGAAGTTGCCTCTTAAGAGCTTGGACTTCTTCTTCAATATCTTTAATCACATCTTCTTGATAGCATTATTCATTGGATTCTTCATAAGGTTTATCAATAACATCATGGTCATATGGAGAAAGAACAAGATGACCATAGGGCTTCCATGGCTCATAGGGCTGATAAAAACCTTGATAGGGCTATTAAAGGATTTAGTATGGGTCACAAAAAGATAGGTAAGGAGGTGTATAGTAGGATTTCTCTTGGAAATCAAAAGAAATGACTTTAGTATGAGATATTATGTTTAATTTACGCATGAAATAGTGTATTATTCTTCCACCAAAATTCAAATATTGGAGTTTTCAGATACTACAAGAAGTGGGCTATTACAACATTCTTACTGTCAAAGCCAACATCCACCTTAAACAACCTTCTTGGGATTCATGTCCCACTATGCATGATAAAACTATTATAGCCAAAAATTTCACCATAGATAATGCAAGTAGACATTTTCAAATTTGGGATAACATTGAACTATCTTTACATATAGACAGGTTGCTACAAGAGATAGATTTCTAGATTATGTGATAACTCCCTTGACCTATATTTTAAGCTCACACACTACACTAGACTAATCACTATTGAGGGTGAAAATGGAATAAGGAAACATAAAATCAACCTATACTAATGAAGGCGATACACCAAAGATAACTCCATAAACATACTTGCATTTTCACTAAGAAGGTAGGCTATTAAAACTAATCTCAACTCAAGGGTTCTTCTAGCATATATGTTTATACATGGAGGCAGATTGTTATGCATATATAGAGGTGGGTGAATAGGAGGTCTAATCTTAGACACTAATAATCACTCTTATGCTTAAAAACACACCTAAAAAACATATACACTTCATGAGACCTATTAGAAGAGATGTTACTCACATAATGCATACAAGAGAAGAATGTAAGCAAGGAGAAAACATTCATCACTTGTCATCCAAATGGACTATTTGACATAATTAGGTATAAATTACAGAGACTAAATCAAATTCAAAAATGTATTAAAAGGCAAAATAATATGTCAAACCATTAGGGCTTCACCATACCAATTATGGACTCTTTACAATGCTAAAATGGCTTAAATATAGAGAGCACAAGAGAAGAGAGAGAAAGAGTGACATTGAAGGGTCACAAGGACAAGTTTCAAGTCTTGAAGACTAGTTATAATGTAAGAGAATGAGTTGTAAAATAGTTTATAAAGTCATCTTAGACAAGTTTCAATCTAAAACATGGCATATTCTTGAAGAGGAATCCACTTGATAGTCTAGAACTAATTTGAAAGTCTTTGACACATATTCACTAACTTAGGAAGGTGGAAAATATATTGTGACATTCATTATACACCCCTCAACTAATAGTCTTTGCTTTTATGCTTGTTATTCACTTCCTTACAACTGCTTACTAGCCCTTTAGGCCTAAATTCACACACTTGTCACTAGGATGACATATACATGTCTATTAGAATTCATTAAAAAGATGTGAGACACATCATCAGATATTATTTTATCCTATATTCTATCATGTAGCCCTCAATGAAAACTTCAAACCATACTTCTCATCTCCAATTTAGCAGTCACATTACTTTCTCATTGTCATATTCAAGACTACTTGTAACAAATAAAATAAAAAGGGGTTTTCATGCATAAATGAGGTGATAATTGAGTTTAAAAAGTTATAATAAATCTCTACAGACCTTCCACCATGAATTACATCTAATCATTCCCTTTTGCACCATCAAATCACCTCAAATACTTCATAAAACACTAAATTTTCTCCATTTGTACAAGTGATAGTACAAAATAACTGAGTGGTAGGGAGCCTAAAAGAGTTCCAAATGGATCCCAAAACACTTTCCAAGTCAATTTACCCATCCTAGATGAATTTCACACCATAGATTTCTCATTGGGTTCTTGAGAGGGTTTTAGGTCATTCATGTTCTTAACAATGATTCATAAATGTTAAGCCATTAAATTTTGAACCAATGCCAATGAGTTTGAATTCAAAACCTCCATAAACTATCCCTAAGTTCTTGAGATCCCATGAAACTTGCATACAAATATGAGTGAAAGAAAATGGCTTCTCAATTAGTTGCTTTCATTTTGGATAGCCCTAAGATAGATTTAGTTCAAAATAAACAATTTTGGGTTGTATTTTGTAAATTTATGGGTCAAATTAATATTATAAAATCCAATGAAGTCTCTCAAGTTTCTTGTGAATGTCATATGATCAAATTAGTGACATTAGACACCATAAGGGTTCATGTCTAGTTTTAGGCCTAATAGACATGGATTGTGTTTTTGAGTATGTAGTCACTTCTGAGTGGTGACAGTGAATATAGGTGTTATTAAACACTTTTTTACATTTAATTAAACCATATAAATCATCTAAAAACCATTATTATTTCTCCCTTTCATCCTTTTACCCTTCATATATTGGGTCTGCATGTTAGCTTGCTTATGGAGTGCCTCTAGTCTGAGACAAAATAGAGGACACTTCCCCTATTATTATGACCTAAAATAGACTATGGAGTGATTTTTTATGTAATTATTAACATAGTTATCAATTTTTAAATCCTTAACATACCCATAGAGGCCTTAACATTTCAAATTCTCAAAACTAGTTACTAGTTATGTGACTGTGTGTAGGATTTAGAAACCTAAACTAAGTATAAAGTTATAAACCTATATGCTCAATATTATCTTTGATTATTTTACTCTAAGGATATCATTTAAATGTTATATTATCACTTTTAGGTTGATTTATATGTTTCCATATTTAACATACACATTTTTCTATCAACCAAACCTATGTTCTCTATTTACTTGAGGCTAGTTTGTCTCCTAAATCAAACTGTAGGTGTTCATTAGAGAAAAAAAGATTCATGTAGGTGATGAGTCCGGTTTTGAAATTTTAATTCATTATTTTGGCTTCCTATAAATTAATTAGGGTCATATCACATTTTAATATAATAATCTCTACCTTTAGACCATGCTATCATCTCTCACCATTAACATACTATAGTGTCATTATTGCATTTTCATTTGGGCTCAAAGGCACTATAATTTCTAAGTTTTTTCAGTAGAAAATTGAATAATATGAAAATAATAAACCATTATTATCCCTTGACATAGTAACCTCCTTTTATTTTCATATGCAACCTCTAGGTCTAGGCTACAAGGAAGCAACCATTAGGCTTACCTAGACCTCATATACATGCACCACAAGATGACACAAAATGGAAAAAAACACCTTTCAGAGAAGTTAAGGTAAAATTTCCCATTTGAAAATTCTCTAATTATGCACCTCTTTAAGTGTCAATGAAGGGTATGAGTGTATTTTTGACTATGTTTAAGGCTTCTATACTTTTAATCCAATCTCAAACTTGTTAAAGCTCTGTCCCAAAGTCTAAATCTCTCATTAACCAACTATCTAAACATTCTTACATAGTCCTATAGATGACTATTTTAGGGTTACTTAACTATATCAAGTATCATGGACTTACATTCCTATTGGCCAAAATTGGCCTACATACAAATTTTTTGCCTTGATGACTAATCTCTTTCTAGTTATGACTTAGTGATGCAGTTCACTATCTTGAAGGGTCTTGGCATGGTGAACTAAATTGTCTCAGGAGCTTATTAAAGTTGAATATCCAATGGTAAAGGGAGGAGATAATATTCATGTCCCTACTTCATGTTCTTATCCTTCTTGTGAATCTTTTATCAATGTTTTAGGTAAGTTTGGAAACTTTAGGGTAAATGCCTAAAAGTGGGGTTTACACTGCAAATACTAGATCAAGATGGTTTTCAAGGTTATTCACCATCCAATGGAAAGAATGAAGTGGTGGGAAAAATAAAAAAACTATTAGATACTTGATTAAAATTTCAATATGGCCTAAGCCCTTTTACCAAGAACCAAACAAAAATTGGAGATTGTTGTGTACTTTTAAACTTTAAAAAGTTGCAAAGTTGTGAGGTATCTCTGCTTTCCCAATTTCAAAAAAATTTAAATTTGTAAAGTTTCAAATTTAAAAAGTTGAAAAGTATCTACTCTTTCTAGCCTATGCAAAGTTTCAAAGTTGCACAATGCACTTAAATATCCACTTTCCTACCTATCAAAACCCTAGTGGAGATTTAGAGGGACTTTGCATGTGTTTTTCCAAGCCAAAACCTTGATGGAGATTCATAGGGACTTTGCATGTGTTTTTACAAACTAAAACCCCAACAAAGATTCAAAAGGACTTTGCATGTGTTTTTACAAGTTATAACCCCAATGAAGATTTAGAGGGACTTTGTATGTGTTTTTATAAGCCAAAACCCCAATGAAGATTTAAAGTGACTTTGCATGTGTTTTTACAATCCAAAACCCCTACAAAGATTTAGAGGGACATTACATGTGTTTTTCAAGTAAAAACCTTAATGAATATTTAGATAAACTTTTCATGTGTTTTTAAGTAAAAAACCTAATGATTTATGGGTGCAGATGTTCATAGAATTCTAAGCTCTTGAATACCCTTTTTAATCAAAGGAGATTAGAAGAAAAATCATGATCAGACCTTAAGCACCATGGAGGGTCATTGATAGAATTTAATCCTCCTCTTCTACATTAGATATAAATATGGTGGTTGAAGCACATTTATTGAAGATTGAAAGCTTTCTCCTCTTCTTTCTCTTCTCTTCTTTTATATAGATTTTTTGCCTTCTCATTATAAATGATGCTCTCATTTGATAAGGTAAAACCCTATAAAAATTTGTAAATAATAGCCTTTGAAGCAATAATATTACCTATTTTGCCTATCTCTTTGACTGAACTTTGTGTTTTAGGTAGTTTTTTCATGATTGCCTTATGAAGAAGTCTTCTTTCTTGGTGATTGTCCTCTCCTCCTTGCCTTTTCAGGTGGTTTAAGGTGTTTGTAGGTCTAAATTTGTGTTGTTTTAGTCATAAGTGAAGGTATAGTGTGAATTTTACCAATCATCTATACTTTTTCCCTTGTCTCTAAGGCTTTATTTATAATTATTCATGCAAACCAGCTAGTGTTGGAGATTGTGTAAGTGATGGATCTTTGAGTTGTCTTTGTGTTTGTTTTTGAGCAATTAGGAGTGTCATTTAGTTTGGTACATCACCATTTTATGATTTTAGTCATTTTTATGCATCTCTCTACCCCTTTCCCAACCGAAATTAGTACTTTAAGTTATTTACCAAGAGGAACCAGCCTTCTTTAGAGGTTTAACCTCATCATAGGATACCCACAACTTGGGGTTAATCCCATTATGTGGCTAAGAGTGAGAGAGACTAAATAACCCTCTCACATGGTGAAACTTGTTAGGGTGTGGAGCTAAAAGCTTCAACTGTTTACAGACACGAAGAAGAGGATGCTGAAGAACCAGAAGCACCGGCGTCGGCAGCATGACCGACGTCGGTCAGATGCAGTGCAGAAGGCAACCGATGACGGCAGGAAGTCGACTAACGTCGGTCAGCACCAGATAGATAGGGACCGACGTCGATCACCTGTGTGTTCCAGAACTACTGTTGATGAACAGTCAGTTAAGTGAAGCGAGTGTTTGCATGTCAAAGGACTAATTTAAGTCACGAGCTGCGTGTCTAATTATTTTAATTAGAATTCTATTTTTTTAAGCATGGGATCCTATTTAAAGACCCATGAGGCATGTATTGTAATCATCAAGAAGGCAAGTAAAAGCATTGAAGCAAGCAAGGTCAAGGAGATCAGCTGAAGCATTCAAGGAGGGGATAATAACTCAGGCTTTAGAGTTGTTAAGGTTGAGCAAGAGAGAGAGGGAAGAAGGTCTTAAGGTGTGGCAAGACTTTGAGGTGGAAGAAGAAGTGGCATCTTCCTTATTGTATTTTCTTCTAGTAATATTTAATACAAGAGTGTGTATTTTCTCTCAAATTCTTTGTTGTCTCAAGTTTCTAGTTACTTAATCATTTTGGTATAATTCCATGTTTAACTGCTTATAAGAAAGTAATCAATTGTGCTTCCATTGGATAAGGGGTCACCTAACAGTTGGTATCAGAGCATGTTTATTGTTTTAGGTTCCTGACAAGTGGTATCAAAGCTACGGTTTGCAAGAAGCAGGGTATTGTTTTTGATTACAGGTCATTCACAGGGTTTTTTTATTGAGTGGGAGTTCAGAAATGGCAAAAGAAAGTAAGCTACAAATGGAGAAGTTTAACGGCAAGAATTATCAACATTGGAGGATGTAGATTGAGGACTATCTGTATCAGAAGGATTTGTACTTACTGTTGGGTGGGGTTACATGCAAGCCCACAGATATGAAGGATGAAGAATGGAGTGTTCTTGATCAGAAGGCTCTCAGTTCTATAAGGTTGAGCCTTGCATCGTCTGTGATTTCCAGCTTATCACAGTGCAAGACAATGGAAGAGTTGATAAAGTCCTTGGCAAATTTATATGAAAAGCCCTCGGCTTCTAATAAGGTATATCTTATGAAGCAGCTATTTACTTTGCAAATGTAGGAAGGTGGATCGGTACATACTCATCTCAGTGATTTCCATGGTTTGGTAAACCAATTAGCTTTAGTCAATATTGTTTTTGATGATGAGGTAAAGGCTCTCTTGATTTTATGTTTTTTGCCTGAAAGTTGGGATAGTTTGGTTATGGCAGTAAGTAATTCTGCATCTGATTCTAAAATCTTAAAAGTTTATGATGTTGTGAGTGTGATCTTGAATGAGGAAATACATAGGAAAAGCATAGGTGAATCATCAGGGAATGCTTTAAGTGTAGAAAGCAAGGGAAGGCAAAGGGAGAAGGTTGAGCAAGGGAAATCAAGGTCGGGAAGGAGATCTGAATCTAAAGGTATTACCTGCTAGTTTTGTGGAAAGAAAGGACACACAAAGAAGGAGTGTTGGTTGAGAGATAAAGAGAATCAACATGTAGGTATTGAAGAAGCAAAGGATGCAAATATTGTGGTACAGGATGCTCTCATACTTTCTTTGGATAGTCAGGTAGGATCATGGATTTTAGATTCTGGTTCATCTTTTCATGCATCCCCAAACAGAGATTTGTTCCATGAGTATGAACAAGGAGACTTTGGAGTGCTTTATTTATGGGATGGTACGCCTTGTCAGATAGTTGGCAAAGGGAAAGTGCAGTTGAGATTGTAGATTGACAACACATGGGTGTTGAAGGAGGTTATGCATGTCCTGATTCTGAAGCAGAGTCTGATTTTTGTAGGAAGGTTGGGTGATGAGGGATGCACAATAACCCTCACAGTGGATTCTTGGAAGGTTACCAAGGGAGCACTTGTTCTAGCAAGAGGTAAGAAAGTAGATACTCTTTATCTATCTACTTGTATTGTTGATTCTACTTCTAGTTTATCTACTTCAGCTGTAGATTCGAAGATGTGGCTTAATAGGCTTGGTCACATGAATAAGAAGGGAATGGACATTCTTGATTCAAAAGGTATGTGTTCATATTCAGAAAGCATAGATAGAGTTCATTGCAGGAAAAGGAAATTTGATGCTTTTGATAGGAACAAAGAAGCCTTGGTGTTTACAGAGGAGATGAAGGACAGAGATTAGTCACAGGGGCTGAATAAATTTGAGCAGGGTAGTATGGACAAAGGTTTGATCCAAGATGAGCTCACAGATGAAAATTTCATCACTTACAGGAAAACATAGGTACCGACGCCGGTGCTCCCATGGCACCGACATCGGTTAGCTAGATACTGACATCGGTCATGTGCAGACCAGCAGGGTCGATAGGTCAGGCAGGAGAAGTCTGACGTCGGTCATAAGGACCAACGTCGGTAGGGGGGACACCAGTGTTGGCCAGGGAAATGACGTCGGCAGTCAGGGTTAGTGTAGGGAACCGACATTGGTTGGGAGTAGACTGGGAGATGGCCGAGATCGGTCACTGGAACGGATGTTGGGTGGACAGCTAGCTATCAATGAGTCTCAAACACCCATATAGAGGTTAGAAAAGGTATGTGAACCTCATATTCATTGTTCACCTTCTTTATATTGCTTATTGATAGTCAAGAACTAGGAAGATGGAAGAAGCAATGCAGGTAGAATCCAGAAATAGTGGGAGCTTGGCATGGATGAGGAGTGTGAGTCCTTGGAGAAGAGCCAAACAGGTATTTGTTGGTAGAGTTGTCAGCTGGAAGGAAGCACTGGATAGAGGGATGGATTCCCATATTAGAGAAGAGAGTGGATGGACACATGAGACAGAAGGCTATGGTATATGGTCTTGATTAGGCTGCAGAGCAATGGAGGTTTGACCATTGTATTTTATCTTTACCAGGTTGGATAATATTAGCTACATTATCCTATTACTGTATTGTGTTACTTGTTGCAGGGTTTCATATACAGGGAGTTCTCTGAGCTAAGGGTAGAGTTGGTTCAGAAGTATGTCATGAAGAATTTGGGAGTAACAAAATTCTTTTGGCATAAGTGACAGGTATTGCATCACAGGTTCAGTGGTGGTTGGTCTTCAAGAGTGACTTTGAAGAGGGATACAGAGCCAAGGGAACAAAATAGATGGTGTACAGGTACAGGTACAGTAGCAACTATTTATCTCCAAGTGGGAGATTGTTAGGGTGTGGAGCTAAAAGCTTCAACTATTTGCAGACACGAAGAAGAGGATACTGAAGAACTAGAAGCACCGGCGTCGGCAGCATGACCGACGTCGGTCAGATGCAGTGCAGAAGGCAATCGGTGACGGTAGGAAGTCGGCCGACGTCAGTCAACACCAGACAGACAGGGACCGACGTCGGTCGCCTATGTGTTCCAGAACTACTGTTGACAAACAGTCAATTAAGTGAAGTGAGTGTTTGCATGTCAAAGGACTAATTTAAGTCACGAGCTGTGTGTCTAATTATTGTAATTAGAATTCTATTTTTTTAAGCATGGGATCCTATTTAAAGACCCATGAGGCATGTATTGTAATCATCAAGAAGGCAAGTAAAAGCATTGAAGCAAGCAAGGTCAAGGAGATCAGCTGAAGCATTCAAGGAGGGGATAATAACTTAGGCTTTAGAGTTGTTAAGGTTGAGCAAGAGAGAGAGGGAAGAAGGTCTTAAGGTGTGGCAAGCCTTTGAGGTGGAGGAAGAAGTGGCATCTTCCTTATTGTATTTTCTTCTAGTAATATTTAATACAAGAGTGTGTATTGTCTCTCAAATTCTTTGTTGTCTCAAGTTTCTAGTTACTTAATCATTCTAGTATAATTCCGTGTTTAATTTCTTATAATAAAGTAATCAATTGTGCTTCCGTTGGATAAGGGGTCACCTAACAGTTGGTATCAGAGCATGTTTATTGTTCTAGGTTCCTGACAAAACTCTATGCCAAAACAATTTTTAGCATGCTATATGGGATGTATTTGAAGTATATTGAGTGAGGTTGATGCTAGTCTTGATCTATTTGTAGTAGCTATAACATCCACACTCTCATTATCTAGTGACTCTAATGAACACTCATCTTTCTAGTGGTAGAATAGTGCCTATTGTTCATGCCAAAGGTGACTACAAGTTTAGATTCTAGAGGTATTCCTTTTGAATTTGTTGAATTACGTTTTAACTTAGTAAAAATATTGAGGTTTGATAACACTCATCCATATATGAGAATATTCCCTCCTAAGCCAATTTCCAAGTCTACCTATGCTAGAAGATCCTTGTTAGCTCCTTTCATTAGCATGGTTACCCTTAGAGCCTTACCCTTTATGGTTTTCAATTGTCAAAGTCCTTTGAATTTTAACCAATATGATATTATCCTAGTGTTATCCCTTAAGAGTGTGCCTTACTACTCAGGGGATAGCTCTACAACTCCTTCTAAACAAATCAGAGACATAGCTAACTTTTAAAACATACATAACATCACTAAAGAGAATGTCGCTATTAGGATGGTGGCCATCTATTTAAAGGGAAAGGCCCTATATTGGTATAGGAACCTAAATCCTAATTATATCACAACATGAGATTAGTTAGGGGAGCTTTATGTAAGAGGTTTGAAGAAAAGAGTGACAACTTGTTACTAGTAGAGTGGTTGACAACAATCAAGAGATCTCCTCAAGAGTTCATGTAGGACTTTAAAAATAGGTTTTAGAAAACATGGGATAGGATTCCAATCCTTGTCAAGCTTAATCCTAATTATGATTTCCTATATTATCTAAAGTCATTCAATAGTGACATTGTAGTTATGATATAGTCAATGGGGGGAGCACATTACCTAATTCTTATGAGTTAGCAATCAGGGTAGAGAATAACCTAATACAAGGTGGAAAGCTCAAACCTAGGCCTTCTATGACATTTTACCCTAAGATCCAACCACATATTACTATTATTTCTCCTCTTTCTTCTATTCCTCCATTGCTAATGCTTATTTCCATACCTACACCGAGACAAGACAAAACTTTAACTAGTTAGTATAGTGAACTTCAATAACTCAAAAACATGTTCCAAATATTTGTCAATGAGTTAGTGAATGTTAAGAGGTATAAATATTATTTTAATATAACATACAAGCCATTATATCATCCTCAACAACCCTATCAAGATAATAGGTCACCCTTTAAGGATAATTCTCAAGGGCAAGGGTAACCCACTTATGTTAAACCAAGTAAAAACTATAATCCTAATGCTGCAAGTACTTCCAAGATATTGGTCCTTGTTTAAAACAATCTTTCATAAGAGGGTGAGTTTCCTCTACCTTGTAATCAATACTATAATTAGGATATCACCCCAAATTTAGAGTTCAACCAAGGATTCAATGAACAATGGTAGTAGGGTGGTAGTTATGGGTTCAACCAAGTTTTAATGGCATAAAATACACAAGTGACTATGATGACTAAACCAAAATAGCTTAACAAGTCTAAGGGGATAATGAGGGACAAAATTAATTATATGCTACATGGTGAACTACCAATTGGAGGAGTGTTATGCTTTCAATCAACAAGCTAGTACTAACAAATAAAACATTCTTGTGGAAGCCAACACAAGGTTCAAGAGAAGGAACATAGAGGGTAAAAAATAAGTAATTTATGGATCTTCTACTCCTCGATTATTATCAAATCCAAATGAGCCTAATGCAGCTCCAAAATCTAAAATAACTTAGAAAAATTAGAACCAAGGATGTACTTTCATATCTCAAAGCTCACAAGTACAAAACACTATTATGGCTCCCAAAGCTGAAGAAAAGTTTAGTAAATGAAGAAGTCAAATGTGAGTGTCCCTATGTGTGAAATGTCTTTTATACCTAGTCAAAAAGGCTTGTTAAAAATCAATGTTTTAGAGAATCCACCAAGCAAAGAGAGTGTGGTCCTCACTAATGCAATCAAAAATAATGAGAGGAAGTCAAAAAATGTAATCAAACCTCTTCCATCATACATTTATTTGATCATTGACAACTCCTTGGTATATAACTGCATTGTGGATAGTGGGGCAAACACTTCAGTGATGCCTAAATTAGTAACAGTTCAATTTAGTTTAAAATGTGAACCCTTCTCTAAAGGGGTATTACAACTTGATGAATATTCTACTAAAACATCTAGTATTATTATAGGTTTGAATTTAACCCTCCATGTTTGTCCTAATGTTTCAGTGGACCAAGATGTGGTTGTTCTAGAGGTACCACCCCATTTTGCTCTATACCTATCTATAGACTTCACCAAATTTGGAGGTAACCTAGAAGCATATTGGTCCTATATGGCATTTAGGACAAGGTATGTGTTAGGATGTGGAGCTAAAAGCTTCAACTTGATGTAGATGAAGAAAAGAAGGTTGCTAAAGATCCAGAAGAACCAGCGTCAGTAGCATGACTGATGTCGGTCATGATCAGTGCAGAAGGCAACCGACGTCGGTAGGTAGTCGACCGACGTCGGCAGCACCAGGCAAGCAGGGACCGGCGTCAGTCGCTTGTGTGTTCTAGAATTGCTCATTGCATGAATAGTTAGTTAAGTGAATGGAGTGTTTGCATGTAAAGGCTAATTATACTCTTGAGTTGTGTGTCTAATTATTGTAATTGTGATAGTCTAATTATTGTAAGTATGAGATCTATATAATAGACTCATGGGCTGTATTGTAAACTTGTAGCTAGAGAGTAAGAGAGCAATAAGCTCCTTCTGAGAGAGGAGAGCAATGGTGTGTTCCTCCTAGTGCCACAGTACCAAGGTGGGTACTGGTTTGGAGAATCAGCAGGGTTCTTCGTATGTGTATGATCATGGTCAGCAAGTGCGCATGACTTTCTATAGGAGATCTACAATGGTGAGTAAGGTCTAGTGATTTGCAGGTAGTAGCAGAGAGCAGGGGATCTACTTGGAGTATGGTTGTGTGCTTGGTGTACTGGCAGTGTGTTACTGACTGGTTGGAGAGGTGAACATCAATTCTATATTGGAGTTGATTGTTGGGACCGAGAGAGAGAGAGAAGAAGGTCTTGAGGTGTGGCAAGCCTTTGAGGTGGAAGAAGAAGTGGCATCTTCTTTATCGTATATTCTTCTGAGTGATTATTAATACAATTGTGTATTGTCTCTCAATTCTTGTGTTGTTTCATATTTCTAGTTACTTATTGATTCTGGTTAAATTCCGTGTTTAGTTGCTAATACAAGAAGTAATCATATGTGCTCTATTGGTGGAGCAAGATCTTGTGGTCCTATATGGCATTTAGGAAAAGGTATGGAACCAAGGTGTCCATTAAGGCTAAACCAACTACAAGGTTTCACATTAAACCTTATGAACTAAGAGACCCAACTATCAACTGCTCAATCTTAGATAAGGAAAGCTGCCCTATTGATTGAGAGCTAGACACTCGTGTTGAGGTACTACCTAACATATTTTGGGATGGGTTATGGAATGAAAATCAACAAAGTGAAACTTTAGGAGGCATTAAATAAACAAATATGGGAGTCTATTTCTTGCATGAAGAGAATGAGTTTATACCATCCCTTACTAGGCCACAAGAGGAGAATCATGGAATCTATAAAATGTTCTTTGATGGATCAAGGAGAAAAAATGGAGTAGGGGTAGGTTTTATGATAGTCTCTCCCTCTAATGATAAGTACTATTCATCTTATAGGTTTTAGTTTATATTTTCTTGTAATGTAGTTGAATATGAAGGCCTTATTCATGTCCTCTAATGAGCTATAAAGATAAAAATCAAGCAATTATAGGTATATAGAGATAGTGAACTCATTATAAATTAGTTAAGAAGCCAAAATATATCCAAGAAACCCTTGATGAAGTCTTACAAGCATAGGGTGTGGGATATATTAGAGGATTTTGAAGCTTTTAACATTTAATGTGTGCCTAGAGAGAGTAACAAGCATGCAAACATATTAGCATTAGTGGGGGCCTAGTTTGATATACCAATTGAGTTGAGTAAATCATAAAATCAGTCACATGTTAAGGTGGTTGTAAGATCATCCATTCTCAATAATGAATCCAATTTTAAGGATTTTGACAATGACAAACAAATTTCCTATTTCTTACAATAAGAGAATGAATTTTCTTCTTCAAATTAGAACAAGTTACAAAATTAGTATGAAGATAAAATCCTCTAATTGAAATAAAAAAACTCCTTAAGGGGATGATCACCCTTGAGAGCATATTCCATGAAGGAGATTTCATGAGGAAAGATAAGGTAGTCTTGTCCACTAGTGAAAAGAACCATTAGATATTTCTCATATTCCAATAAAAACTTCTCAATCTTGGGAAAATCAATATTGAGGCTGAAAAAGTTTCATCTATTGCAATTTGTAAGGAGTTTGCATATGTGATTTTTTGGGAGTACATTGATCTTAGGGGTTTTTACCCTCAAATTACTTATCACACCATTGAGTTAGAATCAAATGTGAAATGTGTGAGGCAGAAGTAGAGGCCTATCAATCCCAATATAGAGGTACTCATGAGAAGAAATTTGACCAAGATTATTGAGTCAAATATTATCTTTCCAATTAAACACATTTCATGGGTGGCCAACTTGGTATCTGTAAGGAAGAAAAGTGTTGATATTTGGTTATGTGTTGATTTTAGTTATTATAACAAGGTCTCATTAAATTATCACTATCTTTTTCCATCTATAGAGCAACTATTCCAAATGGTTTCTAGTTCAAAACAATTTTCTCTCTTGGATGGGTATTCAGGTTACAACTAGGTGTTAGTCAAGGAAGAAGACCAATACAAGACAATATTCACTACCAAGTGGGGGACTTATGCTTACAATAATATTCCTTTTGGTTTCTCCAATTTTGGTGCCACATTTCAAATATCTATGTACATGGCTTTCTAGAGTCTATTTAATCAGATGGTGCTTGTCTACTTAGATGATATCATAGTTTTCTCCAAGATTGAAAGTGACCACTTAAACCATTTAAGACTAATCTTTAAGAGGTGTAGGAATTTATAGATCTATTTTAATCCCAAAAAGTGTGTGTTTATTATTCATGAAGGTAAACTATTGGGGCATATTGTCTCCAAAGTAGGACTAGTCATTGACCTTAAGAGGATAAATTCCATCTTGGCCTTGTCTTTGCCTCAACACAAGAAAGGACTTCAAATATTCTTTAGGAAGATAATTTTTGTGAGAATATTCATACCTAATTTTTCACATTTGGTCAAGCCTATACCATCAATGTTGAAGAAGAATCAAGTATTCTCTTGGTCAAAAGAAGGCAAGGTAAGTTTTGAGGCTATCAATTTAGCCATTACACAAGCACCAACTCTCTTCAATATATATTTTTCAAGAGATTTATAATTATATGCCTTTGCTAATGTGGAAAACTTATCATTTATGCTCATGCAATAGAATCAAGAGGGTTTTAAGTAGCCAATAGATTTATTTAGTCAGGGGCTTGAAGGCTATGAAGATAGGTATACTTTTGTTTAAAATAAAGTGCTAGCTATTGTGAGATCATTGAAAAATTCAATCCTATGGTGTCAAATAATAATATTCATCTCAAGGTCTTCCATACAGGTTTGAGATATTTCCTCTTAAGTATAGATCTAAATTAGAAGAGGGCTAGTTAGATCAATAGAGTCATATATTATGACAATGAGATCAAGGTTACTAAGTTGGTGAGAGGTAAATGTTTGTGTGAACACTTGGTTACTAACCTACAAGAAGAAAAATAAGTTTCTCTAGTGATTTCAGATGGCTTACAAACAATTGCACCTCTACCTTCCATTAATTAAATGCAAGATATGATTAGATTATTAATGATGGGTAAGTGTCCTCAAGGTATAGATAGAACTAAAATAATATACTTTAGACTTAAATCCATACATTATGCCCTAGTTGATGGGGTATTATTTAGGAAAAACCTCAATGGAGTTTTACTCAGGTGCATAGAGGTTAATCAGGTAAATAGACTCTTAGATCAGTTCCATGATGGACTTGCAAGAGGTCACTTTACTCTAAGGACAATAATAAAAAAAGTCATGATGGATGGTTACTATTGGTCCAACCTTTTCAAATATGCCTACACATGGGTTAAGAAGTGCCAAAAGTGTGTTATTTTTAGTGGTAAACAAAGAATAGCATCCCTTCCTCTTAACCCCATTCAGGTAGAGCAACCCTTCATGTAGTGGGGCTTTGACTTCATAGGCATGGTAAATACACATTCTAGTGGAGGGAAAAAGTGGGTAATCACTGCCATTGATTAATTCACCAGGTGGGTGGAGGCTATTGATTTAAAAGAGGCTAATGAGATAGTAGTTTTGGATTTATATGATAGCATCATGATAAGGTTTGGGGTAGCAGCCACTATCATATCAAATAATTCCTTGGAATTTATTGGCATGAAAACAAGAGAATGAGCTCTTCACCTAGGTATCTACCTTAGCACTTCATCCAACTACTACCCACAGAGAAATGAACTTATTAAATTAACAAATAAAAACTTGATTAGGATAATCAAGAGGACTATGGAGGAGAACCAAAGGGTATGACATACCAAGCTAGGAACAATATTGTGAGCTAGGGTGACTCCCAAGAGTGCCATTGGTAACTCACCATTTGTCCTTGTGTATGGAAGAGAGGCCAAGCTACCCATCTCTTTTGAACTACCATCTTTGAAGCTAGCTCATCAACTTGAGTTGATGAAAAGTAAACCCATGGGTGTGATAATGGCAAAACTCATGGAGCTTGAAGAAATAAGAGACTTTGCAATGAAGACAATCGAATCACAACTAGTTCTAGTCAAGAAGGATTTTGACAAGAGAGCCATTGTAAGAGACTTCAAGGAAGGTGATATAGTCTTAAAGTGGGACACTAACAAGGCCAAACTAGGCAATCATAAAAATTATGATAGTTTTTGGAGTGGATCCTACCTGATTCATGGATACAAATAACACAATGCCTTTCATCTTGCCAAGATGGATGGAGAGGTATTACCCATCCCAGTCAATCAGATTCATCTAAAGCCTTGTTATTAGAAGTAGTTTTTAGCCATTGTATATATTATATTAGATGTTATTTTCCTCTAAGTTCTTCATACACATCCTCTTATGTTATGTGTTTCCCTGTCCTAAGTGTTTTGAGCACATTATTGTTTTGTTTTTTGTTGTGCTTGTTGTTTTAAGATTTTTTTGAGAGGTTGGAATCCTTGTTCTTAGTTGAAGAGGATTTTATATGACTCCATAAGCCCAATAGATAGGCTAAGATGACTAGTCCATTGCATAGATAGGCATGCAATCCCAAGAGGTCACCATAAATGTTATCCAAAATTGGCCTACATAAATTTTTTTTGCCTTGATGACTAATCTCTTTATAGTTATGACTTAATGATGTGTTGCATTATCTTAGAGGATCTTGACATGGTGAACTAAACTGTCTCAAGAGCCTATTTTAGTGGATGATCTAATCGTAAAGGGAGCATATAATATTCATGTCCCTAACTCATCTTCTCAACCTTCTTGTGAAGCTTTTAGTAAAGTTTAAGGTAATTTTTGAAAATTTATGGTAAATGCCTAATAGTGGGGTTTATAATGAAAAATACTATATCAAATCAATTTTCAAGGTTATTCACCATCCAGTGGCAAGCATGAAGTGGTGGGAAAAATAACCAAACTATCATAACCTTGAGTAAAAGCTTCAATATGGCCTAAGCATCTTTTTAAAAAGACCCAAGCAAAAATTAAAGATTTTTATGCAATTTACAACTTTGTAAATTTGAAAAGTTACAAAGTTGTAAAGTATCTCCACTTTTTACATTTTTCAAAGCTTAAAAGTTGCAAAGCATCTCCACTTTCTTGCCTATGCAAAGTTGTAAATCTACAAAATACACTTAAATCTCTACTTTCCTACCTACCAAAACCCTGATGGATATTTAGAGGGACTTTTCATGTGTTTTTGAAAGCCAAAACCCCGACAAAGATTCATAGGGAATTTACATGTGTTTTTGAAAGCTAAAACCTTGATAGAGATTTAGAGGGACTTTGCATGTGTTTTTCCAATCTACAACCTTGACATAGATTTAAAGGGACTTTGCATGTGTTTTTTCAAGCAAAAACCCTTATGTAGATTTAGAGGGACTTTGTATGTGTTTTTGTAAGCCAAAACCCTAATGATTTCTTGGTGTGGATCTTTGAATAATTCAAATCTCTTAAAGCCCATTTTTTATCAAAGTAGATTAAGAGCAAAAACATGATCAGCCCCTAAGCAAGCCACCATGGAGGGTTATTAAAATACTATAATCCTCCTCTTATACATTGGATGTCCAAAGATGGTGGTTAAGACACATTTATTCAATATTTAAAGCTTTATCCTCTTCTCTTATTCTATATAACATTTTCCCCTTATTGTAAATTATACTCTCATTTGATAAGGTAAAACCCTGTCAAATTTTGTAAAGAACATCCTTTGAAGTAATAAGATTACCTATTTTTACTATCTATCTGATTACACTTTGTGTTTTAGGTAGCTTGTGCATGCTTGCCTTGTGAATAAGTTTTATTTCTTAGTGATTTTCCTCTCCTCCTTGCCTTTTTTAGGTGGTCTAAGGTGTTTTCAGGTCTGAATTCATGTTGTTTTAGTCATAAGTGAAGGTATAGTGTGAATTTTACCATTCCTCTATGTTTTATCCCTTTTTTAGAAGGCCTTATTTACAATTATTCATGAAAACTAGTTAGTTTTTTAGATTTTGTAAGTGAGGGATCTTTGAGTTGTCTTTATGTTTGTTTTTGAGCAATTAGGAGTGTCATTTATTTTGGTACATCACCCTTTTATGCTTTTAGTCATTTTTATGCATCTCTTCTACCCCTTTCCCAATCAAAATCAATACTTTAAGTTATTTAATAAGAGGAACCAACCTTATTTTGAGGTTAAACCCCATCATAGGATACCCACATCTTAGGTTTGATCCATTTGTGTGGATAGGAGTGAGAGAGCATGAAGAACCCTCTCACAAGGTGTAATTCTATGCCATAACACTTCCATAAATGATCCTCTTAAGTAAAAACTTTCAATATAGATACTAATTACCATTATCTTAGGGGTTGAACATAGGTGTGTTAGACTTAACCTAAAATTATTCACAAGAGGATGAAACTCTGTAATTGCCAAACATTACTCTGTAGACCATGATGGTGTTCACTTATAACACAATGAGATACTTCTTCTTATTAATTTATATCCACACATGCCAAATAGATTGAATTCAACATGAAACGTATGAACATGCTTCACAATACCATATGCATCACTTATCTCATGCAAACATATAAAAAAATTGAGGTGTTGGGGTTGTACAGGGAGTTTAGAGGTGTTAACAATCTTAGTGATTGTTCATATAGTATGGACCATCAATCCAAAGATTGAAAATGAAATGGGATATCATGAGGACCACTAACATCCCCAAATTTCACTCAATCCAAATCATCTTTTCCTGTCCATACTAATAAAAAATCATTGACCCTTTTTGACTTGTACATGGGAGTGATAGGAGAGAGAAATTAGTTTTGATCAATTTTATACCTATTAAAGATACCTATCCTATAAATGAGTTTTTGGGATATCAACACACTTCCCATAATCTGTCACATGTGCCAAATGAGTCATAATCCTTAAAACTACATGAAACCAACCTTTTACAAATGATCTTCTTTATTTTACATTAAACCTATAGTGTTTCAATTTTAAAACCTTCCTCTGACATTATATGACATGACACACATTATCTTGAGACTTTACATTTGTCTTTTTGTGAAAAAACCATAAAACTTCCTTTAAATGACTAAAATTTGGCTTTAAAGGTTATTAGGACAACCTAGACAAATGTGACCAAGGTGAAAACATATTAAGTGCCCCTCAAACTATGACTTAACCTTATTAATAACTGTGGTGACTATTTCAAACAATGAGCCTATGAAAAGTTTGCATATGTAGGGGTGGTTGACCCAATTTGATCTAGGGTGAAATTTGGCCAATAGTGTCCTTTTTAGCCCTTAGTAAATACTAACCACATATGGGCCAATTATTAGTCATAAATTTAACCTAAGGGGTAATTATGAAATCAAAAGTTGAGTGACTATGTGGAAAATGGTAGTTTCCTTCACAGTAGAACTAACATTTATTTTTTCAACAAGTGAACTATATTTAAACTTGATTTTACCTATGAAGGTGATCATAAGAATATATGTATGAAGTTGAAGAAGTGAGAACATGCATTAGAGACTAAACTTTACAACACTTTCCTTTGTGTACTAAGTCACTTCCCTACATTGCTAACCTTGTTAGACATAAGGCCAATCAGATTTTGTGGCCCTTAATAAAATAACTATGTGGTGACCTAAGTTATTATAATGACTTAGTAAAAAATAGAAACATGGATATAACTAAATGATCATTTCCATTGATGAAAACACTCTTAAGATGTAGAATTAATCCTAAGAATGTGATATTTAAGTTGTTATAACTTTGTAAATAATTATGACTAATAAAATTTATACTTCCATAATAACCCTAACATCTCTAATTTATACTATTGTGATATGGTACTTTTGTGATAGCACAATGAGCTAGGAAATGGAAATTACCTTGTATCACTCTCTAGTTAACACTTAATAATGAAATTAATTGCTAAAGTTTTAATAAAACCAACTAGTTATGTTCTTTTTTTCACATTTAGAGATTAAATAATTTTGTTATATTATGATATTTTTATCCTCTATTTTGATTAGTTAACCAATCCCTTTCAAATTCATGACTCATGAAGGATACAATTCACTCATTCAAGTAGAGAACTACATCTAACCCTAATTTGAAGGATAATATATTTAGGTTTCTTGAGTTTGGGGGGTGTTGGTTCTTATGTCTTAATGTATGTTATGGTTATCTTATTTTAATTAATTAAGTTAGGATAATAATATTTTGAAGGACTCATAAGTGTAAGAATTAAATAAAACCTTTATGTGTAACTTTATGTCCTAAGTGTTATCAACCTTACTACTTTGCATATTACTAGATGATTTTCACTAGCCTATGCTTTTGTTGTAGTAGAGTATCACCTCTCTTGGTTGCATGATATTTTTAAGTGACGTTAGAATAATAATCATAGCTAAGACATGTTGTGATTTCCATGGTATGGCAACCTCTTTAATTGTAACTTATAACCTAGGTTTATTAAGTATTGACTTGTGTGACAAATACATCTCTTCGATGGTTAACCTTAGTAGAGTGATAGTTTATTTATACACATTTAAATTATTTTAAAATATTATTTAATTAAAATATACCTTTTGTTATAGATTCCTCTTATACCTATTATTATTTGTCTATTTTATTACAATAAAATAATTGTTGTTGATATATCCAATACAAAATATATATAACTTGATCTTTTTGGAATTGATTGTTATATTAAATTGGACGTAAAATTTAAATGAATCATAAAAATAAAAAAATATTACTTGAATAGATGATTAATTAATTCATTTGCTTAATTGAATCATATATTTTATCATAATGTTATAAATTAACATTAGTACCTTAGTCTTGGATCACACTGCCTTCAGGATGTTTGTGACACATGTTGTTGGGTATCAGTAAATAAAGAAATTCAATTATCCAATAATTATCATGTTTTACATGGGTTTTTAGGACAAAAACTTTGGGCATGACATTTTTATATCAAAGCACAATTTTAACATTGACAACTCTTGGTAATAAGCATTTGATGGTTCATTACCTTTTACACAAACATAAAATTGTTTATAAATTTTTAGTATAGTCTTGGATAGGACACATATATTCAAGGGATATTGGTGACCCTTTTAATTCACTAAGTTATTATGCACTAGGATGCCCACCTTAACATTCTTCATTTTGAAAATAGTTTAAATTTATTATATATTTTAAGATACAAAGAAAACATATATATTATAGTTTTTAACCTATAGGATATTAACTTACCTCATGTATATTGACAATTTCCATATTTTCATTGTTTTTTAATGTATTTGTATCCCTTATATTCATTATTTATGAACCATTTTGGACAAGTGTTAATTTATTCATATGTTTTTAAATCTTGGTGTTATTACATGTATGTACGAATGCAAAATATCTTGTTAAACTCCTCATATCATCTTGTAACTATACAAAACTTATGAAATAAATATCATCCTCTCTAAAATAAATTTGGTTTTGTGTGATCATGATGTATATGTTAAGGTGAAAATGTTTAATTTTTTTATGTGACTAGCGTGTACCTATGTAAATGTGGATGTACATAAGATGTATCTTATGCATATACCACCTACATGAAACTATTATGTAGTGTAATTATTATCCTTGTAATATAGTGTTATTTTATGTAACCCAACATCATTTATTTATGGATGAGAATTGATACAAGTGTGGGGTTGAGGGATATTTTAAACACTTTTTCATACTAGTCTAAACTAGGTTACTAGATAATAAGTGGAGCTTCACATAAGTTGAAATCCCAATTTTATTCTTTACACGTATTATTACCTTGAATCTTTCATATGAGTGCACCATATTTTCTCTATACATAATGGTAATTTTATGAACAAGGTTCCCCTCCACTCACCCATTATTGCTTTTTATAAATATAACCTTTATGATGAGTACTCTATGTTGAGCCTTGTAGTTAATGATGATATTATAGTTTTATTTTATTTACATCACATAGGTAATATATGCTTCTATGATGGTTTATTATATTCCATCTCCTCTTGAGTGACTTATTAATCCACCTAGTGCAAGTAATGTGGAATTATGTTTTAATGTACTATGATAGTATGTTGGAAGTTTATTTTGAATTGGTTGATTATTTAAGTTGATTTATAAACCAACATTATTTATTTTGAATTAAAATACTTATCACTTTGGCTGCTCCTCCTTTTAATTTTATGAATTATTCATTTATTTGATAGTATTATTTTGAGCCTATTTGGTCATTAATTGGTTTGATAATTATGTTTATTTATTTTGAAAAAAAATCATCAGCTTATAATGTTGGTTTCTTGTATGTTTGTGATGTGACTATTTTTTTTTTGCTTTGTGTAATTATGGGGGAGAAGATGATAGATTTTGAAATAAGCTATAGTGTTGAGATGGGAACTTGTGTGGGTAAGTTATTAAAATCCTCCTTTCATCACTATATGTTGTGATTTTATATGAGGTTTGGCTAAAGTAATTTCCTTCTTGAATTCTTTAGAGATCAAAGGAGGAATTTTTCTTTGGAGGTCTAAGAATGATTATTCCTTAGAAAGTCCAAGGAAGATTATTACTTGGGAGGTATAAAGAGGAAATCGACATCAATTATTTGATTTAAAGTATTTGGGATACTTCTAAACTTTTTTTATTTGGGATGCTCTATTTACTTGATAATAAAAAACATAATGGTCAATATTGAAAATTTAATAGATTAGAATAAGAAAATGCTTATTTCAAGTTTTTAAATAAAATTTTGATCAGAGATAAAACTAGATCTAAGGAACTTTAGGGGGACCTAGGCAAGGTTGAACTATAACCCAAAATAGAAACAAAACAAAAATGTCATACATCAAGACAAACAATAACAATCTAATTTTCAACAGAAGTCACTCTATCTGGGAGGGCCTCATACAACACAAACCAAATAAGAAGTGATTATTGTAAAAAACAATTATGTAAATAAGGTGGTGAAATCCTAATGATATAACTATCCTCCATACAAAAAATCAACCTTTAATTTCAAGAGTTCATCTTCCCATACTAGAAAGCAAAGCTTTCATTGGCCATTGAGTAGCATCACATATGGAAGTCAAATCATCTAATTGTAATATTTATGCTTAAGAATTCATACCTCTTTTACTTTTCTTACCAAAGTTTGTTTTTGACAACAAATAGGGGTGTTGAGAAAGATATAATCTCTCTATAGCTAAATCAATCTTCATCTTCTTCCCCCTAAAGAGAGGCATCAACCTCATCTACCTCTTCCAAACCATCCACTTGAAAAGAACCTTCTGAATTTGGAAGATTTTGTGTCTAAATTTTTGTTGACCCTCTGAAATAATTTGAATATACCATGTGGTCTTCAAAAAAACCCTTTAAATTATGTCTAGTTGTGTCCACTTTCTTACTGATAGAATTAACTTTTTTAAATTTGAAACCATGAAGACCCTACTACTCTACATAAACCACTATCCCTTGTGGAATCCTATTATCTACTAAATATTCCACCAAGAGGGTATTCAAACCTTCCATCAGAGGAGAAAGATACTCCTCAATTGTTGGAAAATAACCTAAGTATTTTTTAAGGTTGTTCATGAGGTCTAGGTTTGGACAACCAATATTTATCACCCATTTATTCAAGAAGGGAGAACCAAAATCTTTTGTAAATTTCTTAGGACACATCACCACTTTATGTCCCACTAAGTTACACTTGAAACATCTAAAGGGTATCCCTTCATATTTTATGTATTGCATCCAAGAGCCATGAAAAGAGAGAATATTAACTAAGTGATGAAAAGGTTTGGGGAAATTTTCTAGAAAATAAACCCTTGTAAACTTTTATTGGCAAACCAAATCCTAATCAATTTTAACAAAGACATCAATATTTTTAACTAGTTATTGAAGCATCCATGAATCTCTCATGGCCAAATGAATATTTTACGATCTTACCCAAATCATAGATTGTGTGATCACTATGTCGTCTAGATTTAAAAATGGGTCCCAAGGGCACAGAAACACTCCCTACTTTCCAACAAACTAGGGTCCATTATTCCACATGAAGTCCCACTCCTCCACATTTTGATAAAGGATCATGAAAAAACCATATGTAGCAAAGAAAGATAAACCTATTCAAATTTGGGATAGATATATTTGGACCAATTTGAAAGTTCCTCCAAGAAGGTTGTTTCCCCACACATATACTAATGAGGGTTTTAGATCCAGATTTCATGTCAATGGTATAAATAACCTCATCGATGATCTAAAGAATATGGGAAACATTAGATAAAATCAAGGGAACATCTCTCGAAAAAATAATTTGAATTTAGATTGTTCCTTTCCAACAACTTTAGTCCTCCCTTTTAGGCAAGTTACATCTACATTCTTTCCCACACCACTCCTAAGATGCTCAAAATTTGACTGAGTGTTCATATCAAAAAACTAGGGTGATAGATTAGGGTTTACATGAGATATATATGCTTTACAAAAAATTCCATAGGAATGAAATGGGTTTACATAATTTTGACACTTAGCAAATATAAAGTTAAAGTTTAAAGTAGCCCCCCAAGATCCTTGCACCTCCTTCTAGCCTCAAACTGACTAAAAATCACCCAACATCATCTCCCTTAGTAATTCTCACTAGTTTCCCACTTTTAGATTCTTCCCTCGTGCCTTTGAGGGTGCATCCCAAAAATTCCCCAACTTGTCATTTCTTGCTTGCACTCCTATTATCACTATGGGCACCTAATCCCAAGTCATCACCATTACCACTCTCCATCCCCAAAACTAAACAAATTAAATGATCAATCCTTATTTCTAGTATTAAAAATGAAAAAAATGTATTAAAAGATATTTCATTTAAATATTTTGTTGGAAAACTTGAGAAAAAACAATTTCATTTAAAAATACTTAAGCTAGTTAAAACATTAATTGATGCTACAAGTATCCATATGACCTTAAAATAAAAGACAACTTATTTTTTTGGAAATGTGTCTATTTTGAGTTTTATTGAGGTATTATATATAACATAGTTTATCTCTTGGAAGTGTGTTTGTCTTACGACACATAGTTATTATTTGACACATTGAGGATTATGATTTTATAACATAGGGATAATATAACACCCCTTTTGTTGAACTAATTTTTCCTCATCAACTTAATTTGATTTTTCACATCCGATATATTATATGACCCCTTAGTGTATGTGTAAATTTGAATTTAGTTCCATCCTTGTGTGGGTATTTAAATTATTTATTTTAATATTATGAGTGTTAAAAAAATATTAAACCAAGATTAATGCTAACTAATATAGGATAAAATAATTCAAACTATAAATTATAATATTTAAAATATTTATAAAATGTGTACATTGTCTTTCTAAGAAAAGTATGGGTCCTAGACAATGGAGGCTATCTAATTTTTAGTGAATTATGGAAATGGGTAGAGTGTGTAAGCAAATTTGTAAGTGCATTAATTGAAATTTTAATAATCTCGTGTAGCCACATAATTAATTAATTTTATATGTAAGAAATTAGGATCACTTATACAAGTAAACTCACATGGCACATCTAATAAAAATAAATTAAAGTACAAGGAGAAGTATGGAGCATATAAGAAGATTTATTTAAAATATAATAAAAATAATTTCCTTTTAAGAAGGTATATCCTCCACTAGTGAATTTTGATGGAGATTTTTTGGCATATTTTTTTATTTTTCAATTCTTAGCTTGTTTGTGGATTTAACATTCCTTATTGGAGCTTAGAATGAAAAATATTATTAAAGGAAGGATCTTGAAGTGATCTTAAGTGATGATTAGAGACTCAAGATAGGTTCTTGTTCATATCACTTGTTTCTTTATTTTTTCACTAAATTTAGCTATTTTTCTTACCCTTTTTGATGAAAACCCTATGTTTTTGTAATGGTAAACATATACTTTGAATAAGGATAGTTATAATTGAATTGATTGATTTGTTAATATGGATCCTAATATCTCTCTCCTTTAATTTCTAAATTTTGAAAATATTTATTTAGTTGTTTAAAAAAATTAGTTAAGAAAATGTTTTAAATGTTGTGATCAAACTTAAACACTAATTTATAAACCTAAAACATGATACTTGGTGTAAATTTTGAAATTAGTCTCTTGATTTTTTGTTAAAAATTCCTAAATATTGATACACCCACTTATAACATAGTAATAAGGGAGCTATAATATATATTATGCATAACAACTTCACTAAATTTTAGTATGAGAATCTTGGGTGTGAAAAATAAATTAACTATCTTTTCAAAAAAAATAATAGTGGGATAAAATTTACTTACCTTTAAAATCTATTTTTCTTCTTCCATAATCTAAGTATTTTTTTATACGTTTTTTGGCATTGTTATTACATTAGAATTTTAACAACAGGATTTGTATTCATTTATTTATAAAATTAAAACAAATTTACAAGTGTATTTGTATTATATATCTATAAGACTTAAATATAAATACAAGTGTAATTATATTATATATTTATAAGACTAAAATACAATTACAAGTGGATTTGCATTGATTTAATTATAAAATTGAAATACATTTAAAATTAAATAGAAATGAGTAAAAAACCCACAAAATGCATATATCATGTCAATCAAGTTAGTCGTGTGTGTGTGTGTGTGTGTGTGTGTGTGTGTGTGTGTGTGTGTGTGTGTGTGTGTGTTCTTAATTTTATTCATATACTTGTATATTAAATTTTAAAATTGTGCACACACACAAAGTAATAATGTGTGTGTGGGTGGGTGGGCATGGGTGTGGGTGTGGGTGTGGGTATGGGTGTGTGTGTTTTTACACATGTGTATGTTTGAAAAATAAAAAATAAAAGAATGTGGTTTGGGATAGGGTTGATGGGCTTGAACCATCAATTTCACCTAATAAGGGGGTGAATGACACATTCATCCCCCATCATTGCATTAACAAATGGATAGGACTATATCAATACCCTGTCATAGTCATGAAAGGGTTGGGACATGACTTATTACCTTAATGTCACTAAGGGCCAAACCTATCATGGTACACCACCTATGTTAATGTAGGCCACGAATCACTATTCCCAAAACCCATCATCATCATTATTATTCATTTTTCCTTTCTTTTGTAAATTAAAATGCAAGGATGTAAATATTGGTGTACACACCGACATAGAAGATTTCATACCAATTAAACCCAAACCTGCAAGAAGAAGAAAACAACCAAAAAACAAAATGATAAAATATAAAGAAGAGAAATAAATAATTAACCTAATATTTTCAATCTAATGGTTGTTTACTTTGATCCAATAGATAGGTTCATTTTCTCCCCTTTTAAGGGGAAATCCACTTTTTCAAATTTGACTTTTGAAATTGTTAAATAATGTTGTAGTGATCTTCCTAACCCTTTTTATAATCTTCTTTTCCCTTGTAATTTCATTAAAAATAGTATTTTAGTTTTTCAAAACCAAATTGAAATTTAAATTATGTACTTTGTATAAAGGAAAATGTTATTATTTTGTGAATAGCTATAAAGAGGGAAAATTTTGATGACTTAATTATACTTGAATTTAAACCCCCAAATTTGGACACGAAAGTTATGATTGCACTATGAATAAAACTACCCTTGTAGGTGAAACCTATAATTTTTAAATTTATAAAATTATCAATTCATTAATCAAATAATTTTATTATTGGGTTTAATAATTAAAATTGGACGAATTCTAAAATTAGTTTCATAGGTAGTCTGTGAGTGTAGTTTTTTCTTGTAAAATTCACCCAAAAATTCTAATTATTCTTATACCATACTTCCTTTAAAAAATATTTAATGTTACATTTGAGATTTCCTTAATTTAGAAAATATGATAAAATTTTTTATAATAATTTATTTATTTTTTGGATATTTATTTAATAGTGATTTTTTATGCATTTTATTAACTTGGAATTTGTGTGAAAAATGTTTATATTGAAACTACTATTTAACTCTATAATTATTTAATGATTCCTTTATATATAAAAAGAGTAGGTAACTTATTTATGTTTTTTATAGTATAAAAATTAAATTGTAATTGTAGAATAAAACTATTAATCACTTTTACCAATTAATCAAACATTATTTCATTTACATTTGACTAGCTTAGAATTGATGTACAAAAGCTTGCTTGTAATTTTCATTTACTTTTGGGAATTGTTTCATACATAACTAAAAATATAAAATTGTTTGATAATTTTTTATACTTCGTTGATCATAAAAATTATACCTTCAATGAATCAACCCTTTCACATATCATGAAAGTTAATTTGGAATTGTACCAGTCTAATAGTAAGGTTCTAAAGGTTTAATTATGATCTTAAAAATGCAAGGAGTTTTTAAATATTCTGATAAATAATAAATAATTTGTCAACTGTAACATATTCTATTATAATTTCATAAATCCACTTCATCAAATAATTAATCAATTTAGATATAAATATGTAATCTGTCATATCTGATAGAGAAGGTCTATGAACAAGACAATCTCTTGAAGAAAAGAAATTTGATTCAATAATATTGTATATTTTTAAGTAATATCTCATTTTTTTGCTGTAATATCTTCCAACGAATCTCAAGATAATAAATCAAAAGTATAGGTAAATCAAATTTGAGATAAATCAAGATAAATAGATCTTCAATCAAGTAAGCAATTAATGAAACTTAACACATGAGAAACACCACAAATAGTAACTAGAAAACTAAAGGAACAAACATAAAGTAAATAGAAAAGTGAAAGATAACAAACTAATAAAAGAAACAAGTTAAATAACTAAGTAAACTAAACAAGACTAAAACTAATCTAAAAATAAATCTAGTAAACTATCTATAATCTAACTAAGTCTAATAAACAATCTAAACTAAGACTAAACTTACAAACAACTAATATGAAGTCTAATAAATTATAACAAATAAAACAATCTAAATCTAAACCAAAACAAAACTAATCAAAGAAAAATAATATAACTCTAAAAAAGTAACTTAAAAAAATAGGAATAAATAATGAACTAAATAGAACTAAAAGACAAACTAAGGAAACCAAAATAAAAATTACACTAATTAAAGATTAATCTAAAATAGATTATACTATGTTAACATCAGAGTCAATATAAAGTATAATATTGGAAAATGTGAGTCTCAGAAGAGAGAGTCATTTTAGCAAAATAGATAGATTTTATTTGAGAACCCAATATTTTTCTTTAGAAATATCTTGAGAGACAACTTTTACAATCGAAATAGATCAATGAAATGTCGTAAATAGCAAATTTTTCATCATTATTCAGGTTGAATACTTAGATTCTTCACATAGTCTTGAAAATAGTAATCATCAAAAGATGTTAAACTTTACAAGCTTCAAATAATCTATTATAAATGATAATAAAAATTATATATATCTATGTTACCTAAACAATCACTCAATTGTTAGAGAAAGTACCATTGGGTCTATCTACAAAAGTCATGTTATCTCAGAGAAGTTGCATAAAAGAGAGAAATATAAATGATTGACTTCACAATGTCTAAGTCCTCAATACTTGTGTTATTTTTCCTCTTTAAATAAATCTTTAATCTCCTTTTATACTTCAAACTTAGTTGAAAAAGAAGTTATAACTAACCTTAGTTAGTTATTAGTTTACTTTAATTAATTGACTTTGTAATAGTTAATTAAATAATAGTTATTTGTTAAGTTTTAATTAAGACTTAAAAGTAATGGATCAAGTATTTGAATTTAGATCAGATACTTCTAATAGGTGGGGACCCTAATCAATTAATAATAAAATAGAATAACATATATCAATCAATAAATAAACAAATCAAAGTTTAATAAAATCTCTATTTATATTAAAATTATAATGTATATTCCAATATATATATATATATATATATCAAAAATTAAAGTCTGCTATGCTTTCCAAAATATTATCACCAAAATATCAAAATATGAAAATTAAAGTATCAAAACTAAAAGTATATAATTCTACCATCTAAAAGTTCAACTAAAAATAAAAGTTCATCCTGTTGATATCGAATAATCATCACAATAAAAAAGAACTTCATTCATCAGCTTCCTTTGACACATTCCTTTTACTCCATCTCAACTATTGGGAGGTGAACCAAATTCATTCCTGAGTCAGTTAAGGGATCATATATCTCTAGCTTAGTTTGTTTGAGAACTTTGACCTCAACTAGAGTATTTGTGTCATTCTGACTATCTAACCACTTATCTAAAGTAGTTGGATGGATTTATAAACTAAATTTCTTGCTAGATGAAACATTTTGGATAGTTATCAATGATGTCATGGAGGTATCCATGTGAGTAGATGAAGTTATTTGGTAGTATGTGTGTCAATGATAAAGTGTGCAAAGTGCATGTCTTAGTATACTTGAAGGAGGCTTGGTTGATCTTTAGTTTTGGCACAGTTAGAGATGTTTAAGGTTGAGTATGGTGATTTGAATATGTGAAATAGGTCCCTAATATGTTTTCTATGTCTTGAGTGCTTGTGTGCATGAGTGGACTTCATCTAGTTGATCACTTTTGTCATCTAGAAATTTTGGGTTTAGTGACAAATTTTTTGAGTAGGCAGTTTGTTGATGTCACCATTGTCATGTGTGAATGAGTCAGAGGGATTTGGTCATATGGTTGTGATCACATTTGTACCTAGTTACTATGCACTAAATTTTAGGTCATGCAACAAAGCATAACATTATATATGCACGTGTAAAGTTGAGCTCTTAGACAATTTGACAGTGTTTTCCCATAACCAAATTTACAATATGACAAGAAAAACTAAGTAGGAATTTTGATGGTGTCATATGGGTTGTTCAGTTTAGTGCCTAGTTAATATATGCTAAATTTTAGGACATGTGATGAAGCAAATTAAAATATATGTATGTGCAAAGTTGGCCTTTTAGGTAGTTCTTGACATAGGTGGCTCTATAGTAGAGAAAAATTTGAGTAAAAAAATTAATGTAATTATATATCACATGCACTAGGATTCTATGATAAGATTGTTATATGGTTAGATTCTCCTGTGTGAGAAGATCATATGTTCCAAATTTAAGATCATGCGTTTAAGTGTAGCAAAAGTTATTATGGTCCAAAGTTAGCCTTTTAAGAAGATAAGCAATGGTCCCCATAGTCATTTTTTTCATGATGTTAAAGATCAAGACCAGATGGAGATCCAATAGTTCATATCAGTTCATACATCTAGATTTATGGTGCATAGTAAGTCAAATGGGTCAAAGTGTTTGATTTTAAAAAATGGGTAAAAACTGATCTCCTTACAAAAGGATCAACAGAGTGTGTTCATTACAAGATATCTAGAAGTAGCATGATGAGGATAATTATTTGAATTTTAACATAAATTAGTGATAAAGATCTAGCTTCCTCCAAGGATCAATGGTGAGTGGGTGTTCATAAAAATAGAGATCAATCATGTGTATTGAGTCAATGTGATCAAAGTCATATATGTTTAACATTGTTAAAAATTGAGCTATGTACAAGAGATCGATGATATGAATTGATTCAATATTTTAATATTGTATGAGATAATGTCAATTGTTTGAGGTTTAACATTTGGGCATTGGTGCACTATGCATTAAATTTCAAAGAAGATTGATGTTGCATGTTTAATCTAAAGATGTGAGGCATTGGTTGAGAGGTGAAGGAGAGTAAGTGTGCCTAGTTAATGGGTTGTTAAGTAGAGTAGATTGAGTTATATGTGTATGACCATTTTTTTATGACATTGATGTGGTGATAGAGTTGTTGTTGAGGAGTGAAGAGTGATCTAAAAGGTGGATTTGAATGTATTGAGTGTGTAGAGTTAAATAAAACTCGTGTACTTTATATCTCCATCATATTAGTAGGTAATCAGTATTCAAGATATGTTTTATTCATAGGTGTTATTGTGTTAGCTCAACATCTAGGGGATTACAGCCTTTCTTCAAGGTGAAACTTACTAAAAGTCTAGTTATTATGGCTACTCAGCTAGATAGGTGTTGTAGCACTTTATGGGATTATAGTCTCACTAAATAAGGGATTGTATTTCCTCGATCAGTTATAGTTGGTATAAATTAGTTCTTGTTTTTATAGGATAATATTATAATTATAGGTTCTAATGGGTTTTCTCCTCTAAGAGGGTTTCCCACATATGTCATATGTTATGTGTTTGATTTTCCATTGTCTCTCTTATTAATTGATATGAAGGATGTGTATGTTTCTTGAATTTTTGTGGTAATTATTTAAGAGTTTTAAAAAGTTATAAATTAAAGTTGGATTATCTAGGCTCACTGATTCACCCCCCCAGTTATTATACCTATAATAATTAGTATCATGTCAAGTATTTTGGTAAAGGCTTGATAGCTTGAAGGTGATACAAGATACAATATGGCTAGTCATCAAGGAGGTTTCTCTAATAAGCAAGCACCGATGTTCAATAGATCAAATTATGATTTTTGGAGTATAAGGATGAGGACATACATTATGTCCCTAGGGTTTGATGTATGAAAATATATTGTGGATGGTTATGTTGCTCCTAATGCTTCTTCATCTAATGTTGAAGACAAGAAGTTGTTTGAGAATAATTATAAGGCAATGAATGTCATGACCTGTGGTCTTATAGAAACTGATTTCACTAAGTTAATCCATTGTAAATCTACTAAAGAGATATGGGATAAAATGTATTTCATTTTTGAAGGAGATTCAAAGGTCAAGATTACTAAGTTTTAGACTCATAGAAGGTAATTTTAAAGACTCAAGATGAAAGAAGATTATGTGACATCCTTTCTGTAGAGAGTTGATGAGATTGTGAACACCATCATAGGTCTTAGAGAAAAACTTGAAAAGGATACTATAGTTAAAAAATATGAAGGTCTCTATCCCTTAAGTTTAATCCAAAAGTATTTGCTATAAAATAAATTCATGATCTTACTCAATTGAAGATGGATCAATTGCATGACATCCTTACTGCCTATGAGATGAGAGTAAATGATGATATACCACCAAATAAGAAAGAAACATTACAGACTAAAACGAAGCCAAAGAAGATGTTCCAAGGTAATAAACCCAAAGAGGATGATATATCTGACATTGATGAGGATAAACTAATTTATTTGATTAATAGGAAATTGAACATAGGCTCAAGGAAGCATAAGGGTAAACTAACCTTAAAATGTTTCAATTGTGGAAAGATAGGACATTTTTCTCATAATTTCCCTCATAAGCATGAGAATAATGATGATGAAGAGCATGGTGAAGGCCAAGATGAATACAAGAAGACATATAGAAATAAAGGGTTTAAAAAGTGTAATAATAAGTCCTTCAAGAACAAGAAGAGTCTCTACACCAATAAAGACTACAACTCATCAGATGACAGTGAAGACAGTGAATCTGAGTGTGATCATGAAGATTATGGGACTATTAAAGATAAATCCTTGTTCATGGCTAAGGAAAGAAGTTACTCACATCAAAAAGAGTCTACTTGGAGTGATTTAGATGATGATGAAGATGAGGTGGACTATAATACTGCATTGGCAAATGCTCTTTAAGAAATGAAGATTGAGAATAATATCAATAAGAAGATGAAGTCTCAACTCAAATACTATGAGGATCAATTCAGTGTGTATGAGGAAAGAATGAATGAAGACACCAAGGAGCATGAAGATATGGTCAAG
The DNA here is from genome assembly GCA_037957365.1 of Torreya grandis. NCBI lineage: Eukaryota > Viridiplantae > Streptophyta > Pinopsida > Cupressales > Taxaceae > Torreya > Torreya grandis. The sequence goes on along the minus strand of JARHVA010000438.1, from coordinate 664,653 downwards.
AATCTCAGTTGTCAATTAAAAATCTTGTCTATAAGCCTTAAAGCTAAATAAGATGAATGTTCAATGTATGTAATTGAAAATGAGTCTTTAAAATCCAAGTTAGAGAAAACCTCTAGTAAGATGAAGTCATTTGTGAGATTTGAAAAGAGCTCATGTGATTTAGACAATATTTTGAATGATCAAATGCATGCAAGTGATAGAACTAGTCTTGAATACAAAGAAGAACCTGAGAATGCAACTCAAGATAAAATGACTAATGTAAACAAGGATAATCATACTTTAAGGACAAATCATTAGACAAGGAATGAAGGTGCTGGCATAATAAATACAAATTAGATCATATAGCCAAATTCCATGAGGTATTCAAGTTTCAATGGTTAATGTTACAAATGTAATCAATTTTGGCATAAATCTAAAGAGTGCAAGAGACCTATTAGAAATGATTTTTCATGGAACTATGATGGGGTTCATCAGTCAAAAAGTGTGAACAAAGTTAAGTGTTTTGACTATCTTGATGTGGGACACTTTGCAAACCATTGTCCACATAAGGTTAGATAAGGTGAGTCCTCTTAAAAAAGAGGAGGTTGTTTTATTTTTCATGACATAAGACACATTGCAAGTTTATATCTAAATAAGGTAATACAAACTATGTTTTCATCAAGGAGTATTGTTTGTTATAATTTTGAGAAGATTAGCAATGTTTCTAGGTTCTACAAACAAAGGCCATTAAGTCAAAATAAGTTCAATCAGGCTCCCAGAGTACAAGAAAGAAGTTGAGTTAAATCATTGAAGCCAAAGGTGAAAAGTGTGAATCATGATGAGTTTTTAGGTCTAAGTAATCTATTTTCTATGGTAGAGAAAGCTACAAGAATTGAAGAGTACCAAGAGGTCTCATTATCTATTCATATTGAGAATGAATAAACCAAGCTCAAAGAAGAGACAAGAGTGTTGGCTAAGACTAGTTCTAAGATGTGTATGGTTCCAAGTGAACATCATGCTATTTTTGAGCATGTATTATGCAAAGAACATCAATTATTTATGCTTAGTGATGAGGTTCCAAACTGTAAGAAAGATTCTATAGATGAAAAGAAATGTCATGAATCTATGCTATCTCCATGCATTGTCAATCCAATCATTGAGGAAAATATTATAGTGGATGAACATGTTGCTTATCTTAAGACTAATAATAAGAAGAATAGATATAAGTATCATATGAATAAGGAGGAGAAGGAATATGAGTTGTGAAAAACTCCTAGTTTGACACTATTCTATGACTTTATGAAGTAGGGTGTCTCTACCTATGCTTCTTAAGAGACATATATCTTGAGGAGAAGTATTTTGTGTGCTCAATATCATAATGATAGTCTATACAGAGACTTGTGTTGATCTTATAATGTCATTGGTTAAGGGGGAGAAACAAGTTCATGAGCTTGATACAGTGGTTTGTGAAGGAGCTATAGTACAAGGTCAAAATGGGTGTTTCCAAGTGGATTAATGAGATTAATGGAGTGTCAAGAATATTTTTATGCTCAAAAAGGTCTGTGCACTTCTTTGTGATGTGTTCCAGGTGGTTTTATGTCTTGATGATCCTATTTGTACCATTTATAAGTTTTTTTGTGCTCTTGGGTTTATCTATCTTATTGTAGGTCAAAATCCATGTTATAGAAAGTCAATGTTCCCAAAGGTGTGGAAGCTCAATTTTTGGTCAAAAAGTGTGTCATGGTTGTCTCCAAGTGTGCAATAAGTTTTTAAATAGGGTATTAACTAGAAGGAGGTGTGTTAACCTTGTTTTTTTTGAGATTCTAGGGTTTTAGGCTCTACTAGATAAGTGGTTTGCATTATGAGTTGAGATATAGGGCTTATATATAGGTTGAATGGGCTAAATGGGTTATCAAATCAAGATTCACAAAGATCTGAAGGTTTATGGATTTCGAATTATTCATGTTTTTATCAATATAGAGGCATAATTAGCTAGTAGGTTTGTGAAGGAAGTATGTTGTAGAGGATGAGCTAGGTGATGGTAATTGGTGTGTCTGAGGGGAATATGAGATTACTCAAGATATGAAGTTTTAGGTCTTGATAGTGTGTCTACTAAAATTTGTGGGTTATGCAAGTTCTAGGTAGGGGTATAAGGAGACTAGACATGCCTAGTTTGAAGAAGAGTGGTTTTTTTAGTTTCTCCAAAATAGAAAGGCATGAGTATTTCAAGGTAAGTTATTAGGCTATTTTAGTGCATGTTTCCTATTTTTTAAGTGGCATGAAGTCCTATTGGTGGTCCCTAAATTGGCTTGTGAGAGAAAATTGAAGGCAAGTTTGAAGGTTCTTCATGGTGTATGGAGATCTGAAGATGTTCAAGAAGTGAAATGGATCAAAAATCTTAGGGGAAGTCCCTCTCATATGTTTCTTGATATGTTTTATCTAATTTTAATACTTTTGTGTGTTCTTTATTCATTGGTTTTAGTGTTTGGCTGAACAGAGTGTTGACATGTGGCAAGAGGAAGTTGACAAAGCAAGAAGAGGTAGAATCAAGGTAAGGGGGAGTTTTTATCATTTTTTAAAGTTTGTCCTCTCCTACTGACTATATTTTTAGGTCCTCAAGATTATTTGGTTCTCAATTTGTCGTTATGTCAAAGGGGGAAAAAATTTCAATTATGAGAGTGCTTGATGAGAGAGAAAGAAGTTGAGATGTATATTGTTTTATGATGTTTGTTGACATCAATGATAAAGGGAGAGATTTTTGGAGAGTTATAAATAATTTCATGGTGATGATATGGAGGTTTTAATGTGATTGGATGAAGTGAATTGGTAGTTTATGTGTCAATGATAAAGTGTGCAAAGTGCTTGTCCTAGTATGCTTGAAGGAGGCTTGGTTGATCTTTAGTTTTGGCATGGTTAGGGATGTTCAAGGTTGAGTATGGTAATTTTAGGATGTGAAATATGTCTCTAATATTTTTTATATGCTTTGAGAGTTTTTGTGTGTGAGTTTATTTCATCTGGTTGTTCACTTTTATTATTTAGACATTTTGGGTCTAGTGACAGAAAATCCAAGTAGGCAATTTGTTGACATCACCATTTTTGTGTAGATAAGTCAGGGGGAGTTGGTCATATGGTTTTGATCACATTTTTGCCTAGTTTCTATGTTCTAAATTTTAGTTTATGCAATAAAATGCAACATTATATATGCAAGTACAAGGTAGGGCTCCCATGCAGTTTGATAGTGTTTTCTCATATTTAGCCAAATTTGTAATGTGATAAAAAAAAGTTGAGTAGGCATTTTGATGGTATTATATTTCACATGTGTAGTAGTTTCAAGAGAATTTGATCATATGGGTTTGTTTATTTTTATTCCTAGTTGATATTCACTAAATTTTAGGACATGTGATGAATAACATCAAAATATATGCATTTACAAAGTTGGTCTTTTAGGCAGTTCTTAACATAGTTGGCTCTATGGCAGAGACAACTATGAATGAGAAAATTAATGGCATTATATCTCACATGCATGATGATTATAGGAGTAAATTGTTATATGGTTGGATTCTCCCATGTGAGAAGATCATATGGTCTAAATTTTAGATCATGCATCTGAGTGCAACAAAAAATATTGTGTTCTAAAGTTAGCCTTCTAGGCAGATGAGCAATGGTCCCCATACTTAGTCATTTTTTGCATGATGTTAAAGATCAGGACCAAATGGAGATCCAATGGTTCATGGGAGTTTTTACATCTAGATATATAGTGCAAAGTAATTTAAATGGGTTAAAGTGTTCAATTCTTAAATTAGATAAAGACTGAGCTCTTTATAAAAGGATCAATAGATCATGTTCATTCTAAGATGTCAAGAAGCAACATGATGAGGACAAATGTTTTAAGTTTAACTTAAATCATAGATAAATATTGAGCTTCTTCCAAAGATCAATAATGAGTGGGTGTTCATAAAATAGAGATCAATGGTGCATATTGAGTCAATGTGATCAAAGTGATAGCTATTTAGCATTGTTAAAGACCAAGCTACGTATAGGAGATCGATGATATGTGTTGAGTCAATATTACATGATTGCATGAGATAAGGTTAATTATTAGAGGTTTAATATTTGTACATTATCACACTAGCATTAAAGTTCTAAGAAGATTGATCGTTCATGTTTAATTTGAAAATGCGAGGAAATGAGATGCAAGCAAAGTGATCAAGGTTTAACAATGACCTTTGCATTTGAATATTTGAATTTAACAAAGGAAAAAATTAGTGCTCTATATTTTGGCTATATCTTTCAATCTATGCATAATTTTCTCATGGTGTAAAAATAAAATTTGTATAATAATCTAAGGCTAATCTATCAATATATATTTGAATATTTGAAAGTGTGTACAATTAGTGTTGTGAAGGTTCAAAGTTGATTATGTGTTTATGCATGGACTATAAGTGACTCAAGAAGGATAATTGAGCTTGTATTGATGTTGTTTTGATGTCTCATGATGACTTAGATATTTTATAGTATTTTATACTCCATGAGGATGATCTATGTGGTATTTAGAGGTGTGATCAATCTATCTTAAGTATGAACAATTCTTAATAAGTTGACTATGTGTTCGTTCATAATGTTCATGTTTACAAAGTCAATGTTTGAGTTGATTGAACATATATAGAAGAGTGTAATGATTATTATGATCATTTAATGATGAATAAGGGGTCATGTGGAGTGAACCTATGCAATTGAAATTGGTCCTATGTTCTTTTTTTTTCTTGATGAAATGATAAATGGGTGAATAAGTCTCCATGAGACTTATAAGGGCTACAAGGGCCTATTTGAAAGGTGTAACTACTTAAGGGTGACCCATAGATGCTTTGGCCAACTTATGTGGATGGTATTGAGTTATGTCTCGATGTGATATATGCCTTAAGGATTAATTCATGCCTATTATTTGACCAAGATGGTCATGTTCATGAATGCTCTATAAATAATGAAACCAAATGTGATGGTTTATAGATTTATGAGAGGAGTGTGTGGTTTAGAGTGAAGGGTTGAGAATTAAAGGATATTAAGTGTGCCTAGTGGATGGGTTATTAAGAAGATTAGATTGAGGTATATATGTATGACCATTTTTTCATGATGTTGACGTGGTGATAGAGTTGTTGTTGAGGAGTGAAGAGTGATCTAAAAGGTGGCTTTAGATGTATTGAGTGTGCAGAGTTGAATAAATTTGATGTACTTGGTATCTCCATCAGATTGGAAGGCAATAAATATTTAGGAGATGTTATGTTCATAGGTGTTATTGTGGAATCTCAACATCTAGGGGTTACAGCCTCCTTACAAAGTGAAACTTGTTAAAAGTATAGTTGGTGTGGTTGTTTAGCTAGACAGGTGTTGTAGCACCTTATGGGATTTTAGTCTCACTAAATAAGCGATTTTAATTCCTTTATTAGTTGTATTGGGTCTAAATTCATTCTTATTTTTATAGGATAATAGTCCAATTGTAGGTTCTGGTGGATTTTTTCCCCTAAAATTTTTTCTCACATATGTTATGTGCTTGATCTTGCATTATATCTCTTATTCATTTTTATGAATTATGTGTATGCTTCTTGAATTCTTGTGGCAACTATTTAATAGTTTTGAAAGGTTTTAAATTGAATTTGGGTTATCTAGGCTCACTGATTCACCCCTCCAGTGATTGTACTTCTAACAAAATAGGCTACTTTAAACTTAATTTTCTACATTCTAGGATTGGATCATTTTGAGAAGATGAAAGATCATTATAAACTTAAGGTGGGGTAAGATTAACAAATTTTTTGGCATGAGAAACTTCAATATCAATAGGGTGAGGCTCACTAACAGGCTGAACTCTTTCTAGAGTAGGTGACTGTATTGGAAAATGATGTGGATTATTTTGTAAATGGTGAGAAGAATTATTGTGAGGACTCCTAACACCAAATCTATAGTCATAAAATCCCCTATTACCCATATTATTTGTAGGGTTAAAAGGTAGATTATTCAAAACATCTCAAAGCTCAGGATATGTTACATCAAAGTGAATTGACATCCTATCACCTCTATTAAATCTAGGTTCAAATATCTTATCTCTAAAACTACCCCTTGGAAAATTTCTATTTGATTTTTACTAATTTAATTAATCAAAATTCTGACCCCAACCTTTGTTATCATTAATTCTACTTAATCTAGGTTGATCCCATCCTGACATCTTGTTATGTGTGTTTTTGTATCTTTTCTACCTAAAATCTCTATCTTCAACTCAAAAATCAAAACTGGTAGAGTAATGCTTGTATGAGAAAGCTTCATTAAATGACTTAAACTAAGAAAACCATTATATTTTTAATCACCATCCCCCAATGTAACTACTTCACTTGTATGTTTGTTTCTCATTAGCTCATCAAAATTGATGTTGTATTTAGCAATTCTACCAACTAGGTTAACAATGTCATCAAACTTATCAATCACTAAATCACCTACTAAACCTCTTACCAATTATTAATATTTGAGGCATGTACATCTTCATCTAATTCTCAAACTACCAAAGATTTTAGCATGATCTCGAAGCCTCTATGAATATGCCCTTTTCATTAACTCACCTTCCCAACTTGTAAGCCACAAAACTATCAAATGGAATACCAACTTGAATTGTCGTTATAACATTAATAAAACTTGAAACTACCAACTCGAATGCCAACTCACCATTTACAAGTCTCAAATATAGACCACATTGCCATCAAAATCACCATTCTTTAAGACTTAGACTTAGGTTTAAAATATTCAAAATCATCATGGCCTGATAGACTCCTTAATACCATTTCAAAACTTTGGGATAAATGGCCCTGGGTTAGGGTCCTTTGAAATTATAAATTCATAGTTATTTAAGAACTTAGGCTAGATAATGTTTGAATTAGGAACCTTAGTCAAATAAGACCTAGATTTAATCACTTAAAATTTTAGGATCCATTTATATCTTAAAGAAATAATTTGGCCAAATATCAAACCAACTTCAATCATGAAAACATTTAAAATTTTTAACTATACTGCCACTTAATACTTTATGAAACTAATAGATCTTTTAATCAAACTAATGACCTCATTTGATGATTATAACCAACTTTCAAAAATTCATAATAAATCAAATGATGTATTTGATTTAAAAACCATAAATACATTAATTTATCAAACTATGATAATTATGACCAATCCATCTGTATACTAACATTTCAAAAATCAACTCACAAAGTTATCACCATAACCAATTTATATATCATTCTTATCTGAATCAAACCAAGTTTCACATTACCACTGAAAATATCAAATTAGTCACCACAAACTATTCACACTGCCAAATGAAAATTAATTTGAAATTTATATCATACTCAATTGAAAATCAATGTAGATATGATAATCATATAATGCTTTCAACCATCAAAGTGCCTCTATTTCAAATTGAAAAATGTTGTATTATAATCTAATGATGAATCAACTGAAAATAAATGAATGCTCATAAACTTTCAAAGTGATAAGTACATATGCATATTTTATTCATTTATCTATTTATGCTTTTGAAAACCACTTAAAATATAAACATGAATTCATAAAAAAATTACAATCAATTTATAATTGAAAATATGCATCTAAATATACTATTAATTGACTATGTCTCTGACATGGTTTTAAATTTTATGACTGAGTCATCTCTATGGTAGAAAAGTATTGGTTTTAAAAAAATTGAGGGGGTGTGAAAAATAGGCATAACACTAGCGACCTTGCTAGTCAATTTTGTGTAATGAAATTGAGTATCAATCCAATTTCCTATTGATAAAATATAATCTTGAAAGTGTGATTGAGGTAAATCATTTCTCAAGTAGCTATGCATGAACCCCTTTAATAATAAATTTCAACAAGGGATGAAATGTTTGGCTAGCATGGAATGAAGAAAAGAAATGACATAGCAAGAAATTTTGGGTTGGATGCATAATATTACAAGTGCCTTAAGTACAAAATCTGAAAATTAAGTAATAATTCAATAACTAGATACAATTTAATAGATATTATTCATGTATAAAAAATATAGAATTCATAGAGTAATATTTGAAAATAATTGATACAACAAAATTGTAGCATCCTCACATTTTTGCTTCATATTGTGAAACTCTTTCATTTGTAACACTTATTGATCATTTCAAAGTAAAAGTAAAATAAAATACAAACAACAAACTAAAATAGAAATAACAAATAAAATAGCAAAAAAAAAACACAAAACTAAAAAAAAAGTTAAAAAACAAAATAAATAAATAAATAAATCTAAAAGTAGATAATCATGGAACAATTTCAAATGATGATTGTTAACTGAGTAATGTAACCAATTTCCTTTAAAATATTTTAAATCAAATTTGTGATGTTTATCGGTATCTTCATGTGTTTTATCACAATATAAAACTAGATCACCAAATTTAAACCTTTTATTAGAAACTTTTTTATCAAAAAACTTTTTCAATTTTAGTTTAGCTTTTTCTAATTTCTACAATGTTATTGCTTTAGATTCATCAAGATCTATTAAATCATGTAATCTTTATTCAATCAAACTAGTATCTTAAAAAACATATTGTAAAGTGACTCTAGCTAAAGAAATCTAAAGTTATATTGGTAAGGTAGCCTCAAATTTGTATGCCAACATGAAAGGTGAATAACTAATTTCTATCTTAACAATAGTTCTATCAGCCCATAAAACTTTGAAAATTTTAAGATGTCAATTTCTTTTATTCTCATAAACTAAAGTCTACTATACTTTCTAAAACATTATCACCAAGATATGAAAATTTGAAAGTTAAAGTATCAAAACTGAGAGTATGGAATTTTGTCATCTAAAATTTCAATTGAAAATAAAATTTCATCCTATTGACATCCAATAATCATCAAAATCAAGAATAAATTCAATCATCAACTTCATTTACTCATTGACACATTCATTGTACTCCATCTCAACTACTAAGAGGTGAACCAAATTTATTCCTAAGTCAGTTGAGGGATTATCTATCTCCAACTTAATCCATTTGAAAACTCTAACCTCAACTAAAGTATCCATGTCATTTTAACTGTCTGACCACTTATCTGAAGTAGTTGGATGGATTTCTAAAATACATTTCCTGCTAGCTAAAATAGGCTCCTTTAAACTTAATTTTTTGTACCCTAAGATTGGTTGCTTCTGAGAAAATGAAGGCTCATTAGAAACTGAAGGTAGGGAAATATTAACAAAGTTTTTGGCATGAGAAACTTCAACATCAAATTGAGTGGCTTCATTAATAGGGTGAGGCTCACTAACAGGGTAAACTCTTTCTAAAGTAGGTGATTGTATTGGCAAATTATGTGGATTAATTTATAAATGACGAGAAGAAATTCTATGAGAAGGAGTCCTAGCACCAAATCTACGACCATGAAATCCCCTATTACCTCTATTATTTTCAAGGTTGAAAGGTAGATTATTCAAAACATTCTAAAACTCAAGATCTACTACATCAAAGTGAATTATCATCCTAACACCTCTAATAAATCTAGGGCCAAATATCCTAGCCCTAAAATCACCCCATAGAAATTTTCTATTCAGGTTCTATTGATTTACATTATCAAAAATCTAACCCCAACCTCTGTTATCATTACTTCTACTTGATTCAATTTGGTCCCATCCCAACAATCTATTATTTACTTTCTTGTATACTTTCTACTCTAAATCTCTATCTACAACTTGAAAATCCAAACTAGTAGAGTAACACTTCCATAATAAAGCTTCATGAAATAATTAAAACTAAGAAAACCAATCTATTTTTAGTCGCCATCCTCCAATGTAACTACTTCACTTAAGTGCATGGTGTTTATTGGCTCACCAAAATCGATGTTGTATTCAGTAATTATACCAACTAGGTTAACAATATCATCAAACTTAGCAATCACTAAATCACCTACTAAACCTCTTACCAATTTATGATACTCAAGGCATGTACGCCTTCATTGAATTATCAAATCACCAAATATCTTAGCATGATCTCAAAACTTCTATGAATATGCCATTTTCATTAACTCACCTTACCAACTTGTAAGCCACAAAACTATCAAATGGACTACCAACTTAAATTGTCATTATAACATTAATAAAACTCAAAACTGACAACTCAAATGCCAACTCACCATTTACAACTCTCAAAGCTATACCACATTACTATTGAAATCACCATTCTTTGAGACATAGAATTAGGTTAAAAACATTAAAAATCATCATGGCCCAATAGAATCCTTAATACCATTTCAAAACTTTAGGATAAATGACCCTAGGTTAGGGTCCTTTGAAAATATAAATCCATATTACTTGAAGAACTTAGGCTAGACAATGTTTGAATTAGGAACCTTAGTCAAATAGGACATAGAAATAATCACTTAAAATTTTGGGATCCCTTTATATCCTATAGAAATAATTTGTCTAAATATAAAACCAACTTCAATCATGTAAACATTTCAAGATGTGAACTATACTACCAATAAATAATGTATGAAACTGATAAATCCATTAATCAAATTGATAACCTCATATTATGATTATAACCAACTTTTAAAAATTCATAATAAATCAAATGATGTATTTTATTTGAAAAACATAAATACATTGCTTTCTAAAACTGTGATAATTATGACAAATCCATCTGTATACTCATATTTCAAAAATCAACTGGTGGGGTTATCATCATAACCAATTTATATATCATTCTTGTCTGAATCAAACCAAGTTTCACATTACCAATGAAAATATCAAATTAATCACCACAAACTATTCACACTGTGAAATGAAAACTAATCTAAAATTTATATCATATTCAATTGAAAGCCAATGTAGATATGACAATCATATAATGCTTTCAACCATCAAAGTGTCCTTATTTCAAACTAAAAAATGTTGTATTATAATATGATGATGAATCAACTAGTTCACAAACATTTAAAGTGATAAGTACATATGCACAGTTTATTCATTTATCCATTTATGCTTTTAAAAACCACTTAAAATATAAACATGAATTCATAAAACAACTATCATCAATTTATGATTGAAAATATGCATCCAAATATATTATTAATTGACTAGGTTTCTGACATAGTTTTAAATTCTATGACTAAGTCATCTCTATGGTAGAAAAGTATTAGTTTTAGAAAAATTGAGGGTGTGTGAAAAATAGGCATAACACACTCTTGTTATCCTAATAAATGTATTTAAAAAATTAGTTTGAATAATTTACCTTAAACTTAATTTTATTAAATAGTATTCTAGTTGCTATGAGTTAGGCTTAGGGAAGTTAGTTTTGGTGGAAAATTTATAATGTTCTTTTGAATTGAAAATTGTCTTATCTCACTTAGACTTGGTAAGGCTAAATGAGACAAATTCTATGTATAAGGGTGTCCTTTCTTAACCTTTGATAAGTACTAACTAGATGTGAAAGTGAAAGTTGAGTGGTTGTGTGGCAAAGGTTGATTGCATTCATGGTATAATTAACACTCATTTTGTCATACAGTGAAATAAAACCAACCTTGATTCTTCTCATGAAGGTGTTCATAAAAAAATATGTAGGAAGTTAGATAAGTGAGTGTGATAAATAAGGACAAATATTTAGGTCACCTTCTCTTGTGCATTAATTATCCTTCATGCCTTGATAACCTTGTAGGATGTAAGTCCAATCAAAGTGTGTGGCCATTAATAACATAACTAGGTGGTAAATTGAGTTTATATAATAAATCAGTAAAACTTGGAAACATGGATATAACTAAATAGATCGTTGTGGTTGACAAAAAATCTCTTAAGAGGTGGAATTATTCCTAAGGATGTGAGATCTATGTTATTAGCAACTCATAAATAACTATGACTATGAAAATTTATAGTTATTTAATAACCCTAAAATTTTTAATTTATACTATTGTGAGATGATACCTTTGTGAGAGCATAGTGAACTTGAAAGCAGGAACTCTCACTAACACCTAATATTTTCATGTTCTTGTTTTCATGTCTAGAGCTTATATAATCTTGTTAGAACCATAATATTTTTATACTTTGCTTGGATTAGTCAACGAACCCCTTTTGACATAATGTCTTATGGATGAGATGGTTAAGTCATTAAATTGAAGAACAACATCTAACCCATGTTATAAGGATTGGTAATGTAGGCAACCTAAGTTATGGGGGAATTGAGTCCTAGGTCTTAGTTTAAGTTAGGTTTTTATTATTGTTAATACTCGATTTTGGCTAAGACTCTTTTGAAGGACTCGTAATCATAAACACTAAATAAATCATTTATGTGAAAATATATGTCCTAAGTGATATCAACCTTGATATTCTACATATTAGAAGATGATTTTTGCTAGCCTATGTGTTGATTTTAGTATAATAACACCTTTCTTGGTTGTGTGTTCCATTTAAGTGATTTTAGACTAATAATTGAAACTAGGACCTACTATGGTTTCCATAGTGTGCCAATCCCTTCAAATCTAACTTGTAACCTAGGTTTGTTAAATATTGACTTGTACAACAACTAAAACTACTACATGATTGACCTTAGGAGAATGATAATTTGTTCATACATATTTAAGGTAATGAAAATAATATTTAATCGAAAGATACCTTTTTTTATGGAGTCCTCTTATGTTCTTAATTTTTTTATGTTTTCCTATGAGAAAAGATTTGGTGTTGAATTATCCACTACATATAATATATAACATGGTCTTGTTAAACTTGATAATGAAATTAAATTGAACTCAAAATTTAAATGTCTCATAGATTCATTAAGTTTTGGTTACTTGAATAGATGATTAATTACTTCATGTGTTTAATTAAATTAAATAATTTATCTTAATATTGTTAATGTCACATCACACTTCCTTCATAACATTTGTGACACATTTTGTTGGGACAATAAAAATTAAATATAATTAAATTAATTAATCAAAATAAAATTACCATGTTTTACTTGGGATTTCATTACCAAAATTTTGGTCATGAAATTTGGTGTGAAAGCTTCATTTTTGGGCATTTTTTATTGACATTTTATGATTATAATTGGACATGTTTTATATGTTTTTAGTTACAAATATATACATAATATTCTCAGATTGAGATTGATACAACTTTTAATTACATTGCTTATTACTATTTGCATTGAAATTAGCATTAGGAATTTACATTGGTATAATATGATCATAAAATTGACATTTTATTGTAGTAACTTGAAAATGTGTTTCAAAATTCCTTTCAAATGTTTAAATATTATGAATGAAAATTTATCTTACCTAATAGTTGAAAATTATATCTGATAAAGATTATTTGAGCTAGTAGTTATAAGCTAAATTACTTGTTAATGTTTTCACACAATTAGTGAGAAATGTTTAATCACATTTTTTAACGTAAATAAAATTAAAATAGAAAGAACTACCACTAAAGTTTTGAACAATATAAATTCACCCTGGTGAGATGCAAATAAAATTTATCACATTATGAATTATAAAACCTTAATTTTACTGTGTAGATAGGTAGGAAGCTTAGATAAATGTGTATGGGTCATAGTAATAAGGTAATTACATTTTTATGATAAATAACCCTCATGGAGACATAGAACTCATTCATGACATATAGTCCTTTTAAAAAGAGTAAACTAGAAGTATGCTTTTAAGTGATCATTTTTACCATTGAAAATGTTGGTGCTCTGAGAGTTATAACATTGTGTAAAGAATAAAAATTGTGGAATTTATATCCCAATATAAAATGACACCTTCCCTACACATTTTATTGACTTAATTAGTTTTGGATTTTGGATGTTAAGTGTAGTATACCTAATTGATGAACACATTTATTGGATTTGTATATATGTGATTAAAACCTTAATAAATTTTTGATAATGAAAAAGACTCAATATACTTTAATAGTAATAATAATTATGATGTATTGTATTTTTGGACAACCCTTTATGTTATTTATGATTTGAAATTTAAGAAATATGGTCTTGTAAGACTAATAGACTAATAATTACTTCTGATGTGATAGGATAGTAAAATCAATGTGTATTGTATTTTTTTATAATATGTGCATGGATAATTCACATGTTCCTTTTACATTGATGAAATAATCTCAATCATAATTATTGAATGGGTTTTATATATAATGTGTAAGGGTGTTTTCCTCACCTAATATTTTTTAAAAACTTTAAAATAATAAAAATAACAAAAATCTTATAATAAATAAATAAAAAGAAAAACATTATAGTAATTTTCCATCCAAAGTCTGATATGACAAAACAAATGGTAATTTTATAGGTTTTTAGACATCCTGTATTATTTCATGGGGTTATTGAGGACCTTGTAATAGCTTGAATAAAGTTGACTAATTTGGACATTTCTTTATGGATGATTAAAGTTTTTTAAACTCAAGTTCACAATTTGGATCTTGTTGTGGCATGTCATTCTTAAATTTATTGTTGTGGATTGGTCTATATCAATCTAAGAGGATTAATAATAGACATTAATGTATTTTCCATTGATGCATATTGATATAAATTATATGTATGTATTTTTGCATGTTTATAATTTAGTAATATCTTTACATGTTGGTATCAACACAAACAAATTAGATGTTGAGAATATAAAATAAAGAAAAAAAAATCATGATTTTAATTTTTTTTTGGTGTAGTTTTATGGGCATGAAAAATAAAAAGGATTTGTGGAATATTTTTTAGAGTTTAATATGTATTACATTAGATTTGAAGTTATTATAGAGGGTTTGATTCATAGGAAATAAGAATAGTTGGTAGAGTTTTCCAATTTTACGTCAAGAAAAAATGAAGAGTTAGAATATTTTATTAGTGAGGTTGCATGAAATATGAGTGTAGTAAAAGTAGTGGAAGCATATGTAGGGGGAGGGTCCAATAATACTCCTCTTTAAATTAGTGGCACCTTAGGAGCAGAAGGTTTAAAGAATATATAAATAAGGATTTCTATGTGTCATGCCCATCTTTTTCCTCAAAAAGACTATCATAAGACAAAGATAACCAATAAAATACTTGGGAACATGGATAGATACCAAAATCCATTTGAATGTATATTTGAAAATATTAATCCTCCAACTATCCTTAAGACTCAAATAGGCATAAGCCACTAATTAAGAATTCCATAGGCCCTAATTCATTCGGCTTGACACTCGAAAAACCTTTCATGACTAGCACCAAATGATAACTATGCCAATAGCATTAAGGAAACCATAAAATTTAACCTCAACCACCGTAGGAATACTTCACTCCATGTGGTCACTTGGGCAAGTTTTAATGCCACACTAACCTCTCATCTAGCTCCCATGGATCCTAAGGGCTCCACCTATTGATGTGAATGGATCAGCCACAAGGCTCTCTATGGTTCATTAGGTTCTTTTGGTCTTTGACATCTCTATCAGACTAGGGGAACTAACAACTATGATAAATGAGATGTGTGGCACTTCCCCATTATTTGAGCTCTCTTAAGCTTTGACATCATAGATAAGGCTGGGAGATTGACCACTCTACCTTTAGTTGGTGTGGTGCTTCCTAGTTAGACCAAGATCTCTTGGGCTTTGACATATTTATAAGGACTAGGAGAGTGATGCATCTAATTTTAGGTGATTTGATTAGTTGGATTCCTAATGCATGATAAGTTGTGGCTTCTAATAGTTTCCCATTCTAACAATTCTGACACCATGTCAGCTTGGGAGATTAAATCTTGAGATTGACATAGTCTACATGTTGTGCATTGATTAGTTACCATCCTTTGATGTTCTATTAACACTTTGATGCCTTAAGACTATGGGAATATTATTTTCTACTTTATATTATTCCATTATCCCACATGCCCAAGGGCCTCATTATTTATACGAACACCTTTAGGTTCATAAGTCACCAAAATGATGTTATGTGGCAGCATCCCACTATCCTAATAGCCCAGGGGCATCTCCCTAGATGGTCCTTTCTAAGATTTTATGTCATTTGGATGATTCCATATGGTAACATCTTTCTCACTCACTAACCTAGAGGTTTCAAAATCTATATGGTCCTCTCTGAGATTGTGGGTTATCAAGATGATGTCACATGGTAACATCTTACTCACTCATTAGCTTGACACCAACCATATGCAAACCACACTAATATCACCCCTAGATTAGTAAGAGGATGACACGTGGCTTCCTTTTAACCACTCAATAAATTCATGAAAATGACTAAGGCAAAAAAATTTCAAGAAGACCCAACTCAAAGGCATCTAACGTGAAATCTAGGTAGATGAATTTAGCTGACAAGGAAAATTTGACAAGGTAAAAATATGATGAAAGAGACTAAGTTAAAACATGTAACCATTTAAAATGTGACTAAGTAAAATAAATTTGGTTAAGCCATTAATATATATAGAATAGCTTGCAAAGCAATAATTTGAATGCTAAGGTGAAGCGTAGAAAGGTCTAAAGACCAAAATATGAATCTGATTAAAATTCAAAAGAAAATTTAAATCTTCAATCAATAAAACAAAATGATTTGATGTTCAATAGTCCTTTGAGACTAACCCAATATTTTCATTGGTTTAGTCAATTACATAATATCTAATGGTAATTTAGTCTAGCCAAAAAATGCGTTTAAAATATTACTCCAACTATGATCCAACTGGACCATTCCTATAAGTTCAAACTTCATAGTAGTCACTAAAGTACCATTTTTGATAAACCAAAGATAAGATATTCTTGATAAAGGAAATGTCTAGGTCATAATTACTAAAATATTTAATTTAAAACACTTCCATAAGGCATTTCTTCATCAAAATAGGTAATATTTAGGCTATAAATTCCTATTATGCATTTATTCTTCCTAACAAGCACTCATCCATGTGATTGAGATCCACTAATTTATGTATAAGCTAAGTTGGTCATATAAATTCTAACGCAATACATGAAAAGTCATAAAGTTCATTTATAAGGCTGTTCTCCAAGAGTTTTGACCTAGAAATCATATTCATCAATTTATTAAAAGAGGCATATAGTCTTAAAAGTTTTTCCCTATTTGAAAAAAATCCTTTAATGGAGATATACAATCAAGGCTTAATTAGGTTCTCTATAACACTCTTTCTAAGTGTTGTTAAATATTTTGTCTTACTTAGCTTATTCCTTATCAAAGGTTAAAAACTAGGTCTAGACTAGTTGAGCATAATCCATATTATGAATGTGTTGACTTAACTAGATTCATAAATAAACACACCTTATATATTCATCTTCCAAAGCATAATTAGACTAAATCTTATGCCTTCAAATAAGACTCATTATATATATATATATATATATATATATATATATATATATATATATATGAAAAATGAGTCTTATTTGAAGGCATGTGACTTAACTATATTCATAAATCAACACACCTTATATCTTAATCTTATAAAGAATAAGCAACCTAAAATTCATGCCTTCAAATAAGAATCATATAATATATATAAAGAATGAATCTTATTTGAAAGCATGTGATTTAGGTTGTTTATGCTTTGGAAGATTAAGATATAAGGTGTGTTGCTTTATGAATCTATTTATGTCACATGCCTTCAAATAAAACTCATTTTTCATATATATATGAAAAATGAGTATTATTTGAAGGCATGTGATTTAGTCTGCTTATGCTTTGGAAGACTAAGATATAAGGCGTGTTGCTTTATGAATCTAGTTAGGTCAACCCATTCATAATATGGATTATGCTCAGCGAGTTTAGACCTAGTAGCTAACCTTTGATTAGGAATATAGTTTTTAAGGTATTATTATTACAAAAAACTCAAGATTCAATGAATAAACATTCATAAGATATTCAAAAAAATGAAATCAATACACTTATAAATTAAGGATGATTTCTTGTCCAAGCTTAATCATGAATGTACAAGCCTTCGCTAGGACTCTATTTACAACAAGGATATCTCTCGAGGAGGCCTATTAATATAATATAAAAATTAACTTCTATAGTAGTTCTCTAAGGTAATAACCAAAACATTTATTTGATAATTTTTATAATAATAGTGGCTCACAACTCAGCCCATAATCAATGATGAACATATAAATACAAGAGTTCAAATAAGAATAATTAATCTATGGATTATAGCCAATTATAGAAAGTAGTAAAGCACAATTAGACTACAGCTAAATATGAGCTCCTCTTTATTCCAAGTGCAACTTTAACCAATATAAGGGGGGGTCACCTCCCAGCCTTTTTGCCATCATCAAGCAACTACTCTAGTCACTCCCAATCAAGACTCAAAGCTCCAAGCATGTTCACATCATTGTGCAAATTAAACAAAGGAAAATAAAAATCAAGATGTCTTGGGGTCAAGGAGATAGCTACTCATAAGGTCACAGCCAAGCATCTTTAAGTCAAGAGGGAACCAACCTTGGATCTATTTTTAGAAAGTAATTAACAAGAGATAACAACACAAGGATATAAACTTTCAGGCTTACAACCATTAAAATATGTTCTAAAAAGTATACATGGTAGAGCTTAGGTAGTATACCATCATGTCCAACATGAGATACCTAACCCTTATTCCAACATGAATAATGTGTCCTTTCAATGCATCAAAAATCTTACACAATGAAATCATAATATCCACTTAATTATAAATACCACAATTAGAACTATCATGGAGGAATGTCTCAACTCTGAACTCCCACACAAGGGTACTAACACTTTGAGGTGACTCAAGCATAGACATAGGAAAAAAAATAAGGAGAAGAAGTAAGACAAGTGTCCCTACTCCTTTTAAACATAGTAATCAAGAAATAATCACACAAATTTCATTTAATCAATAATAGGATATTTCAGCGAATAGGATACCTACCCAATAACCTAGGCCCTTCCATGGATTCTTTCTATAGGTTACAACCAACTAAAACTCTCCCTTTCTAGGCTCTCTTCTTTTTTATCCTTTTTCTTTAATTCCCCTACGGTGACCACAAATTCCAAAAAAAATTTACCCTTTTTTCAGAGATTTGCTCTCCTCAAATAGGTTTTTTCTCTTTCTTATGACCTAATCAAAATATGACAAGTGTTTATTCTTCCCTTGGATATACCAACCACTAATAATAGCCAACCCATGCCTTATTAATGGTGATATTTTTCTAGTACATAATGGTGCATGAAAGTTCTAACAATTCCTATGGTTGCTTATAAGATAATCCACCTCCCTACGTAGGGCTCAAGGCAAGGGAAATTAATAGACAAGTTTGTAATTATGTAATAAATAAATCTAGATGTTGGTTTATTTTATCCTCATGCATTGAAGATGACCAGATAAAGGTGGTTAGACAAACCTATCTATGATTAACATCCATTAAGACATGCCAAGACTAAATAAGGGGTTGAATGGCATACTAGGATTCAATTTGACTCAGGCAAGGTTCAATAAAAGTCAACATTAGATCACAAATGATGCAATAGAGCTTGGTGTAGTCTTTTTTTCCTTTATTGGCAATGACTTGTTCCTTCACATATATTGCCCCCATGAAATCCACTATCCTAATAGCTGAATCTTGTAATTATAACATGTTAGATCATTCAATTTAGACCAATGTAATTAGCTTACCAAGTAATTCATAAGACCATGAAGTGATATTCATGTAGTACCTAATACATGTATAATTTTAATTACAACATAATTCACTCAATATGATTTAATTTTAATTCAATCATTACTTAGGAAATTATTATCATTTACATGATTTTATCACCTTGAAAACAACACCATCTAGGTAGTATCATCATTGATTTTCATAATCACCTTGTTTTCTCATGAGGGGCTTTACATTTCCCCCCTTAAAAATGGCATCATCTTCAATGCAGGACTGCTTTTTTCCTCCAACAAGGTTTCTAAATCCATTTGTCTATTGGAACATCATCCCTTATTATCCATGTGCCACCCCAAGAATGCCATACTATGATCTATTTTTTTCATCGCCAATGAACAACCTCAGATATGGAGATCAACTGCTATATGGAACCAAACATGTTATTCCCTTTGTACTTCTGACAACCCTTTGAGTTTCTTCAGGGTTTATTCAAACTAGATCATCATTCATTTTGAAACAAATTATATTTTTGTCTTTAATAATGGTGTGACATAATAACTTTGAACTCGTAGCATAAGTCATGAATTTCATTTTTAGGATGCAAGTATGTGTTCCATTTTCTCAAGATTTATTCTTCACAAAAAATTTCTTGGAAATGATTATGGTAAGGTTAAATAGCCAACCATAATGAAGGTATTGCTCATATACCATCACCATTTAGTGTCACAACAACATATATTAGCCTGCATACTATAACAATAGTACTTCATGAAAATAAGGAGGAATCCACTTCTACATTTCCCATAATTTTATTGCAAGATTGTTACTAACATTTCAGCATAAAGAGAATTTTTTGTTACCAATCCATGAGGATTATTCAATTCTTGATCATAACAATTTTAAATTACTTTTAACAACTCCCTCTAATTTAAAGGTGAAATTAATCTAATTTCATATCCAAGCCTTAATTTATTCAATGCTATACTAACACACTATATTTCACTGATTACATTGGATGTAGGCTAAATTACAATTAATTTTTGAAGAAGGTGACTTGTTTTGATGCATATCATTATACAAAACATCTATGTCTCAATCCATTGAGACCCATAATTTCTTTGATATATGGATGAGAGTTTAAGAACTCCTTGAATATGTAATTCCCTCTTAGAGAGGAATGATAATTGCCAATCACAATAAAACTATCCTTCTAAAATAGTCATCAATATTTGGTCATACCATTATGAGCTTATATATAATTATTATAACAATTGGGTTAATGATAAGTTACCATATCTAGTTTCATCTGATACATAGAGGATCTTATGAATAAGCAATGCATGAGGAATCACCTCCCATCAAATTCATTTCTATTATAGAAGAATATAAACATGGGACTATCTCTCATTTTTAATATACCATGACCTTCATGGAATATTTTAAGAAACCTATTACCATGTCATTCAATATACTTTTTATCTTAGGATCTCAACCTACAATCCAAGGTATCATATGAAGCTCAATATATAGGGGGATCTTGATCCCAAATACAAGAAAATAAATCATTCAAATGAATAATTGAGTGAAGCAAAACACTCATGAATAAACTATTAGAATTCAAGTTATTATATCATAATAGTCCTACCAAAAGATTGGGATAACAAGAGGATGGCCCTCTCAATTGATTCCTATCAATGGTCATGGGAGAATTTAACAACTTAACACGATGCTCTATATAAGATGACTTCAACTGATACCATCATGTCATTCATAGGAGGATCAAACAACCTTTCACCATGCCCCACAAATAAGGACTTTTATACACTACCAACATGATAAGAATTATGTGTTGATCATTTTGTATGTGACCCTCAGGACACTTGTCTACTAGTCAACATAATTGATACACAAGGGGATCTTAGGACATGGGTCCCCATGCCAATGTAATACATAGGGTAAAGATAAAATTTAATATGTGATAGATTATCAAGATGCAAGTCCCTCAAGCATAGATAATAGTCGATATGTGAAGGGATATTAGGACATGGGTCCCTTAGCCATTTCAAGCACAGAGTGAATAGACACCTCAGTGATCTTAAAATGCCTCTATGTATAATACCATCACCATCATGTCTGGTAGGTGAGGAAGAGTGGGATTTTTGATCTATGTAATAGATCCCCACCATGAACCACTAAATATCATTTTGAAGCTACTTCTTCTCCTTTATATTTTCCTAAAGTGATAATTATGCACATACTAACACATGAACCCAACATAATGAAGAATCACACTATTTTAAGAACATCAACTGATCATGTAAGTGCAAAAATTGATAAAATGAGACCAAGTAGTCCTAATAATAAAGCCCAATTCAATAAAATTTCTAAATGAATTCCATGATCAACCTTAAGCTTGAAACATTTGAAGTCAAGAAGAAAATGATGTTGGTTTCTAATCAATAAAACAAAAGCTCAGATAGCTTAAAAGTAAGTTCTACAAGCACATTTAGCAAAAATAAGATCATAATACGATCACCATGTGACCTAGGGAGTCACTAAAAGTGGATAAGGAATAAGGCAAGAGGGCATTGTTCCCACCATCCATTACCCATAAAAATCCCCATTTATATAATTACCAATAAGTCCCCCTAATAGAGCCAATTTTCAAATTCATTATTATTTGATTACAAGTAATAACATGTAAGAGGGTGTTACACCACTACTACTACACAAAATGATATTGTTAGTTTTAGGAACAATATGTAGGAGAGTGATACACCATTACCAATACATAAAAGGACATTGTCTAGTAGATAATACCCTATGCCTCTATGGAGGTCATACTTACAACTAGATTGTATTCATCACCTACCAAGGTGTGATTTGGTATTAAAATTAGGACTACATGCTTTATCATGAAAATTTAGATATAATTTTTCCTGTAAATAGGTCCCACCTAATGTTGATGGCAAGAAACATGTAGGTATACCATTTTAATATAAGGGCACCTCTATGTCCACCATATTCTAATTCTTGTTGACACATAGTGTTATATAAGTGCATAAAGCAGTTAACAGTTCCTACTATTAAATTTAACAAGTTATCAATAAGATAAGGAATGGATCAATGCCAAATTATTCATTCAATTTACATGAATTCTCAATAATTCAACATGATATTTACCTCATCTTGGATTTCATTCATCCAATCAACATTATTTAAAATGCAAACACACATGTTTATCATAGTATCAAGAATATGCAAGGTTACTTTAATCCATTCCAAATTATTCACAACTAAGAATATTCACTCATAACCATTTGTCTTGCACTCATAAAACAAATATGAGTATGTGCTCATGTATATAAATGAGGCTATTATCAGCCCAAAACTATCCAAATATAACATGCTCTTTTCATGAAATAATAATTATGTGAAGACATGCCTGCTTCAGTTTGTTCTAAGGAGATTTACCTTACTTCAGAATCAAAATGTAAGATTTTCACTCATTTTGGTTAGCGTAATACAATATTAAATTTATTCATAGCACAATTCATAACCTAAACAATAAAGTTTTACCATCCCATGGTTCCTCAAGTGGTTCCAATGCTTTAAATAGAAAGAACACATTCTCTATAACATTCCCACAATCCAAAAAAAGAAATCAACATATCCATGGAATTTCAAAAATTCAAAAGAGAGGTCATTAAAGCCTTTTCATAGATATTAGTTCAATTTATCAATATTTGAGCATTATTTCAAGCATTACAAGCCAAATTTCATTCAAATTTATTGTCCATATATAACAAGGGAACACCATAATCAAGTGCATCTATCCAAATAAGTACATAAAATAGGAAAACAACATGTGCATACCTAAACATATACATTTATCAATTACCAAGGGATTCTCAACAAGAAGGCCCATTTTGTTCTTAAATAAACAACATACTATAGTCATTTCATGTTTTAACAAAATAAGTATAATATGGATTCTAACAAAATTTGGTTCTCACAACAAGTTCATATCAAGACTTAAGTATCCCCTTATCAAGTGTTCTTAGGGAAATTACATACATAATGACCAGTAGTTCCACAACTAAAACATACACACTAACAAAGTCCATCCTCAGCTCATTTTCTCAAAGCTTTCCATGATCTTGTATTCAGAGTTTTCATAGGTTGAGCTCATGTTAGGGTAAAATAATTTTTTTGATCCTTAAAAATATGGATCCTTCTCTTCCTTCTATGATAAGATTTTAAAGGTTAACCATCCTACTCATGCCCTTACTAGGATGAATAGACTCCTTTTCATAACACAGAAACTTGAGAAAATTATTCCTCTGGCACATTCATCACACGTTGTAGGGTCTCAAGAATTTGAGTGGATTTCAACTAGCTGCATAGTTTTGGGATCATGGTGATGCCCATTTGTATCATTTTTATGCATTTTTCATGTGACATCTTGTCTACATAATTTAGGGTTTAACATCATCATCAAGCAATGCACAAATCAATTTACATAGTTTATGATCAATCAGAGTTAGAAAGGTGATGAACTCATACAAAAAATCCCTAGAGCTCCCAAGGTTTAACTTAGTGCTTTGATACCAAAATTTCATGCCAATTTTTTCCTCAAAATGAAAATCATGATACAAAAATAAACAATAAAACACCTAAAAATATGGATAGATACTAGAATCTATTTTATTGCATATGAAAAAATATGAATCCTCCAATTATCATTAAGACTCAAACAAGCATAAGTCACTAATTAAGCTCACAAGCCCTAATTCATTTATCCCAACACTCAAAAAACTTTTCATAACTTGCACCAAATGAAAAGTATGATAATGACGTTGATTCAATTATCAAATTCAACCTCATCTACTCTAGGCACACTTATCTCTACATGGCCTCTTGGGTGGGATCAAATGACACACTAGCCTCTCTTCTAACTCTCAAGGATCTTGAGGGCTCCACTTGTTGATGTGAATGAATTGGACACATGAATCTCTAGAGTTGTTTGGGATTTTTTGGTCTTTAACATCTATGTTAAACTAGGGGAATTGAAAACTATGAAAAATGGGATGGATAGTGCTTTCCCATCGATCGAGTTCTCCCAAGCTCTGATACCATAGTTAGGGCTAGGAGATTGACCATTTTTCCTTTATTTTGTGTGGTACTTATTGGTTGGACTAGGTTATCCCAAGATCTAATGTCTTAGTTATAACTAGGAGACTAGAATTCCTAATTTTAGGCAATCTAATTAGTTGGAATCCTAATGTGTGATAAGTGACAGCTTCTGATAGGTTCTCAATATAATAATTCTAAAACATGTCAACTCAAGATTTTGAATCTAATATTGACATAATCCACATGTCATGCATTAATTGGTTCTATTATATGACTTGATCTAACAACTCAAATGCCTTAGGGCTATGGGAAGCTTATTTTCTACTTGGCAGTGTTACATTGGCCCACTTACCTAAAGGCCTTACTATTTGTAAGAACATATATAGGTTCTTGGGTCACCAAGATGATGTCATACGACAATATCCCACTAACCCCCTAACCCAAGGGCATTGTTCCCTATACTATCATCTCCAAAATCATAGGTCACTAGGATGATGCCATGTGGTCACATCCCACTCATCTGTTAGCCTAGAGGTTTTGTGCTTTGTACATTCTTCTATGAGATTATGGGTTGCTAGGATGATTCCATATGGCAACATCCTACTCACCCACTAGCCCAACACTAACTATACATATACCAAGATAAAAACACCCCTAAGTCAGTAGGAGGATGAAACATGGCTTCCTCTGAACCACTCAACAAAGTCATGAAAATGACTAAGGAAAAAAGTCTATGAGAAGACCTAACTCAAATGCATCTAAGCTGAAGTCCAAGTGGATGAATTTAGTTGATAAGATAAATTTAACAAGGTAAAAAGATGAGGAAAGTGACTAAGTTAAATCCTATAACTCTTTCAAATGTTACTAAGTCAAATAGAGTTGATTAAGCCATTAATTTGAGTAGAATGGCTCACAAAGCCAAAATTTAGATGCTAAGGCAAAGTGTAAAAAGGTCTGAAGAGAAAAATATGAAGCTAATTAAAACTCATAAGCAAGTTTGAATCTCTAATAGATAAAAACCAAAGCCTTTGATGCTCAATATTATTTTGACACTAAACCAATATTTTCATTGGTAGTCAATTATAAGATATCTAAAGGCAATTTAATCTAGTCAAAAAACTGCTTTAAAATATTGATTCAACTGTGAGCTGACTAGACCATTCCTAAAAGTTAAAAATTCATAGTAATCACTCAAAGACCATTTTAGATAAACCAAAGACAAGATATTCATGATAAATTAAATGTCTAAGGTAGAAAGCTTACTCAAATCTTTAATTCAAAACCCTTCCATAAGGCATTTATTCATTAGAATATCCAATATTCAGGTTGTAAAGTCTTATTATGCATTTATTCTTCTTAACAATCACTCAACCATGTAATTGATATCCACTTTTTTTATGTTTAAGCTTAGTTTGTCATATAAATTCCAACAAAATACATGAAGAGGCATAAACCTCATCTCTTAGGCTAATTATCTAGGATTTTTGACCCAAAAAGCATATTCATCAATTTATTAAAAGATCTATATAGGCTTAAAAGTTGATCCTTAATTGATACATTCTTTCTAAGGAGATATATAGTCAAGGTTTCATGAGGTTATCAATAACACTCTTTCTAAGTGTTGTTAAACATTTTGTCTTATGTAGCTTATTCCTTATCAAAGGTTAGAAACTAGGTCTAGACTAGTTGATCATAATCTATATTATGAATGGGTTGACTTAACTAGATTCATAAAGCAACACACCTTATATCTTAATCTTCCAAATCATAAGCAACCTAAATCACATGCCTTAAAATAAGACTCATTATTCATATATATATATATATATATATATATATATATATATAGAGAGAGAGAGAGAGAGAGAGTTCATTTAAGGTAGTATTATTACAAGAAACTCAAGATGAAATGAACAAGAATTCATAGGATATTCAATAGAATGACATCAATACGCTTATATATTAAGGCCATTAACTTGGTTAAGCTCAATCATGAATGTACAAGCCTTCACCAAGATTATATTCACAAAAAGGATCCCTCTTGAGGAGGCCTATTAATCTGATATAACAACCAACTTATATAGTAGTTCTCTAAGGTAATAACTAGAACATTCAGTTGATATGATTTATAATAATAGTGGCTCACAACTCAACCTATAATTAGTTATTAACATATAAATATAAGAGTTCAAGAATAATTAATCTTTAGCTTCTATCCAATTATATAAATAATAAAAACACAAGTATATTGTAGTTGAAGACAAGCTCCTCTTTGTTCCAAGTGCAAATTCAGTTAACATAAGGTGGGCTCACCTCCCAACCTTTATTCCATCATCAAGTAACTACTCTAGGCACCCTTAAGCATGACTCCCATCTCCAGACATGTTCACATCATGGTGCACATTAAATAAAGGCAAATAATAATAAAGATGTCCTGGGGTCAAGGAGATAGTTATTCACAGGTGACAAACAAGCATCTCTAAGTTAAGAGGTTACTAACCTCATATCTATTTTCATCAAGAAATTAACAAGTGATAATAATGCAATGATAGAAAATTTTAGGCTTATAGCCACTAAAATATGTTCTAAAAAGTATTCATGCTAGGGCTTAGGTATTATACCATCATGTCTAACATGAGAGACCTAAGCCTTCTTCCATCATGAATAATTTGGCCTTTCAAGCCATAAAAATCTTACATAATGAAATCATAATATCCATGTAAGTAGAAATACCATAGTTAGAAATATCATGGAAGAATATCTCAACTCCAAACTCCTGTACAAGGTTACTAACACTATGAGATGACTCAAGCATTACCATATGAAAATAAATAAGGAGAGGAAGTAAGCCAAGCAACCTTACTCTTCTTGGAGACAATAATCAATCAAAAATCACACAAATTTCATTTATTCAACATGTAGATGCTAGTTTTATACACCCTTATGTATTAATGTGGTGTATCGTCACATTATCATTTCATCCCTAACATAATTGCCCCCATTCATAATTATTTGAAATAATTACATTCACCTCACCTATTTAATTTTACCATATGAGTTAATTAATCTATTACTATAGTCAAATATTAATTAATCCTATTTACCATCCCTAACCACAAATTCATTAAAAAAAAAAAAAGAAACCCATCCAACCTCTAAATAAACTCATCTCATGGTTAAAATAACTCAAAAACTTTGAAGTTGATTAAAACCATTTTTTACCCCCGTAATAAACCCTTTTGAATGAACTAAGGATTAACTTCACCCATTTTGGGAAAATCAACTTCAATTGTCTGAGATTGATGTCGATCTACCTAGAATGACATCGATCTATAAATATATAGTGAGCCTCCATGGCTCAGGATAGCATTTTTAGACTTAGAAACTCTATTAGAATTATCTTGAAACCTACATATGGATCTTATCAGCATTCTACTACCTTATGTAACCTCTATTCATGAGATCACAAAAATATTTTGAAGGTTTTAAGCCTACTTTTGTAGTATTTTTTATCTATGTGTTTTCAGCCATCCAAGATTAGTATTTAATGTTAATCTACTCAAATTTAAAATTTACAGTCTTCTACACCTATGTGTCATTGTTTACATTCAATTTTCATCATTTTATCAATATTATAAGTCATTATTTTTTGTTGTAATAGTTTAGTATTTTACTCAGAATCGATGTCAATCCATCTAAATCAACATCTATCCTATAGGATTACCATCGATCCCTACTTAACTATTAAAATAAACCTTAAGTCAATTTTCATAAGATTCACAATCCTTAAAACTTGTTAAAATCTACATTCTATTTTCTAAAAATATATCTTTTACATGTAGATGACTCTACTCAGATTATCGCATGATATTGTTAGCATATTTGATCACCCCATTGTCCAACAACCTTTATTCACCAATCAAAGTGACATTGTATTCGAATTAAGTCTTTATACTGTGGTTTTCACACCTAATGAGGAAAGCATTAATGAATAATTGGTTGTAATTCAAGAAGATGTTGATATAGCTATGGAATTCTAGGATGATTACTTTGATCACATCAATCTTGTTAAATATTAGATATTTTTGGTGTTGTCTATTTGCATCCTATCCATATATATCATTGTAATTTCATGTTTATTTATAAACTTGAATGTTAAACATGGGCTGACATCCACCGAAGGAAGCATATCACTTCTTGGGATTGATTTCTTACTAGGTATCCCATTCATCTTTCTATTAATCCATTTTTTGTGAGTTAGTGTGATTTACAAGTCACTCCTCCCTAGCCAAAGAAGAGTTCTCACAAGCTTGATCAATGGTGTGCAATTGATCTCCATCTCCATGTAATCTTTAAAACCCTACATTTACTTTATTTTTATTACCTAATTAGACCACATTGAAAAAATCAAAAAAAATAATAAAACATTCTGGCACACTTGGTGGGACTATCAGGTATCATCTTTCTTATTAAAATTCAAATTTTTTGAATTTGCTTTCTTTTCCTTTCTTTGTGTGAATTCATCCAAAGAACATCAACTTTGCATTTTATTTTTGTTAGGGTATGGAGCTAAAAGCTACACCTTAAGGCAAACAGGAGGGTTTCTAGCGTATGCAGTCACTGGCGTCGGTAGGCCACACCGACGACGGTCAGGGACGCAGAAGGGAAACCGGCATCGACAGAAGATCGGCCAGCGTCGGTCACCTCCAGGAGGGTAGGGACCGACGTCGGTCGCCTGTGGCGGTCTGAACTGCTGTTGACAAATAGTGAGTTAAGTGAATGCGGAGTTTGCATGTTAAAGGCTTGTTCGAAGCCTTGAGTGGCAAGTCTAATTTGTGTATGCATGAGATCTATATAATAGACTCATGGGCTGTATTGTTAAGTGGAGAATTTGGAGAAGAGCTATGTGAAGCTTGGAGAGTTCTTCCCATGGTGGAATCAAGTAAGATTCCTCATGTATGTATAAGTAAGATCAGGTTTGATATGTAGGGATGTGTGTATGCGAGGGTCAAAAAGGAGATCGGCGGGGGAGCTAGATCCAAGGTGATAGCAATACATCAGCAGGATCATGGAGAGATCTACTTGGAGTACGGTTGTGTACTCGATTGTACAAATGTGCAATGAGGTGAACAATAGCTTGTGTTAGCCGTGTGTTGTGACCTATGAGAGAAGATTACTCAGGTGGGAAGATTACTTGGAGCCCTTGAGGAGGAAGCCTCACAGAGGTGGAAGAAGAGTGTGATCTCTTTATTGTAATTTCCTTTGTAATGAGTTGAATACAATTGTGTGTTGCCTCTCATATTCTGTGTGTTTTCTCATTGATAGTTATTTGTTCTTCTAGTTATTCTGCATGTTTAATTGCTTATACAATGGTAATCATGTGTGCTCTTAAATCTGACAAGTTGTGTCAGAGCTTTGGGGAGTTTCGGTCCTATCAATTTCTTTTTTAAGGCTAAAATAAATTGCATTCATTTTTTCCTACTTAAGTAATTCACATAGAATAATCTAAATGGTAAATTCATCGTAGTCATCACTCTTTCACACACAAGTCAAATCACAGTCACAAAAAACTCATTTAAACACTTAACATAAGGAAATCGATGGGGATTTCATCACCTCGTGGCAACCTTCTTCTTGATGATCCCACTTGGATTTCACCATCAAGGGAAGGACCAACTCATTTCTCTAGTTGAGTATAATCTCTAGACTATTGGTATATCTTGGCTAAGCACCTGCACTAGCTATGGAATTGTGACGTGAGGGGAATGAGCCCCAAGTACCAAGCCATGTACCGCTACCAATACAGATTTCCTTTGAGTGCCAAAAGAAAACACCTGAAACCATCCTTAGATTACCATTTCTTAGGACCCTCATTATCCTTTTTCTTTATTCTTTTCACATTTTAAAATTAAAAAAAAAGAGATAAAAAATTTTTGGAATGACTTTAGTTTGTGCATCTTTCATTCATAATTAAAAGCAAGATAATTCAAAAAGAAATTTGATAGATGTCCTCTATTGTAATAGTCATCTCATTAGTGGGTAACTGAAAAGTGTTTTTGGTATAATACCACCACTCTAGAAAATCCACTATCATACTGATGTCCTGATAGACATGGTGATAATGGAAAATCCCTCCAAATCTTATAGCCTCCAGATGGGCCTAGTTCTCATCACTCATAAACTCTTACAACTTCTCCAAAAATAGATTGACCCTATCCCTCATCATCATTAGCTCTCATTCATGTCAGAAACATCTTTTTGGTCAATTAAAATCCTAAATTTTTTGTTATCAAACCTTCATTGTGGATTTCTATCAATCCTTTAAGGATCGATGATGATTTAAACAAATTGACAGTGATCCTTATGGATCATAGTCGATCCACATGAAACATGTCGATCCTATTAGATCATCATCGATTCCCTCCCCTAAAAAATTCTACCTTGGGATGAACATTGTTAACCTACCCTCCCTCCTTCCCATAGATTTCTAAAAACAAATTTCTTAAGCATAAATAAAAACATCAAATTTCACCAAAAATTCATTATGCCTACCTCATAGTGGATTCATCATCATCATCCACTCTCACTCATCTCCATCATCTTTCATGTATGCTTGAAAGGTTGAAACACATCAAGTTTTTCTATTGTATTATTATTCAATTGATATCCAAATGAGCCTTATGCCATGTCAGATGCCTATATATAGCATTTTTTAGTGATTGACATCAATTAATTTAATTGATGTCGATTACTATAAATTGGCATTGACTTTTCTGGCTCAAAGTTGATTGCCATAGCTTATTTATATTTTTGCACTTGTGGACCATTTTACATGATCCCAATCTAGCTCCAAAGCCCCATCTTCCTGCCTTTGTTATAGCTATCCCATTTTTATGTCATATTACCCTTTAGATTTGAGGATTTTGACCTTTTTCAGTTCCCCAATCTCCTTAAGGCATACCCTTTTTTTAGTATCTTTCCATTATAATATTTTGAGGGTATATTTTGTCCTAATAACATTAATCTATAGGTAACACATACACCATATGCACATCGAATGATATGGTCTATCATTCCTATCCTTTGTTCTCTTGTTATCCTATAATTAAGCCCACCTATTTTAGCTATGGCATTTTGTTACTCGATTAGGTCTTTATGGAATTACTTCCTGCATCACTTTTTATCCCATTAAGTGCAACCTTAGAACTTCATTGAGCCATACATACTTTTGATTGTCCTTTGTTATCTTCTACTTATCCATTGCCACTCACCTAAATTTGTTTTTACCTTCCATCTTTTTCAAACCCATCATCTATTCCATCTCACTTCTCAGTGCCTGATTTGAGGGGGGATACCTCCTCACAATAAACTTAGGGTATTAGGCACCTTATAGTTTTTGTCTCATGGCATGCTATTACATATTGCTCCACAAAAAGGGTAAAATGTAGATGTTATTTTTATACACCCTTGTGTATTAATGTGGTGTGTCATCATGTTATCATTTCATCTCTAACATAATGGCCCCCATGCGTAATTATTTTAAATAATTGTGTTCACCTCACCCATTTAATTTTACAATATGAGATAATTAATCTATTACTTTAGTCAAATACTAATTATTCTTATTTACCATCCCTAACCACAAATTAATAAAAAAAGCCCATACAACCTCCAAACAAACTCATCCCATGATTAAAACAACTTTGAAGTTGCTTAAACCCATTTTTTACCTTGTAAGCAACCCTTTTGAATGGCCTAAGGATTAAATTAACCCATTTTGGGAAAATCAATGTTGATTCTCTAAGATTGATGCTGATCTACTGAGAATGACATTGATCTATAAATATACAGTGAGCCTCCATGGCTTGGGATGACATTTTTGGAATTTTAAACTCTATTCAAATTATCTTGGAACCTATGTACAGACCTTATCAACATTTTGCTACATTGTGGAACCTCTATTCATGAGATCACAAAATGATTCTAAAGGTTTAAGCTTAATTTTGAAGTATTCTTTATTTGTGTGTTTTTAGCCATCCAGGGTTAGTATTGCATGTTAATTTACTCACATTTAAACTTTTTAGTCTTCTACACCTCTGTGTTATTATTTACATTCAATTTTCATCATTTTATCAATATTATAAGTCATTATTATCTTTTATTTTCATAGTTTAGTATTTTACTTAGAATCGACGTCAATCCATTTGAATTGATGTCGATCGTGCAAGATTGCCATCGATCCCTGATTAACTATTAAACTAGCCCTATATACTTTTCACAATCCTCCAAACTTGTTAAAATCTGCATTCTATTTTTTGAAAATTTTTCTTTTACATGTAGATGAATCTACCCAGATTATTACATGATATTGTTAGCATATTTGATTTCCCCATTGTCCAAAAACCTTTATTCACTATTCAAAGTGACATTGCCATTTGAATTAGGTATTTGTACTATGGTTTTCACACCTAATCAAGAAAACATTAATGAATAATTGGTTGTAATTCAAGAGGATGTTGATATAGCTATAGAATTTTGGGGTGATTAATTTGATTAAATCAATCTTGTTATAGATTAGATATCTTTGGTGTTGTCTATTTGCATCCTATCCATATATATCTTTGTAATTTCATGTTTATTTATAAACTTGAATGTTAAACATTGGCTAATATCCACCTAAGGAAGCATATCACTTTTTGGGACTAGTTTCTTACTAGGTAGCCCATTCATTTTTCTATTAATCCATTTTTTTATGAGTGAGTGTGATTTATAGGTCATTCCTCCTCAACCAAAGATGAGTTCCCACAAGCTTGATCAATGGTGAACAACTGATCTCCATCTCTAGGTAATCTTTAAAACCCTACATTTACTTTGTTTTTAGTAGTTAATTAGACCACATTGGCAAAAGCAAAAAAAATACTAAAATATAAAAACAAGATATTTTAGTCAATATGATACCTACCTAGTGATCTAGGCTCTTCCATGGATCCTTTATGTGGGTTACAACCATCTAATACTCTCCCTCTCTAATCTCTCTTCTTGTTTCTCCTTTTTTTCATTTATTCACTTAAGGTGTCCACCAATTCCAAAGGTTTCTAACCCTTTTTCATATATTTACCCTCTTCAAATAGGCACCCTCTCCTTCTTATGACCCAATCAGGACATGATAATTATTTGTTCTACCCTTGGATTGACCAACCACTCCTATTTTCCAGCCCATACCTTCTTTATGGTAATCTCTTATCAATCCATAATGGCACATGGTAACTCTAAAAGAGTCCTATGGTTTATTCTAATACAATCCACCTCCTTACATAGGGTGAAAGGCAAGGGAAATTAATGGACAAGTCTATAATTTTGAAATAAGGTAATCTAGATGTTGGTCTATTTTATCCTTATGCATTGAAGATGAATATCTAAAGGTGATTTGACAAACCTAGTAGTGATTACCATCCATTAATACATGTCAATACTAAAGAAGGGTTCAAATGGCATACTAGGCATTTAATTTGAATCAGGAAATGTTTTAGAAAAATCAGAGGTAGGATCACACATGATTCAAATGTTTGGTGTAGTCCTTTGTTTCCTTAATTGGTAATGACCTGTTCTTACATAGTTATTTCACCCATGAAATTTACTATCCTCATAATTGAAGCTTATGATTATAGCATGCTAGATCATTCAATTTAGACCAACATAATTAGCTTACAAGCAAATTCATAAGGTCATGAAGTTATTTTCATGTATTACCTAATACATTTATAATTTCAATTACAACATAAATCAATGATTCAAACATTTCTTTGCTAATTCTTACGATTTGCATGATTTGCTTACCTTGAAATCAACACCATTTATGGAGTATCATCATTATTTGCATAATCACCTTGTTTTCTCATGAGGGGCATTACACTATGGTGTTATTTCCTCTATAAGAGGAGGTTGATCTTATGAAATGGTGATCCCCTTTGATGATGATGTGGTAAAGGATCATAAGGTTCTATAAGATCTATAAGTATGTGAAGTTGAGGATGGATGCATAAACTGATAACTCCTAAACCAAAATAGGTTAAACCTTGTCCCCACTTAGTGCGAGTGCACAAGTATTTTATTTATTTCAAAAAATCAAGTACATAAGGGTGCCTTTACTCCATCAACCCTTTTACAATGCAAACAAGGATTTATATAGTTTTTACCAATGACC
Organism: Torreya grandis; assembly: GCA_037957365.1. NCBI lineage: Eukaryota > Viridiplantae > Streptophyta > Pinopsida > Cupressales > Taxaceae > Torreya > Torreya grandis. The sequence goes on along the minus strand of JARHVA010000438.1, from coordinate 629,686 downwards.
GATAAAAACAACTAATCCTATCACCAACTAAATATGGGAAAACAACCCATAAGGTAATTCTAATTCATAAATATAAAACATTAAAACTACCTGATAATTAAACTAAGTTTATTTTATGGGGGTGTCTTTACTAAAAGATGCATGCCCCATTTACAATAATTATTTATTACCTACCAAAAATCTAACCTAATGTTAAGACTTTGGAACAAGTCCTAACAAACCCCCCTATGATCCAAAGTCAGGTCTTTGGACACATACCAAGCATTTTTCTAAATTTTTCAAATTTGATTCTGTCAAGGGGTTTTGTGAAGATATCAACTATCTGATCAGCAGTTTGGAAATATATTGGATCAAGAGTTTTCTTTGCCACCAACATTCGTAGATAATGGTATTTGACATCCATATGTTTTGTTTTGGCATGAAACACTGGATTCTTGGACATCTTGATTGCACTCTGATTATCAATGTATAACTGTGTAGGAGTAAACTAAGAAACCTACAGATCTTCAAGAATATGACGAAGGTAAACAATTTCTCTAGAATCATCCCATGCTGAAATATACTCTGATTCTGCTGATGAATTTGCCACTGTATCCTGATTCTTACAACACCAAGCAATGGTAGTTGAACCCATATGCATATTGTAACCTGTGGTTGACACTCTATCATCCACACATCCACCAAAATCTGCATCACAATATCCAACAAGTTTGAAGTTCTTGTTGCAGCGGTATTCAAGACCATATGTTTTTATTCCTTGAGGGTAACGAAGTACTTGTTTTGTTGCATGCCAATGAATTTCTCTAGGCTCATGCATAAACCTAGAATAAATTCCAACTAAAAATGAAATATCAAGCCTGGTAGTCATCAAGTATATTAAACCTCCCTCCAATTGTCTATATGTGGTGCCATCAAAAAAGGCACTACTATCATCCTTAGACAATTTTAAGTTAATTTCCATGGGAGTGAGGGCAGGTTTGCAATCACTCATGCCAAACCTCTCTAATAACTCAAAAATATACTTAGTTTGTGAAATGAAAATACTATGATATTTTTGAGTTACCTCTATGCCTAAATAGTAGTGAAGAATTCCAAGATCTATCATCTCAAACCCATCATTTAATTCCTTCTTCACAGACTTGTTATGTTTTTCATCATTACCTGTGAGATACAAGTCATCGAAATAGAGAACAAGTATCACCATTTTCTTACCCTGCACTTGAAAATAGAGAGTATCATCAGATTCACTATGATGAAAACCAATGGATTTCAAGTATGAATCCATTTTCTCATACCAAGCCCTGGGTGCTTGTTTGAGTCCATACAAAGCTTTTATCAATTTACATACTTTGTGTTCAGCACCCACCTATTCAAAACCCTAAGGTTGTTTCATATAGACTTCTTCCTGTAAATCACCATTTAAAAAAGCACTTTTAACATCCAAATAATGTACTTTCCAACCATTTTGTGCTGCTAAGGCAAGTACCATAGGAATAGTGTGCCATTTGGCAATTGGTGTAAATGTTTCCTCATAGTCAATACCTTCTTGTTGTGCATATCCTTTTGCAACAAGTCATGCCTTATGTTTATCAATGGAGCCATCTGATTTATACTTAGTCCTATAAACCCATTTACATCTGATGGGTTTAACATGTGGAGGAGGATCAACTAAAACCCATGTATTATTGTTAAGTATGGAATCATACTCACATTTCATTGCCTGTTGCCAAACATGTTCAGTAGATGCCTCCTCAAAAGTGGATGGCTCAGTGGATGAAGTAGTAACAACCATAGCATAGTTTACCTATTTTTGAGAATTCCTTGGACCTGTTAAACCAACTTCATCTGCTGTCAAGTCAGAAAAATTACTTTGAGCCCATTTTGGATACTTAGACAAATTATTCAAATTAGGGACTCCAGAATTTTCATTATGTGTATCATTCAAAGGGGGACTTAGAGAATTTTCAACAATTTATAAGTCATCAACCTGTGAACTTGTAGATTAAGGAGAGGAAAGTGAAGGAATTTGAGTCTCATACCATAACTTTGAAGAGTTATCCCCATTATTCAAACCGTTATCTCTTTTTGTATTTTTCCTCTCTAATCTATCAAGTTGAGAATCAATCTCTGCAGTGTTCATAGTCCCAAACTCATCAAATATTACATCTCAACTCACTATGAATTTGCCTGAATCCTGTGCAAGTAAATGAAACCCCTTTTTATCTTCAGAATAACCAAGAAAGATGAATTTTTGACTTTGTGGTTCCAACTTAGTTCTATGTTTAATAGGAACCAAAGCAAAACAAACACATCCAAACACTTTCAAGTGTTTAACTTTGGTTTTAAACCCATACCATGCCTCATATGGATTTTGTCCCAAAATTACAACTGTGGGGGACCTGTTTTGCAAATACACTGTAGTACCAATAGCTTCGGCCCAAAACTTATCATAAAGCTATTTATAGTGCAACATGGCACATGTTGTGCCCTCTAAAGTTTTGTTCATTCGTTCAGATACTCCATTTTGTTGTGGAGTATAAGCATTACTATATTTTTGATGATTACCATGTTCTCAAAAATAATCTAAAAATTCATTAGAGGTATACTCACATCCATTATCTAAACGAAGAGTGGCCAAATGTGAACCTATTTCTTTTTCAACTAAGTGTAACCAATCAACAAACTTAGCAAAAACTTTAGATTTGTTTTTCATAAAAAATACCCAAGTCATCCTAGAAAATTCATCAATAAACAAGACAAAGTATCTACACCCACCAATGGATGACTTTTTCATGTCACGTACATCACTATGAACTAACTGTAAACATCTGTTAGCTCTCCAAGATGACTGTTTAGGAAATTTTTCTCAATTTTGTTTGCCCAAAACACATGAATCACAAAGAATACTATCTTTGTGAAAAGTGGGCAACCCATTCACCATACCATATCTCTACAAATCCACTAAACAGTGGATATTCAAATGTCCATAGCAGAGATGCCATAATTGTTGTGTAGACATAGTACCTATACCTGTGTCAACAACTGCTGCAAGTTCTATATTGGGAGGAAGCACTTTAAAATGCAATCTAACCAAGTTTCCATCTTCATATCTTGTATACATTATTTTATAATCATCCTTCACTAAATTGATGTAAATGAGCCCATTTTCAATCACAATTTGATAACCTTTCTTTCGAATAGTTACCAAATAAAGTAAGTGTTTCTTCAATGTGGGAACATACCAAACATTCTCCAAGTATGTTATAGACCCATTAGGAAGAAGAATTCGAATAGAACCAAGTCCTAGTGGTGTATGCATAGACTTATCTGCTAAGGCAACTAGAGAGAGATAAGCTTCCTTATAATACCAAAAGAAATCTCTCCTAAATGTCATGTGTTTGGTTGCTCCTGTGTCTAAAACCCATACATCTGTGATCTCATCTCTAACCTCATATTCAATATAATCAATGTGCCCCAAAGTAGTGAATGCAAATTCATGGGCAACATTACTAGATTCATCATAGTCATGATCGATATACTGAGCAGAGTTAGTCTTAGTCACTTTTTGTGGCCTCTGAATTTTATCAAAAGGAATCCTACATTGTGAGGCAATGTGACCAAATTTTCCACATCTATGGCATTGAATGTCTAATCTACCTCGACCTCTACCCCTATTTGAGTTGTGACCATGTCCTCGATCACTTGTTTCATGTGAATTTGATTGATTAGATTGTTGATTATTTGAATGACCCCTACCTTTTTTTTGATATCTGCCTCCTCTGTAACCTTAACCCCCTCTATAACTATTTCCTCTATTGTTTTGATGCCCAGATGAAGATGAACTGGGCTTTGACTCTAAAACATGGGCTTCTTCAGTTTTCTTGGATTTCTTGGGTAGAGATAGGTCATGTTGGATGATAAACTTAGCCAACTTATCAAAGGTGATGCTTGTGATCTTGTCATAGACATGCAACATTTCAACAAAAATTCCTATAGGACCCTGGTAGTCCTTTCAAAGTAGTAGTAACTATGAGGTCATCATCTAGTTTTCTAAAACTAGCCTTAGTGTATTTAGTAGTGATATTTTTCAACTTAGACATATATTCTCCCATATCCCCATCTTCATCTAAGGACAAAGTAAACAACTGCATATGAATATCTATCTTCTTATGCTTAGGTTTCTTATCATACAAATCTGACAATGTTTTCCATGTAGTGTAACTATGAGGAGAATTTTCAATGTGAACATAAGTATCATGAGTACAACAACATTTAATGAGATTTAATGCCTTAGAATCATGCAAATTGAATATATCTAATTTAGCCTGCTCTATTGGCAATGTGGGATTTTCATTCTTAACAATATCCCATAACACATTAAAAACTAGTGAAGCCTCCATCAATCGTTTCCAATTTGAATAATTAGAAATTGTTAGTCTATCACCATCTGAAAGCAAATTTTGAATTTTTTGAATTTTGAAATGAATGCAAGTGTAGTAGAGAAAAGTGTGACAAAATGCAAAATAAATGAAACAAATATCACACTCACTGCACAAGACACTGCTTATACATGGTTTTGCACTTAACCTCCGCATAGAGTGAAAAAGAAAAAACAATTATTTCTGATGGGTTTTGCACTTAACCACACTAAAAATCAATGATTACACCCTTGTTTCACCAAATTACAACCTTATTCCACCAATTACACCCTTATCTCACCACAACAATGCAAAAGAAATATGAATGAATTCTGCCCCTTTTTCAAAAATTTAAATAACACAATACAATAAGTATGTGTTTTACAATATTCTGATTTAAAAGGGAATATTCTTTTTTTCAAAAAAGTATATTCCAAAGCAAAAAAAAAAAAAAAAAAAAAACTTTCTCCAAAAAGAAGGGATTTGAACCCTTGACCTCCTTTTCAAGCTTCTTACAAAATAAGCTTAACCAATTGCTCTAAGAGCATTTTTCAAAACATTACACCCAAAAATTTCTACTTATACCAAATTTTTGTGTATGAGGGAAAATTAAAAAAAATTACATATGAGTAAATAAATTCAAATTTTTCCCTTTTTACAGCTTCTCTTCCAAGCTTCCTCCTGTGGGACCCACTAAGGCAAATTTTCATATCAAAACAACTTTAGAAACATCAAAAATAAATTTCTAAATTTTATTGTAGCACCATGTTTGCCTAGGATGCCATGGCAGCTCCTGGGAATTAGTTTTTTACCTGTTCTCTCACCTACAGGCTGTACAAATCTATACAGGCTGGATACAAAGGATTTTCACTATGTTTTAGCAGATTTTTTAAGGTATTTTTTTGTAGGGAATGAGATCAAAATGAAGCAAGGCATTGAAAGGCTATACAATAGGCCGTACAACTCAGATTTTTCTAGAGTTTTCATTTAGAATGCAAAAATAGGGGTTTTAATGTCATTTGATCAAGATTTGCAGATGTTTTGGATTTAAAAAGAGCTAAAATGAATGCAAATCACAATGGTAGACATGAATAAAAACTTTCAAATGTTTTTCTCAAATAAATAGGCCATACAAATCTGGTTTTGGCCAAAAATAATGAATTTAATAACATTTAAATGCTAAAAAATTCATTTTTATGCCAGATGAGGAGGTTGAACACAGGAAAAATGGAGTATGAATGATCAAAAAAAGACCAGACTATGGTATATGGAAAATATATAGGTTTAAATATAAATAATATTTGAAAAATTAAAATAATTTAATAATTTTTCAAAATATTTAAACCAATACTATATGGCATACCTTATTTCATGCCAAATGATATCACATGAATTGATTTTTCACCTTGCTCCTTCGAATTCACCATGCTCCTAAAATAACCATGCTTTGATATCACTGATAACTCGTGAACCAAAATAGGTTGAACCTTGTCCCTGCTTAGTGCGAGTGCACAAGTATTTTATTAATTTCAAAAGATCAAGTGCATAAGGGTGCCTTTACTCCATTAACCCTTTTACAATGCAAACATGGATTTATATAGTTTTACCAATGACCGGTAAAAATAACTAATCCTATAACCAACTAAATATGGGAAAACAACCTGTAAGGTAATTCTAATTAATAAATATAAAACATTAAAACTACCTAATAATTAAACTAAGTAAGTTTATTTTATGGGGGTGTTTTTACTAAAAGATGCATGCCCCATTTACAATAATTATTTATTACTTACCAAAAATATAACCTAACGTTAAGATTTTGGAACAAGTCCTAACATAAATTGATTACAATTATGATATATGAGCCCTCCTAGTTATCAATGAGGTGATTTGGTAATATTGAGAATGTGATATGCCATTATAAAGCTTGAAATATTTCACGATGCACCAAAAATATGAGAGAATCAATATGGAAGATTCATATATTTTCAACTACATATATTTGGTGTGCCTAATATTTATTTTAATTTTTTTGATTTTATTGTAATATGTGTTTATTTTTAGGAAGTCAAGATAGGCTTCCTAGATAATTTTTAGTACCCTGAGATTGAGCACCATAACATTTTAGCCTTGAATAAGATCTACCATCCCATAATATATTATATGTGGTCATATGATCAAAGGTTTAAATATTTTTTATAAGATTACATAGACATTGTAGACATGGCTAAAAACCTCTAAGCACATGATTGTACACATAATTTTTAATTACACTAGAATCAATAATTAATTCAACTATGATCAAAACTATTAAATTTATATTTCTAATATAATCTAACCCTTCAGTAAGGAGAGCACCATATTCAAGGAAAGAAATAGATCACATAGATTATATGCTAATATCTACACTACTTTACACAAATATGTTTCTTGTATGTACTTGATTACTATATATCTCTTCAATTATGCTCTAGGAAAATGTATGGAGCTCCTAGACACCATAATAATTCATCATACAATTTAACAGGTTTATCAAAAGCACATTTGGGGAAATACTTGCAATACTTAGAGATAGACTCAAAATGAAACAAAAAACTCAAAACATGGCTTGGGGAATCTATGATTGCATCACTCATGTCGATGGTTAAAAAAAAACAAGTAATAACATTCATTCTAACATTTCAATTATCAAATTTTAAAACATTTTACTTCTTTATAATTTTTTCAACATTTGCTTATTTTTCATTTTTATTTTTAAAGGTATTTTAACTTATTTCACAAGTAGACAATCTAAATATGTTAATAAGATAGATGTATACATCAATAATAATTACATTCATATTTTCATGATAATTTTGATGCATTCACCTCTCATTAGATGATGTATCATGGGTATGGGTTAGTCATGGCCAAGCTGAGATCATCTTTTTATGATTCATATTCTTATAAAGATTTGAATATCTTATATTACCTTTTAATCCCCTCATATGACTAATCATGTGTTTCACTCCATACAAGCCCCAAATGATTCATTATTATCTACTCCATTATATCATGTATACCTCCTTTAAAATCAAGGTGAATTATTCTCACTTACTTGAACATGTCTCCTAATACCTTCCTACCCTTATCACCTCCTACCTAGTTTGATTGTGGTTAAAATCATCACCCTTACACAATTTTAGTTATTTTAAAGAGTATAAATGGGAAACCACTAACCATTTTAACTAGTAATTTCATTAAAAAAATCATCTAACATTCAAAAATAGTTATATCTCATTACATATGCTCATATAATTCTCATAATCAAACCCTCAATGTCTTATCAAATAACTTTATCACATCTAATCTTTATTTACAAAATAAGTCTTATTATGACACAAATAATATCACATAATTATTGGATAATAATAATACCTTATACAGACCTAAATATTTCTCTTATCTGCTTTCCTTCAAGACTTTATCATATAACAACCTCAAAGGGAGGCCAACACACCAAACTCTATTTAGATATAGGCCATGTCAACAAACACATTTCATTTTGATAACATAATATACACTTGTATATTTTCATGTTTATCCTAACCTTTTACAGGTTATTAGAGTCACATAGCACATAAATAAGAGCTACATCTTCCATAAACTCATGCCATAAAATTTACATGTCCCTTTCTAAACCTACTCCCAATTTATGCCTTTTGAGTATTATAGAGGTAGATGTATTTTTTAATGATATAAATAGGATTTTATTGTCTCTTATTTCATTATATATATTATGGAAATTTTATTTCATTTGTATATAAATTCACTTTTATTTCTTATTTTTACTTTTTACCACATTCATTGATCTTCATCCAATATTTAGTCATTTTTAACAAGGTCAAAAAACTAGATCATATGTCTACATTTACATATTATATGTATATTTATTCATGTCTTATTGACATCCAACCAATACTTACTCATTTTTAACATGGTTGGAAAACCATACTGTATGTATACATTTACACCTTATGAATACACGTATTCACATCTTTTTGACATCCAACCAACACTTCAACCATCTTTTGATGTAATGCAAATCAATATATAAATGAAAATTTACACTCCATTTTACAAATTTTCAAAAAAAAACATCTTTTGATGTCATTTCCTTTATGATATGTGGACTAATAATGCTTATATGTTTTTAGGCCTATATTCCATGCATCCTTGGACAATTTGTTTGACCCCACTAACCAACACTCTTCATCTTCTAAGATTTGATTAACTTTATAATATCTAATAATAGAATGTGAAAATAATGCCCATAATTTATTACCTGTACTCATCTCATTTTAACATACACATTAAACATATGTTGATAATCCCTTTGATGTGGTATAATGTTAATCAATATATTTTAAAAGAGTGTTTTCTATGTTCTCACATGAATTAAATTTGATCATTGACCTTGAAACACATTACAATTAAAATAAAAAAAATTGTCTTGTATAATAATTGGGCCAAATTCACAATGCATTTCATGCACATCCCAATCAAGGAGTTGGAATTTGATTTTAATATATAATACAACACATCCAATGCTCTAATGACCATTTTTCCTTAACTTGCTTGTATTGAGGATTGAATACGTGTTTTTTTCCTTGATATAAAACTTATTTTGTTGATAAAGAGATTTTTTTTGAAAAATAAACAAAACCAAGTTTTCATGAGATTCAAACTTAATAAAACTAGTTATTAAGGAGTAAATGGTGACTGATTTTTATTATAAGCACACATTTTTTATGAAAGTATTAATTTAAATCATATTTTTTTAACACATGGACTCAAAGGTTACTTTTTAAAATTGGTGCAATAATATAGATCAGAGATGCCACCTTCACATGGAATAACCAATATCAATTTATTATATATCAATAAGGTTGAAATGACTAAGTATTGCAATGAATATGGAGACTTATCAAATGAATAGTGTGATGAAACTTCTTATTCTAAGATCCTATAAAATTTTGTTCTTATAAATGATAAGGATTGTGCTTCGTGTGATCACAAGTTCACAACAAAGACATTGATTCAATAGACTTCACCCATCATTTCCATGTGCCTCATATGGATTAAGCCTCCTCAAGGTTCATACCTTTTTAATTTTACTAGTGATTTTGATTTTGATATTTTATTTGTCACTTATCCTAGTCTATTTTCACTCTTTACTCCCTCACCCTAGTTGTCATTACTACTAAGTCCACCAAATTTATACCTTTGGCCGATCAGAAGAGGGTCCACCTAATGATAATTAGAATTTAGTTTGGGTTTATCATTTTTGTGATGATTTTGGTCATGATATACTTGATGCTCCTTTGTAATATGATATGGCCTTTTTTTACCATTATGAGCTTAATTATCTTTAGTAATCGTGATGGTGGCATGGAATTAGGGAAAGATAACACATGGTTCATCAATATATATGGCTAAGTAGGTTGAGAAGATGATGATGATGATGATGATGATGATGATGATGATGATGATGATGATGACGACGATGATGACGATGACGACGACGACGACGATGATGATGATGATGATGATGATGATGATGATGATGATGATGATGATGATGATGATGATGATGATGATGATGATGATGATGATGATGACGACGACAATGATGATGATGATAATGATTTTGGTGATCGAGATTATAGGTTTAAGTAATATGTGAATATTTTTATTCTTATTCTAACATTGTATATCATCTTATTGCCTTGAATTTTTGATATAATGGAACCTTAATCATGCATTCAAGTAGTGGATTATGTTTAAAAGTAAAAGGATAGGTTATTTGTAGGGGCACATCATGACATAAATTATTATGTGTTAGAATGGAGAGAAATAATAATTGAATTGTATTTCTCTAGGTGGACATTGCATATAGTATTTCTCAAGAGAGATGACAATCACATTGGATAGATATTTATGAAAAAATGGGAAATTTTTGAATATTTTGAGTTAAATATATGAGTTTATAGAGTGAAAACTAACACATTCCATCATTCCATTTGACCAATTGTATTTAAAATAATTACATCAATTTGGATCCATCATTACCATATCATGATAATTGAATTTGATTTTTAAAAATGAATAATCTTAAAGGAGCATATAAGAAATTTTATGTACAAAACAATGGAAAGAAATAAAAGAGTTGGAATATAAGGAGAATCAATTTGATAAGATTACTTAACAATTAGAGTAACTAGATATTTAAAATCAGACTCCATAACAAGAGAAAAAATGTTGTGAAGGGAAAAGTAATTGTATAACAATTTGTGGGTCCAACTACATATATATGTAAAAAAATTGAAATAAAATAATGATTATATTTTTACAAAACTAAAGCATCAAATCAACTATTTTACCTAGATTTGGTATCAATATAATTTAAAAATTCAATGTATAAGTATACCAATCCAATTCTCACTACATAAAGCAACAAAGTGAAAAGGGATTATAAAATACTTATGGGGTAGTGAATCACCTAATAGGTAGTCTTAAAGGTGGATGACAAAGTGAAAAACAATTGTGTCTATTTGTGATTGATTCTTTAAATTTATTAGTTTCTATAAATGTAATACTTGGGATCGAATAACAATCGCATTCACATTCACCACTTCCACCTAAGTGTTTCTATCTATTTTCTTTCTTTTTTGCTTAATTTGAAAAGAAAGAAACTAGTGAAGATGGGTGTGTAGAAAAATACCTGTTGAATGTGTGCACATTGAATCTAGATGATTGTGAAGATATCTTCTTTGGATTGGGAAGATGACCTATAAATAATAAAACACTACCATAAAACTTGTTTGTTAGACAAGTAGATGGGTAGATTGCCTAGCGTGAGCTAGATCCTAGAAGCGAAAGCTTCTTACGAGGATGTCAATCCAACTTATTTAGATAATTAAATTGAAATGATAAACTAAAATATAATTTAATTAAATGATATAAAATCTGAAATCAAATACAATTAATATGTATTCTTTACTAAGAAAATTACTAAATAAAGCTTATGCTAAAAGGCTACTTGAGGCAAGGTTATGGTTTTGGTTTGGCATATGGTCAAAAAGGAAAGATGGTTTGGTTGAGGTTGATAAATGATGGTAAAAATGATCAAGAATATAAATGGAAAAGGGTAAAATGGGTAAATGGTCAAGTTGATAAATATGGCCAAGAGGCAAAAGGCATCAAGTGGGTAAATTATGGCAAAGAGGTAAAAAGGGTCAAGTGGGTAAATATGGCAAAGAAAATAAATGAAGTGAAAAAAGGCAAAAATAAGAGGTGAAAGGGAAAATATATGGAGGTCAAGAGAGAATATTCCAAAGGAGATAATAAGTTAAAATGAAACAAACAAACACGATTACTTTTGAGATGGTTGTTCATGATGGTGTTGTTGATGATATTGTTGATGAAATCTTGGAGTGATTCTGACAGAGCTTCAATGATTTGAATCTTTTCTCCTCCAAGATGAGTGACTTGAAAACCTGCAAGATTAATTCTTCTACCAAAAACTCACTTTCATTAGTGAAGGAGAAGGGGGTATTTATAGCATTTGTTGTGAATAATCATGTCAAAAGAGGGAATAGTAGAAGTATGTAACCATTTTTCAAGTGGGCTCATAAATGACAAAGGGGGTAAGGGTTTTGGGATTACCACCTTGTTTATTTGTCTCCCACCTTGAACATGAGTCCAATTTCGAGTGAGAATCATGCATATGGGCTCAAATGAAGCCAAAAGACTTTTCACCCAACTAATTTATCTTTTGGCTAAGTGCCCCATGAATTTTGGAATCATTATCCATGTGGGTGCATGAGTGGTCATGAAGGACAAGGGGTTGAGATTCCCACTTATCCAATAGGTCTTCCACTTGGTTGTTTTTTCTCCCAACTTGTTAAAGAGTCCAAAATGGAGATGGAATCATGCACATGGGTTCATATGTGTCCAAAATATCTTCCACCACTCATTTTTATCTTTTACTAAGTATTTTCAAAGATGCACCATGAATTTTGGCACCATTTTCCAAGTGGGATGAGGGGAAATTAAACACACTTAAAAGGGGGTGCCTTGTGGTGCTTAATGATGCAATTAGGTACCTTTGATGAGGGTCCCAAGTGGGGTATGGTGTCTCACTTCAAGCCACCTCATTATTAAGCCATGTCACTTACCAAATCACTTTCCATGTCACTTTCCATGTCACTTTCCATGTCACTTGCCATTTCATATGCCATGTCACTTGCCATGTCATCATAAATAGTGATAGTGGGTCCTATAGTGAATAGTGATAATGAATAGTACTTTTAAATAGTAATTTTGAATAGTATTATATGAATAGGATATTAGTGATTTGGTTAGGTTGAGAGGGGTTGGCTAACACTTAAGAAGGTTTTAGGGGGTCTTTAAGGGGTCCCAAGGCATTTAGTCATCAAAAACTGCAAGTGTGCAATTTTTTAGTGTCTACACTAAGCTACCACCAAACTAGTCCTATCAATTCCCCATATACCATGTACCCTCCAAAAAATACTTGAGATTAAATAAGGATGTCATATTGGTTGTAAAATGGTTGTTTCAACAAAAAAATCCTTTGGTTGACTATATGTTCATTTCCTCACACATGTTGTGGGAGTTCTCTTGGTATTTCTTCATAATTGTACTACTACATGTATTTTAGATGGTATATTAATGAAATTTGATATATGAGTAAGTGTCAAGTTATTGTCTTATTTTTAGGATATGCATATTTGTTTCAATTTTATTTGTCCTTTATATGGAATACAAAACTATTATTCTTGCATTTTCATTTTTTACCTTTCTTTTTGCATTCTTTTTTTGACAACTAGTGAAAATACACATTTCTCAAGTTTTTTCTAATACATATTGATGTAAAATACTTATTACATCACTCATTTATACTTTTAAAATTGAAAAGAGGAAATTTGCCTCCAAATTTGATTGTGCAACCCTCCATAATACTTCATACATATCCTTATCTTTTTAATATGATCAATAATATAGTTTTCCTTCAAAATTCATATGTATATCCAATTGAATAAAATTATAATTTGATGATCTCCTTTAAAGACTACATATGGGAAAAATTGGTTCCTTGATCAATCTAAAAAAATGTCATGTGTTTTCAAAATCATTTTAATGCATGAATAAACATTTCCAAATGGTAAAAATATATCATATATTCATCAGTGAATCCATGAAACTTGGAGTAGAATTCAAGCAACTTTATCTAACTCAAGTTATTTCACTTCAAATTAACCCCTAAAAGTTTGACTTCCACAAAAAATCTCTTCATTGGATGAATTTCCAAGTAAATTTACTTATTTCCTTAGTATTATTTAGTTATTAATGACATATACGCCCCATCCTAACTGTTGGGAGGATGTACACCGGAAGCACACAATTTGATTACCAATACCAAGCAACTTAATATGCGGAAATTAACCAGATTCACCAAGTAACTAGAATTCAGAATAACACATGATATGAGAGACAATACCAAATTGTATTAACACTTTATACAGAAAAGAATACAATAAAGAAGATGCCACTTCTTCTCCACCACCTTACAGAGGTTTCCCATGCCTCAAGTGAACAGTAATTCTTCTCCCCAAAGCTCTCCCTCTCACAGGTCTCAACACCCAACTCAAATACAGAGTTGGTGTTCACCTCCCGTGCTCCACGCACACCACAAGTGCTCCACGCACTCCACAAGTGCTCCACGCACTCCACAAGCACTCCACAAGTACTCAAGGTACTTCAAGTAGATCTCCCATGAATCTGCAACAACCTGTAATTCAACAGACCATACTTATGGAAGGAACTCCCTTGCCTTCCTCTTGCTCTATCCGAGTACACACCTGTACTCCAAGTAGATCCTGCCTGATACTGCTCCCTGTAGTGTTACTGTCTGTATGACCTTGCACACCTGCAAATCAAGCAATGGTTCTAATCACCTGTGAACCTCGACCTCACACACACATACACCTGCAGATCAACGATCTTACTTATCATGTAGATCTCCTATATAGGCCATGCAACTGTGACCAAGATCCTACACTCTTGAAGAACCCAGCTGGCTCTCCAAACCAGCACCAACACACCTGGTACTGTGGCACTAGGAGGAACGCACCATAGCTCTACCTCACACACAGAAGGAGCTTATAATTATGCTCTCTTACTCCCTAGCACACGTTTCCAATACAACCATGAGTCTATTATATAGATCTCATCCAAACAATGATTAGACATCTAATTACAATAATTAGATCCGCAGCTATGAGTCTAAAATTAGCGCTCATCATGCAAACTCTTCGTTCGTTAGTTCACTGCCCGTAATTAACTCGCAGTCGAACTACACAGGCGACCGACGTCGGTCCCTGTCCGCCTGGGGTCACCGACGCCGGCCGATATATGACCGACGTCGGTTGCCTTCTGTCTTACCCTGCCGACGCCGGTTGGCCAGACCAACGCCAAACACTTCTGACACTCAGCAACTCATTTTGCAACCTCCTCCATGTCTGCATCAGTGAAGCTTTTAGCTCCACAATCCTAACAATCTCCCACTTGGAGATAAATAGCTGCACTGTACCTGTACCTGTACTCCGTCTAATCTGTTTCCTAGTTTGTATCCCTCTTCAAGCTCCCACCTGAAGACAACCCACCACACAACCTGTGGTGTACCACCTGTCATCTGAGTAACCTGCCACATCCGAACCTACAAATACATGTAGTGAAGTCCTGACCCTGCATAGCAACACCTGCTGCCGGTCCCTCTCAAAAAACCTGAGAACTCACTTCCCCGAATTGGCTCCTAACTCTCTGACAGCTCCCACTGCATGGGAATACTCAGGTCTATACCAGACCTCATGTGATTTCGGACACTGTACCTGTCCAACCCTTAGTGTGCTCCGGCTCTGCATCCTGAACCTCGCCAACACCTGATTCACATCAGCTCCCACTCGAGACAAAATCAACCTGTGATCTCCATGCCTCCCATGTCAAAGAATTCTGCTGCTCCAAACTCCTCATGACATGCCACTGAACTAATCTTACCCTTAGCTCAGCAAAACCCTGTATGTACACCCCTGCTAGCTAGCATACTATCCACATATAGCTACAGAATGATGTCGCGACTCATCATCCCCCTGGTAAGACAAAACCACAGTAATTACCCTGACATTGACTGAAGCCATGCTCCGTCCTCCACCTGTCAAAACCTGTACCACTGTCCTGCAGCTCCACAAGACCATATACCTGATCTTCTGTCTCACGTATCCGTTCTCTCTATTCTTCTACTAAGGTATCCATTCGTCTCTGTGCTTTCATACCCTGCTGGCATCTCTACCAAGACACACCTGTCTGGTTCTCCTCCAAGGAATCACATCCTCATCCATGCCAAGCTCACACCTGTTTCCTGGATCCTTCCTGCTCTACAATCAGCAACAAGTATGAAGAAGAGGAACAACGAATTTGAGGGCCTACTTACGCCTTCAGTCCTCCGTATGGGTGTTTGAGACTCCTTGACAGCTTGCTGTCCACCCAAAATCCGTTACAGTGACCGACCTCGGTCACCCCACAGTCTGCATCCGACTGACGTCGGTTTCATGCGTCTGTACCTGACTACCAACCTGCCTGCGCTGGTGTCCTTGCTGCCGACGTCGGTTCTCCTAACCGACATCGGTCTTACATACTGCCGACGTCGGTCCCATGACCGACATCGGTCTTACCCTGCCCGACATCGCCGGCGTCGGTCTGCACATGACCGACCTCGGCACCTGTCTGTTCGACGCCGGTTCCTCCTGATCGACATCGGTACCTGTGTTCACCTGTGAGTGATGAATTTTTACCCGCGAGCTCCTTTGAATTAATATCCATGTCCAAACTGCCCTACTCAGAAGTATCCAGCCACATCCACTGGGTTCTGTCCGCCATCTCCTCCATAAACACCAAGGCTTTCCAGTTCTTAAGCCTGTCAAATATATCTGTCTTCCGCTTAAGAACATGCATCTCCTTCCTGCTCATGTGACCAAGCCTACGAAGCCACGTCTCCGCAACAAAAGAAGAATCAGTAATATAAACAAGTAGATAAAGGATACCTGTTTTCTTACCACCAGCTAATTCAAGTGCATCCGCTGTGAGAGTTCTTGTGCATCTCTCATCACCCAATCTTTCTGAAGAAATTAGCCATATCTCCAAACCTGGGACCTGCATGACCTTCATCAACACCTGTGTGTTGGCCACCTGCAATTTTAGCTTCACTTCCCCTTTGCCAATTCTTTGGCAAGGCTTACCAGCTCCTCTACCTGGAACTGCATGGAAAGAGGCAACCGAATCTTTTATCCAAGATTCAACTTTATCCAAGAAACCTGCAAACACATCCTGTGCAACAATACCTGCTACATCTATATCTTTAGTTTCTTCATGCTGATCTGTTACCAACCAACAATAATCTTTTACCTGCTCTTTCTTTCCATAGGACCGTGAGTGACCATCTGTGCTTTTCAACTCCTCCATTCTTAGCTTACTTTGATCTGCAGTTGCTCTACTCCCACTCGATCAGAAACCCCTGAGAGTGCCCTGTAACCAAACACAAAACCTGCTTCCTCCAACCTCAGCTCAGATACCACCTGTTGGTATCAAGCTCAAGAACCTACAACCAAGGCTCTGATACCACTTGTTGGGAGGATGTACACCGGAAGCACACAATTTGATTACCAATACCAAGCAACTTAATATGCGGAAATTAACCAGATTCACCAAGTAACTAGAATTCAGAATAACACATGATATGAGAGACAATACCAAATTGTATTAACACTTTATATAGAAAAGAATACAATAAAGAAGATGCCACTTCTTCTCCACCACCTTACAGAGGTTTCCCACGCCTCAAGTGAACAGTAATTCTTCTCCCCAAAGCTCTCCCTCTCACAGGTCTCAACACCCAACTCAAATACAGAGTTGGTGTTCACCTCCCGTGCTCCACGCACACCACAAGTGCTCCACGCACTCCACAAGTGCTCCACGCACTCCACAAGCACTCCACGTGCTCCATAAGTACTCAAGGTACTTCAATTAGATCTCCCATGAATCTGCAACAACCTGCAATTCAACAGACCATACTTATGGAAGGAACTCCCTTGCCTTCCTCTTGCTCTATCCGAGTACACACCTGTACTCCAAGTAGATCCTGCCTGATACTGCTCCCTGTAGTGTTACTGTCTGTATGACCTTGCACACCTGCAAATCAAGCAATGGTTCTAATCACCTGTGAACCTCGACCTCGCACACACATACACCTGCAGATCAACAATCTTACTTATCATGTAGATCTCCTATATAGGCCATGCAACTGTGACCAAGATCCTACACTCTTGAAGAACCCAGCTGGCTCTCCAAACCAGCACCAACACACCTGGTACTGTGGCATTAGGAGGAACGCACCATAGCTCTACCTCACACACAGAAGGAGCTTATAATTATGCTCTCTTACTCCCTAGCACACGTTTCCAATACAACCATGAGTCTATTATATAGATCTCATCCAAACAATGATTAGACATCTAATTACAATAATTAGATCCGCAGCTATGAGTCTAAAATTAGCGCTCATCATGCAAACTCTTCGTTCGTTAGTTCACTGCCCGTAATTAACTCGCAGTCGAACTACACAGGCGACCGACGTCGGTCCCTGTCCGCCTGGGGTCGCCGACGCCGGCCGATATATGACCGACGTCGGTTGCCTTCTGTCTTACCCTGCCGACGCCGGTTGGCCAGACCAATGCCAAACACTTCTGACACTCAGCAACTCATTCTTCAACCTCCTCCATGTCTGCATCAGTGAAGCTTTTAGCTCCACAATCCTAACACTAACCATGTTTAGTTCTAATTTATTAATTAAGTTGGCCAAACTAGCTTTTGAAGTAAAATAAATGGCTACACTTTCCTATAATCTTATAAATATTTTTTGTCCTAAATTTTTTCTAATATGAGATTTCCAACTAGTTTTAATTTATAGTTTGTATGTCTTCTATTGGGTGAATATTTTGACATAAACTAACTGATGGTAAAATGGGTATATCAACCACAACATAAGGAGATTTAATCGGCAAAATGTGTAGGTCTACCAAATCATAAGGAGATAAATCTCTCTTCTCATCAAGGGGAGGTTCCCTACAAACTACTATATATTAATATAAACTAAAAATACACTTAGGGGTGAAATCATACCATCCATCTCTCTTTTTTCAGAGATGATGTTCACAAAGAAAATAAGAATTCCTAGGTAATTACTGCAGGCATTTCTCTTCTTTTAGAAATGATGTTCAGAAAACTAGAGGAAGACTTCATGGGTAGTAACTGTAACCACAAGAAACCCATGAAAGCACAAAGTCTTTCATTGCTTCTCTCACTAATTTAGGACAAAGTAACACAGTAGAATGAAGTGTATCACAAAGTCTCCACTTCAACTACAAGAGAGTAAAAGATTACAAAGAATAAACATAGCTCAAAGTCTCTCCAATATCCTTTTCGGTAAAACACACAACAAACTAAAGATAATTATGGTAGCACAAAGTCTCCCACAGTTGGCTTCAAGACACCTTCCAAATTATTTCCACTAGTTCTGCTTATTTGATTAAATGGAGAAGATTGTATTTAGGAAAAAAGACATAAGAACAATTTACTAGATAGCACAAGCTATTTCAATACAAAGTCTGAAAGGTCACTTGCTTTCTCATTCACTTGATAAAATATGATTAACAATCTAAGCTCAAATTCTTAGGAATGCCTTTCAATTTGGGTAGAGTTTTGCTTCTAATAACAGAGAGATCTACCTATAAACAACTATGAGATTACAATATATAGCAACTAAAGAAAGACTTTGGCGTTTGTTTCCATGAAATGGCCTATGCTATATTCAATGCATTGAAGGCATTGGAAATTATGTGAAGGGGACATGATGGAGTAGGTCATCAGCCTTATCTTTAGAATTTTAAATTATATCAAATATCTCCTCCAAAGTATGGGCTACTTGGTCTTCTTTAAGATACTTACATGACTGTCCATTTGCCTTTACGCAATGAAGAAAAATAGGTTGCATTTTTGAATGCTTGTGCTCTCTAATGTCCACTTGGTGGTCTGTTCCACCTACTGGAATAACTCTTCTATAGATATTTTTGGATCCTATGTAACTTTTCCTTTTTCCTCGCTATATTTTGTCTTTTCCTGGTGTTCTGAGCTCTCGGGCTCTCTTCTCACTTTCTACTGGCTCCTTCAGCTCCTTCCTTGGCTGGTCACTGAGTTTGTTCCAGGGTCTGTGCCTATTTGAAAATCAATGGTTATTTTTTTGTCCTAAATTTGACGTCTATGGGGACGTCACTGGTCACTAATTTCTTGAACCATTTTGAATCTTGAACCTTTGAACCTTTCAGAGTGCACTGATTTATTGGTTTAATGGTTCAATAGTTCAGGCAGTTCAATATTTCTTGTAAAGATCCATGTTCACTTAGTCTTTTTTATGATTTTAATATATTGTTGAACCAATTGTTTGAACCATTCACTCAAACCTTTCACTAGAATCTTTCACCAAAATCATTCGCTTGAACTTTGAACTTTGAACCCTTTGAACTCTTTGAAGCCTTTAAACTCATTGAACCTTTGAAGTGAGGTTTAATGGTTCATTGGTTTGGTGATTCATTCCATATTATTGAACTCTTTTGAACCCTTTGAACTCGTTGAAGCAGAGTTCAATGGTTCAATAATTCAATGATTCATTCCAACTCTTTGAACCCCATCGATGAACCTTTTGATTGAACCTCAGTGTTGAACCATCCTTGTAATTTTTAGGAAATACCTTAAGTGTTTTGAACTTTTCTTTGCGAAAGCCCACCTATTGAACTTGTGATTTCCTTAGCTAAAAAGGCTTGATTAACTAAAAACTTGACTGCTCAGAACATTTTTTGAGAAAGGAAGAGATCATTTTGGCCTGTAGAACCAAAATGGTCAACATGTTGTCCACAAAAATAAGTGATGGATTTTGGGAACAATAGCTGGCTCCAGTTGGGGAACTTCCATCGATTGTGAAAATGATCGAAGGGAGTAGAATCCAAACTCTTAAGTGCCTTCATCTATGCCATTAGGCTATAAAGTAATGCCATCCAAAAAAAAAAGATGCCAAAAATGAAATGAACAACACAAAATAAACTAAAGACTATACATATGTACAACTAGACTTATCTGATACTTTAAGGATTGAAGTGCTTTATATGCTACCCACTGTGAGGTAGTGAAAATGGCATGTTGTCTTCATATTTCAGCAAAAAACTATTTTCACCATTGAGTTGATGAATGGAAAATGGACCTCTCTATAAGGAATCCAATTTCCCATGCATTCCTTTTGGTTCTCTCCTCTTGTCCCATAATAGGACTTGATCTCCAATCTAAAAATTATGAATCCTTGCTTTCTGGTTGAAGAGTTTCTTGACCAAACTTTGATGTGTAGCAATACAGCCCACCACCATAGTTCATTTCTCATTTAGTTCAGTCAAGCACATGATCCTTTTGTCAATAGATTTTCTAAATATCTGATCTTCGATTACCTTTACCAATCTCAGTGATGGTAGTTCTAGGGTGATTGGTATCTCTGCATTCAAGCCATAAAAAATTTGAAATGGTGACATACCTATTGCCCTCTTGGGTGTAATCCCATCTACCCATAAAGCATCAAATAATGTTTTATGCTAGGTTCTCTGATTGTCATCGACTAGCTTCCTAATAATGGTTACCAGGTTTTTGTTTCTTGATTCTACTTGACCATTTCCTTGTAGATAATAGTCAAAGGAGTGGGAGAGGATAATCCCATAATAATAGAAAATTTGGGTAATCTCATGAGAAGAGAAATAGGCTACATTTTCTGTTATAATCTTAGTTGGGACTCCAAACTGGGAAATAATATTTTCTTTGAGGAAATTACATACCACTTTTGAAGTAGCATGCTTGACTAGAATGGCTTCCACCCACTTGGTAAAGTAGTCTGTGGCTATGAGAACATAGCCATATCTAGCACTGGAGGATGGGTTTACAGTGCTAATGAAAGTAATACCCCATTTTGAAATAGCTCTTTGATCACCACTAGCTTGAGAGGCAATGCAACCAATTTGGGTTTCCCAACAAACTGTTGACACAGCTCATATCTACGCACCCAAGTGTATGCATCTTGAAATAGAGTAGGCCAATAGTACCTAGCTCATAGAATCTTATGAGCAGTCACAGGTACATAAAAATGTCCTCCATAAGCCAAATTATGGAAAGACTCTAATAATTTAAACTATTGCACTTTGTCCACACAACAAAGGAATACCCCATCAAGGCTCCTCTTATAAAAACCATTTTCCCACATGACATAGTTAGCAGCCTTTAATTTAATAGTTCTCTTTTATTTATGAGATAGGTGGGTGGGACACTCACCATAGGTAAGGAAATGAGTGATATTAGAATACCACTCATCTGTAGTAGTGACAAAGAGAATTGTAGGAATGTCTTCAGCCTTTATTTTTTCATGCCCTATTTCCTCTGGTATGTTATCAACAATTAATTATCAAAGGCCTCTTCCTTGCATAAGCTTCATAGGTTTGATAACAAGATCAAATTTTTAAATTTTAGCAATCTAATTGCCCCTTTTGGTACCAAACTCATATTGAGTTAAAATGAACTTTACTATGGTATTAGGTACTAGAGCAATAGTGTGTGAGTTTAGGATGTAGAAACGGAAGTGTTTCACCACATTAACCATAGCATAAGCATGTTTCTCCATATTTGAATATTTCAATTCATGAGCTTTGAGAGGAAAAATCATGAATGAAATGGGAGATTTCACTCCTTTATTTTGCTGAACCAGAATGGCTGAAAGTGTGTGTTCAGAAGCATAACTGTACACTATGAAGTCTTTGGTATAATCTAGACAAACCAAGATTGGGGCATGGGTGATAGATTCTTTGATATCTTGAAATGCTGACTTGCCTTCTTCAGTCCAGTGGAAATTAGCTTTTCCCTTCATCATATCGACAATGTGGTGAGTCTTTTCTATGAATTCAAGAATAAACCTTCGTAAAAAATTCACATTTCTGAAGAAAGAATAAACTACAATCCTACTAGCAGGCAGAGTAAGCTCTTGGATAGATTTGACTCTTTCTAAGTCAATTTTGATGCCTTCTCAGGATACAGTGTGACTAAGAATTTTCCCTTCTGTAACCCCAAAAATTGATTTTTTAAGATTAAGGGAAATGCCATTCTATCAACATCATTCCAGCACTTGTTGTAAATGATGCACATGATCAGGATGATGCTTAGAAAAGATGGTCAAGTCATCAAGATATACCACAATGAACTTCCCCATTTCATCTCTTAAGGCAAGATCCATTGCTCTCTAGAAGGTGGCACTAGCATTGATCAAACTAAAAGGCATTCTACGATATGCAAAGGTGCCCCAAGGTGTAGTGAAAGTGATCTTATGTTGGTCTGTTTCATTTACTTCCACTTGATTTTACCTCAAAAAACCATCCAACATTGATAACATCTATGAACCAGTCACTGTTTGCAGGACTTGATCCATGATGGGTAGGAGATAGTTGTCCTCTAGAGAGGATTGATTTAGATTTTTGAAATCAACACAGAGGAAATTTCCCCATTATTTTTTCTCACAGGGACTATGTTCGCAATCCAGGTGGAATGATGAATTAGAAAAATCATCCTCACATTTAACATTATTTAAATCTCAGACAAAATAGTACCTGATAGCTTGGGGTTGTACTGCCTTAATTTCTACTTGTGAGGCAATGAACCAATCTTGAGAGGAATTTCATGTCGATTTTAGATCATCATAGGAGTATGCCAAAACATCAATGTAATGGCAAAGTAGAGTAATGAATTTGAGCTTTTTATCAGGAGTGCAACACTTCTCAATGTTGACCATCTTAATATTTTCTTCAGTACTCAAATTTATTTGATCAAACTCTTAGGAGGAACTTGAATCAATTTGTTGCTACTTGACGAACCTGTCATGCTTATCAAATAGTTTTTCAAGGGAAACCAATCCCTTTGGGATTTTATTCCCTTTGAACTAAAATAATTATTCACTATTTTTTGAATTTGTTTTAGGAGCTAATTCCCACGGTGGAGACTTATTGCCTTTAAAATAAAGCTTCTCAAAGCTATCCATTTGTCCCAGAAAAGTAATGATTTGGTTATCACCATTGAATACCTACCAATGTTTGGCATTATCAGGTACACTTGGTCAAAATACCAATTCAATAGCATACTCATTCCCTTTAAAATCTAGGTGAGGAACCATGAGGGTTGCAGAGACAACCAAGAAATTTGATCGATCATTGAACTCTCTGAGCACTACAAAAATACTGAAAGCATCAAAACTTTCAATGCAGTATCATACAAGATTATGGTAATATTGAAATATTTCATTTTTGGTTTGATATAGGTTCTTCACTTGATAAACCACCAGTTTATCATCTCCTTTGGCATGAAGGAGTTTAACACTTTTATCTTGAGTAGCCTTCAACCCAAGTAACAAAGATTCATACTCGGCAGTGTTGTTGGTGTTGCTGAACTGCAACTTATATGAATGGGGGAAAATATCTCCTTGAGGAGATATCAAAAAAATCTTGGCTTTAGAACCAGTAGAATAATTTCCACCATCAAATTCTAGGATCCATACATCATTAAAATCTGATCTTTTTAAAGGTTTCTCCTGGTCAGGAAGGGAGGATTATTTTTTGTTTGAATTGTGCTCTACCAATTCTTCTGATGTCCTATCTGAATTTTTTGGATTATCACCTATAGGACTTTCATCTGATAAAATAGAAACATCTTCTATGGATAGAAAATATTTACCCATTCTTGAAGATTCAAACAAGATTTGAGCTTTAGGGTCTGATGTTTGAGTGACAATGTACTTTGCCTCATTCTCAAGAAGCAGCCTTTACATGATGCCCTTCACAGGTATTCTTGCCTCAAATAGGTCCATGCTCAATTCACCACCAACATCTTTGCAAAAAATTTGTCCAAGCAGAATGCCATAGGAAGCTAGAATGTCAGCCACCAGGACTGTGATTTTAATCATTTTTTCTAGGAAGGCCACAAATGCAAATTGGGCATCTTTGATCTAACCCAATAGAGGCACTTTTTTGTTTTCCATGGAGAAACATCTCCCAAAAGTTTTAGTCAAGGTAAGGCCGATAGAGTCTACCACTATGGCAGGCATGACATTGTCAGAAGCTCCTGAGTCAATTATGCAATTGCTCAATTTATGTCCATTTATTAGCAGAGAAACATAGAAAGGTTCTATTTTCTTAGGGGCAATAGGAGGAGTAATAAAAAGGTTGTTTTGGGTAGATGTATTCTTTGGGGGATCATGAGTTACCTTAGAAACATCTTGTTCTATAGGGATGGTTTTATTCTTGATACATTCAGCCAACATATCCAACTGCTCAGGGTTGGCTTGTAAATATTTGAACTCAGTCATTTGGATTTTGGTCTTCCTAGTATGGTCAATTATATCAAATGACTGAAAGAAACTAAGAATAGAGGAAGGAAGTTTTTCATTCTAGTTTTTAATGGGTGTGTTACTAGTCTAAGAATTTGAAGCAGAAGGAATAGGATTATTTGAGGTACTTACTTTTTTAGTGATCACTGGGTCCTTTGATTGAAAAGGTAGAGAAGTCCCCTGTTTAGTAATTGAAATTACTGGTTGAGATTCTTCTCCTATTTTTCTCTTATTAGCTTGTTCAGTTGAATGGTTCTGGGACCTAGTAAAAATAGTGTATGATCCATCAAACACTTCTCCCTTGCTTTGAGCTTCATCTTGGTAATCAAGAAACCAATGTTGGAGTCACCAACTAATTCTTCTTCCCCTTCTATGAAGATATTAGCGTCATCTTCTTGATCAAACTCAGGTTGGAAAGAGGAATTAAATTCAGTTTCAAGATAACCAATTGTTGAGTTAGTTTATGCTACTTCAATGGTGAGCTTTCCTTATGGGGGAAGAAGATGATTTGGCTACCCTTGATTCCTGGCAGCGTTGCCTTGATATGACTGGTTAGGGAATGTCCTCCTTGGTATATCCTGATAAGGAGGAATAGACATCCCTTATGCCATTTGCTTTTTCAGAGCTAGCAATTTATTTACTAGCTTTTGCATCATAGGATCAATTGTGCCTATAGAAGAATATTCATAAGATGAATAAGACTTATTTCTATTAGGATTAGGATCTCTTCTTATCTTTTCTGCCAAGATAAGATCATCTTCAACCTCAGTGGCCAAAATCTGAGCTACATCAAGGTCTATGTGGCTAGCCCATCTCAACTAGAAACTCACTTTGGGAAGTTGAGAACTTATGAAGAAGCATTTAAGATTTTCAGGTGTTGGCTGAGCAATTTTAGGAATCCTATTCCTTAGCATGTCAAATTTATTAATGAAGTCTCACATAGGTTCATGAGGCTCCTTATTCATTTGTTTAAGCTGAGCTAACATGGCATGTGCATCCTCTATAGTTTTGAATATAGATTCAAACTTGGCCTTGAGAGTGTTTTAGTCAGTCACATTCTGAGTTTGTAGATGATAGAACCAATCTACAACAGTACCTTGTAATGTTTCTACAAATAGTCTGACTGCTATGTCTTTAAATTCAACGCCTATCACACCATAGGCTATGCAGAAGGCTATAATATGTTCATCAAGATGAACTCTCCCATCACCATTAAACTTGGTAAAATTCTTTCTTGAACTACAAGGTAGTTCATGTAAAGGTGGGCTTAGATTTAAGGGACCAAAATTGTTACCCCATGGGCCTTGAGCTGCCATGATATGATAATGAAAAGGAGAGATAAAAAATATTGGTCTGGTATGTATAGATAAAGCTCTACTAGCAGAGGAAAGAGAAGATTTTCCTGGTATTGGTGACCTGACGTTGGTAGGAGGAAAAGTCCTAGTTCGCTGAAGGTGAGTTTGTGGAGGGGAAAGATTAAAATTATTTTGCTGCACAAGCTCGAATACAGGGTCAACGATACCTTGAGCTCTCTGGCTTCATGTATACTATGGATATACCAGAGTATAAAATGGAGATGGAAAAGAACTGAAACTACTTTAATTTGAAGCTTGAGGCTTCAAACTGCATGTTCTTCCCCAGCAAAGTCATTAAAAACTATTGGGTGAATATTTTGTCATCAACTAACTGATGAAAAAATGGGTATATCAACCGCAGCATAAGGAGATTTAATCATTAAAATGTGTAGGTATACCACATCATAAGGAGATAAATCTCTCCTCTCATTAAGGGGAGGTTCCCTATAAACTACTATATACTAATATAAACTAAAAATACACTCAGGGGTGAAATCATACCATCCATCTCTCTTTTTTTAGAGATGATGTTCACAAAGAAAAGGAGAATTCTTGGGTAATTGCTGAAGTCATTTCTCTTCTTTTAGAAATGATGTTTAGAAAACCAGAGGAATACTTCCTGGGTAGTAACTGTAACCACACGAAACCCATGAAAGCATAAATTCTTTCATTATTTTTCTCACTGATTTAAGATAAAGTAACATAGTAGAATGAAGTGTAGCACAAAGTCTCCACTACAACTACAATAGAGTAAAATATTACAAAGGATAAACATAGTTCAAAGTCTCTCCAATATCTTTTGCTATAAAACACAAAACACACAACAAACTAAAGACAATTATGGTAGCACAAAGTCTCTCACAATCAGCTTTAGGACACCTTCCAGGTTATTTCCACTAGTTCTACTTATTTGATTAAATGGACAAGATTGTATTTAAGAAAAAAGACATAAGAATAATTTGTTAGATAACACAAGCTATTTCAACACAAAGAATTAAAGGTCACTTTCTTTCTCATTCACTTGATAAAATATGATTAACAATTTGAGCTCAAAGTCTTAGAAATGCCTTTCAATTTTGGCAAAGTTTCGCTTCTAAGAATAGAGAGATCTGCTTGTAAACTACTATGAGATTACAATATATAGCAAACAAAGAAAGACTTTGGAACTTGTTTCCATGAAATGGCCCATGTTGTATTCAATTTATTGAATGCATTAGAAATTCTATGAAGGGGACATGCTGGATCAGGTCATCAACCTTATCTTTATCATTTTAAATTATATCAAATATCTCCTCCAAAGTATGGGCCACCTGGTCTTCTTTAAGATACTTACATGGTTGTCCATTCACCTTTACTCAATAAAGAAAAATAGGTCATATCTTTAAATGATTGTGCTCTCTAATGTCCACCTGGTGGACTGTTCCACTTACTGGAATAACTCTTCTACATATATTTCTAGATCCTGTGTAACTTTCTCTTTTTCCTTATTATATTTTGTCTTTTCCTGGTGTTCTAAGCTCTTGAGCTCTCTTCTCACTTTCTGTTGGCTCCTTCGGCTCCTTCCTTGGCTGGTCACTGAGTTTGTTCCAAGGTCTGCACCTATTTGAAAATCAATGGTTATTTTGTTGTCCTAAATTTGAAGTCTGTAGGGACGTCACTGGTCACTAATCACTTGAACCATTTAAAACCTTGAACCTTTGAACCTTTTAGAGTGCACTAGTTTAATGATTCAATGGTTCAATAGTTTAGGTGGTTTGATATTTCTTTCAAAGAGATGTGTTCACTTGTCTTTTTTATGAGTTTAATATATCGTTGAACCAACTATTTGAACCATTCGCTTGAACCTTCCACTAGAATCTTTTGCCAGAATCATTCACTCAAACCATTCACTCAAAATTTGAACTTTGAACCATTTGAACTCTTTGAAGCCTTTGAAATCATTGAACCTTTGAAGCAGGGTTTAATGGTTCATTAGTTCGGTGATTCGTTCCATATTATTAAAATCTTTTGAACGCTTTGAACTCATTGAAGTGGAGTTCAATGGTTCAACGGTTCAATGATTCATTCCAACTCTTTGAACCCCACTGATAAACTTTTTGATTGAACCTCAGTGTTGAACCCTCTTTGTAATTTTTAGGAAATGCCTTAAGTGTTTTGAACTTTTCTTTGCAAAAGCCTACCTATTAAACCTATGATTTCCTTAGCTGAAAAGGCTTGATTAACTGAAAAACTTGACTGCTCAGAACATTTTTTGAGAAAGGAAGAGATCATTTTGGCCTGTAGGACCAAAATGGTCGACATGTTGTCCACAAAAACAAGTGACAGATTTTGGGAACAACATCTTCAGTTATACATTCCCATTATCTTTTCTTTGTTAGTACTATAAATACATTTATGATTCAAAATTAGTGTTGTAATTACATAATTCATAGAGGATACAATTCACTATAAAAATACATAGGATGTTCAACATGTGTTTCTTAAAATGAATAACAAACACATACACACAAGGATCTTGATAGATGAACAAAACCCTATCATAATTACATTCCCAATTATTAACACTAGTAATGTAAATACTTGCTCACACTATAATATTTAGATCAAAATCAAAGAATAAAATAAAAATGGCTTTACAATTATATATTCACACTTAACCCACTCAAGAAATGAATCTATTAATCACCTAATAGGTTAAAAAAGAAACATGCTTGTAAATGACACTTGATAACTCAAGGGAACTTATTGATATACGAATTGAGTTCATTCACTAATTTTATTAATTAAAATACATGAGGCTAAAAATGGATATATGGCTTACACATATGAAATTCAAAAATTATGGATAAGTTTTGTTTGATTTACACTTTTGAACTAACAATTCTCAATAAAATAGGGTAAGAAAAATATTGAATATAAATAAATGATCAAATTATCCTTTCTAACCATGCCTCATCCATTGGGAAAACACAAATTAATTTTAAAAATATAAAAACATGTAGTAAATTATAGCTTGTGCAATGCCTACATATTCTTACACAAACATTCAAAATGGTAGGAAGTAAATGTGACAATACACTAAATATTTCACTACAAAGTTAGTCCTAGAATATGCTAAGAATCATTCACATAATACAATTTAGTGACCCCAAAAATGAAATAAATATATAAAAATAAATTATTTGAAGGATTTTATAAGATTAATCTAGTGGGATTACATGGTAGATCAAAACTCAATAATCAACAATTTATTTATTGAAAATGTATTAGTTATTAAGGAGTTTTCTATAATTCCAAAATCTACAAAACATTGTGGAAAGAAAGAATGTACATACTACTAAAACATTGGTAAAACATTAAAAAAAATATGCTCAATATTTATCTTAAGTTATGTTAGACTATTGCCTAAAGAATCCAAATGAATAATAGATTTCATTTATTTGTCTAATTTTCCCTTGCTTCTTAGAAACACATGAGAGAACACATTAAAGGTAGAGGTGAGAACAAACAATCTGCATGTGTATGTATTATACCTTCAACTAATAATTACTCTTCCTTGTGCATGAATCACCTAAACAAGTTCATAGAGAATATATATAAAAGTCACTTAGAATATCAAAACTAATCACTTGTGATCACATATAACACATTATAAGAACATGAAGTTTTATACAAAACCAACAGTTTCATATTGCTAACTTTAAACTCAAATAAATACATAGATCATTTTTAAAAATAACAAAATTCCCTATGTAATATAAACTCTTTCATGAAATCAAAATGATGTTAATAAAAACATTCACAATGACACGTGGAAACCACAATCGTGAATATTATTTTCAATTTGATTCAACTAATCATTGGAGTGATACTTTATCTTGAAATTCATACATGCTAAGAACACTTTATCATGAACAGGACCATTTATTTATCAATTTAATATCAACTAAAATTGATCTAATAAACAATGTTATTTTATGCCATAAATTACATTAGAGATGCAATTTACAACTGTGAACAACTCTCTAGATATGTATTAATTCCTTTCAAAATTAAGATAATTGTGTAACCCCTGATAAATCCTTTCTAATGAGACCAACCTCATTCAAAATGGATTTATATAATTCAAGTTATGAAAAATAAAATAAATTACTATAATTTCAGACTTAGGCATTCATTGTGATAAAATAACGTGGAGACACTCATCAAATTTTATCTCATATGAGCGAAGGATCTCCATTATCTACATGGTAGCATCATGTAGCCTCATAGGTATAAATTCATAGGGTTTACCCTAGTGTTTGATACCTTTATATAGACTCGTGAAATTTTTTAATTCACATAATATTTGTTGATATTTTCCACTTTATCCTTCTTCTAGTGAAAATTGACCCATGACATGTTTTAACTGAATCTCAAATAGGACATGTGGAAACCTCTAGTTGTCTCATTATCAAAAATTCCTTGGGTCTCTCTATGTGATCTCCAAAACTATGTGGATCCATATAAATATGTATTACACCTTATCCACTATAATATCCATGTTTGCATGGCTTTCTTGGTGACCCCTTCACTTTATAGCTAATGTGGCCCCAACATGGCAAGACCTTGCATGATATGTCCTCATGTGGACCCACCTCTTTATTGTTATTTGTATCCATGTGGCACATATTGATTAATATCCAACCAAGATACATGGTACTAATATATTGGCCATGTACCACAATTTTCATTAATTTCACATGCCTCCTAAATCTTTCATGAAGATTTGTGGACATGTGGAAATGTAGATTTCAAATCATTCACACTATGCACACTATTTACAATTTGATTCCATTGATCACTGGAGTGACACCTTATCTTACAAATAGTGAATGTTAATAACACTTGATCATGAAGGGTAACATTTATCTATCAATTTATATACTTGCAAAAAAATTCATCCTTTTGACTGTTATCACTTGGCCATTGATCTTTTTTACTAGTTCAACATAGATTGAACTTTGTATTGTATATAACATCTTGAGTTTGGTAAATTATTTAGTAGTGTGTAATTTTTTTCCATAATTGTTTATATAATCTAAAAATTCAGATAATTCCTTGATAATGATGAATTTTAAATAAAATAATTGTTGAAAATTGAGTTATGACATGTGTAATCTTGTTACAATAAGATTAAAAAACCCTTTAGTTAATTTTTTTTTTAGATTTCATCTATTTTGAAGGTTAGTCAAGTGTATTTTGAGAACAATTCTTAACATATTTGGGGATAATTTTAAGGTGAAATATTTAGGGTACATCACATTTTCTCCCTACCATTATGAGTGTTTGTGTAAAGGCGTTAAGTTTTGCATGAGCTATAATTTATTGTATTTTTTTTTGTTATGCATTTTATTTATGTTTGCCAAATTAATAAGGCATGTTTAGTGAGGCTAATTTGATCACCTTTTTTATATTATTTTTTCTTCAATTTGTTTTATGAGGCATATATTCCATTGTAATGCAAATTTTGTATAGGTCTCTGATGTTAAGTATTTTCCCTTTGAGATATACTTTCCTTTTCCCTACATATCTTTTGAGATATATGTTATTATCATGAGCTATGTTTTATATTTGTTGTTTCATATTAATTTGTGCATGTGAATAATAATGAATCTACAGTTATGTGTTTTTATTCACATCCATCCACTATAATATTAATCTAGATTCTGATTAGTTTGTGTTCATTTCACTAGTGATAAAAAAATGGGTGGATTTATAATTATGGCCAAGTCTACCATCTAGATTGTATTCTCTAAATTCTATTATGTATCATATATTATTGCAAGGTCTCTCCCCTTGGTCTAGTAAATATAAAATAGTAGAGATAGGCCACCTCTCATATAGTTTACCTCAAATTTTAGAGAGTAGACTTTAACACTATTATTATTTTACTCAAATAGTTATTACATGCAAATAAGTAGTAGTCTCATAGGTTTTTTGGAACCTTGAATTATTTGGTGGGGTTATTAATGACCTCATCATAGACTAGATCATGTTAAATAGTGTGATATGTAAATTTTGAGCAATGCATTTTAAATCATGCAATTAACCAAAATCTTCCCAAAACACCAATCTACCATTAAAATCTAGAGCCAATTAGGATTACAATGCAAAGACAAATGAAACATTCATACTAGCATTACATCCTAAAAGCTAAGTGATCTAAATCAAGATCAAAACATGAAAAAGACTATGCGATTATGGATTTTGGATTACCTTTTAGACTCAAATTTTATGATAGCATAATATTGGCTATATAATAGACTAAGATGATAGCATGGGTTGATTGATAATATTAACATGGAGGTTTATGGATTCATAGTTAAATTTTCATTATGTGTAATGGAGGGAGTCATTTATTTTAATAATTCATGGAGGGAATTCTAAGGAATTTAAAATTCCTTAGAATTCTCTAGAGAGAGCTCTCTAGAAAAGGATAAGGGTGGTGGAGACTAAGCACTGGGCATGTAGGAGAGCCTAGGAGATAGGTAGATAGGTTTCTAGGAATTCAAAATTCACAAGTGGGGATGGGAAGATTTATTAAGCAAATAAGATGCTAATAAGAGAATAAATGAGGGCATTAATAATAGGTGGGATATATGTGGGATATGAAATATGGAGAGGGGACTTAGATAATTGAATAGGAGGGTGTTAAATGGGTTATGTTAGGTGGAAGAGTGATAAGAGAAATTAATTAGTGGATTACTAGATGGAATTAAAGACACAATTAGCAAGCCATAATAGTGAGAAAATTAAGATGCATATATTTTTCCCTTGTTTGAAAGGGTATTGTGATTGAATGAAGTATAAATAGTAATAGTATTTCAAAGAATAAATACACGCATGGATTAATGTTAGTAGATACCTGATGCCCCTTTGAAGGGACATGTGGGGAGGAAGAATGCAAATGGCCACTCAAAAAGAAGAAATGAGGGGCAAGATGTGATGGGTAGACAAGGGGATGTGGTGCTAGATATGAGATTGATGATGAAGAAAATGAAATTGACATGAGTATTGAGCTAAAAATTGATTATGCTCTTAGAAAAGACATATGAATAAGGAATGGAAATGATTATGTCATGGTTTTTGACACATCCTAAGGGAGAATCGAATGTAACATGATGATGATTATAATATAAAAGGTCATAAGATTTAGACATATCCCAGGTAAGGACAAATACTAGGGAGAGCTACAGACCAAGATGCTAAATGCCATGAGATTTTGACATATACCAAACAAGGATGCATGTTGGGATAGCATCAGGCCAAATTAAGAGCATGAATTGATAAGATTAATGATGAGTGTAACTCAAAACATAAGTCAAATGATATGATGAAGGATATGAGAGAGAAGAAACAATATGAGCAAGTGACCAAAATATGAAGGGGAAGAGTTCATCAATAATGCATCAAATCAATGAGACACAATGTGATTAATATAGATAATGACCCTAACAAGGACACATGTAAGGTAGCAAGAGATGATAATAAAGTTGTGGTTCTGGTTATGCCCCAATCAGAGGAGGAAATTGTAAACTTTAAATGATGAATTGACCAATCAGTGATAATGGATGTTATGATTTGTCGATCCCTATTGATAGGTGTGGGTGATTGATGAAAATATTAATGAGATGATTTTGGGGATGGTGATAGGTCAATTGATCGATTGATTAATGATTGATATTATAACTCAAGGATTCGACTCATGCAAACCCACTATGGTCATCAAAAGTAAGATGGAAATTTTGAGCAATGGATTTTAAATCTTGTAATTAACCAAAATATACCAAAAATACTAATCTACCATTAAAATCTAGAGCCAATTAAGATTACAATACAATAAAAAATGAAACATTCATACTAGGATTACATCCTAAAAGCTAAATCTCTAAATCAAGATCAAAACATGAAAAAGACTATGTGATTATGGATTTTGGATTACCTTTTAGACTCATATTTTATGATAGCATAACTTATCTTGATAATAGACTAAGATGATAGCATGCCCTGGTTGATAATATTGATATGGAGGTTTATGGATTCATAGTTGAATTCTCATTATTTGGAATGGAGGGAGTCATGGATTTAAATAGGCCATGGAAGGAGTTTTTTATAGAATATAAAATTCAATGTAATTCTATAGAGAGAGAACTCTCTAGGGATTTGGAGGGAATTATAAGGAATTTAAAATTCCTTAGAATTATCTAAAGAGAGAACTCTCTAGAAATGGATAAGGGTGGTGGACACTAAGCACTAGGCTTTTAGGAGAGCCTAAGATATAGGTGTATGCTTATAAAATTTGAGCAATAGATTTAAATACACTAAATATAGTAAATCAACTCAAAATCTTAAAAAAACATCAATGGGAGAGAATGTATAAGTAATCAAAACTTAGTTAGAAGGCTCTTATCATCACCTTGCCTCTCTTAATCTTCCCTCTAAGATATTCAAATAGATTCTCCAGGGATGATTGAATTGTTTGTTGGATTATTAAATAATTGTGGCTCCAAGATTTTAAGATTGATGCAAGAGAGATTAGTGGCTTATTGACTTCAAGGATATATGGATGCAATGAGATTATGAAGGTTATATGAAATCTTGTGTGCATTTTCCAATTCCAATTAGTCCAACAAAGCCCCTTGCTTCATAATTTATAGGGTGGTGGGGAGGATTAAAAATAAATTTTAAATTCATAAGAACCCTCTAATTTTTGATAATTATGGATAATTAGAGAATATTATAGATTTAGAGGTTTATATATTTCATTAGGGATTAATAAGGCTTAGATCAGGGGTTTTAGGTGGGTTTAAGAAACTAGGTGTGTAGGAGAAGCTATGTATAGGTTGGTTAGGCAAGGAGTGTAGGATATTTTGAATTTTAAATTGAAAAGTGGGCAAGTGGTTATTAAATGAAGTGGGATTAGTAGTTTAATGGAATGTTTAGTGGGATAATCAATGGATTAATATAGTGTGGCATGTGTAGGAAGGCTAGTATGATGTAGGAAATATATAGTGGGGAATGGGATCATATTTTTAATTAGGATAAGTGTTATTTAATTTAAATGGGATTAGTCATGATAAATGGTTAGATTAATGGGATAGTTAAGGTGATAAAATTTATATGTATGCAACTAGCTTGACTACTTCTTGGTAGATGATTAGAGTTTTGGGAACTTGGGTTTATTATCTGGATCTTATGAGGCACATTATTTTGATATTTATTCATGTGGATTAGTTCATATTAATCTAAAATAATTAATCATAGAAATTGAGATATTTTTCATTATTGCATATTTACATTTATTACATGAATGTGTTTGGGTGTGTGCATGTGTGTACTTAAGAAGTGGATCTATATGTTGGTATAAAAATGAATCTATTAGATGTTAAGAATTAAAAAACTACCATGTCTTTACTTATTCTTTTTTAGCCTTGATTTATTAATATAACACTTGGTATCAGAGCATAGTTTCAACACCAATAGCTCTAAGGAAATATTTAACTAGGTCTTACCTTTTGTATGTATTGGAGGATGTATTTATAAAATTTTCCTTAATCATATTGTGTTGTATTATGGTGATGATGCCTTTAGATAAATATTAATTTTTAGGTTTTTATATGTTTTAAAGCATTTAATTATGAATTCTCATATGTGTTGTGAAGCCTTTATTGTGCATATGTTGTTAGGGTTTATTCTTATTTATGCCCATTTTGTCAAGTTAATTTATGGGTTTTATTGTAGCTTTCATGGCCTTATTTAAGGTTTTTTTATCATTTTTTTAATTGTATTTGTTATAAAAACATTTATTCCATTATATGTCCACCATTCAGGTAGTTTTTAATCATATATGGGGGTGTAGGGGTTGGATAGTTATAAACATGAAGGGTTTTGGGGATTTGGAGGCAAGTTTATTGGTATCCCCACATGGTTACTTATTTATAAGCTTAATTTTTGTGTGACTAGATGTATTTTGACTCCTCCCTATTTTATAGATGCATTTATATTTAAAAATATGATTATTTGGTAGATGTGACTATTTCATGGTTGTGGTTGTTTGGAAATGATGTTAGGTATGGTTTGGGGATTTTGTGATAAATTATGTGTTGGCCCTATCAATGATTTATTGGGATAGATCTAAGGGACTGTGTGATAAATTTCATGTTGTTTCCCTACCCCTACCCTCACCCTCACCCTCATCCCACATCCAGCCCCCTACTTGTGGTGGTATGGGATATATTTGGTGATAGGGTGATATATTTGGAGAATTCAATGATACATTTTGAGACTTGTTAATATTATGATATTTTGACACATTCCCACCACCCTCCCCATGCCCTCCTATGTGGGTTTACCCTAGGGGAATTATAGTGATTTTTATAGTTTATGGGTGTAATTAAATTTTAAATTAAGGCATACAAGAATATTCTTCCAACTATTAGGATTTGAGTGATTATTTTAGTTATGGGAAATATTTTTTTAAAGTCATATTATATCATGTTTTTGAGTGGTTGTGGTATTAATTGGGTTACTTACTACTACCCTTTCATAGTTTAGAACTTGGAATGGAACCCTAGGTGTTTCCATATCCTCATATTGTTACTTTACTTTTTGTATACATATAAATTTGCTTGCTTCATTTATATTCACTAATATTACTATTAATCGACACTAATTTCACTTATCTCTTCTCATTTCATCCTAATATCACCCCTTGTATTCATTTTCTAACATCCCCATTCATGATTCTTCACCCACTAACCTTATATTATTCCCACCAACCTATTAATTCTTCTAATCATGTCTTATCCACTTATTAATCCCACTTTTCTATTATATTAGAATTTTAAATTCCCATCCCACCTACCCTAGCCTATTCTTAGGCTTTCCTACATCCCTAGTCCCTAATCATGTATCTAATTACCTACTAATATTTTTTATCCCCATAATGGATTATAGAATTCTCCAATTCTATAATCCTCTCTATCTTAGCCCTTCCTCTCTACAAAATTCTATTCTAGAGGGTTCCAAGGAATTTTTAATTCCTTAGATAATCCTCCACCAATTATGATATTCATACCAACTTTAAATATTGGCCTTTGATAGTCCATCTATAACCTATTTAAACCAACCCATGCTCCATGGCCAAACTAACTATGAATCCATAAAACCTCCTACATGTCAATATTGTCAATCCATGCTATCAAAATCATTGATGAAGTCAACATGATGTTAAAAATCTGAGTCTTTGGTAATCAATCTATAATCCATAGTCAATTAATCTCTATTTATTTGAATCTTGATTGGGAAAACTAAGCTTGAGGTTATAATCTTGATTTAGATGTTCATTTTATGGCATTTTGATCTAATGGTTCTCAATTGTAATGGTAGATTGTAGATTTGGGAATTTTTGATATAGTTTGCAAAATCAAATTCTAATTACTCAAATTCTAATCTTACATTTGGAAACCATAGTGGGAGTCTTCCTCTTGGGCTAATATTATGTGATTTGAGTGTGTTTGATCAAGGTTGTAGGTTAGATTAAATTAGATTGTGGCTCAAAATTTCAAAAATCTCATTTTCCACATGAAAGGTGATATTGTTCTACAACTTGTGGTAGTGCATCAATAAGTAACATGCTACCAAAGTTAGTATCATCTCCTAAGTGACCATCATGTGTAGATGTAATTGAGAGGGTTAAAGAGATTCTATAATGGTTCACTAGACTATAGCCTCACCTATAAAGCCGTTAGATGATATAATCACTAGGTTATACTCCCAAATTACTTTATTAGTAATAGGTTAGTGGTCTACTTATTTTGGTGTGTGTCATACTAGACCAATGTTATTTGTGAGTTGGGTCAAAATTTCACCCAAACCTATACATGGCTATCTAGGTCTCTTATATCATCATCATATATATTCTTATCTATACGATATTATCTTGTACATTCTTAATCATTCTATACTTCCTTCATCATAATATTTTAATTTTTTTTCTATTTTGTACATCTTGTCATCATATTCTAATCTAGCCATTATCCTTCATCCTCATCTAGTCCCACACCTTGTAGACAAAGTCCCATCTTAATTTGTTTACTATTAGGTCACATAATTGTCCAAATCATACCCACATCATTAATTTTACCCTTAATAATCATTGCATCACCACCCTTAATCCCATCTAACCTTCATCACATAATCTTATATCCATCCTACCTTAAGAAAATAGGTCTAAAGAATGATCTAGTCATTTTTCATCCTTACATATCATCCTATCACTCTAGTCCACTATCATTTTTGTATCATCCATTAGATTTCACACTTAGTCCATACCCTATTAACATCCTATCACTTTGTTCATTTAAATCTAGAATCTAATCATCATCAATCTAATCATCATTAATCGAGTCATCTCTAATCTATTCATCTCGCCTATTCATAACTAGTACCCATAAAATCATCATCTTGCTAGTTTCAATTAAGGCACTAGTCAAATCCTGAATCCTTTTGCTAACTTTGAAACTAGGCATTATTGATACACTGTTATCACCTATCATACTATTAGTTTGAGGTTTGGCCTTAGTCTTAAACCATAATATATTTAGTCTATCTTATTCTCATCCATCATCTGTCATACTAGCTCACTCATTCAAACTTACTTTATTCAAGAACCATATATTTACATACCTTCACATCAGCCCCCATTTTATCCATCATCCATCCTCATGGATTTGGATCTAGTTATCATAGAATAATACCTATTTTTTAATAAGGATGAAATCCTTTTGTGAGCCCTAGAAATGGGTGCCTACCTACCTTTAGACCTTGATCCCATCAAGCCCAAACTAGTTTCACATGTCCTTCCTCATAAATAATCCCCATTTACACCTATCCCATATGCTAAACCTCCATGGTTAATCCCATTGTCCATTCATCATAACCATGGTCATAACATCCCCTAATATATAAGTGATAAGGTCACCCTATTTAATGAGTATAACTTGGCCAACAAGGATGAATGCCTTTTATGGCTATTAGAGATGGGTTCCCACCTTCCCAATGATTTTGAACCCCTAAACCTAATATAACCTACCAAATAAGTTCTTCATCAACCCTCATACCCATCTAATTATTATGACAACCAATCTCATTTCACTCCACCATCTACTATTCCTAACCCTAGTCATGACTATCCTAGTCCAAAAATTACCTTATTTAATAACTATATTATTTCCAACAAGGATGTAGTCCTCTTGAGGCTCCTTCATATGGGTACCTAAATTCCCAAATGTCTTGACCCTATTTATCTAACCTTACCCTCAGTTCATATGCATCCACAATCACATCCTCCATTTATCAATCATAGTCCATCACAAATATCTCATCCTACTAGAAAAGGGAAGCCTATCTTGTCAACCTCATCATCTCCCAATTTTTTGACATCACCATCACATGATTTCATTTCTAATTCCAACACTAAATATAAGAAATATACCCATCTCCCAATATTCATGAAATCCCTAATTTGGAAATTGAGGTCCACAGTCATGATTGTCCACCCAAAAATAAGACCTCTAGATTTGTCCAAATATGTACCCTCATGGTATCAAGTTGAATGATTTTGAATATACCATAAATTCCTTAGGAATTTTATTAATATATGTCATGATTTTATATATTATATCCAAAACCTAATTGATAATGGTAACATGAAATTGAGGGTGAATCCAATATGTCTACACCTAGGAGAGTACAAAAGAGGGTATGCCAAGAAGCACTTCCTAAGTATGATCAAGCTTCTTCCCTTATCAACAAAGGTTATGAATCCAATCCTATCCATCCCAAAACCATCCTTGATTAAACCATCCTTATATTCTATTCACTTCAAATCCACCATCCTCACAACTCTATTAAGCCTAAAGCATCCATTCCCAAACCCAACAAGAAGGAGATACTTGTGGATAATGATGCTATCAAAAATTCCCTCTTTATGGCTACCATAAAATCATCTATGGGTTACATCACCTCATCAACATCCATATCAAAATCAGCATTAGAATGGTCATCTATATCAGGATCATGTTCACAATTAGTATATGAATCAAAATCCATGTTAAAAGCATCATTCCTTATAGATAAATAAATTCATGTCAACACCTATATCTTTGAGTATGTTTTGAATTCGAATGTCAACCAATCATAAGGCATGATTATTCTTGGATGATTTATCAGATGAAGATCATCAAGTTGTATATGAATCGGCTTTAGATTCTAGTTTTACAAAGAGTCTTAATGATCCTTTTGAGATTCCTGAGGACATTTTCTCTGACATCAAATTTGGGTCTCCTAGTATATCTTATTGGGAATATGCTTCCCATTATACCATTAATCCACCCCTTCCACTACATGTCCCAAATCATCCCTCTCAAATTCCCAATCCCTCAATCACACTCCCTAAATGAGACAAACAAGAACACACATCATTAGATTCCCCACAACATGCAATCTTATGTGTCAAATCCATAAGGATCCAAGCCAATGATTAATTAATCCAATTAAATAATCTAGTCATCTATTATCTAAAAATAATCAATCAAAGTTAAGATGCATATTATAATTGGCCAAGTCAAAAAATTTCACCCCCTTGCATAAATATACTTGATGTGCTAGGGGACCATAAAATTCAAAATCATCATTATCTATAAATTCAAATATCACTTTCCTCTAGGGAAGCCCAAAATTAGGCACTGAGGGCAATCAAAATCTAATTCAAATATCATCAAATAAAAAAAAATTCAAAAACAATAGTCATATGGCCGACAATCCTCTTAATATTTAGATATAAGAGCAAGAAATTTAGAAGGTCTTGGATCCTTTATCCTCATTTAGCATATGACACCAATAAAAAATTTCCCCTCCACCATATCCAATGGTGTATGAAACTATTGATTCCTACTTTTGATCCCCTTCTAGTCACATTGTCCATCATCATCATATCACTTATTCACATCATTTAACCCACCATCAAAATCAAGACATAATCCCATCCATACCATACCTTAAATCATTAGGCAACATCATCTCTCATATGGGTTACAAAGACACCTAGATGAGATGTATAGAGGATGTTAAATAGGTACAAGGACATCAATGAATCTAGGATCAATCACATGGTCTTAACATCACACATATCCAAAATGGGTATCAGTTGAAAGATAGATATAGCATTTTCATATTTCATCTCACCTACCTATAATAAATCAAGATATTAAAGAAAAGTAAAACAAAATAAAAAAGTCAAAAATAATTAAATAAATTAAAATAAAATCATTCATCCAATGGTGAAAACTAGCCTTCTAGAACCTTGGGAAAGTACCATGATGAAAACTAATTTTTGGCATCATGGTAA
The DNA here is from genome assembly GCA_037957365.1 of Torreya grandis. Taxonomy (NCBI): domain Eukaryota; kingdom Viridiplantae; phylum Streptophyta; class Pinopsida; order Cupressales; family Taxaceae; genus Torreya; species Torreya grandis. The sequence continues at coordinate 587,839 of JARHVA010000438.1, read as the reverse complement.
AATAATTTATTATCCCATGGTACATCAACACTTGGGGGCAAATCTATTTCATCTACATAATCACCCATCCCTTTAATAATCTAAACATCCTTGTTTATCATATCCATCTATCCATTATCCTTATTTGGTCTATCATTCCTTTCTTGTCTTGACCTTTGTAAGGGAATGTAATGCCTTGAGAAATATTTTAGAATCATCTTGGCATATCCTCCAATGGACACTCGGGAAACTAAATGTTTGGTCCCTTCATGATATGATCATTAGAGATACCTAGTCCACTCTTACTTATCATCCCATCCATTATTCCATCCATCCTTATTTTGGTTTCTAGGCTTGGTATTCCATTTGTTAGTAACCCCCTTTGTACAGTGTATACATATATCCCAAAAGACCTAAAAATTAAAATATGTCAAAAATCTAAAAAATCATAAAACTTGTAAAAAGCCAAAAATATTCTAAGATGTTTTTTCTTATGCCTATTCTATTATTTTCATCCATCTCCATGTCCTTCATCCTCCATAACCCAAATCATATTAATCCATCTCACTCTTGCCTTTCATCCCCTATTTCAAACTAGGGCAAATGTTACCTATATTGAGCTAGCATTGACCTAGTCTCACTTCAGCCTAATAAGTCCTAAGTCTCTCATCTAAAATCACAACATGGTAAATCCCCAAGTTTAATATCACCTATGTTTTATCCCTAATCTACACCAAATTTATACCCTTATCTAAACCCATATCCTTAATCCACTATTCACTACACATCATGATCATCATGTCTAAACTAGTCTAAATCATCACTTGATTAATCATCCCATCGACTCTCATCAGGACCATTAAATAAGACATTATGACACTCTATGTATTTAATTATGTGTGTGTTGTCTCCTCTATGTTATTTTATTTGTTTTTATGTATTTTATCATGTATATATTTGATTGTCTTATTTTTCATTTATTTGTCTATGTTTCTTTTTAGTCTTGCATCATGTCTCTTTTTATCTATTGAGTAATGAATGAAGATGCTATGATGACACTAAAACTCTAAAATAATTATTTTAAGTGCCCTTGATGATGTAAAGTTCACTATTTTCCCTTTTTATCCTTATGCAATTTGGCATGACATCTTCTTGTCATACTTATATCATGGGGTATATTGCCTTGTAGACACCGAAATCGTGTCTACCCCTTGGTCACCCTCCCCCCTTGGTCCCGTTGGTCCATATTCCTAGCACTTGTCCTAAGCCCCCTCATTTATCAAATTAAAATAATCAAATATTTTAATTTGGTAGCCCCTTTGCCACTTCACCCATGCCACCTCGGATTCCTCTCCTTGGATGCCCCCACCTCATTCCAAGCCTTAATGACCCAAATCCCATTTTAACCCTTCCTTTCGCGTCCATTTAAGCCCCTCTCGACCATTTTTTAATGACATTTGACCCTGGCAGCTTGTAAGAATGGACAAAAAGCTAAATTTAGCCTCTATCCCCATTCTTCGGCCATCGACGTTAGTCAGTATGCGGCCGACATCGGTGGTTCTATCAGCGTCGATTACCCTTAAAATGCATTTTTGCATCTGTTGCTGCCCTCGCGAATGTGAAATCTTTGGCACTTGGCATTCTGTCTCTCTCTCTCTCCCTCTCGCACAGCAAACATCACCAGCTATAGGTACTCTACAGGAATAGCTCAAGATTGTGAGATCAAAGGCATTGCAGGTCCGTCAACAGCATCAACAATAGGTCTCCTTCACTCCTCCTTCAGCAAGCAAGAGATAAGTATTCCTTTCTTTTTCATTTTAGTTCTTATTTAAATTCATCCATTAAGCAAAACCATTGCCCACAACCTTCCCTGTCCTTCCCGAAGAGGCTGAAAGGCCTTATCTGACCCTTGTCTCCCCCTTTTTGCCTCTGTCACCCATTCAGTACCCTTCCAGACCATACTCTCAGTCCAATCAGCCCTGCATAGACTTCCAGATAGTCCCTCTGACCTCCAAACAGGCTCTCTAACTCTCAAACGAAATCTCAGACCACTCTGCAAACTAAAAACTAGACCTGAAACTTGTCCCAGGCCGTCACCCCAACTGACCTCAACCATTTCCCCTACCAACATCAGTAGACTAACCGACGTCGGCGACCTTCCTTGACCGACGCTGGTAGAACCACCGACGTCGGAGACTGTGCAAAGCAGATTGCTGCATAACAGGTACACATTTGCTTTTATTTCTTTTATTCTATCTTCATCATTTCTATTTATGATTATATTCTATTTTTATCAGTGGACTGTCATCCTCCAAGAAGTCTTTACACTTCTAAGACCAAGCTTTTGCTTGGCAGTCCACTTTCTAGCCATCTAACAATCTTCGTGTTTTAGTCTCTTTTTCCTACAGGTGTCATCTTCCACAACCAAAGAGGAGTTCCTTCCATCATCTGAACTTGGTGCGCAAGACTATATCTGGGTACGTACAAACCCTCGTCCATTCTTCTTAGTTTCTCATTTCCTTTTGAATGTGAAAAGCGAAAACTTGTTTGGAAACATTCAGGCACGCCCAGTCGGACCTAGGGTCTTCCTTGGGTTCTTTTCTTTCTGTTCATATAGGTGCATTACGTCTCTCCTTTTCACCTCTTTCTTTTATCTCTTCCAAAAGACACTATTAGCAGGATTAAAAAGAACTCTTCTTTCTTTTCTTGCATCTTAGACTAGTCGAAAGTCATACTCTTCAACCTCTTCTCACTTGTCTTCATAAGAACTAACATTTCTATTTGGGCTTAAAGCACACTGCATTTCATTTCTTCTTGACTGCATACTTAGTCCACATCTAGTAATTAAAAACCACATCATGAATTAATCGTAGTCCACTTTATGTTACACAACCAAATCACTTGAACAAATCAAACATCAAAACTCACCTAAGACAAGGCCCGACTGGGATTTCATCACCCAGCGGATACCTTACCCGTCCCAGCAATCCTACTTGGATTTCATCACCAAGGGGAAAGCCCACTCTGTTCTCTGGTAGAGGATAATCTCTAGGAGAAGTATATACTGGCTAAGCGGGCCCAGCTTATCACTGGGTTTGTGAAGTGAGGGGAGCTTACTCCTTAGCACCAGGCCACGTATAGAACCTAACACAGACTCTTGAGCACTGAAACAAACTTGAAACCATCCATAGACTACTTCTTCTAGGACCCGTCTCAAAAGCCAATCTTCCTAAACACATTCTACGGCATAATCCACCACAATCCTAATAATTTATTCCTAGGGATTTAACGTTTAGGATCTGCTTGTGTTCTTCATCTTTTCTGTTCTTATCTGCTTGTTTGAGCTTATGAGGATGTTCTTTCTTGCCTTGAATGGTTTTGACTCACAATCAAACCAAGGCTCTTGTCGACCACATGAGGCATCAACCACTTCTGCCTTCCCCATCCATAACCAGTCCTATAATGGAGTTCCACTCTGAGACTGAAAGGACTCCTACTCGACCGACCCCGACCCAGACCCCCATTGTCCCTGAAGGGGACCAAGATTTCGAAAGATTCTTGGACCTCAATGTCAAAGCCCTACATCATTATCTCACATGAAGCCGAATGTGAGACTCCTTAGGTAACCTGATTTATGGGATGCCGACCTCTTTAGTCAAGACAGCAGCCGTATCGATAGCATCTGTGGTTCAACCCATAAACACCTAGGTTGTCACCTCGACTAATGACCAGCCCATGACCAACCTTCTAAGTGTGGCCTCCTCTTTCATCTCTGGGCCCACTTCCACTGGGGTTTCAGCCCCCTATCAACCGCAGACCATTCAACCAACCTCTACCCCTTTCCAAAACTTGGTCGTCTCTATTCCGCCTACCCTCGCCCCTATCAACACCAGGGTGGCCACTCATCCATTGGCTAATGTTGTCACTATCCAACCACCTATGGCAACATCAAGCCTAGCCATGCCTTCTGCCTTCACAATGCAACCACCCTTGGTCTCCACTTCTGTCCCAATGACTAGTTATCAATACGTTGCACCCATACAAGCGCAACCGACTATGTTGTATGCCCCTTCTAGCATCTTTCAAGCACCCTACAACCTAGGGGGTGCTCCACCCGCCAATCCGTTAGCAGACATCATCAAAATGCTGATGGACAAAATGTCTAGTCTCGAGACCTCTATTTTTGGCTCACGCAATGCCCTCTCATATGAGCAAATTTACAATGAGCCCATTCATCCCTCCATCCTGATCAGGCCGTATCCCAGTCAGTGGGAGCTTCCTAAATTTTCTCATTTCCAGAGCAAGGAAGACCCGCAACAACACCTACAAGCATTCAGACATGCCTGTTATCTCATAGCCCATGACGATGCATTACTTCTACGCACGTTCCCCATGTCACTCTCTGGTGCTGCTCTTGATTGGTATAGATCTCTTGCCAGCCATTCTCTTTTCACATTCACCTAGCTGGCCCAACTCTTCCTCAACCACTTCTCCATAAATATCACTAAAAAGGTCTCAATCACAGATCTCTATTCTATCTGACAGTTTGAGGACGAATCCATAGCCGATTTTGTTGCTCGTTGGAGAGGCCTCATTAATTAGCTCTCATTTTCCTTACCCCAACCTGAGCTTATCAAACTTTTCTCTCAGGCCTGTGCCAAGCATATTTCCTCTACCTTGCGGGTTCAGACATTCCACACCTTTGACGAAGCCTTCACGATGGCCCAAAAGCTCGAATTGTGTGCCATCGAGGAGAACAAAGTCAAGTTGTGGAGTAAGAACCCCAACTCCAAGACCAATGACTCGTCCTCTAAACCTTATTCATCTAATCCCAAATCTAAGGCATCAGCAAATGTTGTAGTTGTTAGACCTTCTTCTTCACCTTCAACCAACCAGCTCGAGCCGTCCACATCCCAAAGTGTTACCCAGCAATTCTAGCAGAGATATGTGCAATGACAATATACTCCACTCGGAGAGTCATACGCATTTGTGCTGGACAAACTTGTCAAATAGGGGGTTCTCAATCTCCCCCAAATCTGACCACCTCCTTAGTTTGATCCCTCACGTGCCATCCCTGCGTGGTATAGGGAAAATGATTTCTATAATTATCACCATGTTAAAGGCCATGACACGGGCAACTACAAGACTCTTAAAAACATCATCCAAGACATTCTAAAAAAGGGTGACCTCATCCTGGACAATCCAAATGCACCACCCAATCAAGGCATAGACATCTTCAAGCAACCATTTCCCAACCATCCTCCTACCCAAAACAATGTTCAGACCATGACTAATGACACTCAAGAACATAACATACGCATAGTCAATACGGTCTCGCCCTTCATCCCCGACCAACCTCTCTCACAAACTCAGGAGGTTAGTCCACCCATCAGTCCATCACACGTGGAGGAACCTTCTTCTCCTCTTAGTTCTCCATCAACTTCCCTTATATTGGAGGATGCCTCGACCCTACTAGCACCACCAGTCTCACCGTCCTCTTTCTTGCTACCTATGGAGGACCCTACCCTTCCTACTCCTCAACTACAAGTGGAGGGCACAATCATCCCTGCCCTCTACCCTCTTGAGGAGCCTCATTCTCCAGTTCCTTCTCCACCCAGAGAATAACCTATCTCTCTACCTTCTTCAATCAAAGACAACCCTGTTCTGACTTCATCATGCCTTGGGTCTGAGACTGCTACACCAATCTCATTTTCAGCCCCGCAACTATCCACATCTTCTCAAGGACCCAAGCCTCATTCAACATCTTCTCAACCATTTTCTCGATTAGTGGAGAAACTAGGACTTCTCCCCTCAAGGAAAGTGGAACATCAAGCATTATGGGAGTGACTCAAAGATCTTCAACATGCTCGTGCTGTCTCATCTCATGCCGCCAACCCTCCCATGACCAAATCTCTCAAGACTTATAACCAAGACCAGACTTCCACTTCTAAACCTTCTAAACCTCAACAAACCACATCAGGACCAAAACCCTCATCTACCCCATCAAAACCAATCAAGTCACTCGGTGTTCACCCTGTCCCTAACCTCACTCACCCGTAAGTGAAGGTGGACCTAGACCAGACCTTAACCAATAGTAGTCTTCAAACCAAATCAAAGAAGACAGCTAAACCACAGTGGTGAACTCCTCCTCCTCTGTCACCATTACCCTCCATTTTGGGCCCTCATCCTTCAACCATAATCAGAACCTTCCCTACCCTGACCTCTAATCAAAACAAGTTGCCTCCACTACTTCCTTTGCCTACCACTAGCCTATCCTCTCTGAAAAATTCAGCACCTCTCACGAAGAAAGTGTCGTCTTCACATGTGGCCACACCATCAACCCACAAGGTGGTACGGAAGCCTCCTTCAACACCGCCCAAGCAAAAGTCACCAGCATCTTACACATCAACAAGCATGGACCCTTTAGTGGGTTCATATGCCTTGATATTGCACCAACTTTTTTAGACCTCTAGCATAACCCTTCCGCCCATCAAACCCTTCCTGTTTTGACGATACTAAGATTTGCCTATATCATCGTACGCCAGGACATGACACTGAGAATTGATGTGCCCTCAAGGCCATCATTCGCCGCTACATGGAGAAAGACACTCTTCTCCTTGAGGACACTACCGACAGACCTCCCACTCCTCATATCCCTCCAATATCTTCAACCACATCAACATCTCATCAGCAGGCCATGACCCCTTCATCTCCTTCACCCCTTATCTTCGAAATCAATGCCATCCACATAACCACTAGGTCACAAAAGGACAAGGCAAAAGAAAAAGTTGCCATTCCTTGGACCTATCTCTTTGTCAAGCCACCTCAACTGCCAAAACCTAAAATCTCTATCATGGGTGCATCTCAACCCTCTTCTTCTTCCTCTTCAGGGGCAATCCATGACTACATGTTAAAATAGCTTCACCAGAGGCCCGTGAAGATGACCTTGTATGACCTCATCTAAAGTTCACCCCAGCATCGTCAAGCTCTAATCCGAGCCTTACAGGCAGTGGAGGTCCAACCAGAGGACCCCCAACCACTCACTACCCTGGTCCACTCATTATCTCCTATTGCCTCTATCACTTTTAGCGATTCTGAAATTCCTACATCTACTTCAGAAGATCAGGACGTTGCTCTCTTTATCACCACCTATGTCGATCGAACCCACATTAAGCGAGTTATGATTGATGGAGGTGCCAACATTAACATCGTCTCTACTCATGCCTTTGATCAATTGACCCTCCCCAAGAATTGCGTATCAAAAACTGACGCAATCTTGTGATCCTTCAATGACACCACTGCCACAACCATTAGCACCATCATCCTCCACATTCACGTTGGCCCATGCACTGTCCCGGAGCTCTTTTATATCATTGAAGGAGAGTTTCAATATAACATGCTCTTAGGCCAACCCTAGATTCGTGCCATGGCTTGTGTTCCCTCTACCCTGCACTGTTGTGTGAAATTTGAACACGACGGGTAAGTCCACATCATTCCCGCCAACCCATCACCTTTCAAATTTTATAACACAACTTATCAGCCAAATGACATTCTCATTCCTCTCAAGCCATCAACCCAGACGCCGCCTCCATCCGTGAAAGCTTCAACCAGTTCGCAACCAGCAGTCACCCTCACACCACCTCTCCAAGCAACAACCAAAGACCCCATGGAAGATATCTTCCAATGACTTTCACTTGGGGAATATCGCTTGCTTGCCTTAGACATGTTCCAAACTCCGCAAGAGTATGGATAGCTTCACCACAACCCAAGCTATGACCATCAGATCAGAATGGTCATGGTCATTCCTTACGGTCCTCCTAGTCTTCGAACCAATCTCATCTATGGGGGGCTCAATCAAGCCCCTACTGATGGGAATCCTCTCTCTTCACCTCAACCATTCACATCTAAATTTTCATTTCTTGGTAACCCTGCCTTTGCACACACCTACCTTTACAAGTGTGCATGGAAGGGTTTTGGCTTCGAGTGCTATGAGCAAGGCTCCCATCAGCCCATCAAACCTCTCAATGATGACAATGCCAAGAAACAATATGGCCTAGGTTTCCAAGACCCTACTCAGGCTTCTACAGACCTTTTCCCCGAACCCACCATCAACCAATGTCCTACAAGCTCACCTATTCTTCCTCCTTCCCCTATGGAGTCGGTGGTTTCCATCCCTCCTAATTTTTTTTTGCATAAACACCATCCACTTGGAACCCTTGACCTATCAGCTAAATGGGGTGTCCAGGTCTCTCCCTCTCATTTATCCCAACTTGATAGATGATGAGTCAGCGACCATCAACACTGTCCATTGCATAGATGATGATGCCATTCTTTCCTACATGGACACTGACGACTCTTTCATCCAACGCTCCCTCCCTTCTAAAACCTAGGTTATGTTAAATGAATCAACCATTGACATCAACCTCCCCTCTTTTGATGTTCCTCACATCTTAAATATTGGTCAATCTATGGACGCCCAGGAGCAGATCGACTACACCCAGTTCCTCTCAGACCATAGCAAGGCCTTTGCCTGGACCTACAGTGACATTCCTGGCATCAACCCCAACATTGCTACCCATAACATCGTCACCAAACTAGGGACTAAGCCTATCAGGCAAAAGCTTTGAAAGATGCATCCTCATGTTGCACTCCTTGTCAAAGAGGAGCTTCAGTGCCTTCTTTCTGTCTCTTTCATCTAACCCATTAATTATCTGCAGTGGGTATCTAACATCATTCCTATCACCAAGGTGACTGGGGGGATCCAGATTTGCATAGACTATCGCGACCTCAACCTGGCCTATCCCAAAGATGACTTTCCTCTTCCTAACATTGACCAACTTATTGATCTCACGGCCAGTCATGAGATGCTATCTCTCATGGACAGGTTTTCAAGATACAACCAGATCCTAATTGCACCAGAAGATCAGCACAAGACTACCTTCATCACCCCATGGGGGACTTTCTGCTATCGGGTCATGCCTTTTGGCTTGAAGAACACAGGCACCACTTATCAGCGTGCCATGACTTAAATTTTCCATGATCTCCTCCACAAAATCATGGAGGACTATGTGGATGACTTGCTCGGCAAGTCCAAGCTTCACCGTGACCATCTGACCATCCTCAAGATCATTTTCTCTCGCCTTCTTCAATACAATGTCCGCCTTAACCCCAAGAAATGCGTCTTTGGGGTCCTCTCAGGCAAGCTCCTCAGCTTCATCATTTCTTTCTATGGCATCGAGATAGATCCTACAAAAATCCATGCTATAATCAAAATGCCACCTCTGACTAATCTCAAGCAGCTTCGTAGTCTGCAAGGGAAGCTCCAGTCCATCCACCGTTTCATCTCGCAGCTCTCTGACCGCTGCCAACCTTTTCATCATCTCCTTAAGAAGGACGTCTCCTTTAAATGGGATAAGGACTACCAAGAGGCTTTTGAAGCCCTCAAACACTATCTGGTCTCTCCATCAGTCCTCATTCCACCTAAAGATGACCAACCCTTCTACCTCTACATCTCACCAACCAACCATTTGTTAGGTGCCATGATCATGCACCGAGACGAGCATCACCGTGAGCAAGTAGTTTACTATATCAGCTGAACACTGATCGACTATGAAACTCGGTATACTCATACCGAGAAACTCTATTTGGAATTAGTCTTTGCTGCTACAAAGCTTCATCATTATCTTCTCAACCACAAGACCTTTGTCATCACTCACACTGACCCTCTTAAATACATGCATTCCAAGCCATATCAAAATCATCGTATGGCTCGGTGGCTCATGTTGCTTGCTGAGTTCGACCTCAAATTCATCCATTAGAAATCCATCAAGGGGAAAACCATCGCTGACCAACTAGTAGATGCCCCTCTTCCCGACAATCAACCTTCATAGTGCGAGTTTCCTAACGAATCTATCGCCGCGCTTTCCACCGATGACACCGTCTATCAAATGACCATGTTCTTCGATGGCTCCAAATGTCAACTCGGTGGGGGTGTGGGAGTCATTCTCATCCCACTTGAAGGTGAGCCCATGCCTCTGTCTTTCAAGTTTGACTTTGATTATACCAATAATATGGCTAAATATGAGGCCTTAATTTTGGGACTTCAAACCGCCCTTTCTCTCAATATCAAGTCTATCAACATCTTCGGCGACTCACAACTTGTCGTCAATCAAGTCAAGAGTTCATACCTCTGTAAAAATGAAATTTTGCAAAGGTACAAAAACCGTGCTGACACTCTTTTAGCCTCTTTTGACCATTACCTCTTGCAGACTATTCCACGATCCATGAATAAGTTTGCTGACACCATGGCTTCTCTCACCTCACATATTCCATCTTCATCATCTTCATCTAGACTTTTTGTCACAGTGCATCGTGTGTCATTGCCTTCATACATTTCTCCTAACATCAATCATGTCAACACCATAAACTCTAGTCCATGAGATGATTGGTATAAACAACTTGTGGACTACTTATCTCTTTCTATCACTCCTCCCAACCTCTCTAGAAATACACAGCAAGCTTTCATCAAACGCACGGCTCGCTATACCCTGCTTGGGGGTCTTCTCTATAAGCGAGGCTTTGACGGCCTCCTTCTTCGCTATCTAACCTCCACTAAAGCCTCTCATGCCATTAAACAAGTCCATGACGGGATTTGTGGCAGACACTTCAATGGAAATTTGGTTGCCAAGCGCATCCTTTGCCTAGGCTATTATTGGCCCACTCTTCATCAAGACTGTAGCGACTATGTTCGGCGTTGCATCAAGTGCCAGCAGCACTCTAATTTGCTTCATCTCCCCAGCCACGCCTTGTAAGTCGCTCAGGATTTTTGGCCTTTTTCACAGTGGGGCTTAGATCTCATCGGTGAGATTAACCCTCACTCGTCTCTTTGTCATCAGTCCATCATCACCGCCACTGAATATTTCACTAAATGGGTGGAAGCCATTCCCCTTGTCTCCACAAAAGCTGACAAAATTGTCGACTTCATCAGCACCCACATCATCTGTCATTTCGGTGTTCCTCACAAAATCATCACCGACAATGGCAAGTCCTTCAAAAACAAAACCATCCAAAAACTCTGTGACTCATTTGGCATCAAGCTCAACTTTTCTTTGCCTTACTACCCACAAGCAAATGGGCAGGCCGAGGCTTCCAAAAAAATTCTAACTAAAGTTCTCATGAAGGTGGTCAATGACACTGGAAGGGATTGGCACATTCACATTCCCTTCACTTTGTGGGCCTACCTCACTAGCATCCAAACCTCTACGGGTGCTACCCCTTTCTCTCTAGTGTATGAAACAGAGGCTATCCTACCTCTCAAAGTATAGATCCCATCTCTCCACATCTCTCTGCATGACATTCTCTCTAACGATGACTTTCATCAAGATTTCTTAGCTCAACTGGAGTTACTTGATGAACGTCGTCTTGCTGCCCTCAACCATCTCCATGTCTATCAAAATCGCATCAAGCGAGCCTATGACAAAAAATTGTGAGAACAAGATTTCAACATCAGAGACCTTGTCCTCAAATAAAATCAGCACATGACTAATATGGATCAAAGAAAATGAGGCAAGTTCACCCCTAATTGGCTCAGACCTTTCATCATCATGCACAAGTATGGGTCAGGGACTTATCGTCTGTCCTCTCTTGACAGATGGCTAGAACCTGAGCCTCTTAATGCCTTGCATCTGCGACCATTCTACTGCTAGTCGATTACTCATCCACTTGACATTTAACTTGAGCTCATCCCTTGAGCAATCCTCATCCTCTTAATCCCCATTCCTTTCAACCCTATTCCCCTTAACAAATCCTATATAACCTTTTTATGACGTATGGGATGCTTTGTCCTAATAAAAGGGAGCCCTTGAACTTCTATAGTCTTGTCCATGACTCAAAATTCTGTCAAAAATAAATCGAGATGTAAAAATATCCAAGGTCACAAAATCAAAATCAAAAAAAAAAAGCAGACTGCTCCCTCGAAGGATAGTTGTACTATCATTACTGTAGCTAATAGACTGCTCCCTCGAAGGACAGCTATTCAAAGCCCTTATATATAAAGCAAAAATATAGACCACTCCCTCGAAGGATGGCTATGACCAAATCTCGCTACAAACAACACTTTCTTAGAAGCTTCCCACATTGATCAACTTCACAAAGGACCACAAAGCAAAATGACATCTCTATGTAGACTTCCCGCATTGATCAGTCTGCTTGAAAAAAAAAAAAAAAAAGAGGGGTCATGGACTTGGCTTGTAGTCGTCTCAGGGTCTCCTATAAAAAGGGGCAAGGTTCTCTCTACTCTAAAAAGGGTTACCCTATCCTCTCCTCTCACATCACCTACTCAAGGGACTTCGAGCTCATTTTAGTGTCAAAGTGATTCGATTACCTCTATAACACAACCAATGGTCAACGATGTAACGCATGCATGGGGCTCTTGGTTCTAACAATCCCTATCTATGCCATTATTCTGGGCCTTGTCAATGAAAGGGTGATTATGCCTTTCACTTTCTGCCTACACTTTGGTCACATTCAACTACATCATTTGTCACACCAAATCAACCCAAACATTTTCAGACCACCAACATGACATAGTCCATTTCACATAGTTTCTATGGACACCAATACACATGGAAACTATCGACCACCCAATTTATGTCAAGCATAAACCATTACTTGCTGAAGCATAAATAGACTCAATTCATTTTTAGCATACATCCATCACTAATATGGAACATTGCTAGGGATGAAAGACCACTCAACCAATGTTACAGAATACACCATCATACAATATGGAAAAGGCTATAACATCATCTTATCCTCATCATTTCGACACATGACCAAAATCAATCATCGACCACTTTGACTCTTCACCTAAACTACATTGGTCTGAGGCCCTAAGATAGGGGCTATGTAGGCAGCACTCAGTTGACACGACATCCTCTGGGGTTAGCTCGACCACCCTCATTTGTTCATCTCTATGATGGACAAACCTTCTTTCCTCTTTTGACCATGACTTGACCCCGACCAGACCAATCCATAACTTTGACCCTCTTCCTCCCTTTTAGGGAGAACTACATTGGCCTGAGGCCCTAACAACAGGGGCTATGTAGGCAGCACTCAGTTGACATGGGGTCTTCTGGGGTTAGCTCAGTCATTCCTTCATCACATTTCTTCCATCACATTCTTTCATCACCTGCTAATCACATCACAACTAATTACATATTTCCACAATCACACACATTAATCATAAGTCATTCACATTAGTTTCTATAAAAAACAATCCACATGGAAACTAACAAAATCCTATTACAGCATACATCATTACATCATAATGAAAAATGCATCAACATAACATAATCATACATCACCATAATCTTCATCATAAACATAACATAATCATTCTAATCATTAGCAACATCATCACATCATATCTCAGCATACATCATTGAAACATATGAAAAATGCTGCAAACATCTAACATCCATAACATCCATAATACATCAATAAACCAAAATCTCATCATATATATTTGTCCATCAAAGTTTACAATGTTACAATCTGTCTCTTTCTCTCAAAAAAATCAAGTACATCTTGCATCATCAGCACGCAAGCCGGTATATACATAGCATCAAAATATGCCCTCAAGGCTGTGGCTATGATGATGGTGGCAGCCGAGAAGATGTTGTATCATCTCTGCCCTCTGATCTACGTCATCTATGAGACCCTGAAGCCGTCACTCGTGACATAGATCTCTATCAGCTCTGCTCATCTCTCATCTCTAAATACCGATGTATCTGAGGGAACTCCATAATAGCACCCTCATAGTAGGTGATCTCAGCCAAAGTAGTCCTGTACCTAGATAGAGGCACAATCTATGGTGGACCCATCAATTTAGACACCGCGCCCTGAACTGACCCCTGTGGCTGTGGTTGCGCTAGCTACACTGATGCTGACTGTGCTGGCTACTGAGGTGGATGTTGAATCGGACCCTGTCTTGCTAATGCTTATGCCTGGGCTGCAGCCAACTGACCCTACAAAATGGTGACCTGCCCTGTCAACACCGCCACCCAGCCTATCATCCCTGCCATCTGTCCCTATAACTCTGTGACCTGACTCTCCAAAATGGTCACTCATCCTCGTGCTACATCCCTCTCCTATCTGGCAGCATCTCTCTCCTATCGGGCTGCCTCCCACTCTCTGATAATTGCCTGTAGATCAGGTTGTGGTCCCCCCTGTACCCCTATATACTACCCTACCCACCATGTCGCATAAGCCTCTATACACCCTAGATCAGCTATCCCAGGTCCTGCTGGCAACTCCTCAAAATTTGGCCCCTCTGTCTCCTTTGGAAGTGGGAGTGGCACCTCTATATCATCTTGCCTGTACAGTGGGAAGGCAAGCAGCACATCCTGAAGCAGCCCATACTGGCACCGCACTCTCTCCACTAGCACCCTATCGAGCTAACCGACTCACCTGCCCCTGACCCACCTGATGTTCTAAGTCCTGACCATCTGCTCTCCCTAGTCTCTGAAGGTTGGATACCCCAAATATGGTCTCCAGATGATGTCTGTTGGAATCAGGGCCTCTAATACCCCTCTATAGTAGTCAATGTCTCTGACCACTCCATCCATCTGCACCTAAGCCATGATCTCACGCCATCACCTGAATCTGACCCTGAAGCTAGCCTAAATCGCCACTGGGAGGCTGAGAGGTCGTGTGACCACGATGTGCTTATATGCCCAATAGTGTAGGAGGTGGCCCACGCACAAGTTATACCACTGCTGTCAACTGATGCCCCATAGCTCTCTGTATACCTAGGCTAAAAAGATAGGTGCCCAAGCAAACACTATCTGTTATTCTAGCATGTCTATCAAAACTCTGGTCATAACGACTGGAAACCTCCCTCCCTCTGCATCTGGCAGTGCATAGACCATGATGCCTATCATCATCAGGATCGACAGCGGATGTGCATCCTCATCAATAGTGTATAACGGCTCGTAAGCAAAACTTGCTGAGTGGTAGCTCATCTTAGTGACATGCTCCCCAAACAGTGTAACCATGTGGATGTCATGTGCCTCTCTCGAGCATGCATAAATATCTACTCCATGCACCGGTAGCTACAAAATTTGGTACACATCCTCGACTGTGATCGTCAACTCTCCTATGGGTAGGTGGAAGGTGTTGGTGGCATGATCCCACCGCTCGATCAATGCTACCATCCAGCTCATGTCTCTCACCACTTTGCAGTAGCGTCACAGCCCACCTAGTCCCACTACTGTCATATGGGCCCACTCCTCGATCGTCACACCTTTGCGCATCCACGTCAGCAATGTCAGGAGGTGATCCCATAGCATCAGAGTCTGCCTTGCCTACATCCATCCTAAAAACCAACCTCATGTTAACCAATGACTACCACTTTCCCTACTCTTCCTATTTGACCATCTATGCCTATCCCGACCTCCGAGAAGCCCTTGGTGTAACCTCGACCCTTTGACATGACCATTTTTTCATCACTCCTTTTGACCAGGCAGCCACCAACATCAGTTAGCATGCCAGCGACGGCACTCACCTAACCGACGTCGGTCACTCAGTGACTGACGTCGATAGGTGAGTGACCGACGTCGGTCATTGGTCGGCTGACGCCGGTGAACCTGCCGACGTCGGTGACTAGTTCGGCCCTAGGGCCAAATGGGGTGAGCCCTAAAAATTAGGGCTTCCCCATTCTTTCTCCCAAACCCCCCAAAATCCATCTAACTTGTTTCTAACCTATCCTAAACCCCCCACCCACCCTCCTAGCTACCCTCCCCCTTTAATTTCTAGCTAACAACAACAAAAATTCAAAAACAAAAACAAAACTAAAATCAACCAAATAGGGTTCACTACTCCTCCTACCTCATCTCGACGTCGCCGACGTGGTGGTACAATGGGTGCCACTAGTGGTGGACCTCCCGTGGGTCCTCTACTCCCCTCTGCCATCTCTACTTTGTCTCTCTGCCCTCACACTTCACCTGGCCCACAAATGCCTCTGCAACTTCCTCTTCGGCTCCAACTCACTCCTTTTCTCACCCAATCTCGCTCTGCCACCTCACACCGCTAATGCACTCACAATAAGTCACTATCATACTCAATCAATCTAGAGCCCTTTTTTCTCTCAGTCAACAAATCACAAATGACTTTTGGTGGGCTGCCAATCTGGTTTTGTCAGATTTGGTAGGCCATCGACGTCAGCATAGGCATGCCTAGGCCGCCAACGTCAGCTAATTTCTGCTGACATCGGTCCCTTTGGGCCATCGACATCAGTTTTATCACTGATGTCGGCAGCCTTCAACCCCCAATTTCATCACATTGCCCCAAAATCATGCCCCCAATCAGTCAGCTCTCCAGTAGAAGTCATCTTGGCCCCCTGGGGCACCCTTGAGATCACTTTTGCCTCCCTACCTCGACCACCCGACCTTGGAGATCGCAACTATCTCCTTTGACCGCTTTCGAGACAACTCTGCCATGGTTGTTTTGATTGCCTTTGCTACCTCACGACTAGTTAGCAAATTGTCACCGACCCTCACAAGTATTGGATCGCGAGCAAGTTGATCCCTACTGCTTGTGACCTTTTTCGTGTTTTCTAGGAGCACTTCCTGAGCCCGGGATACCTAGAGCATGATGACCCATTAGAGCTACAGCTTGGATCAAATAACCCAATCAGCTACAACTAAATGTTGGGGCTTGGTTATTTTGATTCTGGCACTCCTTGACCTTTGACCAAGACAATTTTCCTGACCTCTCACGTGGTATGGTATACATGCAATCCCACCCTTTACAGCGTTCACACTCGATCTTCACCCTCTCTATCCATCTCTCTGTCAAATCGACACTCGATCTCAGGTTCCCTTCCCTCGATTCCCACTTTAATGGGGGAACACCTCATCCCATACCTGGGGCAACCAACTCCTATTTTTGTCTTGCAGTTCGTCAAGAACAACCAACAAGACAAAAAGGGGCAAATGTAGACACCAAAATCATGTCTACCCCTTGGTCACCCTCCCCCCTTGGTCCCCTTGGTCCATATTCCTAACACTTGTCCTAAGCCCCCTCATTTATCAAATTAAAATAATCAAATACTTTAATTTGGTATCCCCTTTGCCACTTCACCCATGCCACCTCAGATTCCTCTCCTTGCATGCCCCCACCTCATTCCAAGCCTTAATGACCCAAATCCCATTTTAACCCTTCCTCTTGCATCCATTTAAGCCCCTCTCGACCATTTTTTAATGACATTTGACCCTAGCAGCTTGTAAGAATGGACAGAAGGCTAAATTTAGCTTCTGTCCCCATTCTTCGGCCGTTAACGTCAATCAGTATGCGGCTGACATCAGTGGTTTTGCCGGTGTTGGTTACCCTTAAAATGCATTTCTGCATCTATTTCTACCCCTGTGAATGTGAAATCTTTGGCACTTGGCATTCTATCTCTCTCTCTCTCTCTCTCCCTCTCACACAATAAACATCACCAGCTACAGGTACTCTACAAGAACAACTCCAGATTGTGAGATCAAAGGCATTGCAGGTCTGTCAACAGCATCAACAATAGGTCTCCTTCACTCCTCCTTCAGCAAGCAGGAGATAAGTATTCCTTTCTTTTTCATTTCAATTTTTATTTAAATTCATCCATTAAGCAAAACCATTGCCCACAACCTTCCCTGTCCTTCCTAGAGAGGTTGAAAGGCCTTCTCTGACCCTTGTCTCCCCCTTTTTGCCTCTATCACCCATTCAGTACCCTTCCAGACCATACTCTCAGTCCAATCATCCCTGCATAGACTTCCAGACAGTCCTTCTGACCTCCAAATAGGCTCTCTGACTCTCAAACGAAATCTCAGACCACTCTGCGGACTAAAAACTAGACCTAAAACTTATCCCAGGCCGTCACCTCGACCGACCTCAACCATTTCCCCTATCGACGTCGGTAGACTAACCGACGTCGGCGACCTTCCTTGACCGATGCCGGCAGAACCACCGACATTGGCGACTATGCAAAGCAGATTACTGCATAACAGGTATGCATTTGCTTTTATTTCTTTTATTCTATCTTCATCATTTCTATTTCTAATTATATTCTATTTTTATCAATGGACTGTTATCCTCCAAGAAGTCTTTACACTTCTAGGACCAAGCTTTTGCTTGGCAGTCCACTTTCTAGCCATCTAACAATCTTCATGTTTTAGTCTCTTTTTCCTACAGGTGTCATCCTCCACAACCAAAGAGGAGTTCCTTCCATCATCTGAATTTGGTACACAAGACTATATCCGGGTACGTACAAACCCTCATCCATTCTTCTTAGTTTCTCATTTCCTTTTGAATGTGAAAAGTGAAAACTTGTTTGGAAACATGCCTAGTGTTATATTTAACATCAGATTGATTAGACTATGATGATACCTAGCATAGAAATGATGTCTTGATAATAGACACATTCATCATTTCTCCTATCCTTTGTCACCTATCACAATTACTCATATCAAATCACTCTTTTGATTCATGTCTATCATCACATCTATATCCTCTAACCAATCATCTATCACCTCTCTATTTGTCAACATCTAACATCTCAAACTCAACTCTCAATCTAACCATCATCACACGTAACGTATATCTAAAAAATAACATGTCTAAAATTCATTATCATCCTCTTCTTCTAATCTATCTTGTAATTTATCATATAGTCAAAAATACATTAGACTGAGGTCTTTTCAAGATATATAGGCAACACTTGACCATATTTAGTGCACAAGGATAACTTCAATGTAATTTTCCCATCCCCTTAATTATTTGGTCACTCGATCATATTAGTTATTCTCTCTCATATCCTTTTTTATATCACTCAACTTCAGCCTTGGGATATACTCATAATTCATTTTATAAAATCATTGTCGTATTTAGGCCTATATCTCTCCCTTACATGTGTCCTTACTTGGGATGTGTCAAAATATTATGGCCTTTGCCTTGTTGGTCTGAAATAATATTATGCATGTGTCTTTACCTAGGATAAGTTGAAATCTTATGGCCTCTTATATTATCATCATCATATTTCCACTCCATATGCATATTTCTTTGTCAGGGGCATCATCACTTTGTAGCTCACTAATCAAGTTGAATTCATATTCTTCATCATCTATCTCACATACAGCATCCCAACCCCTTATCTCTTAATTACATCCCAACCCTTGTTTCCTTTTTCAAGTAGCCATCTAGCTCCTTCCTCCCTAAATTTCCCCTTGAATAGGAATCATATCCACCAATATCATTTACTAACATTCATTCATGACTATCTTTATTATTTGAAAGACCATTACTCCTACTTCATTTACTGACAATTTCAAAGAGGGGCAAAATGTATAGATATAAATTTTCTCGCTTCATTTATTGTCACTAATATTACTATTAATCGACACTTATTTCACTTATCTCTTCTATTTTCATCTTAATATCACCCTTTATAGTCATTTATCTAACACCCCTTTCATTATTCTTCACCCACTAACCTTATATTATCCCCACCAACCTATTAATTTTTTTAATCATGCCTTATCGACTAACTAATCCTACATGTCTATTATATTAGAATTTTAAATTCTAATCCCACCTATCCTAGCCTATTCCTAGGATTTCTTACATCTCTATTACCTAATCACCTACTAATATTTATCCCCCTAATGGATTTTATAATTCTCCAATTCTATAATCCTCTCTATCTTAGCCCTTCCTCTCTACAATATTATATTATATAGGCTTCCAAAAAAAATTAATTACTTGGATAATCCTCCACCATTGATCCTCTTCATCCCAACTTTTAATATTGGCCATTTATCTACCCTCCATGGCCTATTCAAACTAACTTATCCTCCATGGCCAAACTAACTATGAATCCATAAAACTTTCATGTCAATATCATCAATCCATGCTATCAAAATCATTGATCAAGTCAACATCATGCTAAAAATTTGAGTCTTTGGAAAGCAATCCATAATCCATAGTTAATTAATATTTATTTATTTGAATCTTGATTGGGAACACTTAGCTTTAGATTAAAATGTTTCTTTAGATGTTCATTTTATGTAAATTTGATCTAATGTTTCTCAATAATCCAATTTCTCAAATTTTCATCTTACACTTATATGTATTCTTCATTTCTTGTTGTTTCTCATTTTGAAAAATATTCTATAGTTATGTTTTTCTAACTAAGGAAATGAATATTGATATTGTCTTATTGTTTTATGAATTATTATTATTTTTATCTTTTTACTTTCCATTTTTCCTTACTTTGGGTGCCTTAATTTCTATGTTTGGGAGTCGAAGAGGAGGATAAGACAAAATTTTCCAAGACATAGAATTTCCCTAGATGTATTATTGATTATCAACTTAGAGGCATTCTTTGTGTTTAAGTAAGGGTGTAACTATATCACAACCTCTATTTTATACTTTTTATGAAATTATCTATTGAACCACATGGTAGGTTCATCAACCTTATGTTCTTATTTCAATTACTTAGTAATGTATAATTATTAAAATATTTTGCATGTCATTTTGTAAAGCCTCCCAAGTTATGTGGATAATTGTTTCTTGGTACTTGTTGAGGAAGGGATTTATATCAATTGTTCCATGTTTTGTGTTTATTTGAGCACATTTTTATATGCTTACATCATTTAACCTCAATATAATTGTATAAAATAAATCTTGAAGTGTGATTTTCCTTATTATTTTACTTATCTTTTGATCATTTTTATGAGGGTTAAGGTCCAAATATTAATTTATGTGATAATATAGAGTAAAGTTATTATTTCAAGTGTTTCATGTAAGTTTTCACTTAAGTTCAAAAGAAAGAGAGAAAAAACTTGATGCAGGTATGGTTGAAAAACTTGTTTGGTTGCACGCGCATTGAATCAAAAGATTATGAAGACCTCCTCTTTGGCTTGGGAGGATGACCTACAAATAAGAAAGCACCAAAGCAAACTTGTTTTTTAGATAGATAGTTGGGTGGATTGCCTATAGATATCTAGATCTTAGAAGTGAGAGCTTCCTTAGGGGTTGTCAATCCACACATTTCAAAGAGTCAAGTTGATAAAGCTGGAAATAAGGTACTTGCATCAATAATCAAAAGGTATTGAAATGAATACAAGAAATCTTACTAGAAAAATATACTAGAAATGATCTAATTAGTGATAAACTAATTAATATTAGTGCTAACAGGTAGAGGTATGTTTTAAAAAATCTAAAATAGGTCTGTGAGTGGTCAAAAACATATAAAAGTAGATTTGATTAGTTATGAGTGGGTGAAATTAGCTTGCTAGTTTTTATGTCATAGGTGACCATCGACAATTGGGATAACCATCAGTAGTTATGCCTGACCATCGATGGTTGGGGTTCGATCATCGATGGTTGAATGTGTATTTCTAAGTTTGATCACCAAAAGATGATTTGATTCCATAAATGGATTCTAAGAATTATATAAGGGCTAGACTGATTGTGAAATGGAATAAAAGCATGTGAATATTGATAAACAAGCACTTGTCTTACTGGGTGGTTGATACAGTTAGAATATTAGTGGAATCTAGATTAACTCTAGTAGAATAACAATAGATAAAATCTTGGTTGAGAAGTGACACTGAGTTGGCTCTCAATAAGATGGTTGATAATACTTGATAACATTGATGACATTGATTGACCTGATTGACCTATAAAATAAAAATCTAGAGTGCCTAAGCTCTTGATAATTATTGTAGATGGATTTTAACTCCTAAACCTCTCTCTCTTATATGAATAAGCAAGAGGTGGAAGTGAAGTTATATTGGGTCACGTAAATAAAATTTGTGCATGCAAAGGCTTGCAACATAAATTAGACAAGTTATATTTACAAAAGGGTCAGTAGAGCTTGCATGCTCTTGGTGAGAAGGTAGATCCTAACCATTGATGATCAAGGGTCCCCAAGGTTGAATATCTATGGTCACCCTGACCATCGATGATTAGGGTCCATATGGATAGGGTCTTGAAGGCCAAGGTTATTTAGTTAGGTGAAACTAATTGTAGATTGGTTGGTTTAAGCCTGATAGGTATAGGTTGGTCTCAAGGGGGCCTAGCGTAGGTCTAAGGGTATATTTTAAATTCAAAATCATATGTGTGTATATTTTTGGTGTTTATATTTTACCCCTTTTTATTGTTTGACTTGCATGAATGAGCTACAAAACACAAACAGAGTATGGGTCAAGGGTCTGGTTGCCCTAAGAGTGGGAGGAGGTGTTCTCCCTCAAATAAAGAGTTAGTGAGGTGAATTTTAAGTGGGTATGGGTTTGATAAGTGGTATATGGTGAGTCACAAGGTGGTAACATGAGGTCAGGCATTTGAGATGCAAACATGTGCATAAAATGTGATAAAAAGGAGTGATAGGCAAGATCATGCATATAAAAGGTTATCAATGTTTGTAAAAATAAGGTTTGATGGTAAGAAAGACAAGTGAAAAGTGAACCATGTGACTACCTATAGGCATGGTAGCTAGGAACACTCGTAAATGTAAGTCTTCTAAGTGATCTGTATATATTCAGTGGGTATCCAAGGTAGGAAGTGTTCATGGGGAAAACATAAATGGGTCAAGTGTCATGGGTATTCAAGGTAGGAAGTGCTCCCAATGAGACACAAGTAGGTCAGTATCCATGAGGTGGCACAAAAATTCAATAGGGTCAACATGGTAATGTTTTCACTAAGATCAAAGGAACAAGAAAAAGTGTCACAAAATTGCACACCAGATGGGCCAAAAGAGACCAATGGTGAGGTGACAAGGTGGTCAGGTTGGTGGGAGAAAGTCATATCCAAAAGTAGGCAAGAGCCTGAGGTAAATTACTTGAAATGTGGAGGTTTTGAGTAAAAGGTAAAATTGGGTTTTTGGGGTATCTTGACCGTCGACAGTCAGGGTCCTTAGAAGGTGATTATCGATGGTCACCCTGATCGTTGATTATTAAGGAAAACCTTAAAATTTTAAGGGTAAAAGTAAAAAATCAAAAGGCACTTTGTCATTTTTACTATCATTCTTTGTTTGACTAAGCTCTAGGCAATTTTGGTTATTTATGAGGAAGGCTCATTGGCTAGAGTGTTGAGGTGGACACTGCTTATTGGCTAGAGGCATTGGTAGATTTAGTGGGTCTAGGATGTAAGGAGCGTGAGGACGTGATTGATCACTTACATGAGGGATCAAACCATGGAATAGGTCATGAAATGAGGTAGGGGTACACTAAATTGGTAGATAGGTTTGATTTTGTTGTTTCTTATCTTTATATGAGGAGTAGGTCTATAACTTTGATCTTTGAGCCTGCATGCCTTAGGTAGGGTTTTGGGTAAATGGAGTGGGTAGTGTCAAATTAATAGGGTGGGTGGGTGATTTGGGTAGCATATGAGCTATTTAGATTGCTTAGGCTAATTATATTTCAATTTTTTTCATTATTTTAGGCCCTAGGGGTTTGGGGCATTCTAACCTTAAAATGCCCATAGGTGACCATCGATGATCAGACCAACCTGCATACCCTAGGTAGGGTTTTGGGGTTTTAGGTAAACAAGGTGGGTATAATGTCAAATTAATAGGGTGGGTGGGTGATTTGGGTACCATGTTAGCTGGTTAGAGTGATTAGGCAAGTTTTATTTCAATTTTTCTCATTATTTTAGGCCCTAGGGTTTTTAGGCATTCTGACCTTGTAACGCCCATAGGTGATTGTTGATGGTCAAGTCTGACCATTGATGATTGACACCATAGAAACAAGGGGTACCCAACCATCAATGATCAACATGACCATTAGTGGTTAACTAGGATGGGGTAGGGTTTTTAAAAGCGTCTAGGGCTTAGGTATGGTTTTTAAGGTTGAAAGTTTAATGGTTAGGTTTAAGATAAGTAATGAGGCTTAAAGTTTGGTTAAATAGGTTAGGTTCATGGGGTAAATGGTTTTGTTTATGTTTAGATCAAATAGGTTAGGGATAGGGGCACATTTAAAAGATAGGGTAGATGAGACTAGTTAGGGTCTAAACCAAGCATTTTGATTTGGTGCAAGCTCAAGAGCAGATACAGATGCATGACTATGTTCCATAGATCTTCCATGTGTTGTTTGAGGGGATGAATACTAATGATTAGGCATATGTGGAGGTAGTAGGGTTAGGAGGGATGATGCAAACTAGCATGTGATTGGGGATGCATCCATGATAGTAACACTCATCAAGAGATGGGATCCCACTACTAATTCCTTTTTACTACAAATTAGGAAGATGACTATTCTCCTAGGGGATGTCCATAGAATCACTCAGCTCCCCCTATGTGGTGAGGTGATCTATCAGTTTGAGTAGGAGGATTGGGATGAGTATGTTGAGTATCTATATGAAGATGATAGTGACCAAGTTCACTGGCACTATGGGGGATTTAGTTATATATCATTATACAATAAGGATCTTGAGGAGAGGAGACTTATGATGATGTTGATGATCATAGTTACTTGCTTTGGGGTCCCAGATTCTAGTAGTAGGAGATTCCCCTATGTATTATTAGCTATTTTCATTGAGCTATTGCTTGGGAGGATAATATTTGGGTGGGTCCTGGTGCTTCTAGTCTAGATTTATAGAGATCTATGGGGATTCAAACACCATAGAAGATATGGCATTAGTGTGGGCATGGTTTTACATTATTGGGATTACAAGCACATCCAAGCTCTAAGGCCTATAAGATTGCCATGGATGGGTTACACACAGTTGGATTTCCTTTTTAGCTTTATGAGGTGGAGGGATGACTATACTACATTAGGGGCTAGAGGTGGAACATATGACATTGAGTGGTTTAGGGTTGCCCTAGGTGGATTGGTAGCTATTGACATCACATGGAGACTATAACTATAGTTCCCTATCTATTCAGGATATAGGAGAGAGACCCTCTCTATATAGAGATACAGGTAGATAGTGGGCCATCAAGAGGGTGAGATTGAGTTGATTTTTTTCAACTTAGTGTAGTGTCAGTTTGGCTTGTTACAAGGTGTACTAGGTCTACATCCATAGTATAGGAGGTAGGACTCAAAGTTTTAATTACTAATGCCCTAACTTATTCATATAGTTTTGGTTGGTGGATTTGATGATCTTCTTATTAGATCTCCCATAGATGATGTAGGGTATATATATGGATACATGGCTTGGTACCAACCTATCTATGTAGCTATGGATGTGGGTGGAGATGATGGAGAGGAAGCATCGATGACTATAAATCTAACTAGCTAGGGTGGATAGGTAGGGGTAGTGTTGGACATAGCCCAAGATTAGGTATAGGATCTATAAGGATAGGTGGCCATGGTATAGGGCCTAATTTAGGGATTATAAAGTTAGCTTGCCACCATTATAGGTAAGAGACACCTACTTAAATGCAGGGATGGGGTAGCTGTAGCAGCATCAAAAGGGCCAATAGACATAGTTCCCTAAGTACGCTATCTAGATACCATGGTGGAGCTTAGATATTATGAGGTGGTGGTATTAGACCAACTATCCCAAGTTATGAGGTATGCAAATTACATAATGAGCTTAGTCAATGGGCCATCGATAGCTACTCCAGGTCATTAAGCTTCTATAATAGGATAAATAGGGGTCTCAAGGGGACCACCACCAAGTACAGGTGAAAATGGGGCCATTGATAGTGGTATTGGCCCATGATTATGATCAGATACATTATTATAATGTATTATTTTGATACTGACCTATGCATCGATGTAGTGAGATGTATATTTTTTGAGAGAGTTGATACATTGTTACATGTATTATTTTTTAATGATTTGATGTATATGATGTATGTTTTTTGATGTTTATGTATGATGGATGCTTATGGTTTATGAGTATGGCTTATTATTTCAGTTCATGCTTATGGTGTTTCACTTAGTAGCTTATGTATGTGATGCTAGAAAGTTAGCTATGATGATCTGATTTGACTCATGGTTATGGTAGGATATGTTATGGATAGATACATGTTATGGCTTTATTTATGGCTATATGGGTGAAATGGGAAATGGTGTATGCCCTGATGCTTTGCTCATTGATTTGGTTTATGCTTGTGATGGTTTAATGACATGCTTATAGGCTCATATGATGTGATTGATGTTTATGGTTTGATATGATATGTTTACATTGTGTTTGACTCATTGATGGATAGATGTTATTTCTTATTGACATAGTTCATGATGTGCATGATTTTGATGTGATGTTTCTTATTTTTGCACATAGTGATAGGCTTGCATAAACTAATAAAAGGTAACAAAATGAACATGATGCATGTTCATTGGTAAAGACTAATACAAAACCCAAAGTTATATTGGCTTAGTGAAAATAATCCTTTCCAATGCTTCACATTAGCATGCTTAGGCTGATAGATAGGGATCCTGATTACATTGTGTAAAGTAAGCTGATAGTCCCATGCATATGACATGTGGAGGGAGAATGGGTAAAATTGGGACCTTTAGTGAGACTAGTATGCCTTTTTATGTAGGTGTCTACGAGGTAGTATAAATAATTATATATTCATATATAAAGTGTAAACTAATCGATGTAGAAAGTCTACTAAGGAGAGTCAATTGTAGCTTTCCAAGATTATTGATTTTATGAGAGCCGATTACAGCTTTCAAAATTGATTTTGATCTTGTTTTTTATTTTACTTTTGCTTTAGCTTTTTCTAGAGGGTCAGGGAAGCTAATTGATGCAGGAAGATTCCAAAATAAATTTAGCTTTAACTAATGGTTTACTCAGCCATCCTTCAAGGGAATGGTCCAAGTTTATATGATTAGCTCAAATGATTCTAATATCTATCCTTCAAGGGAGTAGTCAACCTTATGTTTGGCACTTAAAAAAAAAGTTCCAACAACTATCCTTCAAGGGAGTATTCTTTGAATGCTAAAGATGACCCATGATTTGTTTTTTATTTGATATTATTTTTTATTAAAAAAAATTGACATATACTTGCTCATAGATGCTCAATGGATTACCTTTATGAAGGCAAAATTAAGTTGACATGAAGGTTCATAGGTGAAAATGAGGTATAGGTGACAATAACCATAGGAACTGATCTCAAAGAGATGGGAAGTACTATGAGAATCATGCCATGGATAGAGAGGTGGTATCCATAGTTCAAGATTAAGATATAATTGTGATGAATAATCACATGATTCAGTTTTAGTTATGTTGGGTGAATATTTGGTCATCAGTTAATTGAAGGCAAAATGGGTATATCAGCCACAGTGTAATGAGATAAATCTCTCCTCTTAGCAAGGGGAGGTTCCTTATAAACTATTATAAACTAATCCAAACTAAATATTAACTCAGGGGTGAGATTATACCATCCATTTCTCTTTTTTTAGAAATGATGTTTACAAAGTAAAGGAAAACTTCCTTGATATTAACTGAATTCACAAGAAACCCATGAGATTACAAAGCCTATCATTGTTTCTCTTACTGATTTATAACTTATGTCATAGTAGAATGAGGTGCAGCCCAAAGTCTTCACCAAAACTTACAACAAAGTATATGATCACAAAGGATAAAATTAGTTTAAAGCCTTTCCAATATCCTTTGTACTAAAACATAAAAACATAAACTAAAGACAATTATAATAGCACAAAGTCTCCATAATCAACTTTAGAACATCTTTTAGATTATTTTCACTCACTCTATTTATTTAATCAAATAGATAAGATTGTATTAAGAAAAAGACATAAGAATAATTTCCTACACAACACAAGTTATTTCAATACAAATTTTTAAAAGTCACTTTCTTTCTCATTCACTTAATAAAATATAATTTACAATCTGAGCTCAAAGTCTCAAAAAGCATTTCAATTTAAGCAAAGTTTTTGTTTCCAATAACTAAAAGATATATTTACAATAGAGGCCCTCTTTATTTATAAGGAGAGGCCTTGAAGATTTTTTAGAAAAGATCTAATTACTTTGATCAAGTCAAAGATAAGAGCTCTTTTTGACTTAGGACTCCTATATTTTTACATGTATTTAAATATGAAAAAAGTACATGTAAAATTTCCAAAGTGGTTACAAAAGTACATATAAAAAGTGGAAATTAAACCAAGAAAAAATAGTTTTAATTTGTATCCCTAACTTTCTTCATGTCAACATCATACATAATGAAGGTTGCTTGTATCCCGATATTGTTTGGATTAATAGTGTTCTTGAAAATCATCTTAGCTCTGATTATGGCATCTCTCACTACTGTGACCGATTTTGCATGACTAGTTAACCTAATTTTTAGGTTATCCAGAGTTAACTAATTATCTACAATATTGTCCATAGAGGCTACTAAAAATACCTTATTTTCAAATTTTTTCTGGAACATACCTTCAAAATCCTGAATCATTTCTTCTACTGAAAGGAATTGGTTATCTTTTGATGTAAGTTTACATAGTAGCTCCTCCAATTTATACAAAAGACTGATATCACTTTGTTCACTAAGTTCCCTTGAAGATTTGAGGTCACTGATCAACTCTTTAAGCACCTGACTCCTATATATCAATGCCTCTTTAGTTTCAGTGTAAGAGTCTCTATCGGTAATGACACCAATTGATATTAGAGTGCTTATTTTTAGCTTCCTCATATCCATCCATTTGTCAAGACACTTTTCTATGCTTTCAATATCCTGACAAATAATATTAATGAGATCATCCATTTTTGCTCTTATTTTTCTCATTTTATCCATCTTCTCATATAATTCTATGAGCAAGGAAACTCCTTGTGCATGCATCTTATCCAAGTACTTTTCCTTTGAGATAGGTCTTTTTTGCTTTCTGAATCATGGGGTCTTCTATAGAAATGGCCTCAGGTGTTACTATTTCTAGAGTGAAAGTAATTCTCTTTACCATTGCAATCAATTGTTCTACCGTTGCTTTGTAGTGATCCTTCATTTCTTTCTCTCTATCAAATTTATGAATCAAGATGTCCATGGCTAACTACATATCACTCTTGGCACTTTCATGAGTTATTTTACCTAACTCAACTCGAGAGATAGAGTAATCACTTACATCAAATTTTTCAATGGTTGCATCATGTGGAGGTCTTGAAATTTCCAAAAAAAATTGTCCCTTATCCCCAATCATCTTTGAAATAATCTTTGGATTTTTGGGAGCCTTGGCTTTTACTAGCACCATTTTATTGAAATCAAAGTCATTTGAAGAGATGGCTTGTTTTTTCCTTTTGGGTGTATAAGTTGATAACCATGGTAGGAGCACAGAAGCACTTACATTATGATCAATCTCCATTATTGGCATTATTGGAGATGCACTTGCACAGGTAGTGGAGACAATAGGTGGAGTATCATTAAAAATTGCACCTTTTGCTAAGTGATAAAAAGTAGAACTATCTCCAATATCAAAAGATGGGGATGACAAACTAGGAATTGACCCTGAGGAATGAAGAATATCTCCAAAAGTGCCTTGAGGGTTGTCAAAAATTATTTTAGAAGGAGAGTGTGATCCAAAAGAGGGAACAGTAACCATAGAAATAGGTGGAGTTGCAATAGGTGTGCTTGGTGGGGAAGAAGAAATTCCTATTTATTATTGCATATTTTTTTGAGGAGATAAAGTTTCTTTCTCTTATTGATCTATAAGCCTATCATCAGTCTCCATCTGTTCCATCATTGGTTCTTCAGTGCTTTGTTTCTCAACTTCTATATCTATTATTTTTGGCTCTTTTTCCATAACTTTTGACTTCTTCATCACAAATATGATCTTAGGCTTATGTGGCTTGGAAGAAGAAGGGACATCACTTTTGTTCTTCAATCTATTTTCTACTTTTCTTCTTATTTTCTCTTGAAATTCAGCTTCTGAACCTGTGATGAATTCTTTCAAAGTAATTCCTTTATTAGCTAACTAATTATTGGTGTTTGCCAATATAGGTTCAAATCTTTTTCTCAAGGAGGTCAAATCTTTTTGCAACCATTGGATTGGAGGAAGAGGGGCATTGGAAATATATTCAGTATTGTATCTATCATTAATTAAATCTCTATCATCCACTAAATTCTTAGGGACATCAGCAAGTCCTAGATATTCAATCTGCTCAAGAGATAACCTATTGTAGTCTATTTTCTTGATATCTTCCATTATTCTCAAATCTACCCAAACATCTTCAATAATAGGTTCATGAAATTGGGTTTTCCTCCTAATTATATCCTTTACACCCCTATAATAAAAATTTGGTCTTCTTTTGAATTGATTCAAGGTCAAGAGTTGCATTTTAGTTTCCATGGCTCTAGCCTTTTCAACGGTTAACACTGAAAACTTGCCAATTTCAATTAGGAATCTGAAACTGGGCTTCTTGAGTTCCATCTATTTATTATGCATGATAATCATTTGTCTACATAGTTACATTAAGACCAATTTATTTGAGGGGAATCTCAGAAGTATATAAGGATGACCTTAGAAAAGCCAACCCTTAAGTATGAGAAAGAAGGAAATTGTAAGAACATGAATCCAAAATCATTCACGACTGTCTAGAATTCATCTGACACTCTTCTTTATTCTAAATGAGGATCAAAAAGACACAAAAATACTACAAGTAAAGTATCATTTACTCTCCTAAAATGATGAATATAACTCTTCAATATTAATTGAGAGTAGTATTGATACACTGGGGTTACTCTCCTATCTCCTTTTGATGTAAAGCTTGGAAAGATTCTCATTGAAGCTGCAATATAGACCAGGTAAGAAGTCATGTAGAATTTGAAGCTAGTGGATACCTTCATCAATTACTCATACAAATCATTTCTAACTTGTTCTCCCCAAAAGATGACTTGTTTGCCTTGGAGAATTATCTTGATGAAAGGATACATTCATTCATGAAACTATGAAAAAGAAGTTAAACCTCTTACCCTACTGAGCAGAGTGATCAGATCACCGACTTCTCCTATAAAGTCACTTCTTGGAAAACTCTGTGGCCATCTTGACAAATTTCCCTTTAGAGTCTTGAGCCATTTATTGTTGATTACCTTCTTCACTTTTTCAAGATATTTGTCATATTCTCTTTGTGCTTTAACAAAATCAAGCTTTATTACTTCCATAGCAGGAGGGCACATGAACACTTTATCGATGCACTCAGGATCTAGTCTAATTACCACATTACCACTAATGTCTAACACAGCCCTGGTATCCTTATTATAGCACTGAGCACATTGAAGAATAAATTTTGTGTTGTGAGCCGCTACAGAGAAAGAAGATACCAAATAAATATTTCTATCAATTATCTTCTTCATTTCAAGGCTGGGATTGATTGATTTAGTTCTTTCCATGAACTTGGCCATGTCCACATGATCGATCTTTGTATCTTTAATTTCATCGACATTAAAATTAACTGAGGTGATTGGAAAAACACCTTGATATTTTTAATTCATTGCCTTCAACTTTTTCATAGAAAGCTTAGTCATCTAGAAGAGCTTTTATCAAAAGGATGTTGATGAAGAAGGATCCAAAAGAGAAACTACAACTAAATTCATGATCATGCAATCAGGGGAAATACTAATAATTTGGAAAAATTGCATGTCGATGATCATGAACATGGGGATGCACATAAAAGGTCTAAAGTGTGAGAAAGCTTAAAAACTAGAGGAAAGTAGGTTTAGAAAAGTGAAACTAAAAAATTTTTAGAGTTGAAAATTTTGAGGGAATGTTTGCATGGGTGGAAAAAATTGCCACCCTTGCATGTGGGGGAGCGTATTTACCTTTTATTTCAGTGGAAAAAATCAATGCCCTTGTAGGGAGAGGAAAAAATCCATACTTGTGTAGGGGCAGCAATTTTTACCACCCTTGCATGTTAGGTTTATGCAGGGGCAGTAAAAAACACTACCTCTGCATAAAGCTAGGTTTTTAATTTTTGGTAAGGGCAGCAAATTTTGCTGCCAATGTGCTTGGAAGAGATGGTGGTGTAAAGGCAACAAATTTTGGCTTGATTACAAAGGACATGTATTATCAGTGAATTTTAACCATCATTATGTTTGTTTTATGTAGGTGGTTTTTGACTAGATTTGATGCAGGTAAAACTTAGGTCAGGTCAAAACATCGACTCGGTATGGCAAGATAACCTAGGACACGGAAGGAGAGTTGATGAATAAAGAGTCGAGCTAGGTCCACTAGGGTAAGGCAAAAAAATGAGGGAGGAACAACAAAAACTAAAATAAAAGGAAAATAAATACTCAAAGGAAAAGAAAACTAAAAAGAAAAAACAAAACAAAAAATCTAAAAGTAAACAGATTAAAAAGTAAAACTTACCCAGTAATTTCAAAATCCTAAGCTCGAAGCTAGCGAATTCATAATCCAACTCATTTTTACGGTTGAATGATTACAAAGAGGAGTCTCTAGACACTAAAAATAATAAAAATGACTAATAAATGGCATTTAAATGCCCTAAACTAAGTCCCAACCACTTGGTGCATGCAGCCATAAATGTTGCACAAAAATTGAGATCACCCAAGATCTCTACTTGGGTGGCAAAAATCACCACCCTTGCATGTAACATGAGAGGTTATGCATTGGTGGAAGCATGAGGAAGGTAAGGGATATGCATTGGTGGAAAAAATCACTGCCCATGCACGAAGAGGGGAAAAAAAATGCAAGGGCGACAAAAATCACCGCCAATGCATGAAAATTCAAAAAACTTGAAAGAGCAGTGATTTTTGCCGCTACTGCACTGGAAGAATGAAAACATGCAAAAGTGGAAAATTGTTTCGCTAGTGCATGGAAAAAAATTGTCTAACACCTTGAAAACTATCAAAATTTGACATTTTGATCAAATCAAGACTATAACGAGTTTTATATTTTTTGAAAAATTATGATGAGGGAGTGTTGAAAACTTTTCCAAGATGTCAGTCAACTATGCTTGAGATCAAGAGAATCTTGTTTTGAATGATGAGCTTAGAGTATCGATTATGAAATAGATAAGTTTTGTAAGGGTTGTCCATAAAAACAAGCATAGCTAATTTTAGGAACAACAACTAGCTCCAGCTAGAGAATTTCTATCAATTGAACTTTGAAATGATTGAAGGGAGTAGAATCCAATCTATAAGTGCCTTCATCCATGCCATTGGGCCATAGAGTCAAGCTACCAAAAATAAAAAGACACACAAAAAACAAATAAATAAAAAGACAAATAAAAACATAAAACTATATAAATATACAAATAAACTTATTTGATACTTCAAGGATTAAAGTGTTTCAGATGTTGCCCACTATGAGGTAGTGAAAATAGTGTTTCATCTTGATATTCTAGTAAGAAACTATTTTCACCACAGAATTGATGAATGGTGAATGGGCGTCTCCATAAGAAATCAAATTTTCCATGCATTCCTTTTGGTTCTCTCCTCTTGTCCCAAAACAAGACTTGATCTCCAATCTAAAATTAGTGAATCCTTACTTTCTTGTCAAAGAGTTTTTTACTTGATTTTGATGTTCATAAATATGGTCTACTACCATAGTTCATTGCTCTTCTAGTTTAGTTAAGCACATAATCCTTTTATCAATAGAATTTTTAAAAGTTTGATCTTCGACTACCTTTGCCAACTTGAATGCTAGTATTTCTAAGGTAATTGATATCTTTGTATTCAAACCATACAGAAGTTGAAATGGTGACATACCTATTTCCCTCTTAGGTGTAATCATGTCTACCCATAAAGTATTTAACAATATTTTATACCAAGTTCTCTTATTGTCATCTACCAGTTTCTTGATAACAGTAACCAAATTCTTATTGCTTGATTCCTCTTGACCATTTCCTTATGAATAATAATCTGAGGAGTGGAAGAGAATAATCCTATGATTTTATTAAAATACAATAATCTCATGAGAAGAGAAACAAGTAGCATTGTCTGCTATAATCTTGTTTGAAACTCCAAATCGAGAAATAATATTTTTCTTAAGGAAATTACATACCACTTCTGAAGTAGCATGCTTAACTGGAATGACTTCCACCCACTTGGTAAAATAGTCTATCATGGTGAGAACATAGTCATGTCTAGCACTTGAAGATGGGTTCACGGTGCTAATAAAGTTGATACCTCATTGCTTAAAAGGTTCTTCAATCACCACTAGCTTGAGAGGTAATGCGGCGAACTTGGGTTTCTCAATGAACTGTTGACATAACTCACACTTACATTCCCAATTGTACACATCTGTAAATAGTGTAGGCCAATATTATCTAGCTCATATAATCTTGTGATCCATCATGGGCATGGAAAAATTTTCTTCACAAGCCAAATTGTGTAAAGACTCCAAAAGTTTATTTTGTTGCACTTTATCCATGCAACGAAGAAATACTCCATCAAGGCTTCTTTTGTACAAACCATTGTCCCATAAGACGTAGTTAGCAACTTTAAACTTAACATTTATTTTTTATTTATAAGACAGATGGGTAGAACACTCACCATAGGTAATAAAATGAGTGATATTGTAATACCACTCATCAGTAGTAGTGACAAAAAAAACTATTGGCATGTCTTTGGCTTCTGTTTCTTCATATTCTATTTCTTTTGGTATGTTATCAGCAATCAATTGATAGAGACATCTTCCCCACACAAGCTTAGTAGGTTTGATATCAAGATCAAACTCTTGAATTTTGGCAATCTAATTGCCCCTTTTAGTACCAAACTCTTGTTGAGTTAAAATGGACTTTACTGTTGTATCAGGCACCAGAACAACGGTATGTGAATTCAGGATATAGAATTAGAAATGTTTTACCACCTTAAGCATAACATAAGCATGATTCTCTATGTTTTAATATTTCAATCCATGAGCTTTGAGAGGACAACTCATAAATGATATGGGAGATTCCACACCTTCTTTGTTCTACTAAACTAAAATGGTTGAAAGTGTATGTTCATAAGCATAGCTGTATATTATGAAATATTTGGTATAGTCTGGGCAAACCAAGATTGGAGCATGAGAAATAGCCTTCTTGATATATTTAAATGCCACTTTTCCTTCCACAGTCTGATGGAAAGTAGCCTTACCCTTCATCATGTCAACAATGTGGTGAGTTTTCTCTACAAATTTAGGAATGAATCTTCACAAAAAGTTCACCTTTTCAAAGAAGGAATGAACTGCAATTTTACTATTAGGTAGAGTAAGATTTTGAATAGATTTGACTCTTTTTAAGTCAATTTTTGTGCCTTCTCAAGGTACAATGTGACCAGAAGTCTACCTTTTGTATCGCTAAAAACTGACTTCTTAGGATTGAGAGAAATACCATTTTACCAACAGTGTTCCAGCACTTATTGTAAATGATGCACATGATCAAGATGATGCTTGAATAAAATAGTTAAGTCATCAAGATATACCATAATAAACTTCTCTATTTCATCTCTAAAGGCAAGGTCTATTGCTCTCTGAAATGTGGCACCAACATTGATCAGACCAAAAGGCATTCTGTGATATGCAAATGTACCCCAAGGTGTAGTGAAAGTGGTTTTATATTGATCTGTTTTATTGACTTCCACTTGATTATACCCAAAAAACTATCTAATATTGATAACATTTTTGAGCCAGTCACTATTTAAAATACTTGATCCATGATGGGTAGGGTGTAGTTATCCTTTAGAGAAGATTGATTAAGATTCTTGAAATCAACATAAATGTAAATTTTTCCATTTTTTTCTTACAGGGACTATATCTGCAATCCAGGTGGAATGATGAATTAGAAAAAATATTCTTGCATTCAACATCTTTTGGATCTCAAAAAAGATAGTACATGATATTTTGGGGTTGTGTTGCCTTTATTTCTGCTTGTGAGGCAGTGATCCAACTTTAAGAGGAATTTCATGCTAAATTTCTTTAGACCTAAAGGATTTCAAATCATCATAATAATATGCCAAAACATCAATATAATGATAAAGAAGAGTAATGAATTTGAAATTTTCATGAGTGGTACAACATTTTCCAATGTTGACCATTTTGGGATCTGCTTCTGAACTCAAATTCACTTGATCAAACTCCATAGCGGAAATTGAATCCATTTGTTGTTGCTGTTTGATATATCTATCATGCCTATCAAATAGATTTTCAAGAGAAACTAAACTTTTTAATATTTTATTCCCTTTTAGTTGAAAAAAATCTTCACCAGTTTATGAGTCTATTTCAAGAACTGATTCTCGTGGTAGAGATTTACTACTTTCAAAATAGAGCTCCTTAAAGCTATCCATCTTTTTAAGAAAAGCAATAATTTGATTATCACCATTAAACACCTACCAATGTTTGGCATTATCAAGTACACTTGGTCAAAATACCAACTCAATAGTGTACGTATTCTCTTTGAAATTTTTATGAGGAACCATGAGAGTTACAGAGATAACTAATGAATCTACATGATCATTAAACTCTCTTAGCACTATAGAAATATTGAAAGTATCAAAAATTTAAATGTAATCCCATATAAGATTGTGATAATGTCACAATATTTCATTTTTGGTTTGATACATATTTCTTACTTGACAAACTATCAATTCAGCATCTCCTTGAGCATGAAGAATCTTAATACCTCAAGCACGAGCACCTTTCAATCCAAGCAACAATGATTCGTATTCAATGGTGTTGTTGGTATTATTGAATTACAACTTATATGAGTAAGTGAAAAGATCTCCTTTTGGAGATATCAAAACAATTTTAGCTCTAAAACTAATAGAGGCGCAGCTACCATCAAATTCTAAAATCCAAACCTCATTGGAACTTGATTTTCTTAAAGATTCCTCTTCATCAGTGAAGGAAGATTCATTTTTACCTAAACTTTTCTCTAAAACTTCTTTTAATTTTCTATCTAAATTGTCACCTAATGAATTTTCATCTGATAAATTAAAAACATCTTCATTAGATAGAAAATAATTACTCATTCTCAAGGATTCAAATAAAATTTGAGCTTCAAGGTTTGACATTTGGGTAACAATATATTTTGACTCTTTTTCAAGAAGCAACTTTTTCATGACACCTTTAATAGGTATCCTTGCTTCAAATAGATCCATGTTCAACTCCCACCTACATCTTTGTAAAAATTACGTCTGAGCAGAATGCTATAAGAAGCTAGAACATTGACCATTAAGACTGTCATTTTAATCCTCTTATCTAGAAAAGCTGCAAATGCAAATTAGGCATATTTGATTTGGCCTAAAAGGGGTACTTGTTTGTTTTCCATGGAAAAATATCTCTCAAAATTCTTAGTTAAGGTAAGACCGAGAAAATCTATTACCTTGGCTGGTATAACATTATCAAAGGCTCCAGAGTCTATTATACAATTGCTCAACTTATGACCATTTATCAATACAAAAATATAGAAAAGTTCTATTTTTTTAGAAATAGAAAGAGGAATAGTGACAAGAATATTTTGGGTGGATTTGTTCTTTGGGGGATCCTAGGTCACTTATAGAAAATATTGTCCTGCAAGGATGGTTTTGTTTTTGATGTATTTAGCTAACCTATCAAATTGTTCAGGGTTAGCTTGTAAGTACTCAACTTTAGATATTTGGATCTTGGTCTTTCTAGCAAGATCAATTATATCAAATAACTAGAATAAACTAGAAATAGAGGAAGAAAGTCCATCATTCTGATTTTTATTTGATGTGGTAGTAGTCTAAGGAATAGAAATAGAAGGTACAAGATTTTTTGAGGTACTTACCTACTTATTGACCACCAGGTCCTTTAATTAGAAAGGCAACAAAGTTCCCCATTTAGAAATTGAGATCACTGACTGAGGTTCTTTTCCTACTTTTCCCTTATCAACTTATTGAGTTGACTGATTTTGGGACCTAGTAAAAATAGCATATGCTCAATCATACACCTCTACTTTTTTAGCTTCATCTTGGTAATTCAAAAAACCAATAGCAAAGTTTTCAGCTAATTCTTCTTCTAATTCTACAAAGAGATTAGTATCATTTTCTTGGTCCAACTCAAGTTGAAAAGAATGATCAAATTTGGCTTCATAATAACCAACTATTGAGCTGATCAATGTTACTTCAATAGCAAGCTTCCCCTGTGTGGAAGGAAGATGATTGGTTGCCCTTGATTTCTAGCAACATTGTCTTGATATGAATTATTGGGAAATGTCTCCCTTGGTATATCTCAATAAGAAGAAGGATCAGACATACCTTTGGATATTTTCCTTTTTAGAGCTAGCAATTCATTTGCTAACTTTTACACCGTATGATCAGTAGTGCTTGTAGAAGAATTCTCAGCAGAAGAGGAAAATCTATTTTTGTTAAAATATTTTCTTATCTTACTTGCAAGGATAAGATCATCTTCAACTTCAGTAGCCAAACTCTGAGCTGTAAAAAGATCGGTAGGGCCAACCTGCCTTAATAGAAAAATTACTTTTGGAAGTTGAGAATTGATAAAGAAGCACTTAAGATTTTCTAGTGTTGGTTGAGCAATTATAGGAATCCTATTTCTCAGCTTATTAAATTTAGCGATGAAGTCTCTCATAGGGTCATGAGGCTCTTTCTTTATTTGTGTAAGCTGAGCTAAAAATGCATGTGCATCTTCTACGAGTTTAAACCTAGCCTCAAACTTGGTCTTGAGAGTGTTCCAATTGGTTATAGTCTGAGTTTGAAGATGATAAAACCAATCTATGGCATCACCTTGCAGTGTTTCTACAAAAAGTCTTACTATTATATATTTATATTCAATGTCTATCACACCATAGGCTATGCAAAAATTTACAATATGCTCATTAGGGTGAACTTTCCCATCACCATAAAACTTGGAAAAATTCTTTCTCAAACTAGCTCAGGTAAATGTGGGGTCAGATTCAGACAGCCAAAAGTATTACCCCAAGGGCCTTGGGCTACGATGATATGAAGATTAAAAGGAGGGATAACAAACCTTTGTGAAGTATGAATAGATAAAACTCTGCTAGCACTAGGACTAGGAGCTTTACTTGGTATTGAAGATCTGATGTTGGTAGGAGGAAAACTCTTGATTTGCTAAAGGTGAGATTGTAGAGGGAGGAGATCAAAATTATATTTTTGTATCAATTAAAATATAGGATCAATAATACCTCAAGCTCTCTGGCTTCACGTATACCATGAATCTACCAGAGTGTAAAATGGAAAAGAACTAGAAATACTTCAACTCGAAGCTTGAGGCTTCAAAGTGCACATTCTTTCCCAATAGAGTTGCCAAAAAACTATTGGGTGAATATTTTGTCATCAGCTAACTGAAATCAAAATGGGTATATTAGCCATAGTGTAATGAGATAAATCTCTCCTCTCAGCAAGGGGAGGTTCCCTATAAACTATTATAAACTAATCTAAAATAAATATTAACTTAGGGGTGAGATCATACCATCTATTTATTTATTTTTAGAAATGATGTTTATAAAGTAAAGTAAAACTTCCTTAATATTAATTGAATTCACAAGAAACCCACGAGAGTACAAAGCCTATCATTGCTTCTCTTACTAATTTATAATTTATATCATAGTAGAATGACGTGCAGCCCAAAGTTTTTACCAAAACCTAAAACAAAGTATATGATGACAAAGGATAAAAGTAGTTCAAAGCCTTTCCAATATCCTTTGTACTAAAACACAAAAACATAAACTAAAGACAATTATATTAGCACAAAGTCTCCATAATCAACTTCAGAACATCTTTCAAATTATTTTTACTTAGTCTACTTATTTAATCAAATAGATAAGATTGTATTAGGAAAAAGGTTTAAGAACAATTTCCTATACAACACAATTTATTTCAATACAAAGTTTTAAAAGTCACTTGCTTTCTCATTCACTTAATAAAATATGATTTACAATCTAAGCTCAAAGTCTTAAAAGGCATTTCAATTTAAGCAGAGTTTTTGTTTCCAATAACTAAAAGATATATTTACAATAGAGGCCCTCTTTATTTATAGGGAGAGGCCTTGAAGATTTTTTAGAAAAGACCTAATTAATTTGACCAAGTCAAAGATAAGAGTCCTTTTTGACTTAAGACTCCTATATTTTTACATATATTTACATATAAAAAAAGTACATGTAAAAATGTCTAAAGTAGTTACAAAAGTACATCCAAAAAGTGGAAATTCAACCAAAGAAAAATAGTTTTAATTTGTATCCCCAACTTTCTTCATGTGAGCATCGTACATAATAAAATCTGTCTATATCCCGATACTATCTAAATTAATAGTGTTCTTGAAAATCATCTTAGTTTTGATTATGGCATCTCTCACTACTGTGACCAATTTTGCATGACTAGTTAATTAGATTATCCAAAGTTAACTGATTATCCAAAATATTGTCCACAGAGGCTACTGAAAATGCCTTATCTTCAAATTATTTCTAGAACATATGTTCAAATTCTTGAATCATTTCTTCTGCTAAAAGGAATTGGTTATCTTATGATGTAAGTTTACAAGGTAGCTCCTCCAATTTATGCAAAATATTGATATCACTTTGTTTACTGAGTTCTCTTGAAGATTCGAGGTCACTGATCAACTCTTTAAGCACTTGACTCCTATATATCAATGCCTCTTTAGTTTCATCATAAGAGTATCTATCGATAAGGACACCAATTGATATTAGAGTGATTATTTTTAGATTCCTCATATCCATCCATTTGTCAAGACACTTTTCTATGCTTTCAATATCTTGAGAAATAATATTAATGAGATCATCTAGTTCCTCTCTTATTTTTCTTATTTTATCCATCTTCTTAGATAACTCTGTGAGCAAGGAAACTCCTTGTGCATGCATCTTGTCCAATTAATCTTCAAGTACTTTTTATTTGAGATAGGTCTTTTCCACTTTCTGAATCATGGGGTGTTCTATAGAAATGGCTTATGAGTTACTATTTTTGAAGTGAAAGTAACTCTCCTTACCACTGCAGTTAATTGTTCTACCATTTCTTTGTAGTGATCCTTCATTTCTTTCTCTTTGTCAAATTTCTAAATCAAGATGTCTATGGTTGACTGCATATCACTCTTAGCACTTTCATGAGTTATCTTACCTAACTCAACTCTAGAGATAGAGTAATCACTTACATCTAATTTTTCAATGGTTGCATCATGTGGAGGTCTTGTAATTTTTAGAAATTTGTGTCCCTTATCTCCTATCATTTTTGAAAGAATCTTTGGCTTTTTCGGAGCCTTAGCTTTTATTGGTACCATTTTATTGAAATTGAAGTCATCTGAAGAGATGGATTATTTCTTCCTTTTGGGCATATAAGCTGATAACCATGGTGGGAGCATAAAAGCACTTACATAAGGATCAATCTCTATTATTGGTGTTATTGGAGTTGCACTTTCACAGGTACTGGAGACAATAGGTGGAGTATCAATAAAAACTATACCTTTTGCTAAGTGATCAAAAGCATAACTATCTCCAATATCAAAAGTTAGGGATGACAAACTTGAAATTAACCCTAAGAAATAAATAATGTCTTTAAAAGTTCCTTAAGGGTTGTCAAAAATTATTTTGGAAGGAGAGGGTGATCTAAAAGAGAGAACACTAATCAGAGAAATAGGCAAAGGAGTTGCAACAAGCGTGCCCAGTGGGGAAGAAGAAATTCATGTTTCTTGTTGCACATTCTTTTGAGGAGACAAAATTTTCTTCTCTTGTTGATTTGTAGGCTTACCATCAGTTTCCATCTGTTCCATCACTGGTTCTTCAGTGCTTTATTTCTCAACTTCTGTATCTACTATATCTGGCTCTTTTTCGTAACTTTTGACTTCTTCATCACAAATATGATCTTAGGCTTATGTGGCTTGGAATAATAAGGGACATCACTTTTGTTCTTCATTCTATTTTTTGCTTTTCTTCTTATTTCTTCTTAAAATTTAGCTTTTGAACCTGTGATGAATTATTTCAAAGTAATTCCTTTATTAGCTAACCAATTATTGGTGTTTGCCAATATAGGTTCAAATCTTTTTCTCAAGCAAGTAAACTCTTTTTGTGACCATTGGATTGGAGGAAGAACGGAATTAGAAATATGTTCAGTATTTTATCTATCATTAATAAAATCTCTATCATCCACTAAATTCTTAGGGACATCAGCAAGTCTTAGATATTCAATTTTCTCAAGAGATAATCTACTGTAGTCCATTTTCCTAATATCTTTCATTGTTCTCAAATCTACCCAAACATCTTCAATCATAGGTTCATGAAATTGGGTTTTTCTCCTAATTATATTTTTTACGCCCCTATAATAAAAATTTGGTCTTCTTTTAAATTTCTTCAAGGTCATGAGTTGCATTTTAGTTTCCATGGCTCTAGCCTTTTCACTGGTTAACACTGAAAATCTGCCAATTTCAACTGGGAATCTGAAACTATGCTTCTTAAGTTCCATCTATTTATTATGCATGACAATCATTTGTCTACATAGTTTCATTAAGACTAATTTATCTAAGTGGAATCTCAGAAGAATATAAATATGACCTTGTAAAAATCCAACCCTTAAGTATAAGAAAAAATAAAATTATAAGAACATGCATCTAAAATCATTCACGACTGTCCAGTCTTCATCTGACACTTTTCTTTTTTCTAATTAAGGATAAAAAAGACACAAAAATACTACAAAGAAAACATCATTTACTCTCCTAAAATGATGAATATAAATCTTCAATGTTAACTGAGAGTAGTATTGATACACTGGGGTTACTCTCTTATCTCTTTCTGATGTCAAACTTGAAAAGATTCTCATTGAAGTTGCAATATAGACTAGGTAAGAAGTCATGTAGAATTTGAAGCTAGTGGATACCTTCATCAATTTCTCATGCAAAGCGTTGCTGACTTGTTCTCCCCAGAAGATGACTTCTTTGCCTTAGATAATTATCTTGATGAAGGGATACATCCATTCATGAAACTGTGAAGAAGAAGGTAAACCTCTTACCATGCTGAGCAGAGTGATCAGATCACCAACTTCTCCTATAAAGTCACTTCTTGGAAAACTCTATGGCCATCTTGACAAATTTTTCCTTCGAGTCTTGAGCCATTTATTTTTTATTACGTTCTTCACTTTTTCAAAATCTTTATCATATTCTCTTTGTGCTTCGACAAAATCAATCTTTATTACTTTAGTAGCAGGAGGGCACATGAACACTTTATCAATGAACTCAGGATCCAGTCTAATTACCACATTACCACTAGTGTCTAACACAGTCCTGTAAATCTTATTATAGAACTGAGCATATTGGAGAACAAATTTTGTGTTGTGATGAAAAAATGATTCCAAATAAATATTACTATCAATTATCTTCTTCATTTCATGGCTAAAATTAATTGATTTAGTTCTTTCCATAAACTCGGCAATGTCTACATGATCTATCTTTGTATCTCTAATGCATCAACATTAGAAGTAATTAAGGTTATTAGAAAAATACCTTGATATTTATACTTCATTGCCTTCAACTTCTTCAGAGAAAGATCAGTCATCTAGAAGAGCTTTTACTAATAGGCTGTTGATGAAGAAAGATCTATAAGAGAAACTACAACAAAAGTCATGATCATGCAATCAAGGTAAATACTGGCACTCTAGGAAAACTGCATGTCAATGATCATGACCATGGGGATGCACCTGAAAGGGATAAAGTGCAAGCAGGCTAACAAACTAGAGGAAAGTAGGTTCAGAAAAGTGAAACTAAAAATTTCTCAGAGCTAGGAAATTTGAGGGAATGTTTGCATGGGTGGCCAAAATTACAGCCCTTGCATGTGGGAGAGGGTATTTACCTTTTGTTTCAATGGAAAAAATTTCCACCCTTGCAGGGAGGGGAAAAAACCCATACTTTTGTAGGGACGATGATTTTTACCACCCTTGCATGTCGAGTTTATGTAGGGGCGGAAAAAAATGATGCCTTTGCATAAAGCTAGGTTTTTAATTTTTGGTAAGGGCGACAAATTTTGCCACCAATGCACTTGGAAGAGATGGTGGTGTAAAGGTGACAAATTTTGGCTTGATTACACAGGGGCATGCATTGATGGTGAATTTTAACCGTCATTATATTGGTTTTATGTAGGTGGTTTTTAACTAGATTTGACACAGGTAAAACCTAGGTCGGGTCAAAACATCAACTCGGTATGGTGAGACAACCTAGGGCACGGAAGGAGGGTTGATGAATCAAGAGTCAAGCTAGGTCCACTAGGGTAAGGAAAAAAAATGAGGGAGGAACAACAAAAACCAAAATAAAAGGAAAAGAAATGCTCAAAGGAAAAGAAAAAACAAA
Organism: Torreya grandis; assembly: GCA_037957365.1. Lineage (NCBI taxonomy): Eukaryota > Viridiplantae > Streptophyta > Pinopsida > Cupressales > Taxaceae > Torreya > Torreya grandis. Next base: position 543,650 of record JARHVA010000438.1, on the reverse strand, counting down.
ACAAAAAACTTAGAAGCAAAAAGATTAAAAAGCAAAACTTACCCAAAAATTTTGAAATCTTAATCTCAAAGCTGGTGAATTTGTAATCCTACTCATTCACATGGTCAAATGATTACAAGGAGGAATCTCTAAAAATTAAAAATAATTAAAATGAATAACAAATGGCATTTAAATACCCTAAATTATGTCCCAACCACTTAAGTGCACATGGCCATAAATATCATGCAAAAATCAAGATCGCTCAAGATCTCTGCTTGGGTAGAAAAAATCACCACCCTTGCATGTAACATGGGAGGTTATGCATTGGTGGAAAAAATCACAACCCAAGCATGAGGAAGGTAAGGGCTATGCATTGGTAGTAAAAATCACCACCCATGCACGAAGAGGGAAAAAAATGCAAGGGAGGCAAAAATCACCACCAATACATGAAAAAATAAAAAACTTGCAAGAACATAAATTTTTGCTGCTATTGCACTGGAAGAATGAAAAAATGCAAAAGTGGTGAATTTTTTCACTAGTGCATGGAAAAAAAATTGTCTAACACCTTGAAAGCTATCAAAATCTAACATTCTGATCAGATCAAGACTACAACGAGTTTCACATTTTTTGAGAAATCATGATGAGGGAGTGTTGTGAAATTTTCTAGGATGTCAATCAACTGCACTCAAGATCAAGAGAATCTTGTCTCAAACAATGAACTTAGAGTATAGATTATGAAATAGATAAGTTTCATAAGGGTTGTCCACAAAAACAAGCATAGATGAGTTTGGGAACAAGAAGTTAGTTGCCCCTAAAAAGAGGGAAATGAATATAGTTTTAAGGGATGAGCTTAAGTTAGACAAATGATGATTTCAATCCCTATCTAACAATAAAAGGGATACAAATTCAAAGCAATGAGAGGTTATGGTTTTAGTTTGTCTTTGACATAGGATAAATGATAAGCTCTTAATCTATACTTATGGGTAATGATGTAAGGTCCAAGCCAATTAAAAAAATTCTCCTTTTATTTTTCTCCATATTAGTTACATGTTGGTTTTCCTTGAGGACAAGATCTCCAATATTAAATTTTTGGACTTTCAGGTGTTTTTTATAGGCATGTTTGATTCATTCTTGATAGACAGAAAAATGGGAAAGGGTGGCCAAATGACGATCATCAATTAGCTCAAGATGAGCTAAACATTCCTGATGATAGTAATTTTTTGAAATAATATCATGTAAAGATATGTGAAGAGAAGGTCTATGGACTTCAAGAGGCAATATAGCCTCGGCTCAAAACATGAGAGAAAAAGGTGTAGCACCTGTAGGGTTTTGGATGCTAGTACAATATACCCATAAGGCAAAAGGGATTTGCAAGTGCCAATCTCAACCTAAGGCATTAACCATTTTAGTAAGCATGTTGTTAAGGGTTTTGTTTGAGGCTTCAGATTATCTATTTGCTTGTGGGTGATAAGGTGATGAAAAGCTAAGGTTGATACCAAATACATCACAAAGGCCCTGGACTTGTTTGTTTTTTAAGGATTTATCATTATCGATGATGATCTTATGAGGAACATCAAAACGATAGATGATGTGATGGGTAATAAATTTTATAATATTTTTAGCTTTTATCAAGATAAGGGGAATAGCTTCTACCGATTTGGTATATTATTTAGTAACAGTAATGATATAATGATGTCATTGTGAAGATTTAGGGTTGATTTCACCGACAAAGTCCAAACCCCATTGTGAAAAGGGTTAAAATTCTACATAAACATGAATACTATTGCTAGGTGCATGATGTAAATTAGCATGTTGTTGACACTTGACATACTTTTTCACATAATAATAATAGTCTTGGTTAAGGGTGGGCCAATAATAGCCTAGGCAGAGGATATGCTTAGCCATAATGATTCCACTAAAGTGCCCCTCATAGATACCCTCATGTGTCTCCTTGATAGCATGAGAGGTTTTTGGACCATGAAGGTAATAAAACAAGAGGCCATAAAAACCATGTTTGTAAATAATTCCTTCCATAATGGTGTAATGAGAGATGCTATAAATAGATGCCTGATGGGCATTCCTAGAGAGGCCAGAGGGAACTATGCCAAGGTGAAGGTAGTCAAAGGTTTGTTGATGTCAAATGTCAGGTAGAATCTCTTCCACACTAAAGATGGTTGGAGTGTCTAATTTGGTGTAAGAAGGTTTGGTGAGGCAATGGACAATGACTGATAGTTTTGAGTCTAAGGGTACTGATGGGATATGAGAGGTAAGAGAAGCCATGGTATCAACAAACTTATTGGTGGATCGTGGGGTGGTTTGAATATGGTAATGTTTGAATGATTCTAGGAGTTATATAAATAGTTATCTATATAGTTTCATCATCTCATTCTTACATTGGTAAATGTCATTGACATGGTTGACACAAGTTGGGAGTCACCAAAGATATTAATTATTCTGACTCCTAAGGCTAAGGCAATTTGGAGACCTATTACTAGGGCTTCATACTTAGCCACATTATTGGTACATTCAAATTCAAGTTTAAAGGTTAAAGGAAGTGGTTCACTGATAAGAGGGATAAGGATGATACTGGACCCTCCACCATGCTACCATTTGGAACCATCAAAAAACATGGTTACATGATTGGTAAAATCTATTTGAGATAGATTTATGATTGACTCATCTAGAAATTAAAGAGGGGGAGTTTGAGTGTCTTTTAGGGGTGCATCAACCAATTGGTAAACAATGACTTTCCCCTTGATTTATTTTTACTAGAGGAACTCAAGGTAAAACTCAAATAAAAGCATGATCCACTTAGCCATATGATGGTTTTGGTATGGTTTGGAGTGCATATACTTGAGGGGGTTGGTATTAGTTATGACAAAAATTTTGTGGTTAAAAAGGTAGTGGAAAATTTTGGTGGTCACAAAGACTCAAGCCAAACATAATTTCTTAGTATGTGTGTATCGAGTCTCATATTCAATAAGTGTGTGGCTAATGTAATAGACAAATTTATCTTTGTGTTTTTTGTCTTGATGGGCAAGCATTTCCCCTAGGAATGGTCTATGGCAGAGATATAGAGGTATAAAGGTTGGTCATCCTTAGAAGGTGTAAGGATAGGTGGAGATAGAAGGTACCCTTTGAGTGCATCAAAGGCATTTTGACAATCAACATTCCACTTGAAAGAGATGTCCTTTTTGAAGAGGTGATGGAAGGGTTGGAACTAATCAGAGAGCTGGGAGATGAAGCGATGAATGGATTAAAGCTTACCCTACAAACTACAAAGTTGTTTAAGATTGGTTAAAGGTAGCATCTCAAGGATGGCTTTAATTTTGGCTGAATCAACCTTGATTCCTCAAAGGGAAATGATGAAGCCAATAAGTTTTCCTAATAAGAGCCCAAAAATACATTTATTGGGATTGAGGTAGATGTGATAGTGGATAAGTCACTCAAAGATAATCTTGAGAATGACTAAATGGTCTTTTCAAATCTTGGACTTCCTAAGAAGGTCATCCATATAGTCTTTGATGATTGTATGGATAAGTTTGTAGAAAATATAGGTCATGGCATGTTGGTAGGTTGTGTCAGTGTTCTCAAGACTAAAGGGCATGACTCTATAATAAAAAGTCCTCCATGGGGTGATAAAGGTAGTTTTGTCATGATCTTTAAGGGCAATCAAAATCTGATTATAACCCAAGAATATATCTATGAGAGACAACATCTCATGGCCTATTGTAAGATCAACAAGTTGGTCAATGATAGGTAGAGGAAAGACATCCTCTGGGTAGGTGAGGTTGAGGTCATAAAATTACACATAGATACATAGTCCCCCTATGGCTTTAGTGATAGGCACTATGTTCAAAACCCATTGGGGATAGTCAATGGGTTGAATAAAGTTGACAAAAAGGAGGTATTGAAGCTCTTTTTTAACAAGGAGGGCTATGTGAGGATGCATTTGATGAAGTTTCTATATGACATGTTTGGTGTCATGATTGGTTCCAATGTTGTGACTGGAAATGGTCAGGTCAATACTGTGCATATAAGCATATGACCAAGTAAATGTAATACTATGATCTTAGAGGAAGGTATAGAAGTCTTGTAGTTCTTTACGGGTGAGATTTTGGCTAAGTTTGACAACATGGGGGTTATTCTAAGTGCCCAAGTCTATATCCATGGTAGATTCATTCAACATGGTTGAGTTTTTTAGAGGTAAATATTTGTGGATGGAGGAATATGGTGCACCAAGGTAGGTGAGAATACCATCATCATCTTAATACTAAACAGTGTTAATGATAGGAGAGTCTTCTCCCATGGTTTCAAAATAGATCAAAGGGATGGATATGGGTGCCCCTTCCTTTTGATAAGTTAGGGGGTTGAGGGTAATCATGTTGCAAAAAAATAGTTAGGTGGGATGATGTCCTCATCCTCACCCACAGGTGTAGGGGGTGTTGGTGAGGAAGGGATCTCTTCTTCAATAATGGTAGGGGTAGTTTATTTAGCTTACTTATTATTAGGTAGAATGAATTTGATGCCATCCTTCTCATGCGGCTTTTAGGTCTCAATCAAGGTCAACATGTGTGGGACATACTCATATCATCATAAACCAAATCCATTACAGGCACACTTATGAAGGTATAGTTTGGCAAAGTTTGAGTTGTCTAAATAAGATAAGGTGGAGGTGAATGGTTGAGGTGTAGAGGGAGTGATAGCAGTGTTAAGTGGCATGTCAATTCCCCTACAGATAAAGTGGTTTTGATAGCTTGGATGACCCAAGGGGGTAATGGCTCTAATGTTAGGGTCATAACCTGATTGGTGGTTGAGTTTCTTGTATTCTTAGGGAGTAAGGAGGGCATCAAGGGTGAGGAGTTCATATTCTCCAAGGGTAAGGCCTTGGAATGTAGGTTATAAAGGATCAGTGATGGTTATCTCGTCTATAGGGATAGATGAACTCAAAGATGCCTCAATATAAGGGGAAGAAGTAATGGCTTCAGCTTTTATGGGTGAGGGCTTGATGGTGGTTGTTTATAGTGCTTTGGATGGAGGTAAGAGAATTTCATTAGGTTGGTAGGTCATATTGCATGTTTTAAAAGGGCTAGGGTAAGATTTTATGGTAACAACTTGACCTTCATGTTAAAACTTGACACAATGATGGAGGGTGGAAGGTACACAACCCATGGCCCAGATCCAAGGTCTCCCTAGTAAAACATTGTACTGAAATTTACCTTTGACCACATAGAAGAGTTTGTGGAGCATGTGAGGTCCTAGATGAATATGAAGGATGATGGTTCCCAAGGTAGTGGTTATAGTGTCGTTAAAGGATCTAAATATAATTAAAGTTTCAAACATGATATTGTTTGATAGCTTGAGTTTCTCATAGGCATGTGAAGAGATGATGTTGAACTAGCTCCTCCATCGATCATAACCTATTTTATTTAGGTTTGGTTGATGTGGGTTATAATAAGAAGAGGGGAATCTATATCTTCAAGGTAGATAGAAGGTATATTTGAGTCCTTAAAGGTAACAAGGGTGGAGAGTTGGAGATCACCAATGAATGCCTTTATAGGATGGGAGTCTCTTGGTCTAACATTAATGGATTACATATCCTTGATCATGGACTAACGATGGTGAAGTGAAGTGGAAATGATCTCATAGAGGCTCATTTAGTAAGGGTATAGTGAATTTGTTTAAGGATGACCCTCCTGATGGATTTAGAGGGGTTAGCCTCTAAAGTGCCTAATATGGTGACTTTAGGCTTAGCTAAAGATGTGGAAGTTTGGATCTAGTTTGGTTTAAGGTGAGTCAGTGGGTATGTCCATAGAATGAACACTTTGGCCTTCCCTTTATCCTTTTTCTATGATCTTATGATCGTAATAATGGTATGGATGGAGGGGTAAGGCATGATGGGGGTTTGGGTAGATTTTTCATCACTCTGAAGTGAGAGTGGGGGATTAGGAATGTGTTGGTGATTGGTTGTTGGGTGTAGTAGTGGAGGAATAGATGGAAGGTCATCTAATAAAATATCATCCTCATCATAGAGTTGGTAGATAATGGCCTAAAGTTATTTTCAATTATCTGTGTCATACCCAAGTGTCCTGCGATAGGAGCATATTTGGCAGTCATTATACTATGTCAGCTTCAAATCGAGAGGAATAAAAGGTCTGATAGGAGGTAATGTGAGGTAGGAGGTCTATAGTAATCTTTTAATAATGGTCATATAGGATTATATTAGAGGTAATAAAGTTTTAGGGATCATGGTTTGGGTTGGTAAGATGGGCATGTTGGTGGTAATAGGTTTGGTGAGAGATGCTTTGGGTAAGGTGGTGTTCCTAATTGATGGTTTTAGTCTAGGTATGTTGGTAGTTGGGATGGTTGAGTTTGATGGTTTGACTATTGGTAATCTGAGAAGGACCAGTGCATCAGATAATAAGTGGTCTAGTGTAATCAATGTTAGTAGGTAACATATGTTAAAAGGGGGTTGCTTTTTAAGCAAACTAGAAGGGTGAGGCCCTAAAATAGAGTGTAAGGTAAAGGGAGGTAGAGTCTCATTCATGCATCATTTAAATGTTTTCATCCTTTTGGTTGGTGTGGGTTGATACTTAGGTATAGGCTTGTGTGAGTTGAGTCTACTTTCAAGGATGGGTGAACCAAACTCCAAGTAGGGAAGGCACCAAAAGTTTTGAAAGGTTTGGTTGGTGATGTGGTGGTTGTTTTGGTTGATTGAGAAGGTGGGGGGTTGGTATAAGTTTAGATTGGTTTAAGATGTGGTGGAAAGATGATGGATTGGTTGGTTAAGGGCATGCTAGAAGGATTAGGTTTGTTGGTGCGGGTAAGCCCTAACTATTACCAAAAAATGGTTCAATATGTGTCTAGTTTTGTAGCCATACATAACTTTTGAATGAGTTTGGAAAAAATTTGTATATTGGTATGGCCTCCAGAGTAGCAAGTGTCAAGGAGACACCTATGGGTTGAGGAGGATGGTTGATAGCCTCATTAATTTCCCCAAGAAAGGGAGGTCAATTCAGTCTAGGTGGTCGATCTATGAGGGGTATTTGTGAAAAAATTGCTCCTTTGGGCACGATGTCCGTAATTGTGGCTCGGTTTGTAATTAGGGGAGATGGTGGGATAGGGATGGTTTTTTATTTGGTTTGGCCATCCAAATGGGTGTTTGCTGATTCCAAAGCCTCTATGAGTGAAGCTAAGGAAAAAGGAACCTCCTTGGTTTAGGCCTCCAAAAGAAGGGAAAGTGACTTCACCACCTCGGTAGATGGAAGTGGGGGAAAATTAGGTATGTTGGATGATAGGTGAATCAAGGACCATATTGATCATGTGGATATCCTAAGAATATTCAGCGTTTTGTGTCCTCAACTTTTATAGGGGCATGGTTGGGAAAAGGTTTCCTAAAGATGTCAAGAGATTGATTTTGAGGGGTATTGGGATTATCCAACATGAGTTCCCCTTTGTCAATAATACTCTAAACAACATTCTTGAAAGTATTACATCAGTTGGTCATGTCTAATTACCCAATGAAAAGCATAAAGGTCATTTTCATTGTACCAAGTAGGTGCTAGATGATAATAATAACACTATTGGGGAGGTTTGATGGGTGGAAGTTGTATAAGGTTAGCTTTTATTAGCTTTTCCAGAACTAAGATATAAGATTCTCCAAGTGGAGTGAATTATTTTTGGTTGCTTCAGTTTGGGTTCCTTGTATTTTTCTTGGAGGTAATGGGAGAATTTTATTGATTGACATTAGGTAGAGGGGTAGTTTTAAGGTTGATGGCATTCGTGGTTCCCCTAGTCTTGGTTTTGGTATTGGCTTGGTTTCCTAGTTTGGAGGAAGAGGTTTCATTGGTCTTGAAGGTAGAGTTCTTGTTATGTAACTTTAGTTTACCCTCATTTATGGCCTAGTTTTATATCTTACATGCCGTGGTAAAATCCTCATCCAAAGTTTTGAATATTTGGACATGTAGTGTAGAAGATATATGTTTGGTGTAGGCTTGAGTGAAAAGTTCTATAATTTTAGTTTGAGGCAGGGGAAACGAATGTTGATTAATCAAGCTTCTCCAACAAGTTAAAAAAGTTGCAATGGACTCATCATCAAATTGCTTAATATAATAGAGGTCCATGATAGAGACCTTCTTGGAAATGTCAATGGAAAAGTGATCTAAAAATACTTGTTTTAGTTGGGTGAAAGAAAAGATGGAATGTTTGGTGAGGGCACTATACCAGTTGAGTGTTGGGCTAGATAAAGACATGGGGAAGGTTCAAAGGAGAAGGGCGTCATCATAAGCAATCATGTATCATGCATGCCTAAAATCCCTAAGGTGTTATTGGGGGTCATCTTTGATTTGAAATTTGGTAAATTTAGGAAGCTCCCATTGAGGAGGGTAAGGTCTGATTAGGATAGAAATATAAATAGGTTCATTACAAATATGATCATAAGATAGGATGTTATGAGACCCTAAAATGGATAACTCAAGGTTGGTCATCTTGTCCATGATCATTTTCATTACATCATTTTGAGGTGGTGCACCAAAAGGATTATAAGGTTGATATTGTGGTTGAGGTTGGATAGCATATTGGTAATTTTTTAGCGGTTGAGAGGCTACCACATATTGGAATGTGGATGCAAGAGGTTGGATAGGGTAGGTGGATGATGGCGGTTGGGTAGTGGGTACATACCCTTGTGGGTTAGGTATGTATCCTAGATTGGGTGTAATGGGTAACTATTGAGGAGTCTCTATGGATTGGGCTTGGGTGGTATTTGGATTGGTGACAAGAGGTGAGGTAGTGACCTTTGTGATAATGAGTGGTGAAGTAGAAGGAATAGATACCCCTAAGCTTGGTAAAGGGGTATTGACCAATGGGTTAGGTTTGATAGAGGGGAGGTTGGTAGTTCCAATGGTGGGTTCTCCATCAACAAGTGGATCATGATGAGTCAATGGTTGGGTTGTCCCCAAGGTAGAGGAGTCACTAGTAGTGTTGGAAGGTATAAGGGTAATAATTGGTTGGATAGGTTAGTTTTCAGTTGTAGCATTAAAGGGGTTAATAGATGAAGATGCCTAAGTGGTTAAAGGTTGGGTGGTGATCATGGTAATAGGGATACCCTTCATAAGGTGGGATGGCATGCCATAAGGAGGATCTTGAGGTGGAGTTGAAACCAAGATATGGTGAGAAGAGGTGTTAAGATAGTGTTGAAGGGCAACTAGATTATTGTCTAGAAAAGTGGTAAAATACATGTCTCCTTGGGGAAATAACTGATGGAAAATAGGGATTTCCAATGGATGAGGTGAATCTTCTGCCTTAGAGGCATACTCCATAGATGAGGAGGTAGAAGATATTGATTTAAGTGATGGGTTTTATTCTACTAGGTCTCTTCACTATTGATGAGTGAGAACCATGCAATAAAAAGGGTAGAGAAAATAAGAACAAACTCACCACTCAAAAAAGAGGAATATAATAAAATGATCGAGGCAATCAAGACACACACTATGAAGTATGTTAAGCCTAGAGGTTATTTTTGATCTCACTTCTGGCTAATGCCTTAGTTTATGAGAATATATGATAGAAGTTGGATTGTAGATCATGTACTATAGAAGTAGTCTATGGTTGGTTTTAGGTTGTTTAGGTGCTCAAAAGAATCTATATTGGAATCAATACATGTCTTGGTATTGGAGCCTACCCCCTCCCTTCACAGTCATGTAGTGATAAGGGTGTTGGGTGCTTAGCCAATATATATTGATATATATAATTTATACTCAATCAGAAAGCTGAGTTACTTCTCCCCTTGGTAATGACTTCCAAGTAGGATTATTGAGAATGGGTAAGGTGACTGCTAGGTGATGAAATCCAAGTCAGGCCTTATCTCAAATTGTTTTTATGTTTGATTAATGAAAGTGGTTTGGCTAGTGTGTCTAACAAAGTTAATGCTAAGATAAGATTATTGTGCTTTAATTCAAAGTAAACTAATGTTAAAAGTAAGCAATGAATGTAGTTGATTTTAAGCCCAAAAGAAATTTTAGTTTCAATAATAAGTAAAGATAGAGAGGAGAGCATATAAATGCAAATAAAATGTGAGTAAAGACTCTAGGTCCCACTGAGCATGCCATAATGTTTCATGTAAATTTTCACTTAAGTTTGAAAGAAAGAGAGAAAAGAAACTTGATATAGGTATGGTTGTAAAACCTTTTTAGTTTCACATGCATTGAACCTGAAGATTATGAAGAGATCTTCTTTGTCTTGGGAGGATTACCAATAGATAAGAAAGCACTAAATCAAACTTGTTTTTTAGACAGATAGTTGGGTGGATTACCTAGCAATAGCTAGATCCTAAAAGTGAGATCTTCCTTAGGGGCTGTCAATCCACAAATTTCAAATAGTCAAGTTGATAAAGTGGAAAGAAGGTACTTGCATCAATAATCAAAAGGTATTGAAATGATTACAAGAAAGCTTTATAAAAAAATAGACTAGGAATGATCGAATTAGTGATAAACTAATTAATACTCGTGCTAACAGGTTAGGGCATGCTTCAAAAAATCTGAAAGGGGTCTGTGAGTGGTCAAAAACACTAAAAAGTGGATTTGATTTGGTGTGGGTGGGTGGAATCATCTTGATGGTTTTTATACCACAGGTGAACATTAGCAGTTGGGGTAACCTTCAACGATTATACCTGACCATCGGTGGTTGGGGTCCAACCATCAATGGTTGACTGTGTATTTCTAGGTTTGATCACCAGAAGATGATGGGATTTCACAAATAAATTATGGGAATTGGGCAAGGGATAGACTGATTATGAAATGGAAAAAAAGCATGTGAATATTGACAAATAAGCACTTGTCTTACTAGAAGTTGGTTGAGCGGGTGGTTGATGCAGTTAGCCTATTAGTGGAATCTAACTTGATTCTAGCAAAGTAACGGTACCCAAAATATTGATTGAGAGATAATGGTGAGTTGGCTCTCAATAAGATGGTTGATAATGTTGATGATGTTGATTGATGTGATTAACCTATAAAATAAAACTCCTATGTGTATGATCTCCTAATAATTATTATAGATGGATTTGACCTCCCATACCTCTCTCTTATAGGCATAATTAAGAGGTGGAAGTGAAGGTATAACTGCGTCATCTAATATAATTTGTGCATGCAAAGTCTTGTAACACAAATTAGATAAGTTATATTTAGAAAAGGGTTGAAATAGCTTGCATGCTCTTAGTGAGAAGGTGGATCCTAATCATTTATGGTCAAGGGTCCCTAATGCTAACCATCGATGGTCACCCTGACCTTAATGGTCAAGGTCCACAAGGATAGGGTCCTGAAGGCTAGGGTTATTTAGTTAGGTAAATTTGAGTAAAAATTGGTTGGTTTAATCTGATAGGTGTAGGTTTATCCCAAGGGGGACCTAGGGTATGTCCAAGGGTATCTATGACATTCAGAATCATAGGTGTGCGTATTTTTGGTGTCTACACCAAGTTTGGGTCCTAGGTGGAGATGGAGATTATAGTATTTTATATAATTTATTCTTTAATTTAATAAAATTATTTGTCTAAACTATTGATCATAAGTATCCATTCTAAATTTCATTAAACTTGGTTTCTCATTTTCAAATGAAGTGGTGGTAAAATCAAGAAAGTGTTCTTTAAACTAGTTATTGGCAAAAGTATATGTATGCATATGTTGGACTTAGTCTCAAAAAGAACATATTTTTTAAGGGGAGATTCTAATAATAGTTATCCTTAGTGTAAGTTTAATATTGTCATCTGACTCTTGGATTATGGTACTTTAGACTAATAATTCTCAATAATACAGCACATTATAGACATGTATTGTGAATGTGAGATATTACTTATAAACATACCTTTGTTTCAATTGATTCCCAATTTGTTTCTATAATTGTTATTCCATACCAAAGCCCATGATCACATTTTATACTCTTTTTTTGCATGATTAGACAAATTTATAACTTTCAACCACTTACACTGACCATCGATGGTCAAGGTCCACAAGGATAGGGTCCTGAAGGCCAGGGTTATTTAGTTAGGTAAAATTGAGTGAAAATTGGTTGGTTTAATCTTGATAGGTGTAATTTTATCCCAAGGGGGACCTAGGGTATGTCCAATGGTATCTTTAACATTCAGAATCATAGGTGTGCATATTTTTGGTGTCTACACCAAGTTTGGGTCCTAGGTGGAGATGGAGATTATAGTATTTTATCTATTTTATTCTTGATTTAAGAAAATTATTTGTCTTAACTATTGATGATAAGTATCCATTCTAAATTTCATGAAACTTGGTTTCTCATTTTCAAATAAAGTGGTGGTAAAATCAAGAAAGTGCTCTTAAAACTAGTTATTGGCAAAAGTATTGTATGCATATGTTTGTATATGTTGGACTTAGTCTCAAAAAGAACATATTTTTTAAGGGGAGATTCTAATAATAGTTATCCTTAGTGTAAGTTTAATATTTTCATCTAACTCTTGGATTATGATACTTTAGACTAATAATTCTCAATAATACAACACATTATATACATGTATTGTGAATGTGTGATATTACTTATAAACATACCTTTATTTCAATTTATTCCCAGCTTGTTTCTATAATTCTTATTCCATACCAAAGCCCATGATCACATTTTATACTCTTTTTTTGCATGAGTAGACAAATTTATAACTTTAAACCACTTTCTTAAGATGGACATATCACACACACACACACACACACATTCATGATTCTCATAATTTTTTATGTACCTAGTGCCATTCCTTTTATAGTCCACATTTGAAGCATGACCCATGGAGTAACAAAATAATGGTCCTTATTACTCTGTGTATATTTTCTTTCTTTCTTGTTATAGTAAGAATGTTGGTTTGTAAGCATGGAAGTGATTACAAATAATCATATTATATTGGAGGATGACCATATTTCCATTATAGTCCAACCTAATTAAAATAAGAATGAGTGTTGTGAATATCTTGTGTATGCTTAGACGATTTTAGTTTCCCTTAATAGTGTACATTATGTGAATTCAATTTGGAATGCCTTGATTATAATGGCATATCTTTTTTTTTAGATTTATTTGTTAACTTTTAAAGGTTCCTTATACATTTCATTACTCTTCCTTGTATCGTATCATATTTTAGAGTTTTAAACCCTATTTTGGAATTAAGGTTTATGGGGGAATATGCTATTCAAGATTAAGATAACATGTTCCTGAAACCATGCCAATTAAATAATTTAGTTTATGATATTCAATTTTAGTGTTGAATTATGAAAATACTAAACATAGAATATACAATGTTGAATACTATTTTGATTACACAATCATAAAGAATAAATAAAGCTTAGATTATACAATGATGCAAGGATAGATATGAGATGTACTAGTGTGGAAACAAGTTATATGATGTTCACTAAATAGTCTTTAGATTCTATAAATATTCTTTTTGACTATTTAGACACTTTTATCACCATGCAGACACTTGTGTCAATGTTACTATCTAAATCTTGTAATAATTATCTTATACAAAATATTTATTATATCAATATAAAACCATTTGGCTCATTCTAGGTTTTCTATCACCTTTCATTTGATGTATCTAGATCTCACACACAGGTTGTTGAAGACTATTTTTAGTGCAAACCCTATCTCTCCACCTTAGGTTAGTTTGCATTGTTAAAAATACGTTAGTGGGTTCACGGTGTTAAGCAAACCCCAAATACCCCTAGGTAAATGAGTGTTTCCTACATATCCAATACTCCAAAGAGGGCCTCAGACTAATGTATTTCTCCCCTATGTGTGTGAATGTGTGTGTACAAGGATGCAATATACTATATGACAATGCATGTAGTGATTTATCTTGCTACTTGAAAAATATGACTAATTCAGACCTATAATATGATCTATCATATGCTTTATATGAAAATAGGGATAAATATATCAGAATATCTTAGTTGTGTAATTCGCTGATTGAGATTGAAGGTGTGATTGTATGGTAATTACTAGATGTCCAAATGAATTGGATTTTAACTTGTATTTACACTAGCTCTTTTGAAATGATTCTCATAAAAGGATTAATGTCATCATTAGTCCAACCTATATACTTTGAAATATTTTCAAATTCGAATGTAATTATCTAGGATGGAAGAAATTTGAGGTTTTGTAATTGACTTTGATGAATTTATATCATAGTTTGGGAATTTTATGGTTACAAATGATCTAAATAATCATAATAGTCAGGGTTAGACTAATAAGTAATTAATTAGACCTAGTGAGGTAGTGAATCAAGCCTTTTGGCTATGAGGAAGCTCAAACTAAAGGGTAGAGGCTTGATATATATTTTTCAAGTGTACAAGACTAGTTTAATATATAAATCCATATTTAAGCATCTATTATAGCTTCTAGGCACATCAAGAGGAGTGTTCAAAAAATAATGTTACTCTAATTTATTCATCAAAGAAAATTATTTTATGAGATGAGGATGTAACACCCCACCCTTTCAAGATTATTTTTATGTTTAATTTTAGTAATAATGAAGATAAATTTTTGTTCAATTATGTGTGATTAGTGTTTGCTACACTAGTTGATTAGGGTACACCTTATAATATATATTTAGTGGTCCTAAATAAATACAATACCCATACAAAATATCTATATTCATGAATAATATTAGAATATTTTATAATCAAATCATATCCTTAGTAGTAGATATGAATTATTGAATATAAATTTTATTAGCATTAATAAACTGATTTAAATCTATTTTCTAGAGAGCCCAAATCCTTAGTTTTTATAAAATATTCAATTAATCTAGTGAACCATTGCTTAAGCTTGATTTAATTTGTATTTTCATGTTATCAATTCACTTAATGATCATTTTATTATCTCTTGACTTTGGGTATGAACTTAATGAAATATTTTAAAATTTGAGTTGATTTTTAGTATGGATTTACAATATTTATATGAGAACACATTACTACTCAAATGAGTAATATGTGTGGATGAATATCTAATGTGAATACTATAAGTTTAGTATATTATAAGAATCACAACAATGAACCATTGGGTTCATAATCTACTAGTATCTCCAATACTCAAACCATATGTAAGGGCTTTAATAAATATTTTGGCTTGGCCTTTTGAAATAGGAATTCAATGGTGTTATCATTTTATCATTGACTAACTTGTAGCCCATCCTTTATTCAAACATTAAAGTCATAAAAATACTTAACTCAACTCCCATGTGTACTTTAAGATAAATAGGGTAGAGTCACAATGAGTATAGCTACCATTCCAAAAAAATTAGTCTTTAGCCTCTTTACCTATTGGCAATAATTTTAGCCTTAATAAGTTATTTTAATAATGAATTTGTATCTAATTATCTATTTCAAACATTAATTATTGCATCTAAAATTACATTAACAAAGTAAACTAATGTAAGTGGTACAGATAAGTTATCATTTAAAAATGGGTCAACTTTGAAATCTAAATAGATTCATGCCCTATTTGTGTTGCAATGGTTTAATGGAAAGCATTGTCATTTGAATGAATTATTGAGATAAATTTTAAAGTGTTAGAGAGTAGCTTAATGTTATGAGTAATTTTGAGAAGTTTTTTAATAAATTTTAAGTGAGTTAATAAATCATTGTTAAAAGTTTCCACTAAAGGATTATATGTAATCTTGGCAAAAAAAAAATTAATAAATTGATAGAAGTCACCTTTGTAAACTATGTTATAGAAAATTGAATTTATTGATAGTATCAATGTAAAATGTATGCACTATGAATTGGTGGATAAAATGTGTTATTAATAATGTGATATATTATAATAGGTTAGATAGTCCAAAAATACAAAATGAATAGTTGATGTTTGATAAAATTTTAGTTTTGGGTGGTGCCTTACAAATCATCTCTTTCCCATAATTGTAATACATGTACAAATAGCTACCTAGTAGAGTTTGTTTCTTTACTTGACTTCTCATAAATTTATTTTGAAATGAAATTGATTTTTTGGTGTGAACTCTTCATATTTGGGCATTTACATTGGCATTTTATGATTATAATTGCATTTGTATTATGTTTAAAATAAAGAATGTTTAGACTGAGATTGGTATAAATTTTAATTTCATTAGGTATTGGCATTTGTGTTGACATTGGCCTTGGTAATTTGCATTGGCATTATATGATCATAAAATTGACCTTGATTATGGCAAATTGAAAATGTGTTTCAAATTGCCTTTCAAAAGGTTAAAGAATATGAGTGAAAAAACATCTTAGCTAGTAGTTGAAAACTAAATATGTTAAGAATTACCTAAGTAGTTGTAAATTAATTAATTGTTAATTTTTTCATTAAATTATTGAGAGAATACTAATTGAATTTAAGGTGCATAAAAGTAAAATAAAAGGAATTAGTACTGAAGTGTCGAATTAGTATCACTTCACCATTATAAGATGCAAATAAAATGTATCATGTCACAAATTATAAAACCTTGATCCTACTATGTAGATATGTGCATGTTTTACCTTCATTTTGATTGATGGGTAATACTAATCTAATTAGGATAAATATTTGAAATAGAATTCAGATTATAAGATGTGGAATTCAAGCATACAAGATGAATGTAAATGATTGACTATTGATTCTTCTAATTTGATAATGGCATGTGCTAAATATTTAAAGTATTAAATATTTAAGAATACTTTGAATTTTTTTTTAACTCTTTGACTGTGACTTTGTTCTAGAATTAGAAATCAAGGATAAACATGCCTATGGTATTCTTGGTTCAAGAACTAATCTATTTCTTTCTCTGGGTTAGTTCTGCATGATCGAGTCAATATCGTAGGTTGATACTAACTTGTTGGTTATAACTATATTGTATGGAAATTAAGCACAATGACTATATGGTCACCTTTGACTATATTTTCATGTTCTTTTTTGTGATCCTAAACATTAACGACACACACAGATCCAAAATTCATCTTCATTTTCCTTGAAACCCTAGATATGCTTGTGAGGGTGAAAAACCTACAAAAATGGGGAAATATAATGGGTTGAGATGACACTGATCACCTTCATTTGATTATTGGTTGATACCTACTACTTAATACTCCAAGGAGGGGAATCAAACCACACACAATTCTCCCACCTAGTTTGTTTTTGAAATTGTGTTTATTCGTTATGTTAATGCAATTAATAATTAGTTTCAGTACTTAAAAATTCTTGTTTTAACTTAGATTTTGAGTGTTTCAAAATTATCTTATGATTTCCCCTAGTAAATAATCTATAAATTGGGAAGAATATGGAATATTTGCTCAATATTTAATAGTGTATAAATGTGCAATAGGTAGATGGAATATGGATTTGAAATGATGCCTTGATTTGTTTATATATAGATCTATTTGAATAATTATTCACACCATTGACATGATAGAATTATAGGTCAACCATAATGATGGGTTTGATTTTATAAAATAGTTGTTGTTAGGAGTGGGTGGTTTTAAGTAGCGTAGGTCATTATCAATTGGAGGTAACAACTATAACCTTCAAAATTGTCCTATGTATAGGTGGACTACTCTTAAAGTCTAGAGATGTTTGTGCAGGACATGTAGCTAGTTTGAAATAAACATTGAGGTTCTTATAGGTGTATAACAATAGAATTAAGACCTCATTTGGGTGCTCAAGTCATGTGGTAAATTTTTATCAAGCTTACCCTTGTCAAGTACCAAAGAATGGGTTTTAGCATATATAGTAGGCATCTTAGATAAATGAGGATGTGACCTAGGAATATGATTATTATGGTTTGATGATAAGTAAACCTTCTTTTAAACATATAACTCATCAGTGACATATATAGTCCCTTTAAAAAGATTAAAGAAGAAGTATGATTTGAAGTGATTATTTTTACCATTGAAAATTTTGGTGCTTATAGTGTTATTATCATGTGTAAAGAATAAAAATTATGGAGTTTCTATCCTAATATAAAATATCACCTTTCCTATGCATGTGAGTTCCTTAATTGATTTTGTCTTATGTATGTTAAGTGTAGTCTACCTAGTCGATGAATGCATTTATTGCATTTGTATGCATGTATATAAAATGTTAATAGATGTGATAATGAGATGTAGAAGGTTTTTTTAAGTGGATTTGTTGTGCCCAACCCCACCCAAGTTCTAATCTCACAGGGTATTTTTAGGCCAAATCTGGTTGTTTGATTTGACTAGTGGTTTCAATGATTAGTGGTGACCATTTGTGTTAGTTTAATTATTTTTTAGGACTGGTCCCCTTTTTTACCCCAGCTCTAGTTTGTAGATTCGATCAAAAGTAATCATCAATAAAAAAATGTTAATAGATGTATTGATAATTAGAAAGATTCCATATACCCTAAAAATAAGAATAATTATGATCCATTGTATTCTTTAACAACTTTGTGTGATACTTATGGCTTGAAATTCATGAAATATGGTGTTTTGAGACTAGTAGAATAATGAGTAATTATTATGTGATATTATTTTAAAATCAATGTATATTGCATTATGTTATAGCATGTGCATGGGTAATCCACATGTTTCTCTTACATTGATGAAATCATATCAAGAATAATTATTAAAAGGATATTATATATGATGGGTAAAGGCTTTTTCCTCACTTGGTATTTTCTTAAGCATGAAAAAAATAAAAACAAAATAAATCCTAGGATAAATACATAAAATGAAAAAAATTAAACTAATTTTGCATCTAGAGCATGAAACAACAAAACAAGTGGTAATTTCCTAGGTTTTTGGACATCATGTATTATTTGATGGGGTTATTGAGGACATTGTAGAAACTTGAACCAAGTTGAATAAATTGAAGACTTCTTTGTAAATTATTAGTGTTTCAGGAACTCATGTTTGTAGTCTAGCTATTGCTAAGGTATATAGTTCTCAAATCTTTTCTTGTGGATTGGTGTATATTAATCCACAATGATTAATCATAGACACCAAAATATTTTCCATTAATGCATATTGATATCAATTATATGTGTGTATTTTTTATTATGTGTGTATACTTGAGTAATGTCTCTACATGTTGGTATCCACACATATGGATTGGATGTTGAGAAAATAAATAAAGAAAAGAAACCTAATTTTACTCTTTTTGGGGGTGTAGGTTTATAGGAATACAAAATATAAAGGATTCATTAAATATTTTTGAGAAGAGAATAGGTATTACATTGTTATAAGGTAGAGTTTAATTTAGTATAGAGTATTTGATTCAGAAGAAATAAGAATAGTTGGTAAGAGTTTTCCAATTTTGCATTAAGAAAAATTCAAGCAATTGAAGATTCTAATAGTGAGGTTGTAAGACATATAGGTGTAGTATAGGTAGTGAAAACTTGTGTGTTACATAGATAGTGATCAGAGTAACACCAACATGGTTTAATATGGTAGGAGGAGGGTCTAATAATACTCATATCTAAGTAACAGTCTAAGAGGAGAAGTTTCTAAAGGATACATAAATAATAATTCCAATGGTCTTAGTTCCTGTAGAAGAGGAGGTTGATATTAAAGTGGTCATGATTCAAGATCAGGAGGTGTTCTAATATATATATAAGTATGATAGGTTGAAAAGGGACACATGTACCAATCATAGTGGTGACATATGAGCCATCCTAGTTATTAGTGATGCATTATAGTAATATTGAGCATGTGGTATGCCACTAGAAGGATTTTGATATTGCATGGAGGGCCAAGAATATGAAAGAATCGATATGGAAGAATAAAATATTTTAAGCTACATTGATTTGGTGTAGAAAAAATATATATTCTAAAATTGATCTTACTAGAGTACATGTTGATTGTCATGAGGTCAAGAGAGGCTTCCTAGATAATTTTGAGTACCCTAAGCTTGAGCACAATAACAATTTGTCCTTAAATAAGATATATAATCTCATAAGAGAGTATGTGTGGTCATATGATCAAAGGTTTAATTATTTTTTGGAATACTATGATGACACTACAAACATGGGCAATAGCTTATAATTGAATGATTGTACACATATTTTAAATTTACAATAGAATCAATAATTAATTCAATTATAGTCAAAACTATCAATTTTATTTTCCTAATAAAATCCAACCCTCTAGCCAAGAGAACACCATACTCAAGGAATGAAATAGATCACATAGATTGTATGCCACCAACTACAATACTTTGCACAAATATTTTTCTTATGTGTACTTGATAGCTATATTCTCTTCAATCATGCTCTGGGTAAATGTACGTAGCTCCAATACACCACAATAAATCATCATACATTTAAACAAGACCATCAAAATCATATTTTTTTAAAGTACTTTCAATAGTTAGACATAAACTAATAGGAAAAAATACACTCAAAGCACAACTTGGGACACCTATGATTACATCAATCATGATGATGGTCAAGTAAAAATAAGTAATTATATTCATTTTAGAATTTTATTTATCACATTTTAATTCTTTACATTTAGATTCAACATTTAATTATTTTTATTTTTTTCTTTCTAAATGTATCTTAACTTGTTTTACAAGTGTAAAAGCTAAATACCTTAATAAGACAAATGTATACATCAATAATAATTATAGACTTGTTTGCATTGTCATTTTGGCACACTGGCCTCCCATAAAATGACATATCGTATGGGTGGGTCACGGTCAAGCTAAGATCAAAACTAATGACTCATATTGTTAGAAAGTTTCAAATACCTTAGATTACCTTTTAAGCCCATACTATGACTCCTCAAATGTTTAACTCCATACAATCCCCCAATTTTCCATTCTTATCTATTCCTTTATAACAATTACACCCCCCCCAAAATCAAGGTGAATTATTCTCACTTTCTTGAACACATATCCTAGTCCCTTCTTACCCTTATCCCATCCTACCTAGTTTGATCATGGCCAAAATAATCACCCTTACATATTTTTAGTTGTTTGTAAGGGTATAAGTGGGAAACCACTAACAATTACAATTGGGAATTTCATAGCAACATGATCTAAAACTCAAATATATTTCTCTCTCATTACATATGCTCATATGATTCTCCCAATCAAACCCTTAATGGTCTTATCAAACAACTTTTTTAAATCTAGTTTATATTTACAAGATAGGCCTTCTCATGACATAAATAATGTCAGACATTCCTTGTTGCTAGAAATCCTTATATGTCTAAATATTTTCTTTCTTTTCTTTGCTCCAATAAATTCTCACATCGACACCTCAATGGAATGCCAATGCACCAAACTCTATTTAGATATATACATTATTGACAAGAATATTTCATTTAGATTACATAGTATATGTTTACATATTTACATGCTTGTCCTAAAATTTTAAAAGTTATTGAAGTCACATAACACATCAAGATGAGATATAATTTCTACATACTCATTCCATTAAAATTTCAAGCTTGTTTCTAACCCTACTCCTTAATTATGACTTTTGAGTATTATTGAGGTAGATATATTTTGAAATTATATAAATAGACTTTTATTGTCCTCAACATAGCTTATGGAGCTTTTAGTTTATTTGTTTATTTGTATACAATTTACACTTTTACTTCCTATGTTTCAATTTTTCCCATGTTTACTAATGTTCATCCAATACTTAGTCATTTTTAACATGGTTGGACAACCAGATCATATGTATACAATTACACCTTGTGGACTCATTTATGTGCATATTTTTTACATCCAACCAATACTTAACTTGTTTTCAACATGGTCAGAAAACCAAATCATATGTATACATTTACACCTTGTGGATACATTTATGTGCATCTTGTTCATATCCAACCAACACTTAAACCATCTTTTGATGTCACCCAAATCGATATAGAGATGAAATTTTACACTATTATTGACTATATATTTTGAAAAAAAAAATGTCCTTACCAACCTTTGACCAACATAGTTATTTCCTTTGTGGTTTTTCGACTAAGACTATTTACATGGTTTTATACATGTATTCCATGCATCTTTGGCTAGTGTTTTTAATCCCACAAACCAAAACTTTGTCATCTTCTAAAACTTCATCAATCTTATAATCTCTAATCATAACATATGAAAATAATCCCCATAATTTATTGCCTTTACTAATCTCATTTGCACATAAAATATGAACATGTGATGATCACCCCTATGATGTGGTATAAGTTCGTCATTTTTTTATAAGAGTGTTTTCCATGTTCCCACATTCATGCAATTCAATCATTGACCTTGAAACACATTACAAGTTAGAGAAAATATGTTGGAATTTGAATTTACTATACACTACAACACATCCAATGTGCCAATGATCATTTTTCCTACCTTTCTTTTATTGAGGATTGAATATGTGTTTTTTGTCATGATTTAAAACATCTTTATTGATAAAGATACATTTAGTGAAAACTAAACAAAACCATGTTTTCATGAGATTCAAACTTATCAACCTAGGAGTAAATGGTGATTAATTGTGACTATAAACACACATTGTGGATAAGATGATTTATTCAAATCATATTTTTTCTTAACGCATGGACTCAAAGTTACTTGTTGAAAATTGGTGCAAAAATATGGATCAAAGATGTTTTATTCACTTAAAAAAACTAATATTAATTTACTATATACTAAGATGGTTGAAATTCCTAAGTATCAACATGAACATGGGAAATAATCAAGTAATGATTGCATCGAAACTTCTTATTCTAAGATCCTATAAAATTTTGTTATTCTAAATGATAAATCATGATGCTTCATGTGGTCACAACTGCATGACAAAGACATTGATTCAAGATACTTCACCAAGCATTCCATGTTCCTCTTAGGGAGTAAGCCTCCTCAAAGATCATACCTTTTATTCTTTTTAGTGATTTTTATTGTGATATTTTACATTTCACTTATCCTAATTGAGTTTCACTTGTATTCCCACACCCTAGTTATCACTATTACTGAACCAACCAAAGTTCTGCATTTGGTCAATCAGAGGAGAGTCCACTCAATGTTGATTTGAATTTTGTTTGGGTTTTTCATTTGGATGATGATTTTGGGATCAATTATATAGTTTATGATCCTTTGAATTATTATATGGCATTCCCTAACCCTCATGAGCTTAATTATATTGAGTAATCATGATGTGGGCATTGAATTGGGGATAGACAACACATGGGTCATTACTAGATATGGCTGAGTAAGTTGAGAAGATTGCAAGGATGATGATTATAATGATCATGATTATGATTATAATTATGATGGTGGTGGTGGTGGTGGTGATGTCATTGATGGTGATTATGGGTTTAATTACTATTTCAATATTTTTATTCTTACATCAACAATGAAGATCATCTTATTAACCTTCCAAATTTGAAAAAAAGGAACCTTAATTGTGTATTCAATTAATGGATTACATTTGAAATTAAATGGGTAGGTCTTTTTCAGTGGCCCACCATAACATATTAAATATGACGTGATGACATGGAGAGATATTATAAGTAAATTATAGTTCTCTAGGTGGACATTACATATAACATTGCTTGAAAAATGTGAGAATCACACTGGTTGGATATTTATGATAAGAAAAATGGGAAAGAATTGTAGCTTATAAGTTGAAATATATGAGTTTATTAAGTGAAAACTAAGGCACTCCATCATTAAATTTAAGTAATTATTTGTAAAATAATTACAACCATGGGGAACCAACATTACCATATCATGATGAAGGAATTTGATTTTAAAAAATGAATAATCTTAAAGGACTAGATAAACATTTTTTTGCACTAAAAAAATGGAAAGGACTAAAAGAGTCATAAAATAAGGAAAATATTTTTGATAATTTCATCCACAATTGGAGTAGTAAGAGATTTAAAATCAAGCAACAAGAGGTAAATTATTGGAATGGAAAAAGTAATTGTACAACAATTTGTGGATCCAACTAGATATAATGTAGACAATTTGAAAGTAAAGAATGATGATGTTTTTACAAAACTAAAGTGTCAAATAAAATATTCTACTTGGGTTTGGTAGCAGTTAGATGCAGATAAGGCAATGCATGAGTATTCCAAGCCAATGATCACTACATA
The DNA here is from genome assembly GCA_037957365.1 of Torreya grandis. Classification (NCBI taxonomy): domain Eukaryota; kingdom Viridiplantae; phylum Streptophyta; class Pinopsida; order Cupressales; family Taxaceae; genus Torreya; species Torreya grandis. The sequence continues at coordinate 519,597 of JARHVA010000438.1, read as the reverse complement.
AAGCAACAAAGTGAAAGGAGAATAGAAAACTAGTTAAGGGGTGGTGAAGCACCTAATAGTTAGTCTTGATGGTGAATGTCAAAGTGAAAAAATGATGTGTGGCTATTTATGACTGACTCTTAAAAATCAATAGCTTCTAAAAATGTAATACCTAATATTGAATAACCATCATAGTTACATGTGACCACTTCCACCCAAGCTACCCCTAAACTTGTCTTAGAAGTTCCCCACATACTATGTTACCCTCCAAAAAAATACTTGAGATTTGAAAAGGATAAGATTAGTTGTCAAATGATTAATCCAATGAAAAAATCCTTTGCTCGACTCACATGTCAATTACCACCCACATGTTATGGGAACTCTCTTGGTAATTATTCCCAATTGTATTACTAAATGTATTTTATATAATGTATTAATGCCTTTTGATGTATGAGGAAGTGTCAATTTTTTTTCCTATTTTTAGGCTATACATAGTTGTTTCAATTTTCTATGTCCTTTATATGGAATATAAAGCATTATTCCTACATTTTCATTTATTGCCTTTCTTATTGCATCCTATTCTTGGAAACCATTCAAAATACTCATTTTTTAACTTTTTTTAATCCATATCAATGCATAAAACCTTCTTACATGGTTCATCTATACTTTTCAAATTAAAAATTAGAAATTTGCCTCCAAATGTGATTGTACAACCATCCATAATACTTAATATCTTTCCTCATCTATTTGAGACATTTTCAATAAGATATTTTTTCTTTAAAAAAGCATATGTATATCCAATTGGATAAAATCGTAGTTTGATGAGCTCCTTTAGATACTCCATATGGTCACAATTAGTTCCTGGATCAATATTAAAATATCTACATGTGTTTTTCAGGTCATTTCAAGGCATGAACAAACATTTTCAAATGTGAAAAATATATTATATATTCATTGGTGAATCCATGAATCTTAGATTATAATTCAAACAACTTCAACTAACTATAGGTGTTCCATATCAAATTGAACCCTACAAGTTTGATTTCCACACAAAACATCTCCTTTGGATGATTTCACATCTCAATTTATTTATTTATTATTTTTTTCTTTCTCAATATTTAACTATTAGTGACATATTTTACCCATCCCAACCATGTTTGGTACTAGTTTGTTAATTAAGTTGGCCAAACTAGCTTTTAAAGTGACAAAATTGGCTAAATTTGCCTATAATCTTAAAAATATTTTTTTGCTATAAAGTTTCCAAGATGATCTTTCCAACTAGTTCCAAATTTTAGTTTGTATGACTTGAATTCTCCTTTCCCATTACCTTTTCCATGTTAGGACTAGAAATACACATAATGTTCCAAAATTGGTGTTGCAATTGTACAACTTATAAAGGATACAATTCAGTACACAAATACATGTGTTCAAAGTGTGTGGATTAAAATGAATAACAAACAAAAACACATAAGATTCAAATAGATGAACAAAACCTTATTAGATTTACATTCCCAATTTTATCACTAACAATGCAAATACTATAAGATCTAGATCAGAACCAAATCAAATAATGAAAATGGATTTACAAGTCTAGATTCACACATAACACACTCAAAAAATGAATCAACTAATCAATCAATTGGTTATAAATGAATTAGGGTTGCAAAGGACACTTGATAACTCAAGGGAACTTAAGGATATACAAAACAATCCCATTCCTTAATTTAATGCAAAGCTATGGGACTGAAAATGTGATCTATGACTTACACATGTAATGCATAAATGATGAATAATTTTTGTATGATTTACACTTAAGAACTCATAATTATCAATAAAATAGGGTAAGCAAAAGTTTTTATATTAAAATAAATTGATCAAATTAGTCTTTCTAATCATGCATTGTCCATTGGGCAAACACAAATGAATTGCACAACTACATAAACATGTAGTGAATTCTATATTGTGTAAGGCCTACATGTTCTTAAATAAACATTCACAATGACATGAAGTAAATGTGAAAAAACATTGGATATTCCACTCCCAAATTAGTCCCATAATATGCTAAGAATTTTTCTCACAATACACTTGAGTGACCCCAAAAGTGAATGAACCTATAGAAATAAATCAACTCAAGGATTTTATAATATTGTTACAATAGGATTACACAGTGGATTAAAACTCAAAAAAAAATAGTTTATTTAAAATTCATCATGTTAGTGCCCAAAATTGTACTAGATTAATTGGGCCACTGTCAGTAAAATTCCCATGTCCAAACTGAATGAGTGTCAACATTTTGGTTGCTTGCCTCAATCTTTCAAAAAATCAGAATACATGTTCATGATTAATCATGTACATGTATTTGCTTTGGCCAAGTGGTAAGTGTTCTTTCACTCCTTGTCGAATTCCTGAGGGGTACTTTCTAAAGATAGAAGTTACTCTCAATAGTTCTGAAGGAATTGTGAAATGTTGATTGAATATCCCATGATAGGAAAATTCATGGTGAAAAGATAAGGGTATGACCAAGCCTTTCTCTATACTTGGATTTGTTTCTTTATGCTTGAAAGGGAGGTTTCTAGGGCCCCAAATGAAATTTTTGAGTTACACTTGATGTATTTTGATGATTGAAGTAAGAAATAGCCTGATGAATTGAATGAAAGACATGTTTATCTCAAGGGACTTTTCGTAAGTGTTGTTGCGGGTCAGAAGGATCTTACATCCTTCCCTAAATTAAGAGAACTAGTACAAAATGGTAAAAATGGTGAAGAATAAAATATCACATCTAAGTTAAACACATGGAAAAATCTCAGGGCTTCAAATATTTTAGGCTTGTTCTGAAAGTTTCCCCACTTATTATGTTCTGGGTAAGGTGCTTAAAGTCTTTAGGGCCTGGATATTCAAAATTATAAGAAAAGTGATGCCACGTGGTAGATCCTTATGATTTTTTCAATTTTGGCCACTTTTGAAGATCACCCAACTTACTTGTTGGTGAGGATAATCCAAAAATCCCCCTGAAGGCTCGAACACCTAGACTTTCAAGGTAAAATTATGACACCTGATGTTCTTAGTCCTAGAGAGGGTTTAGAGCTTATTACACCATTTCACTTCTATAAAATAACAAGTGAAAAGGTGAAAACATCCTTAGAGGACCAAAAAGATATCATAATGCATATTCCACTCATGTCACTCCATGCACTACAAGCAGGATCATCTGGTGTAAAATGGGGAACATTTGTGTTTTTCCCTCTCTCTATCGAATAAGGCTTGAGAAATTAATGAGAAGTAGGTGGTGATTATCCATTGGAATTTGGTGCATTAATGATAACCCTAATATTTAAATGCAAGGGATTAGAAATTAGGTATTTGTCTTCACTATAAAATTACCCTTAGCATCTAGATCTTGCATTCATGCCTTTCAATTATTTATGTGTCCTAGTTGAGTGCAGTGTGAGAGCATGATTGCACCAAATTCTTCACAGACCTTTAGTTTCTTGTTTTCACAACCCTCCAGATTAAATAGTAATTTTCCCATTTACTCCTCATATTGTGTTCTTTGAGAGGAGTCAAGAGATAGCTTGAGGGTTGTTTGATTAAAAGGTTTGTCTGGTATAGAGACATTGCACTTGAGAATTGGGAAAATGGTAGCATCTTTTACTTCAGTAAAAGGAAATATTGTTTCAATTTTTTATTTGATTAGAGATATAGATGTTATGAGGTTAGATTTTAGGGCCCTATTGAATTTTTTGCAATAGCTTGACCCCCCCCCCAAGTAATTGCCAATGTTGGCATCAATTACATCACACCTGCAGCAACATTCCCCTTGGCTGCCCCATACCTAGAACTCATTATTGCATGTGCTCGAGCATACCAACCACACAGAAGGAATGTTTTTTATGGTATTCATTTATTTTTATGCTTGTTCACCCCTTTGGCCCTTAGTTTCATGATTGGAATTCCCCCTAGTTAGAAAGCATTACACTCTCCTTGGAGGAATGCCAGAAGTATGCAAAAAAGAAAGACGAGGCTATTTGGGATATTGTAATTCTTGTTGGCTAGCCAAGAAGAGATAAAATATCTCCAAAATATCCAAGAACCTAAAATTAGTAGAGTTTAGTGAATTACCCCAATGCATTATTTCCACGGCCACTAGGATCTATGGGGTGTCTATCATCAAGAATTTTGAGCCATGGATGTTCCTAATTATGATCTGTATGTTTGAGGAAAAGAAAAAGCTAGATTGGGAATCCATACTTAGTAACAATATGCATATACAAATGATGCAGCTCTAACCTATAATTCTTTCTAAAGAAGCATTTGTAGGTACTTTGTATATGTCTTCTTATTTGATGTATAGCCTTGCGCATAATAGGACTTTTGCGGGGCTCACCAAGAACCTTTTGAGAATGAAAATATATGAAATATATCCAGAGGTTACCCTGGATGGGTTCAAGAATAACTTCTGTAAAGTTTACAACTACTTTTTCAACATAATGATGAGTGTCTTCCTGTTAAGAAGCCTCAATAGGATTTCCATGATAGTCAAGCAATTAATTGAAAAGTATGGCACCACTTACATACAATTCATAACATTCACATACATCAAGATGAGTGGCTATTCAAGATGCCCATACAAACTGCCCAGGTACTTGGATGACAAGTTGGCAGTGATGGAGCTGAGCAGATAAATGGTACCACCACATGAAATGATTGTAGCTAAGAAGATCAATAATCCTTTCAAATTTCCTATGGTAATAGGGTATTATTTATGTCCTTTAGTTTCTAAGGCAAAGGGGTTGGAAAAGGAGATGGCCTTGCGTGCACTTGATAAGATACCACCTCAACCTAATTTTGACATCAGGTGGTTAGTAAACATGGCTACTAATGTGATATTGCATTAGTCTTATTATGAGGACATTTGGTTTGATCGCATCACTAAGGAAGACATCCAAAAATGGGAGTTTATGAGGTTGACTATGTAGGAAATGATAGCGTACAACATTCCTCCCATCCCCCAAGATATAGTGGATGTCAAACTGACATTGTATTCATTATACAACACCAATAACATTTAATCCCAGCTAGATTTTAGTAGTCAATAAGATGATTCCATCATTGGGAGATCAGTATGAATAATGAGTAGAAACCTTAGATGGCTTAAGGAGCATGGGGTCGACCTTAGTATATACAATACTCCTACCCTTAAATAACTAAGGTAAGTTAAGGATCTAAATTCTTTTCTCTCAAAATACAGTTGTGACCCTATGGCTCCATCATCAGCTGCAATAGGTAGGGGCAAATGCAAGCTTGGGGATACTGAATTCGCCAAGCCAATGGACATGGAGAAGATAACAATGACACAATCCAAGGTCAAGTTATCCTCCTAAAAAATAATAAGCTTGGTAGAAAACTAGGATAAGATTTTTATAGGGTAGGTCACACTGGCTAACACCACCCCCATTTCCATTTCAAGAAAGGAAGCCCTAGTCGTACCAGACATTCTAGCAGTTGTTCCTATAATTAGCCTAACTAAATTCCCACATGTTCCACCTACACAACAAGGGGTAGTTGATCCTCCCCCAATAATATATTCAAGGAAGAGAGGATGTGAAGACCAAGGGGAGTAACCAAGGCCAAAGATAATCAAGAAGGGTCTATAACCTCCAAGTAAAATTGCCTATGAAGAGAAAGGAGGTTGCATTCAAAGACCCACTATCCAAAGAAATACCTGTGAAGAGAAGAGAGGACCAAGCCTTATACATCCAAAGAGTGAGGGATATGGGTGAGGAAGAAGATTCAAATGAAGGCATACCTATTTCTAAAATGATGAAGAAATAGTGTGCCTTCACTCCTCCCCAAGTTAAGACTAGGTAGAGGACTCATAGGGAAAGGCCCCAAACTCCAGAAAAGGTCTTGACAAGGGGTTTGTATATAGAAGAAGAATTCTTGGTGGTAGAAAGAAAAGGTGATGAGGAAGATGTCTTAACCTCAGATGACCCTTTGTCTTTTGATGATGTTGTATAGGTTGGAGTCAAGGCAGGCACCCAGACTCAAGTCTCTCTTGAGAAAGAGGCAACTTCCCCAAATATAGAAGCATTTGTTAAAAATGCCATTTCTCAGTTGCCTAATCAGGACAAGGTTCATGAAGTTGAAGATAGTCAATACCCTAATGGAGGAAATGGGAATGAACTAGAGCATGGTGACCAAATCTCCACTGGTAATGCAGAGGTGGAAGAACAAAAAGAAGATCAGGCAACTGTCAGAGTGATGTAGGGTACTCCTTCCCCTCCAAAGGTGTCGAGTTCAATAGTAGAGAAGAGGGTAGAGATAGAGGAAGATGGGGGAGAAAAATTGAAAAAGGGTAACCCTACCCATTCAAAATAAAATAAATAAAGATATTGAGGAAGGTATCTCAAGAAGTGCTACTTCCATTGACGTACCTCAAGGTTTCCTTCCTCTCATCAAAGTTCATGATCTGATCCATAATAAATGCTCTGAGGCTAGAATTGGTGAACAGTCACCTAATTACAACAAAGAAGTCACCATAGCCTCTTATAACCCAAGGATTCAGACAAATAATGAAGGTGAAGTGGTTGTAGAGCCTTCCATCTAGCCCATGGAACAAGGGAACTCCATTGAGAAATTGCTCATGGAGTCCCACCAGCCAGGGTCAGATTTTAAAATTTTGGAATAAGTAGAGCCAACACTGGAGGAAAAGCATAGAATAAAGGGGGATGGTAAAGATCACAAAATTTATGAAGACATTGAACAATTCATATTGAGCCCACAACCCAAGCCCGTGGCACTCCATGCATCTTGCTCATCATTAACACCACCTTGTATTGACTCAAGGTTGTCCATAATGTCTGTAACCGCAGTGGGTTTTCAAAGCTAAGCCTCTTCTCTGGGTTTTGGAGCAAGTAAAATAAAAGGAAGGTGTTCTGAGAAAAATAGGGGGCATTGATGTAATAGAGATTATTTATAAGCATAAATCTAATCCCCTTAAGAAGGCCAAAACATACTCTAGAACCACCTACACAGACAAGGGAGAAAGGAATGTTGAGGTAGTTTTCCCTCCCCCTGATACATTGAAGAGAGATGCTCCCCTAGAAAGTTACTCCATTTATAGTTATAGCCTCATAGAGCCATCATAAAAGGAGCTGAAGCACAGTTCACAAGTTCTAGATAACATGGTGGCACAAAGGATGGATAAAGATAAAGCCACCATGGTAGAAATGAAAGCATAAAATCAAGTTATGATCTAATACTTTAAAAATTTATTAAGTGACCCAAAGGTAGTAACTCTAACTACCACTAAGATTCCAAACCTTCCTCTTTTCCCCATTAGGTCACTAGATTTTGGTCGAGGTCCAGAGGGTGGGAAACTTAAGAATGGAAAGAAGATCTAAGCACCTAGGCCAAAGAAATTATCCATTCACAATTAGAATGCTTGGATGACATAGTAGATAAAAGGGGAGATTGTGAATCCCAGATGTTCCTTTATGATGTAGACATAAAAAACTAGGAGAAAACCAAACTTAAGGTAGATGAAATGTGTAGTATGGGCATTGATATTTTAGTGATGGAGAAAATAATCTCTTTAGATTATCATAAAAGGCCTAGAGAGTATCAATTGGTAGTAAAGCATTGGCTGACAATGCTCAAGGAAGGTGTCTTTGATTTAAAGGAAGAAGAGCAGTCTCTCAAGACCATGACCAAAGAAGTAGACATTTCCCTTAGGAAAATGGTGAACCTTGATGGCGTAGGCAATTTTATGGAAGAGGCAATACAAATTTATCTAAAAATCCCCATTGATGTGTCTCAAGGAGCCTTTGATACCCACAATATAAGGTAATTAGTGACACTTGAGGAGGATTGTGACCTACTCAAAGCACTCATTAGGTGAAAATAGGCCACACTACAAAAGATCACCACTTGGTTGGAGTAATCAAATGTCAAATTAAAATACCAAGTAGGCCCAGATCAAAAGGATATCACCTCCATGATTGATTGATACACCAGTTATAGGAACAAGTTGGTGAAGTATTCAATTATCAATATTCATTTTGGAGCATAATCAAGCATTTTGGTATCTTTTTATTTTCCTAGCTAGAAATATTCTTTCCTCTTCCTTTCTCTCTCTTCTTATTTATTCTCATTTCCCATTGAGAAACCATTATACTCCACCCATTAGTGGCACGTCCCTTTAAAAGTTAGTTTGAATAATCATGTGTATAGGAAAGGGATGTATTCTGTCTGTTGAACAAAGAAAAAAAAATTATTTTGTCCCTTGCAAAACTTTTCTCCATGTGTATAACTAAAAATATCTTTCCACAGTGGATTATCATGTTTGTCATCATCATAGAAGCACAAGAACAAGTCTAAGAAATCATGTTTGTTACAACAGACTCTAGGCCCGAGAAATATTTTTTTAGCTGGAGCATCTTTACGAATGTGCCAAGTTTAACTAAAATTATATAAGTAAAGGTGGTTTGTACCTTTACAAAGGTCAATTAATTTTTGAGTGTGAAGACATATCTTAGGAGAGTTCTCCCTGTGTGATTTTTTGGTGCCAATTTGATTTCTATTGTAAAATCATTAGAAAGCTTTGAGAACATTCAAAATGTCTCCCTTGTTACATAAGTGTTTCACATAGTGTTATGTTATGTAGTTTTCAAGACACATTGTATTCATCTTTGATTCAATTAATAAATGGAAACTATTCATGGTTCATTATTCATTATTGTTGTTGAAGTACAATGATCAATTTTACATGCATAGTGGATTGGTGATCTGATGAGTTCTTCTTTATGGTAGTCATTTAGGGTTCGTATCCAGAGTATAAAATCATTTCTACTTTGATATTTGAGAATAGGGAATCGATATCCCTTTTAAGGGTAGTCATGGGTTTATGAATTAAGCTAGTGGGAACTCTTAAAGGGTTATTCATAGTGTTGTTGATTTGAGGATCATTTGTGCTTGATTTCATCTTATCTATTTTAAACTCAAAAGCATCTGTTACTGAAGATAATATTTCCATTTTGTGAATGTCTTTGTACTCATTTACTATTCATCCACATCTTTATCCATAATTCAAATTAACTTAGTTTTACCCTATCTTTCCCTATAGATAATACATTGTTTGTACATCATAAGTATTGTTTACCTTGCAGATGCATGAAGCTTTACATATTTTTAATGTGTTCACTATGTGTGCTTTAAATATTAGTGTTGTAATCTCTCACTTATTCATTGTTGTTTCAAGTTGTTTTCAAAATTAAGGTTGTAATCATATATTCCTCTATCTTTAGTAGCTTGTGTATGAGATAGAGCATTTGTGCAGTTGTGACAACCCTTCTTGGGTGAAGTGTACAAATTTGGTTATGTTTTGGTCATATTTCTCTTTTTCATACTAATAATCCTCATGGAGATTGAAGTGTAAAACTCCTTCATGTGAGCAAGCTACCTCATTAGGTCCTCTCACCTTGGTTCAAGCAGAGCCAAAAGTAGCAGGGAATTAACCATACCCTCTATAGGTGCCTCCTGGTCATTCTCTTCATCCAATCCTTTTTAGATGATTTAACCTTTCCCTAGATATAAGGACATATTGTTGGTTTTTCATTTAGTTTACTAATATTTTTTAGGTATGCAAGGATGAACAATAGAGGTGTACAACTGGGAACCAACACACCACTTATTAATTAATTCTCTAAAATTCCATAGTCTATAAACTAATGTCAAAAGAAATAACTTACACACTATTGAAACTTTAACAAAGCAAAAATGGTATGCTCAATATGGAGCTTAAGCTCTGCTAGATTGTTAACCAAAATATCTATATCAATAATAGACTTCATATATTTATACAATTTTCCCTTGCTTCTTAGAAATACATGAGAGAACTCATCTAAGGTAAAGGTGAGAAAAAAATTTCTACACACAAATGTATTATATATTCAACTAATTATTTCTCTTCCTTGTGCATGTGTAAATCACCTAAGAAACTACATGGATAATTTGTTGATAATTCACTGTGAATATCAAATTTACTAAAAAATAAACCACTTTTGATCACATACAACACATGGTGAGAACACATAGTTTTTCGTAGAACCAATAGTTTCATAGTGTTAAATTTATCCTCATAGAAATGAAAAGATCTATTTTAAACTAACAAAACACCCTATAGAACATGCACACTTGTCTAAAATCAAAAGGATGTGGAAAGAGAGACATTCATAGTGACACTTGGCAACCACAACCATGCATGTTATTTTCAATTTGATTCATCCAATCACTGGAGTGACTCATTATCTTGCATATTTTGCACAATGAGAACACTTCAACATGAAGGGGAACATTTATTTATCAATTTCTAGCTTAGTGCAAATTGATTGAATCAATTGTATGTTCTTATTTTGCCACGAATGACATCAAAACTATAATTTTCAACTTTGAACATATCTCTAGATATACATTTATTTCTTTCAAATTTCAAATCACTAGGTAGCCCATGTTGAGACCTTCCAAATGTGACCAACCTCGCTCAAAATGGATTTTCTTATTTTGCCACAAATGAAAATAAAGTAGAAATTTACAATTATTAACATATTTCTAGATATGCATTAATTCATTTCAAATTTAATATCATTGTGTAGCCCCTATTGAGACCAAACTCAATCAAAAAGGATCTGTGTAACTCAAGTAATGATAAAAAAAACTAAATCCTACAAAGTTGCCCTTAGGCATTCACTGAAAAAAATGTCATGGAGACCACCATCAAATTTAAATATATTTGAATGGAGAATATCCATTGTCCACGTGGTAGCATCCCTTGGCCTTGCAAGCATGGATTTAGAGGGTCTTCACTAGTGTTTATTATCTACAAACCTATGAAATTTTTTATTTCACATAATCTTCCTTAAGACTCATCGCTCTTTATCCTTCTAGTGAAAATGTGACACATGGCATGTTTTGATTGGGTCCCAAGTAGGGCTTGGTAACCTCTAGTTAGATTATGATCACATGGTATTTGGGCCTCTCTATGTGATCACCCAAACACACAGATCCATGGAATTATATATTCCTCTTTATTCACTTTGATATATATGTTTATATGGCTTACTTGGTGACCCGTCCACATCATAGTTGATGTGGCCCCAACATGGTAAGATCATTTGTGGTATCTCCTCATGTGGACCTAAATATTTGTCCTTTATATCCAAGTGGCACCTATTGATTAATCTTTGATCAAAACATGTGGTGCTAATTGATTGGCCACACCCCATGGGTTAACGAATTCCATGGGCCTTGATGGCACCCTTTTTCCCTAAGTAGTGTTCTCATGCCAATATGATAAAACCAAGCGCGAGGAAATCTTGTGTAATAATTGATTGGGTTTTGTCTTGGTTATGCCAGCTAGAGGAATCCCACAAATACTTGTACCAATTGGCCAAGTAGTTGTTTCTCACCCAAATTTTGGATGGATGACTCTTAAAGTATGAACACGGTGGTAGAGTCATGAAGTCGATAGTTGAAGAGCATCACAAGCCTCGAGGCTTACCTACCTAGTCCTACATATGATAGCTTGGGGATCGAGGAGAATGGAGGTATGAATGGTGGAATAAATAGGTGAACTACCACCACCTAACCATCCATCTGCACATGCCTACCCAATCAACCAGAGGGGTGGCCAATGCTTATTTAAAGAAGTAACCTCCAAGAGCAAAAGGGGGGAGAGACAAAAATGATGATAATAAGGAGGTGACATAGCGAAGATTGGCACATATGTAATTAGAATACAAACTAGGATAGCTTATGTTTATTGTTGGTAGACCTAGCCTTGATGAGTCTGTGCTCACCTATGAGTTGTTGGACATGAAGGTATCATGCTAGGATAAAGCCCAAATTGATCTTGTAACTATAATTTTTAAATACAAATGAAACCAATCACTTGTAGGAAATATGTGTTGAATACCCCCTCTTGTATAATCTTTAAAAATTGAATATGGCTTTGATATATATGTTATTTGTTAGTATAAGTGGTAATTAGATAAGTCACATTAGGATATGCAGAGCCAATTCTACTTGACCATCATGATGGATGGTAATCCATAGTTAGGAATGACCTAGCTTGTGTTAAGTTCCAAGTGAACTTGACCCTATCAAAATAAAGGATCCAAGCAGCTCAAGAAAAGATGAGAATGTCACCTGGACACTCAAACCAATTAGTGCTTAGATCAACTGTCAGACTAGATGCATGCTTCTATGACCCAGAATTAAACTCTAAACTCATCAAGTGACCATTAACCTAATAATTGAAATAACCTTGAGTCAATGAATCCCCATGACATGACCCTTTGACAAAACCAAAGTTGTACCATGTTCCAACTATCCCAATATGGGCCCCAATCCTTTCATCACTGCACTTTAGGTGAGCGCTCAAGGTTTGTGCCTTGAGTGAATTGGATGTTGGTGTAGAGATGTTCTAAATGTTGCACCTAACCTACTGCTAAAATCCTTGCACCTAGTTATCTTAAAGCACTGAACTAGTAGGGTGAGTTACTAAGATTAGTGGGCACTACTATAAGAAATTAATACTTTCCACTACAACATTTTAGTTCTACTACCAAGAATCATATTAAATTTTGTTGTTGCAATGGTGCGATGGAGAAATGCATTGACTCTCACTCGAGAACATCAAGCATTGGCTAGTACAAGTTGAGGATAGCTTCATGTAGAGTCATCTGACCTACCAAGATCAAGAGCCAAGAGTATGGGTGCAGACCTACCTATATGATCCAATGTATGAAGTGATATATTGTGAGTTACTAGAACACATATACAAATGGTTGATTTCTTACATAATGTATAGATGGAAAAGATATGGCTAGCACTAGAAGTGGACATAAGAGCACCTAAAAAATCTTAAAAACATAGAGGAGGAGTGGACATGCATTGTTGATCATTGGTGGAATGAGGTGCTAAACAATTATGCTATAATTTACAGTGTCAACATACTCCTACCCTAAAGAAGTGGAGCATGAACTCTATCACAAAGCCAAAGGTGAATTTTTGAGAGAGTTAGGCACTGAATTGAGAAGTTGTTAGTATATTATAGAATGGAGACCATAAATATGATCGGCTAAAATCTAGGTGCATATGAGTAGGCACAGATGGTAAGAAATGGAAGTGAAAGTGAAGTGCAAATCAAAATGGATGAGCAACTGGATGATTGAGAGCTATACAAGCAAAATTATAACAAAAGAAGGCACATATTGATAGAGGGTCTAGAACCTGGAAGTGCCAAGGGAACTAGTATAGACTAAGAATGGCATGGGGAAGGATCCCTTGAAATATACTAGCACCATGAAAGAAGGGATGAAGTTGTGGGGCAAGCTCAAGAGTCCATAGAGGAGGTTTGTAGTGGGTTTCTATAAAACTGAACACCATAGGATGTGAAAGAGGCACTCACCCCCTTCAACCCATAAGTGCATACTCATGCACTGGATCCAGTATCGGAAGATAGGAATTTAATAACTAAACCTAGTACCATAGTAGATTTTGATAAATTATAATTCTTGAGGGAAGAACTAGTAATTGAACAAATAATCCCTTATGAAGGATTAAATAATAGCTGAACAACTTCAAGTGAAAGGACCCCTAGTTAGATAATTAATAAGATAAATCCTATCATCCCAATTCAAAGGATGTCAGCTGGGCCGATTAGGCAACAACCCAGTGGAGGTGGTTCTGCACTACCAAGAATCAGTTATGTGCCCATTATCTATATGATGTAACCAATAGTGGGATGCAATCTAACCCAAGGATCGAAGGAGTGCCACCCACCCAGGCTCTAGGAGGACAAGCGCCATAAGGTCAAGCAACCCCTCAGTATATTTACTATGAGATGGCAATGCATTTACCAGAGTATCATAGCATTGAAAATGTTGTTGAACACATACTCAAGTGTGAACTACAATGGTGCACTAGGGGGATTACCCAATCAGAGTGCAAGGCCACTCAATTTGTGATGAACCTAATGGACTGTGCACACACTTGATATCAAAAATTTGATCCCAACTAAGCCATGGTGGATTATGACCTACTGAAGGAGGTTTTTCTCAAGGAGTTTGACATCTCAGACTTTGAGCAACAGTGCATAGTTATATTAAAATAAATTAGCCAGGGGATATCTGAGAGCATGTGCCTCTATGATGCATGTTTCAAAACCCTCCTTTCAAAACTCCCCTACGATATCTACCCCTCCCAACACACATAGTGGTTTGTTGGGGGCTTGCTTGTACTATTTTGATTAACATTGTCCATGAAAACATTCATGGATCCTAAAGAAGTGCTAGAAGTTGCACTAAGGGCCAAAGTAGTCAGAAGTATGGACACCAAAATTAGTTTATTTATGGAGGCAAAAATTGCATCAATTGCCTCACAATTATAGAAATTGACAGCATAGGATCGACACATGACACTCACAATGGGCTGTGGTGTGATGCCCATGAGGAAGAAGGGCATAGTAAGACCAATTTCCCAAGGAAAAATGTATGAGTGTTGCTTCTATACTATGAATTATGCCACAAAGACCATGACATTCATAACTACCTATTATTACAACACGTCACCCAAGTAAATGTCTCTATATATTGTAAATTATGTGATGCATACACCCACACAACCAAAAACTATTGTGTCATTGATGAAATGCATCAAAACATAGAGAAAGGCACACAATAGGTGACCATTATAGCTGGACAATAGACACACCAAGGTAATAATAGTTATGGCCAGCAAAGTGCTAGCTATGGAAACCAATGAGGTCTAAGAGGGTGAGGTGGAGGACATGGTGGGGGAAAGTTCCCCCCATGATCATGTTATAAATGTGGATCAATCAATCACTACAAATGTGACTACCCAACACATCCCATTTGTGGGTAATATTGTAGGACACATCAAGTCAAAGAATACCCTAACTTATACAAAAAGTTAACCAAGAGCTGGCCTGATAAAGGTGCTCCCATGATCAGGTAAGAACCCAAGGTAGAAAAGTGGGCTACAAAGCCACAACCAACCTGCAAGGAGACTCCCAAAGTGAAAGTCACTATAAGAAGTGGATTCACTTGTCAACCCATTGGTGAACCAACCCTATAATTATGCTTGGAATATGGGGAATCAAACACATGGCATGGTTGAAACCTAAGGTTGCACCATATCCCAATCCAGCATGCCAGAAGGATGTCCTGAAATAGGCCATGATCATGATTCAAGACCTCCAAGGTGAGCTTTAATTAGCTAGAGATTTGAAGGTGTAAGCTATAGCTTCACTCAATAAGAGGGATAACCAGGAGATAGATGTGCAAGAATTAATAGAAATCTTGCACCTCTTGAAGATGGAGGGAATGTTGTCTTTATTAAAGAATTTGTTGATGAAATAAATATAAAGGCTAAAAGATGAGGTTGTACCTCAATGGATTGAAATCATGGCACCAAACTTGGAGTGTGTGCATGATGTACATCATACTCAAAATCCCTAGTATGAGTAAGAACTGATGATAAGTGTAACCATTGATGGATGGTTAATATGTGAGGTCATCATCAACATAGGCACTGAGGTCAACATTTTGACCAAAACTACCTGGGAAAAAATGGGAAGACCACCCTTAAATCCATCTCCTCACACCTTTTTCATGGTAAGAAAACTAGAGCACAACCTATTGGGGTCATAAAAGGCACCATCATAGATATCATGGGCATAGAATTTTGGGCTGATTTTAAAGTAATAGAATTGGCAGAGCATGATAACTACTTAACGCTTCTAGATAGACCATGGTGCCACATGAATAACAGGGACATGTGCTTTAATAAGCATTACATGAATTTTGAGAATGGGAAAGAGAAGGTGGTGATCCCCCTTTCAAAAGATCAAGGACCACCATATGTTGAGAGCATTGACCTTGAGGAAGAGATCAAATACATATACAATATCATGGTGTAGATCATCAAGTTTTTACAGCATGATGATCAAGGAGTGCTTGAATGGGTGGATGGCCAATTATTATCTGATACAACAGACATAGAATGTGATTTATGGGTAGAGGATGCATACAAAACTAGGAGACAAAGGTGCCAAGGTTGGTCAGGATAGGTCCAATCCAAGTTGAGTGAAATATGCAAAAATGGGTTCCTTGTGCCAAGGTGACAGGAAAAAGAGTGTTTAGATTAAGAAAGGAAAAAATAGCTACCCTTCAAAGATATGAAGTAGACCTATTGAGAGCTATGTAAATGACCTAGAGTCTTGCATCCCTAAATAAGTAGATTGAATGGGTGCATTGGTGCATACACTAAAGAGCACTGCTGCTCAATGGTGGGCAACACACAAGGCTAGCCTACCAATGTGGAAAGATGTCAAGGCCACAATAAACACAAGGTTTGGCAAGAGTAATGAGGACTTGGGCATAATAGCTTACTCAGGTGAGTTAGACCCTATTTCCCACATGTGCATCTATTAAGAAACATGGACCGACTATGGCAAATATGCATTGAGGAACCTTTGGTTGCACGCCTTTTACAGGACCCTCAAAACCTATGCATGAGCTTGGTACGTCATAAATGAGATGCATAGGGAGATGACAAGTTGGGATAAACTAAAGGAGAGGTTCATGCACAAATTTTCCTTTTCCTTTAAAAATTTGAGGATGCTTGAGCCATTGCAGGTCATACGTCAGGTAGTATTTGAAGACACCACTATACTAGAAGAGAATCTAAAGGACATATTTGGAGAGAAAGGACTAGTACTTCCCAACTTCTTTGAAGATAAGGTGCTCAATAGTGGCTCCAGTGAAGAAGATGATGAGACTTGGAAGGAGCACAGATGGAAGGTTCTAGCAGGCAAGAAAAGGGCCATGTACCAAGTAAATGAGAGCATCCCAGATGAAGACATACCTACTCATCTGCACATTGACACTACAAAAGGGACAAGGCAAGTGGAATATTTCCATTAGGCACAAAATGAGCCATATCATGTACCACTTCAAACCATGAAATTGGACATTATCATGGAGGGAGAACCTAAGATCACCACCATAGGTGCATATTGGTCCAAAGTAGAGATGTTGTGGATTGTCAAGATCCTAAAGGAATTTGAGTATTTATTCCCCTAAAACTATCAGGACATGAAGGGAACCCACCCTTCCCTGGGTAAGATGAGAATAAAGCTGATAGATGGTATGAGACCCATAAATAAATGCTCATACCGCATGAACCCCAATCTTTGTGCCAAGGTAAAAATAGAGATTGATGGGATGCTAGCTATAGGGATCATATAGCAAGTGCAAGAGTCAGAATGGGTAAGTCCCATGGTCATTAGCATAAATAAGGATGGGAAAATTAGAATATGCATTGACTATTGACTATTGAGTGTTGCCTGTGTTACCAAACCCTTTCCAACACCATTTACAGATGAGGTCCTAGATGGCATCACCAGTTGTGAAATATACACATTTACTAATGGACTCTTAGGATACCATCAAGTGAAAATAGAGGATGAAGATAAGACAAAGACAACCTTTGTAACTGAATGGGGTTATTTTACATATAACATAATTCCCTTTAGGCTCAATAATGCACCAACAATATTCTCCAAGGTAGTCACCATGGCATTCAAGGACTTTATTCATCATTTTCTCCAAGTATACCTTGATTATTGGACCACGTATGGCCTCATCAAGGAACACTATGATAACATGTGCTTCATGTTTGAAATATGTAGTCAACTACAAATTTCATTAAACTTAAAAAAGTGCAACTTTTCAACTCATTTTGGAACATTACTTGAGCACATTGTCTGCAAGGATGGTCTACTAGTAAACCCGACAAAGATCATTATTATTCAACTCTAGACCCCTTCAATGCAAAAGTATGTTCATGTTTTCCTATGCCATTATGGATACTACAAAAAATTCATCAGGAGTTATGCAAGGATTGCATCACCTCTAGAGTAACTCTTGCATAAGGAAGGCCCATTTTATTAAGGCCATGTGTAAGAAGAGGCATTTGAAACCCTGAAGTTAAAACTATCCAGAGCACCAATATTACAATTTATAGATTGGATGACCCCATTTCACATCCATGTTGATGCCTCTAGCTCTGCCATTGGTGCCATTCTAGTGAAACCAAGTGAAGTAAAGATGGACCATCCAATTTCCTTCACCAGTAGAAAGTTAACCCAAGTAGAGCAAAACTATACGACAACTGAATGAGAGGCACTCACCATGGTATATGCACTACAAAAGTTTAGCACCAATATTATAATTTATAGATTAGATGACCCCATTTCACATCCATGTTGATGCTTCTGGCTTTTCCATTGGTGCCATTCTAGTGCAACCATGTGAAGTAAAGATGGACCATCCAATTTCCTTCACCAGTAGAAATTTAACCCAAGCAGAGCAAAACTATATGACAACTGAATGAGAGGCACTCACCACGGTATATGCACTACAAAATTTTAGACAATACCTACTGGTTACTCCCTTCATTTTCTTCACTGATCATGAAGTACTCAAATACCTCATCAATAAGCCATTACTACATGGGTGCATATGTAGATGGATAGTTCTTTTCCAAGAATTCCAGTTTTCCATTGTCATTAAGCCTAGAAAGCAGAATGTAAGGCCCAACAATTTATTGCACATAAAATCTAGTGATACAGTAACACCAATTGAAGATGATATGCTAGATGCACAACTATATAGAGTCCAACATGTTCTCGAGGACCTAGTAGAGATTGTCATCTTCTTAAATTCTAGACTAGCACCTCAAACCATATTTGAGAAAGAGAGAAAATAACTCATTTTTTGTGCCACCCCATTTCAACTCATTGAGGGGGAAATTTATAAAATGAGTTAGGATGAAGTCCTCCATCAATGTGTTTTTGAGAATGAAAGGGACTCCATATTGAAAGAGGTGCATGAGGGAAACATAGGAAGTCATTATGCTGACGATGCAATGGCATGAAAGAACTTACAGTCAATTTTGTGGTGGCCAAGCCTATTTCAAGATTCTAAGGAGTGTGCAAAGGCATGTGACATATGCTAGTGCATAGGAAAACCTAATGCTCAAGATGAGATGCCTCTTATCCCTATCCTTTCCCAAGCACCTTTTTAAAATGGGCCATTGACTTTGTTGACCCCATCACTCCTACAACTCGACACATGGGTTCATGGTACATTCTAGCAGCCACTAACTATTTCACTAGGTGGGTTGAGGCTATGCCAACCAAAGATTACACAGCCACAATAGTTGCATGCTTCATATGGGAATATATCATAAGTAGGTACAAGTACCCATTAATTTTGATGAGTGACAAGGGTACCCATTTCATCAATGAAATGGTGTGAATTCTCCTAACTGAGTACATGGTGGCACACCACAAAACAACACCCTATCACCTGCAAGCCAATGACACAGCTAAAGCATTTAATAAAATCTTGGGGATGTGCCTCACTAAGATATGTAATATTAGGTGCAAGGATTGGGATGACCATATTTCCATGGTAATATGGGTTTATAGCACAGCCTATAAGTGTCTAACCAAGGCAACACCATTTCAACTAGTGTTTGGCAACGAAGCTGTACTGTTGATAGAATTTATCATCCCATCACTGCACATTGTGCACATTGGTCACTTGGATGACCAAGAGTCACTATAGTCAAGAGTAGAGGACTTGGATAATTTAGACAAGAAGCATGCTCAAAAAAGGTGGAGTCATCAAATTGAAAAAGCATGCTAGAAGAGTTGTGATAAACACATTAGGAGCAAAGAATTAACTAAAGGGGCATTAATATTACTTTATGACTCCAAATATCTTAAGCTCCTAGGAAAACTACAGATAAGGTGGATGGGTCACTACATCATCTATCATATATTGGATACTAGCACATACAAATTGTGCACGCTTGTTGGCAAAATGCTCCTCGAACATTTTAATGACAATCACTTAAAGTAATATACGCAATAAAGTGGCACCTATGCCACAAGAACATCAACTTATTAGTCACAAGTTGGATTGAGTGTAATGACCATACATAGGATTGGTTTAATCCAAGCCCATAATTAAGATAAGTTTTGATTCTTTTGTAGATTGGAAATAGGCAGTGCAAGATGGTCGTAGAGATCCCTAGGTTCTACCACTCTATTCACAAATCCAATCAAGTGAGTCAAGCACTTGCACCAACAAGCACATGAGGCTAGACACCTAAGTTGTGGGCATGTTAAGTCTATAAATTAAGTACTTAGAAAAAGAAACATCTCCACAAGAGGCACGTACTGAGATGGTGAGAAGATAATAAGCACCAGAGGGCCGTTGCAAGGAATTTATATAGGGTAGGATGAGCCAAGGCAAGATGACGCATAAAAATTAGACCAAGGAGAGAAAAGTGTGCTTTAGACAAAATCATATTTAGAAAATAATGTGGGACCTAGGAGGTTGAACTACATGCATATGAGGTGTTGCACCTAGGTTACCACAAGAAATGTGAAAGTCGTGTCATGTGACGAGTGCAGAAGGAAGTCATTTAAGATAGTTGGAATTCACCCATGAGTTGGTAGGAAATGACTAATTTGAACCACTAGTCACATCACCAAAAATATCATTGGAAATAATAAATGAGGTGGTGAAACATGATGCCATGCATTAAATGCAGGGATGACAAAAGATCTTGGAAGATTTTAAAAATTTGTTTCATTTCCTCTGAAAGATGTACAAGTCTCATCATAAACAATTTCAATAAAGGTAGTAGGTCAACCAAGAGGGTATAAAGGATGGTAATGTAAATGGGCTAGGTTACACTTTATTTCAAAATTAGAGATTATACAAACTTAAAGAGAGCTGAAGAGAAAAACTAGGTTGCCAAAAAAGACACAACATGAAAAATTGGGCATGAACTAAGGCATAGTGAGAAGGAAGTGGATCCACAAGAATGAGTGAGGGAAAGTACATCCATAAAAGAAGGTAATAGTTAGAAAGATAGTCCTGAATGAACTACCTAAGGGTCATCATTAGGGAGTTTGAAAAACCTCATTTCCCAAGGATTAATTCTAGCTGCTTCAAAATGGTGAGGAAGTGGAAGAATGGGAGCTCTATAGAAGAACAGACAGAATCAAAGTGGGTCTGATTCAAGGAGAAAAAGGCCAAAAAGACCACAACATAGACCATTGAATGGGTAAGCATCACCACGAGCAACCTAGAGGCGCTCACCAAAATGTCTTATCAATACATGTAGATTCCCCTTGAGATATTAGTAGGAGAAAATATTTTCTCCTTTGCACACAATTTCCAGCTCAAGGAGTACAACCACTGCACTTCCAGCCCTCTCCAGGATTTGGCACAGGATTGGATGGTAGATATTGAGTGCAAGATGCTATAGAGGGATGCATTGTTTGATGTCTCAATCAGAGACAAGCTAAAGGCTTTAGGTGCAACTCAGCTTTATGATTTGCCTTGCTTTGGGAAGCCAAAAGAACTCATGTAATTTCTCCTTTCATGCATCCATGAGGACTATATCTACTTTGTAGGCAGACACATGAAAATCTTAGTGCAACTCATCAAGAGGATAATTAGGCTCCCAGATACTGGGAGGGACATTCATCAACTGATGAATGATGAAGAAGTGGATCGTATCACCTAGTTGTTAAAATACTACACAAAGGGGGTTTTACCTTCCCATCAAATATTTCATTGACCCTGAGATGAGAGTAGCATCACACCTGGTTAGTGCCAAGTTGTGTCTGAGAGGGAAGTAGATCGATGTGTCCAACACCTACTTATGCATCGCATACCATATGGCATAAAAGGTCCAGTTCAAAATAGCCAAATTCATAGCAAATGAATTTGTGAAAAATTCCACCAAATGACACACCTCCAAGGGAACTTGAAGGTGGGGATCCATCCTCATCCTCACCATCATGAAGGAGATAAGAGTTCCAAATAGGGAGGGAAATAACTTATGGTCTTTTATATAGCATCATGGATCCCCAATGCATAAATACTAATAATTCACCTGCCCTGCCTTTGCCGATACAAAGTATAAAGTGTGGGTGATGAAGTGGTGTACCCAATACATATAAGTTTTTAGGCTTGAATGGCACATTCCTCAAGGGTTATCAAAGAGTTTATTCAGAATGGCAACTTTCACTGTGATGAACCACTACTATGTAGTGTGCCTAGCACTAAAGGGTGGAACAAGGTCTAGGTGGTGTTGACGCAGAAGATTGCACCCTTGGCAGGAGGCCGAGCTCCTGCCTTCTTCACGCAACAATGGAAACTCCACTCTCGCCTGTGGGACTGGTGAAGCTGGAGGGGAGAGTCTCTAGATAAGGGCTAGCTCCCTCTGATGTATCATTTAGGCCCTGGTTTCTCCTACTGCTAACAAACAAAATGAAAAAAAGTGGGGGGATGAAAAGGGAGAGAGAGATGCTGAAAATAGAACTTAACCTAAAAGAGGAAAAGAGGTGATACACCAAAAAAATATGACCCACTCAAGCCTGAACATACACTTTTCACTGAGAACCAACGCCTATACACTTCATCTTTCATGAGAAAACCTTCTGCATAAGTGGGTCAGGGGTCCGTGGAGATACAGGGAGGAAATAACTACTAGAGGCATTCTAAGACATGCTGCAGCAGCCTATCCACTTCACCTATACTCCTCTAGGGACACTTCTGAAAGACTCGTAAAAGGAAAACTCAAAAATGCACTAGACGTGCTGAAATCATTCTGCAAAAACATTAAAAAAATGACTTAACACAGAATCAAGGCATAAACACATACTAAAGATGCAAAAACTCAAAATAGAGGTAAAAATGTTGTGTTTCGATTCAAGGTAAATTTATGGCAGAGCTCTGCCTTACAAGCCCGAGAGTTTTTGGGCAAAGTTTTGCCTTAAAGCTGAGAGTGTATTCTCTCTCAAAAGAGAAGTCTACAATTTATAGAAAGAGGAAGAGAAACTTGGCGCTTCCTAGGAAAGATTTTGGCACTCATTTTTTGTCAGTGGTCCATGTGCGTTCTGAATATTGGGAAGAGGAAACCATTGTTACTGATGTCATTCTTCTGGAAGAGGCATGCTGAAACCATGTTGTACAATCACCAAAATTGACTTTGGCATTCAAACATTAATGTAAGAGCATGGTCGTACCTCTTTTCTGCAAACAAACTGTAGTTTGTCCCCTCATCAATGCCAACTACAAAAAATAAGTCGCTCCGCTCATCTGCAATAACTCACTTTCCCTTTACCACTTGAATGCTTTGTCTTTTCTACTCTTTGTCTTCTTCCTGCTCTTTCGGCCCTCAGGGGTGATCTTCTAGCGGGTCACTGTGCTCCTTGGGGCTGTTTCCATGATTTGGCGCTTAGGCAGTTCAAAAAACAATGGCTACTTCACTATGTTAAATTTGACATTCACGCGGCCGTCACCCAACGGCTATTTCATCTACTTAAATTTGACGGCTTTCAGGACGTCACCATAGAAATGAACAGATTCATGCAAAATCAGAAAATGAAATGGCCTAGAATAGCAGGGACAGAAGGGGACTGATTTTTGGCCTGTTGGGCAAAAAATGGTTAACAAATTAGCGACTCCTAGGGGAAGCATGCCTGCTATGCTTAAAGACCAGTTGCCTTGCAGTCCATTGGGCACATAGTCAGATGCAGCTTGAACAAAAATCATCAATAGCCCCAAAAGATCCAAGAATCAAACATGAAGTTTTTTACCCCACACGCAAAGGGAAACACACAAGGCTAAAAACACTACCTGTGCAAACTGCACTTAGGGAAAATAGGAAAGACAACTGAAAACAAAATACTATATACAGCTAACCAAGAATAATTTCCTCCCTCCTAGATCAAAGGGAAAACTTCTTAAGTCCCCTTCCTGGCAAGAAGACTTATGGTGCCAGGCAAGTAGTTGAATGAAAAAGAGAGTTGGTGACCTGCTCTTCTTGCCTGTCAACTGCATTGGCTGGTATCCAAGTAAATCAAATTCAAACATGCTCCCAACATATGTATACTTTGCTTGTCCTTGGAAGCTTGTTGAATGCTGGTCCCTCATACTGGTGCTCTTCACCAAGAAATATGTGGCTATTGGCTTATCACCGTTAGCCCTTTGATATGTATAGCTCCTCTATAGTGCATCATGGTTTGACTTGTTCCCTTTTGCTTCATTAAAAAATGTGTCAAACTAATCCTCTGCTCCTTCAAGGCCTTCTTGAATAAGGTTGACTGTGGTGATGTCTGAAATGGACTCACAAATTGATTGCTCATCCCACAGAACATCGCCTCTTTGTTCGAAGCTCTCTTCTTCAAGGCCTTCCTCAAGGGAAACCAGCGTTTCCTTTTCCTGCTCAAGGACCAAAGTTTCTAGATGTTCAAAGGCATCCATCTGGTCCTCTTCCAACTTAGGCTCTCCGGCGTAGTCATCCTCCTCATCGAAACAACAAGGAAGTTCATCGAACAAGGGGGGAGAGAGCCCACCATGCTTCTATTCCTCCTCATACTGCTGGAACATCCTGCATGTATGCGTGACCTGCATCTTCTCCATTGCTGATGAGGTCTTCACAAGGAGCATCAATGATGATTTCTTCTTCATTTTTGCTCATGATAGCCTCTTGATGTCATGGGAATCATGGGTAGGAACAACTTTATATTTTTTAAGGTTTTGAGCAAAACCTTTCTTCTTCTCTTTCCTGCCCCATGATTCCACTATTTCCCCCCAGGTCAGGAGGTTTCCATTAGGATCAGTGACCTGAGGGGGTTGAGGAAGACTAGGAACGCTGCTTGGGGGGATTGCATGAAAACCTTGAGCTTGATTAAAACCATACGAAGGAACACAAGGTCCATGATTTTGTGCAAAGGAATTATACATACAGAAAGTGATTTCTGATGGCACCAGGCTGCTTAACCAGCTGATTCAACTCGGAGTCACCATTGGTGTTTGATGCAAAGCCTCCAAAGGCTGGTTGGTTGAAGAACACACCAAAAATTCTTTAACTCTTTGGACACAACTTGTCCTAGTTGGTCCCACTAGGTGTGCCAGAAACTGTTGATGCAGAAGATTGCACCCTTGGCAGGAGGCCAAGCTCGTTCCTTCTTCACGCAACAATGGAAACTCCCCTCTCACCTGTGGGACCGGTGAAGCTAGAGGGGAGAGTCTCTAGATAAGGGCTAGCTCCCTCTGATGTATCATTTAGGCCCTGGTTTCTCCTACTGCTAACAAACAAAATGTAAAAAGGGGGGGATGAAAAGGGAGAGAGAGATGTTGAAAATAGAACCTAACCTAAAAGAGGAAAAGAGGTGATACGCCAGAAAAATGTGACCCACTCAGGCCCGAAAATACACTTTTCATCGAGAACTAGTGCCTATACACTTCATCTATCATGAGAAAACCTTCTGCATAAGTGGGTTAGGGGTCCGTGGAGATACAGGGAGGAAATAACTACTAGAGGCATTCTGAGACACATTGCAGCAGCCTATCCACTTCACCTATACTTCTCTAGGGACACTTCTGACAGACCCGTAAAAAGAAAACTCAAAAATGCACCAGACGTACTGAAATCATTCTTCAAAAGCATTAAGAAAATGACTTCACATAGAATCAAGGCATAGACACATACTAAAGATGCAAAAACTCAGAATGGAGGTAAAAATGTTGTGTTTCAATTTAAGGTAAATTTTTGGCAGAGCTCTGCCTTACAAGCCTGAGAGATTTTTGGGCAGAGTTTTGCCTTAAAGCTGAGAACGGATTCTCTCTCAAAAGAGAAGTCTACAATTTATAGAAAGATGAAGAAAAACTTGGCGCTTCCTGGGAAAGATTTTGGTGCTCATTTTCTGTTAGTGGCCCATGTGCGATCTGAATCTTGGGAAGAGGAAACCACTGTTACTAATGTCATTCTTCTGGAAGAGGCCTGCTGGAACCATGTTGTACAATCACCAAAATTGACTTTGGCATTCAAACATTAATGTAAGAGCATGGTTGCGCCTCTTTTTTGTAAACAGACTGCAGTTTGTCCCCTCATCAATGCCAACTACAGAAAATAGGTCGCACCGCTCATCTGCAATAACTCACTTTCCCTTTGCCACTTGGATGCTTTGTCTTTTTTGCTCTTTGTCTTCTTCCTGCTCTTTTGACCCTCAGGGGTGATCTTCTAGCAGGTCGCTGCACTCCTTGGGGCTCTTTCCATAATTTGGCGCTTAGGTAGTTCAAAAAATAATGACTACTTCACTATGTTAAATTTGACGTTCACGCGGCCGTCACCCAAATGCTAGTTCATCTGCTTAAATTTGATGGATTTCAAAACGTCACCATAGAAATGAACAAATTCATGCAAAATCAGAAAATGAAATGGCCTAGAATAACAGGGACAGAAGGGGACCAATTTTTGGCTTGTTGGGTAAAAAATGGTCAACAGGTGGATAAAACTACATTACAACTCAATAAAATACTTTAGCAAGGCACTGTAATAGATCCCCAATGCATAGCAGATAGAAATCCCAATTGGAGAACTAGACATGGAGAGGTGTAGACTCAAGCACCAATTTATCTGTACCAATGTGGAAGCCACCAAAGATGAGGAGGAAGAATTGGATAGCCCCAACATTGCTCCTATCCTCACAGTATCAATAGCTAGCTACATCTATAGGCTCTACTATGAGATGAAGCTGAGGAAGAAGATAGCTAAAGCATCCAATGTAGAAGGTAGTGATGACCCTCCAATTCAAACAGGAGAAAAGGGGACCCCAACACCTGATGAAAGTGAAGAAACCCCTAATAAAAAAAGGGGGGAAACCTTGGAGGAAATTTAGATGCACCTGCAAAGGAAGAACACCTCAGAAGGAGAAGTGTCTACCTTAGAACTGCCAAAACATGGCAAGAAGACCAAGGTAAAAAGGGAAAAGCCCTCCTCTTTTGCACCTACAATAGTTATATCTGAAGAAGATCCAAAGGATTTAGAGGAAGAAGAATGGGGGATAGGCACATATACTGTAAAGGAGGGATCCCCTAAGTAATGGACCCCCTCTTTGCACCCTTAACCTAAGCCAGAGAAGAAGAAGTGCAAGCTAAAGACCCTTGGCCAGGTAGAACTTTAGAAGGCACAAGTGCAGGAGTTGAAAGAATAGGAGGAGATGGCTAGGGCAGGGGTGGCCAAGGAGGTGATGAAGATGATGGAGGTCAAGGTGATGAAAGGAGTGGAGCACCCAGTGAAGGCAAAGAAAAGCAACTGTGAAGAAAAAGGGGTTAAGAATACCCCATCCAATGCACCAACAGATGAAGAGATAAGGCACAAATGGGAGGCCATGGGCCTAAATCACCAAGAAATTAAGGTAGCACTAAAATTAGATCATAAGTGTCGAAAGATGAGAGAGAGTGGTAGGTCTCAGGATGACATTGACAAAATTAAGGCCAATAAGATCAGAGATAGTGAAGAAAAGTGTGCCATGCAAAGGAAGGTCAAGAAGGATAAAGTTGCCATTAGTATGGATCTTAGAAAGAAAAAAATAGAAGACGCACCTATCCCTCCACCACGATAGTAGAGGAAGCCACACAACAAGAATGCCCATTTCTCGAAAGGGCACTTAGGAACATAGAAGTCAATACCAGACCCAAATAATATTAAATAGAAAAAGGAGGAGAGGAAGAAAGAAGGGAAGAGGAAGGAGAAGGAGATGGTGAAGAGGGAGAAAAAGGAGAAGAAAAAGGAGAGGGAAAAAGAAGGGAAGAGGAAGGAGAAGGAGATGGTGAAGAGGAAGAAGAAACTGGAGATGAAGAAGAACCCATGTAAGACTCTAGTTGGGAAGAAGACGTGGTGAAAGAAAAAAGTAATATGCTTTGGAACAGGGGGTGGGTGCAAGAGGGATTTAAGGAGGATGACTACTATCTAAAATAATGCATGCCTCAGAAGGTTGCAACCAGAATGATGCACCACCAGGTATCTTGGGTACTCAATTTCTTCAAGGATGAACCTGAGTTCAAATTTTTGATAAAATTAATCATAGATCCCCTAAAGCCAAAGAGAGGGTACTCCTACAAACTCCTCAATCCCTGAGACATAAACCCCAAGCACTCCATCAATGCACTGATCAAGATGGTGTCTTTTGTGGCTCGTAAGAACATCATCAATGGTGTTCAAGCTCGAAACTACAAGAAAATAGTGAAGGATACAGAAAAAGAACTCCAAGAGACTAAGTCCAAGCTCCAACAGCTTTCTCAGTGCATCAAAGAGGGAGAACCTTCCCCCTTGGACAACATAAGCTCTGAAGGAATGAATGAAATAGACCAAGTCAATGCATTGGTTCAACAAATGATCCCAAGGATGAAGCCAGGGTAGAATAGTTGGAAGAACCTTGTGATCACCTTAGAATGGAGTTGAGCAGGACTCTTGAAAGGATTGAAGAGATCTTTGGCCAGCTAGATGCATGAATAAAAGATGCAGATGTAATATTTTATAAATTTATCAACCAGTTTGAAGCCATCAATGTGCTCTTGAAGAAAACAAAGGATGAAAAAGAGGCCTTAGTCCAACAAGAAATTGTGGTCAGTAGAAGTGAGCACCCACAAATTATGACAAAAGTAAACAACCTAACTTCTTAGTTCAAGACACAAGAGCAAAAATTGGAGGTGATCTTTCATGCCTTCTATACAAACGTAAGTGGGCAAGGTGAAATTGTGGAATGTGTAGTCAAAAGTGCCAAAGAAAGGCTCAAGGCCTACAGAAGGGAAATAGAAGGTGCGAATGTGCTCACTCTCTTGAGGTAGCATCCACCTCGATAGATGGTGCCATTGAGGAACTAAAGAATTCAGTCCAAGGCTTTGAGACATTCTTAGCAAGACTAGAAAAAGATGCAACTAATTTTTTCATGCCTAGAAGGCTAATCGACTAGTCTGGGGTGGACTAGAATTTTGTATGGGGTAAATATTGGCACCCTTTTTTCCTAAGTAGTGTTCTCATGCCAACATGAAAAAATTAGACATGAGGTATCTTGTGTAATAATTTCTCAAGTTTTTTCTTGGTTATGCCAACTGGAGGAATCCTATAAATACTTGCACAAATTGGCCAAGCAGTGCTCACCCAAAATTTGGATGGACAACTCTCAAAGTAGGAACATGATTGCAGATTCATGACACTGATGGTTGAAGAGATTCGCAAGCCTTGAGGCTTACCTAACCAGTCTTACATATGACATCTTGGGACTCGAAGAGGATGGAGGTATGAATGGTGGAATAAATAAGTGAACCACCACCACCTAACCATCTATCGATAGATGCCTACCCAGTCAGCCAGAGGGGTGGTCAGCACCTATTTAAAGAAGTGACCTCTAAGAGCAAAAAGGGGAGAGAAATAACAAAGACAATGACAAGGAGGTAACATAGAAAATATCGGCACATATGTAATTAAAATACAAACTAGGCTAGCTTATGTTTATTACTTGTAGACCCAACCTTGATTAGGTTGTGCTTGCCTATAAGTTGCTAGACATGAAGGTAGCATGCTAGGCTAAGGCCCAAATTTATCTTGTATCTATCGTTTTAAAATACAAATGAAACCAATCACTTGTAGGAAATATGTGTTGAATACCCCCTCTGGTATAATCTTTAAGAATTGAACATGGTTTTGATATATAGGTTCTCTATTAGTATAAATGGTAATTAGATAAGTCACGTGAGGATCTATGGAGCCAATTCTAGTTAACCATCACGATGCATGGTAATACATAGTTAGGAATGACCCAGTGTATGCTAAGCACCAAGTGAACCCAACCCTATCAAAATAAAGGAGCCAAGTAGCTCAAGAAAAGATGAGAATGTCACCTAGACATCTCGACCCAGTTAGTGCCTAGATCAACTGTCAGACTAGATGCTTTTTGCTATGACCAAGAATTAAACTCTAAACTCATCAAGTGATTGTTAACCTAATCATTGAAACAACCTTGAGTCGATGAGTCCCCATGACATGCCCCATTGACCAAACCAAAGTTGCACCATGTCCCAACTAGCCCAATGCGAGCCCCGATCCTTTCATTGCTGCACTTTGGGTGAGCACTCAAGGTTTGCACCTTGAGTGAATTGGATGTTGATGCAAAGATGTGCTAAATGTTACACCTAACCTACTGCTAAAAGCCTTATTCTTAGTTATCTAAAAGTGCCAAACTAGTAGGGTGAGTTACTAAGAGCAATGGGCACTACTATAATAAATTAATACTTTCCACTACAACAGGCCTCTTAAAGTTCTCATGAAGATATGTGAACTCATATAATTATAAATTTTATCTCATTTGCACTTTTTGGAAATAAGCCACACCCAGACTGAAGATGGGTTGGCCATAGAGGGGCCAATAGCTCAATTGGTAGAGCACTCCAACATCAATGGAAGGTCCTAGGTTCAAGTCTTAGCTGGTCCATATGAGTTGTATCTCACATGTGGTATTAGAGCCAGGCTAGGATCCCTAAGCATCTGTAGCATGGCTTAAAGGGGGGGGAGGGCGGGGTGTTGGAAATATGCCACACCTAGATCGATGATGAGTTTTCCATAGAGGGGCCAATAGCTCAATTGGTAGAGCACTCTAGCAACAAATGGAAGGTCCTAGGTTTGAGTCCGAGTTGGTCCATATGAGTTGTAGCTCACATGTGGTTCAAAGCCAGGATAGGAACCCCAAGCACTTGTAGTGTGGATTAAGGGTGGGTGTTGGAAATAATCCACACCTAGACTAATGATGGACTGGCCATAGATGGGTTAATAGCTCAGTTGGTAGAGTACTCTAGCAACAATGGAAGGTCCTCGATTCGAGTTCTAGATGGTCCATATGAGTTGTAGCTCACAGCACTATGCCCACTATTTTCAATTTTATTCAATTAACCACTATAATGACACCTTATCCTAAAAATTGTGCATGTTGATAAGACCTCATCATGAAGGGGAACATTTTTATATCCATTTCTATCTTTTGGCAGTTGGTCATCCTTTTGGATGTTGTCTCTTGCCCATTGAACTTTTTGGCCATAGTGAAACATAAACTAACCTCCATATTATGTATAACATCTTGTATTTTGTAAATTAT
The DNA here is from genome assembly GCA_037957365.1 of Torreya grandis. Lineage (NCBI taxonomy): Eukaryota > Viridiplantae > Streptophyta > Pinopsida > Cupressales > Taxaceae > Torreya > Torreya grandis. The sequence goes on along the minus strand of JARHVA010000438.1, from coordinate 488,507 downwards.
TCAATAGTGTGTAATTATTTCTCTCCATAGTCACTTCTAGACTTGAATTACATAAAATTCCTTGATAATGTTGAATTTTCAATAAAATAATTATTGGCCATTGAGTTATGATTTTTTGTGTAATCTTTGTTAAAATAAGATTTTAAAATCCCTCAATTAATTTGTTGTTGTAGAGTTCATCCATTTCTGAAGATTTTAAAATCCCTCAATTAATTTGTTATTGTTGTTGTGTGAATAATTCTTAGCATATTTGGGGCTAATTTGGATGTAAAATATTCAACATATGTCACATTTGTTCCCTAAAATTAGGGGTGTTTGTGTAAAAGAACATGTAGGCTTTTAATAAACTAGAATTTATTGCATATTGCTATAGTTCAAAATTTCATTTATGTTTTCCTAAAGGAAAAGCCATGTTTAGCAAGGCTGATTTGATCACCCTCTTTATATTAGTTTTTAGTGATTTGTTTTTTGAGGGGTCCATTCCTTTATAATGCAAATTTGTAGAGGTCTTTGTTGTTAACTATTTGTCTTTTGAGATCTCCTTTCCTTTTCCCTGCATATCTTTTGAGATTTTTTTTATCATAATGCACTTTGGTTTATATTCATTAATTCAACTTCATTTATGCACGTGAATCTATGAATAATGAATCTACAAGTTATATGTATTTTTATTCACATCCATTTTTTGAAATATTAATTTACATTCTAAGTCGTTTCTGTTCATTTCACTAGTGACAACAAACTTGGGCAGAGTGATCACTGTGGCAAAGTCTAACATCTAGTTCTCTAAAGTCTATTATATATTGTAGATTGTTTTAGGGTCTCTCCCCTTGATCTACCAAATCTAAAAGAGTAGAGAGTATGTCACCTCTCATATTTTATACCTCAAGATGAGTACAAAATAGGTTGTATACACATAATATTTTCAAACTTTTATTGATTACTGACACTTTATATCTTTCAAGAACCTATCAAGTATCAATCTTTCTAAGTGCATGCCTTAAGGGGTGCCCTAGGAAAGGGTTTGGTAGACCATCAGTGCTTCATAAGATTGTTTTTCTTTTTTCCACTTTTCATCTACACACTAGCTCCCTAAAGCCATGAACCCTAGGCTTGTTCTTCTCTTTCCTATCCATTTTAGTCATTATCATGCTTTATTTCTTCATTTATTGTCTTATTACCCTTTTTACTTGATCAGTACACTAGGTCAACCAAGTTGACCTAGTGTATTCTAGGGACACTTTAGCTCTTTTAACTTGTTAGCATCTCAGCCAACCTAGCACAAACTTTAGGCATTAGCTCGAGAATGTACTAGGTCGACCTGATCGACCTAGTACAGCCAGCGTGTCTGAAAGTTTTAGGCAAGATATTACTTTATATATAAGGTCATTTACCACCATTTGATAAGAGGATAAGAAGAGATTATAATTAAGTGAAGAAGTGTGAATGAATATCTGCTTATTGACCATTCTACTTGAGGAATAAATCTTTAGGGTTAAATACTTTCTTTGGAGCTTCGATCTTGTCTTGTAGAGAAGTCTTTTGGATGCTTATGTAGGTCATGTTGCCTAGACTTGATTTATTTTGGTTATCCTTACAATCCACAACAATCTCTTGTGAAGCACCTTGGCCAAGGGAGAGATTGAGACTCGATAGGTTCATTGTCAAAGGTAAGTATTTCTAAGTTTATTTCTCCTTTATAAAAGTAGATAGATAATGAAGCATGTATTCTTTTATTACATGTATTAGGATTCTGTATACATTGACGTGAGTATATGTCTCCTATACATGTTTAGTTTAGTTATTCATTTGTTTCATTCTAACCCTCACTTTGTGCCACAAGCTTTGGTGTGCACTAGATTAGTTTACTTTTCTTGTTATTAAAATAGTTTACTTTTCTTGTTATTAAAATAGTTTACTTTCTTGTTTATTAGTATAAGTGAATATCAAATCATAGGACTCTTTTAGGGTTGTTGTGTGATTGTGTTAGACTGTAGGCTTCGAAACCCTTCCTAGCATGATATATTGTGACAAGTGATACAAGTAATCCCCTAATCGGGTCTAGTGGATCCCCATATTGGTCATGCTCTCACTTAAAAAGTGTATACTCAATTGAAAATGTAGGTGTGATTTAATATTATCTGATCTAAAATTAATTCATTTGCATCATGCAATTTTGATTACATACATTCTGGTGAACTTGAGGTGAACTAACCCTTGCAAGATTTATTCACTTCATTTATTTTAGCATTTTTATCATCATCTCTACCATATATTTTGGTATACTAGTTTGATTCTATAGACCCAGTTATTTTCTTTTTTTGAAGGAACAAACAACTGGATCGATCAGTTTGACCTAGTACAAGTTTTCATCACTCTTTTTAGACTTCCAGTTTAACCAACTAGGTCAACCAGGATGACCTAGTGCATTTTCAAAACTTTTTCAGTAGGTTTCTGTATTTCTTGGTCAACCAGCGCGACCCAATTTACAAGTGTTGGATCAATTTTATTCAAAGATCTTGATCAGTAATCTTCTTCATTTCTATCTCTAAACCATCAAGAGTAAAGATGGCACAGACACATCTATTTTTTGAGGATCCTCGTAGGACTATGCTCATGGATCATTTTATGACCAAACCTTATCACTTTTCTGCGTTCCTTGATTCCCATCATTGGTTTACTCCTGAGGTTAGTGCTACCCTCCTTAGAATTTTTGTTGATCCCACCCCTCCCACAGTGAAACCTATGTCAGAACTAGTTATTATTGCTACTTCCACTATTGTTGAGCCGGCTCTTGCTTCTTCCATTAGTAACCCTTGTATTCAGCCTAATTCCATTCCTTCTCCATCACCACCTTGTCTTAGTGATGGTTTGCTTTCTTTGCCTAAAATAGATTATTTTCCCACCAAATGGGTTGATGATTCATCTCTTTCTTTTTCCATGCCTTTTACACCTTATCCCATGGGTGTTTATCCTAAAAACACTCACAAGCGTATATGTTGCTTCTATGAGATAGATAATCACTCTTCTACCCATTATTGTAAGTTATGATAATATATTGATACCTTGCATCCTTCTTCACCATCAATAGACACTACCTTACCTCCTCCAAAGATCCTTCTTGAATATATACCTAAGTATGGTGAGAGGTATTGTCTATGATACCAATGCAAAACACATCACACTGATCATTGTCGTATCCTTCAGTAGCATCTTAAGGATCATCTTATAGTTATTCCTAGACCTTCTATAATGCCTCCCACAAGTCATTTTCGTAAGAAATATCCCCATTCTCCCATAGATACACCCCATGTGGCCCTTCACCATCTTCTATCCCTCCACTTGTGGTTCATTCTTCCCTCGTTGACCCTCCTTCACCCATGGATCCTTCTCCACTGGTGAGTCTAGCATATCCCATAGATCCCATTCCCATGCATTCTCGTGATCATCATTTGCCCAAATTCTCTTTTTAACACGATCCAATGAGTATTCTTACTTTTTTAGTTGAGGAGATTAAAAAAGAACTATTTGCCTAGTATTCAATAAAGATTGACGAGACATTAGCAGCAGTTTGTATTCAACGTCATAGAGATTTATCCGATGTATTGGATAATGTGTGTGGACAAATCTACCAGTATTTATGAGCACATGCATGGTACTTTCTCATTTATATTTGGATTGGACGTGTTCTCCAATCTTATTTATGTTTTGATTATATCATTTGACAATGTGTCAAATCCTTTCTTATCTTATATCATGTTTTTCCTTCTAGTTATACTATAGTTAGCTTATGTTATCATTTTACATTTCACATCTACTTGTCTTTTCCTTATTATTGCTATTTTTATTTTATCATTGATTTCTTTTCCTTTAGATTTTTTATCTAAACTTTTCCCTTATATCTTCATGATTGTTTGTTTTCTTATCCTTACTTTTTGCAGATAATCATCATGGTGACTTGGTTGTACATACCCTGTTTCCTTTGGTTATTGTCTCATTTTACCATGTGATCAATTTGCAAACAATCTTTCTCATTACTATTTCCTTTAACCGATCCACCTTTCAATCTCTTTTCCTTCTTCCTTTTCTGCAAACTAAGCGTATACATGATTGAGACTTGAGATCACATACTTGTTCATTGTCAATCCTAAGTGTCCTAGTCAGTGTTTTGTCTTGGGTTACTTAGCTTTCTTTAGCCTTAGCATACATCTCATTCGTGTGTATCACTATCTCTCTCATGATTGGTCATTCCAAATCCGTATGGAGGAGGAATCTTTAAAAAAATCATTCAAAAAAAAGTTAAAAGCCAAATCATTTAAATAAAAGGCAATGCTATCAAAAGGCAAAAATATGCAATATCTTAAAATTCAAATCACACTAAAAGATGTGATTCAAATCACATTTCTTTCTTCGAGTCGAGGCTCAAAATCCATAGTTGGCCTCATGATAGAGCCAAGGTCCTTTAGGGTGCAGTAGGCTAGTAAATTAGAAGAGGAGAATCAAAAAAATCTTTGAGTTTTACCTACTTTCTCATGCAGGTACCCAATCTTCACAATAGACCGATGACTATGTAAGGGGTCATGAGGAGCAGGGAACACATCATGGGGAGGTAGGTCAATTTTAATTTTCCTTATACCAATATACCTTCATGATTTGATCTTAGTAGCACACTTATCTGCCTACAAAGCTTTGTGTCTATAGGGAATAGGTTTCCTTTGTCCATAAACGACCACTAGTCACTTAGTGTCTTCTCATGTCCTTAGTATGCCTCTTGCCTCCTAAGGTCTTCTCATAAGATGATTACGTCTTGCTTTTTACACTCTTTTTTTCATTCCCTTTCCTCATATTTTCTCTTGAAAAATATTTCTTTGCTTTCTGATCACACCGCTTGGATTTTTCATTTGTGAGTTGCAATGTAAGATCGTGGATAGGACCCGACCAACCTCACAAATTACCATATTTCCCATCCTATTTACCCATACCCCTTGTTTACTTGGTTTTTCATGCTTATTCCACCCCAAGTGGTGTTCCCCTTATTGAGTTGCAATGTAAGATCACAAATAAGACCCGACCCTCTTCATAAAGTTTTCCAATAACCAAGTCACCATCAAATTACGTGTCAAGTATGAGATAAGATTCAATTTATTATAAGGTTACCCATCATTTGACATACTTCACCGGATTGAGTATGTTTTATGCTTACTTCATTTTTATTTTGCCTCTTGTTTTATTATTTTCCGAGCACATGTAAGATTTCAACCATTTCTTGAATTTTGTCATACTTCCTAGCTTGAATTAGTGTGATAAATTCAAGACTAAGTTTTTACAAATTTTGTTTTTATTTTGTACTTCCCATCATGAAATAGTATAATTGATTGACTTAATTTTGATTTTTTTTTTTTTACCATATGTGCCCTTCTTCATACCTTCCATTTTATTACTTTGTGATCACACTTCCCAACGTGATATTTAGTATGATTTTACTTGTTTTAATTTGGTGCAAAAATCTTTTGCTTTGATTTGAAAACAAATCCCCTTTTTACCACCCTATTTGTCATTTCTTGGTTCTTTATACTTAGTCATTTTTCATGTTATTACACATTTCCCAACTTGAATTCGTATGTCATGCATTTTTTATTAATTATATTTTTCCAAGTCTTTTTGCATGTTTCTTTTTAACCATGCATGTATTTTTCATAATGCTAGAAAAGAAACCACATCACATATATTTCTTATAGCATATACAACAAAGCTAAATACATGTGCTAGAAATAAATATATCCAAAGTATCCACATACACAACCAACATAATAACAAACACAACCATCATAAAGACAACATACGCAACCAACACCAATAAGCTAAAATGATACATCATTTATATAACATAGAGTTTGATACAACATATAAAATCATATATAATGCTCCAGCTCTAGGGCTAGGCCCCATCTTGCCTATCTTGTGTCCTAGCCACATTGCCTGCTAAGGCCTCGATCTGGCTCCTCTAAATGGTATGCTATAATGAGGCAATCTAAGATCTCAATCCCTCTACCTGTCCCTATAAACATGTTATTTGCACCTGTGCCTGTACCAACTCAGTCTAGGTCATTGCATGTGCTTGCATCCACTAGGTCTGCATCGTCATATACACCTGTGTCATTTGTGTCACTGTCTCTAAATGCACATCTCTCTCATTGGCTAGGGCCTTCCAAGCTTGCCTCTCCCCTACACCCATCTATGTTGGTGGTTGCACCCTCTCTCTCTACATATGTATCTACCTCGTGCCCTCTCCCACTAGTTTGAACTAGCTCGCCTAAGCTACGGTAGATGGTACACTCATATCCTCCAATGTCACGAGGTCATATGGCTATAGAGTCTCATCTAGGACGTCATGAAGTGCTCCCCTAACCAAGGACCCCCATCTCTCCTCCTCATCCTCAGGTACACCTAAAAAATCACACCAAATGAATATTAGATCACTACCATATCTCATAAATATCTATCTACATATCTCTACTACTAAATAAAAACTTAATCAATAAATCAATTATCTTTTTCTTACCTAGTTGTGTCTTAGCTCCTATGGTCTCACCAGTCATGCAACCACCTAGCACAATATACCTATCTGTGCTACCTCCTAGTACCTCCTCTATAGGTCAACTCCTTAGCTCAAACCTGACTGTCATGGCTCACATCCATCTCAACCTCCATCTGAGTGGTCTCTTATCCTCTCTTTTAGCTCCTCTACTGAATCACCAAGGATGATGATGGTCTCCACTCTCCCCTCATGCCTCTATTGTTGTCATGTCCTTGGTGGTCATAGCTCATCTCTTTATGGAATTGGAAGTGGTACATTTGGTATCTTTGCCTCTGCCTCCACCTCCTCCTTCTCTACCTGTCATCATGCTTGACCGGTCCATGGTCACTCCTGCTGTGGCCTCAATGTCAATCTCACTATCAGTGGTCCAAGTCCCCTCTTCCCTCATGGCTCTCTCACATGTCAAGTCCACTACTCAAGCATGAGTATCAGTGTTATTGGATGAGGTAGACCCATCTGCCCTAGCACTCATGCCACCAAATGTGGCTCTCTCCACCATGTGTAGTGCCCTATCACCTCCCTCCTCTCTAGCACTAGTCTAACTGTGTGCCAGCTCTCCCAGGTAATCACTAGTTATTCATATGGTCACCATACTATATCGATGCATCTCATCATCTATAGCACTGGTACGTGGGCAATGGCCCATGCTACCTAGTCCTCCCTCCATCTCCTCCCCCTAGGTGACCTATCAACAACCGCATGGGGCAACCCAGCTGACCGATACATAGGAAATCTCTCATATACCCATGTTGTCAGTAGTATGATCGGTCCCATGGTCTTATGTCCTTTGACCAGCATCTCAAACATATTATGAACAAGCTGGCCCCAGATGACAGATCCCAGATCGTATAACACTCCCTCCTCCAGCATCATACTGCTCAAGGCTACCACATATAGTGGTACCTTGCCATTTGACTTATGACATAGCACTCATTGTGTCACAAGGCCTATCATAGCCTTTTAGAGATATAGAATATGTGATATATACACATCATCTATACTCACTCTCTACCTTGGTAATATCATCTCTAAGCCTATAGCCCATACAGCTAAGGCTCCCCTCTCCTCTAGGTTGTTTGGTATCCCTACAGTCACTGGTGCTCCTATTATAGGTAGTCCAAGGATGGCATGGACATCCTCTAGTGTGATAGCCACCTCTATCACATCCCCATTCACCTCCCATCTAAAGGTGTTGGTCAATCATTCCCAGCAACTAAGGAACAGGACCACCATATCTACACTCAAGGGGATCCTACACATATCCTCTATACCTCTTAGACTTATGGCTACCAGTCTAGCTCTGTCTTTGTCTATCAACCTACCTAACAAATCTAGTAACCAAGATATGTCTAGAAACCTCTAGAACTATGGTCATCTCTGCAATCAAGCAACAATAAATGGTGTATTAGTTCCTCCATGTCATGTATAATCACAAATACATTCTTTATAAATTCTATTTTTAATTAAAAACAATCATTAATTTATTCATTTTTATCTATTTTATCCTATTTTGGTCCTTTTTACCCTTCTTTGGTCATTTTGGGCCATTCTAACCCTCTTTCAGCTTTCGACACACTTTTTTGTGCTTATCTTGACTCCTTGGTCAACCTAGTTTGACCATAATTTCCCTATTTTTGTCTTATTTTATCCTAATTTCTTGTTTTTTCATCTTATCTTATCCTCCCTAGTGTTAAGGTTCCATTTTGGCCCTTACAGACCAATTAGATACCTTTCCACTTAGTTTCAGCTTGCAAAACACACTAGGTTGACATATACCTACTAGGTCAACCACATGGATTTCAACCTTGATTTAGGTTCAACGTGTTGACCTAGTGTGTTTTGCTAAAACTCTTTGTTTTTCTTCTTTTCTCCTTATTTCCTCAAAACCCATTTCTCGTCTTTCTATTTCCCACCATTAGAACCTAATTATGTTCAATTTTGACATATATAAATGCTTAAAACAAATTTTACTAGAAATTCACTTAATTCAATACAAATTTCAAAAACTAGTTTGAGATTCTTGGTTGCATTCCTATGGTACACTTGTTGTCGCTCTTGGAGCTTTCTCTCACCTAGCATATCATTCCCTATCCATCCTAGCTTGTTTTATCTCCAGAGCCCTCTTTCTCCTCTCTTACAAGTCAAAATAACAAATGACTTATCTTTTCCCCTATTTTAAACACTTTTCAAAATGCAAATCTTTTCAATTATTGTCCTGCAAATTTCTTGTTTTGCTTTTATCTTTATTTCTACTCATCCATTTTGCAAACCATAAAATGCATTAGATTCATGATGATGTAGAGATTATTTTCCACTATCATATGCCTATTTTTTTTAAAATTTGATTTTTGGATATTTTTGCACTAACTTCTATAAGTTCGTCGCACTAACTTCTACAGGGTCATCTAGTATTTTCTATATTGGACACATTCACATTTCTTACAGTGTCCTTTATCTACGACACTAAGGTAAGTTAAAGGTATGTGTTTTTCAATTCAGTCCTATCGTTTATCTTATTTGTTACTTATTGCACCATACTTGGCATCGGCGTTGTGTGTTATCATGTTCTATTTCCAAAACACCATCCCACATTGCACTTATGTGACACGTGATTAGCTTCGAGTGGGGCATATGTACACACAATATTTTTAAATTTTTATTAATTACTAACACGTATCTTGTATGAACCTATCGAGTCTCAATCTCTCTGAGTGCATGCCTTAAGGGGTGCACCGAGAAAAGGGTGGGCAAACCATCGGTGCTTTGTAAAATTGTTGTTCCTTTTGCCACTTGTCATCTACACACTAGCTCCCTAAAATCATGAACCCTAGGATTGTTCTTCTCTTTCCCATCCATTTCAATCATTATTATGCTTTATTCCTTCATTTCTTGCCTTATTACCCTTTTTCCATGTTCAGTACACTAGGTCGACTTGGTCGACCTAGTGTATTCTGGGTACACTTTAACTCTTTTCACTTGTTAGCATCCTGACCGACCTAACACGAACTTTAGGATTAACTTGAGAATGTACTAGGTCGACCCGATCAACCTAGTACAACTGACATGTTCAAAAGTTTTTAGGCAAGATGTTATTATATATACAAGGTCATTTACCACCATTTGATAAGAGGAGAAGAAGAGAGTTGAATTAAGTGAAGAAGTGCAAATGAACATCTGCTTATTGACCATTCTACTTGAGGAATAAATCTTTAGGGTTTAATACGTTCTTTGGAGCTTCGATCTTGTCTTGTGGAGAAGTCTTTTGGATGCTTAGGTAGGTCGTGTAGCCTAGAGCTGATTTATCTTGGTTATCCTTACAAGCCACAACAATCTCTTGTGAAGCACCTTGGCCAAGGGAGATATTGAGATTCGATAGGTTCATCTTTAAAGGTAAGTATTCCTAACATTATTTCTCTTTTGTAAGAGTAGATAGATAATGCAGTATGTATTCTTCTCTTCCATGTATTAGGATTCTGTATACATTGACATGCGTATGTCTCATATACATGTTTAGTTTAGTTATTGTTCATTTGTTTTGTTCTAACCCCCACTTTGTGCCACAAGCTTTGGTGCGCACTAGATTAGTTTACTTTTCTTGTTATTAAAATTGTTTACTTTCTTGTTTATTAGTATAAGTGAATATCAAATCATATGACTCTTTTAGGGTGGTTGTGCAATTGTGTTAAACTGTAGGATTTGGAACCCCTCCTAGGATGATATGTTGTGACAAGTGATACAAGTGATCCCCTAATCGGGTTTAGTGGATCCCCATATTGGTCATGCTCCCACTTAACAAGTGTATACCCAATCATAAGTGTAGGTGTGCTATATTCTTATCCAATCCAAGATTAATTCATGTGCATCATGCAATTCTGATTGCATACATAGGCCACCTCTCATATTTGTTACCACAAGATCTAAAGGGTAGACTTGGCCATTACGATTATTTTAATCAATTAGTTGTCAATAGAAAAATACCCACAAGCTACTCAGGTTCTAAACTAAGATTGTAGTAGATAAGCGTAAGAAGAGACATTCATAACTTGTAAGTTCATTGTTCACAAATTCAAATGCACATAAAAGTGGAATTAACATAGATTAATCAAAATGCATGAGAATAGAGACCTCTATAAGATATACAAGGAAAGGAAAAGGAGGTCTTGGAAAGCTGCTTAAAACAACAACAACAAGTATCCAATAGAGATCTCCATGGAATTTGCATCATAAAGGAACAAATATCTAGCAAAACAAAGTAATTAAAGAATTATTGAAAAGCATAATCTAATGAACTTTAAATAAATGTGCTACTAAGTCTTCTTAAAACTTTAAATGAATGTATCAATAATAACCAAAAGAATACAACAATATACCCTATCATTGTTATTCTTTCATAACTTAGACAAATAACAAAATAACTTACCTAGGGTTCTCATTATTCATTAGAATGTGATGCATTAGATATTACTAAGAGCATAATAATAACAAAATATGGTTAAGCCTACCACAACAACCTACATGTTTGCTACCTTTCACAATTCAAACACATAACATAATAACCTGGATGAAAATTTTAATTATTTGTCAAAATGAAAAAAGATATTGAGGTCTCAAGGTTTCTTACAACTCAGCTAATTAGGAAGATTACACATCAAGGCTCATAATTCCATGACCAAGTGACAATCGCAACATGTATGAACTCAAACTAGTTGTAGAGCTTTGTTTAGCTCTATGAAAATACATCCCTCCTTGAATTATGCAAGGCTTTCACTAACAAAGACAAAACTTAGATAGACTCGGACCTCAAGACCCAAAAGTTTGTTCCACAACCCAAATGCAATCGAATTGTCAATGGATACATATTTTGGCTTTACTTATTTTACAACATTATGTTCTATAATAGTATGCATGCTTATTGCCCTCTTTGGAGCATGGAAAACATGTGTAAAACACCTCTCCAAACCTTTGACAATACCATATTTTTTTCTTCTCTAATCATCCCTATTTGAAGTCTAACTATAACCTAGAGAACTCTATAGGTAGGAAAAAGATAAAACAAACATCAAATAAAAAAACAAACACCTTTCACTTTAGCTTTACAGAAAAACTATTACTAAAATAAATAAATAATCAAAATCAAAACTAAAAAACCACTACCCTTTCCATTCTCTTTAACAACCTATGCCCGCCATAAACACCATTTTTCTATCATAAAACAACTTGATATTTCTTAATTTGAAATTAAAAAATTAACAAAATCCCACCCTTTCCTCTTGTTTTGCGCTCCTCCCTCTCCACCATCAAAAACTTCATTTATATGGTCCATGTAGTTGTTTGCATTCTTCCACATCCCAACTACTTCACCTTCATGGCTCACCATCATTCATGCTATGTTAAAATATTGTGGGATTTCACTCTTCTTTCTATTGGCTTTGTCCCATCAATCTTCTCATTGTGCACTTCCTCTTTCTCCCCTTACCTACCCACATCCTTTATATCTACTTTAATCCTCTTGTTTCCCCTCACTGTTACCATTTGTACTATATCCACCCAACTTATAGAGAACATCATCTATATTTCTCCTTTGTTAATATTGGGAGAGGCGGGACAGGTGGGCGGGGTGGACGAGCAGTGTGGGCTAGGGGGGAATTTGTTAATGCTAAAAAAATCTGTCAAATTTATGTAAAAGCTCATTTTTATGGTTTGGAACCTAATTAAAAATTTAAAATGTATATCAAGCAATCTATAGATTAAAATATACTAATAGAAAAAACCTTTGAATCGAAGTGTAAACAAAAAAGACTTTCATTTGATTTTTTAAAAAGGCATATGGAATATTTTTTCAAAAGCATTGGAAAAAAGCTTGGTTATATATATATATAATCAATGAGTATTTTTAAGAATAATAAAAATCAAATTAAAATTATAAACATTTTTTGTATTAAAAACTCAAATAAAAAACTTATTGAAAAGTTAATAGATAAGAAGTTTGCCCATAAGCAAGCTAGGTTTTCCTCCTACCAATGGATATAGTTAATTTAGATGGGGCATCTAAAAACACCATGAGAGTGGCAAGGGTTGGGTGTACCTTTTCTCAACGTAAAAGCTTATTCTTGGTAGAGCCTTTCTTGTCCATCCCTTGCATTGGGTGAAGGACTTACCTCAGCAATCTCCAAAAAATAACCAAACCTACTTTTGAAAGACAATTCCCAATGTATAATAAATGCAATTTCCACTAGCCATGCCCCTAATTAGAAATTAGAGTACATTTTGAAATGAACAATTGGTATGTTACTTAATTTCTTATTAATTACATTTCAACATTGCTATAGAGAAATTGAGGCCCAACAGATCTATTGGCTAGTGTCATAGTAAATCAATATCATATTAACCTAATCTTTACCCTTCACTCAGAAGAACATGCAAGGCTTCAAACATTGCTTCTCAAAGATATGCTTAGTTTATAACTAAGGGTGAGGGGAGCATGGACTAGAAAACATGTGCATTAGGTGATGAATGCCTTTTTTAACAAAACTAAAACTCATTTATATTGCCCTATTATCCCATCACTTTCATTTAGATCTTGTATGCAAATAATCATTACTAGAGGTACGTTCAAAGATTTCATACACCATTCAAATCATGGCTAAGTTTTTATAAATAATGTTTGGCGATAGTGTGTTGGATCATTTCCCTTTTCCACCTGCTCATTATCTTATTTTTTATCTTTTCTTTGCATCCTTTCCCTCATGCATTTGGTTTTTTATCTACAAGTCTTTATATGTCTATCTAGGGTGGGGTTTTTTCAAAGCAAATTGAAGCAAATTGCGAATGAAAGTAGGAAGTAACTACGAGATACCCCTTATGCACATGTTGTGTTATTAAAGACTAAAGAACATCTTCTAGGAATATTATAGTTCACAATTGCTATTATTCAAGTTGTGATTGTTGAGGAGATAATTACCTAGAATGTTCAACAAACCATGGCATCACTTGGATCAAATATTCATTAGAAATCAACCTCAACAGTTAGAGATTTTGCTATCTACTACTATATATTAGATAGCATGTCTAGGGCTAATGTGTACCCCTCGAGGGTTGAACATCGAGTGGAAGAGGAAGAAACACATACCAAAGCTGTGGAGGAGGAATTAGAAGCCCTCAAGGGTGAACTACAATTTGTTTCTTGGAGTGTGAGGGGATAGGAAACATCAAGCCAAGCTCATGATGAAAGTTGATAACTTTGTGGGAAAGTTGTGCCCAAAACCCATCACAATTATACCACAAATTCCTTCCCCTCTTCAAATTTTTAGGCTGAGGCCAAAGTGGATTTGGGTGGTTCAAGGGTCATGAGAAGAAAGTCCAAACTACAATTGGTAGAGATCTCATTGATATCCACATAAGTCCCATATTATTTGAAGGAGAGTTGAGAGGGCTTTATATGTTGTTTGATGAAGAAATTGAAAAATAATGGAGGCGTTTAGAATTAGGGGGATATAAGGTCATAAAAGGTGATGGTGGCAAAGGTGCATACTAACGAAGAACATGATAATAAAACTAAAAGGAATGTTAAAACTTATGTTGCATAAGAACTCAAATTGAAGAAAACTAGTGATACTCATCTAATCCAACAATGATACAAAATATTAATGTTGATCAATAAGGAAGAAACCTAACATTGAACACTTTTGACATACATCAACGTTATCGAAACTCTAATCACAACAATGGGAGAACTAAATTCCCAACCAACGATAATCAAGTTGTTAATTTCAAATATTAATTTACAAATATATTTATTTCTTACTAAACTTTATTTAGGATAGATTGATCTCAATTCACACTGTCACTACTATGAAAACCTATAAAAACCTTATCCCTTGTCATATTCTACATATACTTTGTGGTCGAAACATTTACAACATGGGAGAGCATATCATGTACTTAATTAAGTGTAGTTAATCATAAAAACTCATATATATATATATATATATATATATAGTTACCCTGATATAGTTGATAATAGCCCAAATCTTGATAGCTTCGTAAGTTGGTAATCTTTGTCACCCAACCACCTTGCTCCATTGTCGTTGCTCTTATAGTCAAAAACCGAGTTTGAACCTTGATTCACTAGTTACTGAGTTTGAAATCCTATATTGAATAGACTAAAAAGACATAACCCGTGGTAGAAATTCCAAAATAGAATTGTGTTCTATGAATTGTAGTTCAAAATGTGGGGAAAGCTAAGGTTTTCCCTTGCCAACACAGACAAAGGGTTCTCCAAAAAGAAAGATGACCCTTTACAAACCAAAAGAGGAAAGTCCAAAGGTAGAAGCAAACAAAGAACCAATTTGGATGAAATAGTTTCAAAAGGGAGAAACGACTATAGGAGAGGCAAAGAGGTGAAAGAAGAATCAACTCGGAAGAAGAATTATTAAGGAGCACGCCTTTAAGTCGGGAAACAAATCCATTCAATACATAACACAATTTTAGTTGTAGAAACACTAGAAGCTTGAAGAAGAAAGTTGATGTGAAGGTGGATAATAAGGTAGGTAGGACCAATCTGAGAGAAGTTCGGATCAAAGAAGCAACCAAAGAGGTGGCAAATGGAACCCAAAAAATCTTAGATAAGTAGGTTCTCCTCAATTTTCAAAAAATGATATTTATACTTTGCCTTGACAAGAAAGGAAATCTCAAAAGGTTAGGAAGGATATGGAGTTTAAACAGACCTTGGTTGGTGGACCTAGAGGGAGGAAAATGAAGACGTAATTTTGCTATTCTAAGGGATGGACACTGCATCACTAACTATTTGCTCAATCTTTATTTGGTCTGTTGAGTAGATCTATTTTATGTTTCTCTTTTATGTTGTCACGGTGTTATCTTAAGATAGTTTTGGGTATCCTGTCAAAATCCTATTTTTACCCTAATCCCCAAAACAAAATTTAAAAAAATAAAAATAAAATGAAATTATCATGATAATAATAATAATAATAATAATAATAATAATAATAATAATAATAATAATAATCATCATCATCAATGATAACAATGATAATAGTAATAATAATAATCACACATTATATTGATGTTAATTGTGAAATGTCAATTAAACAAAACCTATTACATGCATTTAAACAAAAAAATTGGGATTTATTATTGACTTTCATTCAATAAGTTAGTCTAAGTTTCAAGTTTCACATGGTAGTTACCCTATTTCAACAATCACTCCTAGCAAGATACACACCCTAGAAAACCAAAATTTACAACACTACATCAATTGGTAAGATCTCATAGAACTCATTTTAATAATAATAATAATAATAATAATAATAATAATAATAATAATAATAATAATAATAATAATAACTACTTAAGGTCCACAATATCAGGTAGCACCTACTCCTAACGTGTAGGAGGCACCTTACTGTGCTTGAAATACAAGACGCACATACCTTACCCCTACAGGGTTTGAACATAAACTCCCTTTTAGATGCACATGTTCTTCACCATCAACATGAACTCTATTATATTGACATTTTAGAAAATTGTTGTTCAAGCACACTAAACATATAATATATTGTAACTAATGTGTTGCAGACCTTCCAATAGGTGGGCTCACTTATACAAAGAATTATTAAAAAAAAATGTAATGCATAGCTTACACGTGAACAAGTTATTATTTGGAGAATTACTAAAGATATTCTTCTAGGTAGTATGTGCAATTGAATATGATATAGCAAACAATGTTATCACAATACAACGGACAATATACTCTACTGACATAACAAAAGAGGGCATCATATTCTACACACCCAAGGCAATGTTATGACAATGAACATAGAAAGCGCGCATTTCATAGGCATAAAATCTTGCAAATAAAATCTCAAGAGATAAAGCGACAATAACAAGGCAGAAAACAATTGTAGATTATGTAGTATTAAATGCCAATAATATCAAAATTAGAAAGCAGGCACAAGTTTTTTCATCAATAGACTGCAAAACCAAATGATCTACACTTTTCCAATGTTGCAGAGAATTAAAATCAATCAATTTGTAAGTGTTGGTTAAGCTTGTTCCTATATATATTCGTACATAAAATATTCATATACTCAGTGATCAACAATGAAAATTCGGTTCATGAAATTCTTAGCACTAGCCCTTGTATTGCTAATCTCGTCAGACCCCTTCACAATTGCAGAGTGCCATGAGAGTGAGGTTGAGGAGGAAAACCAGACTAAGGAACATCAATCGTGTGACCTGCAGCGATTAAGGACTGCGTGGATTTTTTAGCTCCTGACTCCCTTTGAATTTTTACTACTCGGAGGTGTATCAAAGTATCAATACCTCATAAGAATGTTGGGCAACCGATAAAATTCCTTTGCAATCATGGAATTTGTTCTAAGAATGAAGAGCATTGTCTTAAAAAAATACATATACTGTGATCAGATAAATGAATGAAACAAAACTATCGAGGTGGATAATAAGTTTAGCATAGCCCTCACATTTTTTTATGCTCCCTGAGGTCCATATTCCTCCTCTATGCCATAATTCTCCCCAAAATACTTATCTACTAGCCCATTTGCCATGTTTCGGAGCTCTTCGTTCTCATGAAACTGAAACAATTCCATTGCAGCAATTCCATCCTCAGTTTCCACAAGCCTTGGACCTTGACCATTTGGCAATGCCCGCATAACCTACAAAAAAAATCTCAAGCAAGTCAAAGAAGATTCTTGAACTATACATGTATAGTAGTCTCGATAATAGTTAAATGGAAAGAGATGTACAAGAGGCACCAGGACAACAAATATATGGAAAATGATAGCTCCAAATATTAATCGGGGCTAAGGGGAGAGGGGCAGGGGTAGCAGGTCGGAGTATGCCATGATTTCACAGCAAGAACATTAAAATTAGAAGTTCAAATATAATGGGATAAGAACTATAGCCTTCACAATCATGACAAATTAAAACCTTTTTATTACAATAATAACTTGATGCATTGGAAGCACAGATTCAGTCATTTACTAATGCCATAAGCCAAACGAAAAACCACCTCTCCAAGTGCCAATGCTTTTACAAGCACAATTATTGATTCATGCAATTTGTTCAGTTTGAAATATTTACTTTTTCGACTGGTGAGATTTCATAGCGTGGCAAGGCATACTGCAGCATACTCTTAAAAAGGAGATGTATAAAACTCTAAAAATGGTTCAAGCCTTTAAAGCAGAATGCAAGAATCCCCTGAATCGTTAAACCTGACATGTAAACATTGCTAGTCTTGGCTTATCAGGTGGATAATAGAATGCAGAATAACATTGGATTAGCATGGTGAAGCATGTTGTTTTTTAATCTTTACCACTGAAAATTAAAGCAGGTAGTGTCAAGGACAAACCATGATGCTGAAAGCATTCATAATAGGGAAAAATGCAGTGGAGTATCTTTGCTCTGCTGACATTATTATGAGGCTGTATACACAGAAATGTTGTTTCTGTTTAAAGGAAACTGATGTTAAAACAGCTGAATTACAGGATGGCCGACAAGCTGTGAGAAATGCCAGCTAAGTCATGCTGTGATTGAATAAATTGTATCACTGAGCTGTTTTAATGATGCTTGTTCCATGTTTATATGTTCTACAGTTCTGAATGGAGCTCAAAATCTTAGGGCATATGCTTAATCAAATTACTGATTTGTAATTCAAAAGTTCTTACTAGCATCTGTTCGCTTCTGATCTAGACACTGCTGACTAAGAAGATGATTGTAGATTTTCTAAATATGAACGATTCTGCACGTACAGAAAGTATAAAGGCAAACCATGATGTGGCAAGGTCAACTACAATGAAAAATATTATAAGCATCCAATTAATACTGACATCTCTACAAGGGTACTGCATGCATCCCCCAAAAAATATTTTTTGTGGTGCAACAATTGTGTCCATTGATTCACTAATAGACCTCAGTTTTCCCGACGTATTCTGTTGCAATTAAAAAATTTGTCTATCACATTTGCTTAGCCTTTGCAACCTGACATCCTCCTGACTTGATCATTTCTTCAAACTTCTCTTTGCTATCACCCTTGCATCTAGTGTTCACTGCCCATCCCCAATCTCCCATTCCTTCTAATTTTTATTTGATGATCCATAATTGGCCTAGATATTCCAATGCACAATTCACCAACATGGATTTACTTATTCTTATATGTTGTTCCCAAGTTCTATGCTATTGAAATGAGACTCAAGGGCTGTAAATTGGTGCTTCCTAGAACCCTGTGGCTGCCATCGGCATCATACATTTTATAACATTATGCACATGCTCACATACACATTTCATTTATTGCATATAATGTTTCATACTTCAAATGGGCTACCACCAAACATAGGAATCTTCTCGATTCCACAAAAACTGTAGTGCACAAAGAGTATGGTGTACTTGAACTTTATGTGAGAATGAAATCAATTTCTAATTGCTGTTATGAACAAGTGCTATGCTTGTAATCATAAGTTAAGTTGATTCTTATGTTTTCTTAGCTCTTTGAGATAGTAAAGTAGTTGTGTGAAATGAAAGTAAACAAACAATGAATCAAGCACAGAGAAATGAGAGGGAGGCACAAGAAACTACCCTAGAGTAAACCAATTGAGTAAACTCTAGAAGAGTGAAGCTGTGATTCCTCATCTCCACTATCTTCGTTGCAGTTTTACAAGCTTTCTGCCTTCTTGAGACCTTCAAAGACATCAACAATATCCAAAAAAAATTCTAACACTTGAAAATGCTCTCTGCAGTCTACTGTGGATTAGTTTTTTTTTCAGCATACTTGATTGTTATCCTCAGCCATCTCAGCCTTGTAGTCTTCTTGTATCTCAAAACTCACTCAAATCACTCTTAACAACGATTCTCAACATCTGAATGAATGGGGTACCTTCGTTTTTGTGACCCTTCAAGGGTACATTTATGTTTTTACAACATGTTAGGCTAGAGTCAAAAGCCCAAAAGAAAAAGAAATGGAAGAGATAGCATTTGCAGCCATTACTCTACATGTTCAATGTCTTCATGTACGACTGCCACTTGCAGCAGGGTGAAACCACAATTTTGTGCAGTGACACATGCACAACTGCCACTTGACAACTGTAAAGCCACTACCTGCATAATCTGGTAGTTCCGTCAGAGAGAATTTTGTACACTTTTTTCTCAAGAACCTTCTGAGTTGTTTTTGACTCCAAGGTGTACAACGATTATAATACAATTAAGATACTAGACTACTAATAACAACACACCCAGAACACAGAGCACAGTATCCAAACAATAGCATCTTTGTATTCATAAAGAATTAATCATAATACAATTCATACAGTACAATGAGGTCCTGATACCAGTACCCCTACCCAGATGCATATCATTCTATTTATAGGACAACTGACTTAATGGTTGTCGGTTGACACAACCATCAACATCCAAACATAACAAGAAAAGCTATTACAATTACTTAACACCGAAGATACAATCATTATCCACAAAACATGTCATTACACGAATAACAATACTAACAGTCTACATTATCCCTCCTATAAACAAGTCAGAGTCCCTTTCAACACTACCCATATACAATATGATAAAAATAAGAAGGCTGAAACTGCCAAACATCCATGCCACAAATACCTTAATTTCAATCATTATCCACATAACATGTCATCTGCTAAAAGATGTAATTAAACTAATAACAATACTAACAGTCTACATTATCCCTCCTATAAACAAGTCGGAGTCCCTTTCAACACTACCCATATACAATATGATAAAAATAAGAAGGCTGAAACTGCCAAACATTCATGCCACAAATACCTTAATTTCCTGCAGATGAGAAGGAAATCCTCCAATACTCGGGAAATACGTGAAAGATACCCCAAAAAAAAAGGCAACTACTCTTACCCTAACTGAATACAGCGTATGACCTAAATTTGTGAAGACAGTTCCCATGCGGATCATAAGCAGCATATACAACATAATCTGGAACCAAAAGTATCTAAAGTCTTTGGTCATGTTCAAGCATTATCTCCATCATAGTTCACAAACCTGTACTCTGCAAGTACTCGCCGAGGGCGGGCGGGGGAGGGGGCGGGGAATTCAACCGGCGATTGGTAGACAGATGCTAGCAATTAATCGGGAATAATCGACAAATTAAAAAAAAAAAAAAAAAGAGCTTAAATCTATCAAAAAAACATAAATTTTATAGAAACTACAGTTGCAAAACGTATTAAATGAGTGTGTAAAACGTTGAAGTGTTTTCTATTAGATTTGAATACAAATAAAATACAAAATCACATAATCATGCAAATACAACTATGACACTGTCAAGTTGTCAACAACAAACTGATACGATGATACTTATACAAGAATCTACAATACAAATTACAAGAATCTATAATTTTCTCTTCTCTGCTCTAATTAAGGGAGACTAAGAGAATCCAATAAGGGGGGGTGTAGGCATTTATAAGACAAAAATTAGTGTTTTTTCATTGTTTTTGGAGCCCCCAAGATGCGTTTGCAAGGTCTGGATGCGTCTGGATGCGTACAGGCCCTACAAAAATACCTGGCGAGTACTAGCACAGTACTCGCCGGGTACTGATTAAAGAAATCACGATTTTGAGTGGCCAGCACTTGTTTTCCATGAAAACCCATGATTAATCGATAAACAGGGGATTATGCCATGGCAAGATTGATATGTGCTCACAGACATGCATGACCCATGCTTTTAATCATTGAACCTGCCTTTTCTGTACGTTTAACCAGCATAAATTTAACAGTAACAACACCAACAGATCCCTTGTACGTAGTTTCTAGAGTCTGGATAGTCGCAGATGTGTCCATCTTAAGGCAGTTGAAAAATTGCTATGTTCATCCTACCAATTGTTACACATATAAATGATTTTATCAAAAGCTGCATTGATTCCTCAAAGAAAGTGATTAGATGGGCTTTGCATGACAAGACAAGGAAAGCCAGCATTTGCAAAGTGATGCAAGCAGCATGGAGTTTCCCCAAAGAATAAGATCTTTCCATTTGCCAGTAAATGGATCCTCTGAAAGAGACCAAAGACTTCGGTGTTGCGATAATACATGGTAAATATAAAAATACATTTTGTGTTGGTTATGGGGGCACCCCTGCCTGTCGTTGTCCTCTGGGCTGTCTTCGTCGTGCATTGTTGCCCCGAACAGGTCTGGCATTCCCCTTCAGTTGTATGGTCAGTGAAGGTAGGTGCGGTGTACAATGTTGGTTGTACAATGGCCATGAATCCAAACTACTCCCACTCCCTTTTAATCTGATGACCCTTGTATTGTCCCATTCTACCCGTACAATAGGTCGTATAGTCTACAAGTGGGTCTTATTGTCATTGAAAAGTGGCTGAGGGAGTGCAGGGACCATACGGGAGTGGCTGAACAGAAGCATGGACGTACTAGGAGAGGCTAATGGTAGCCATACAATGGGCACGAGTGGTCGTATGCCAATTGTGTTTGGTGCTAGCAGGTTGTGAGCGTTACCATTGGTTGTACGGTGGAGTGTTTGTTTGAATGGTGCCTTGACTGTGCTTTTAAATTTTGCTCCTCCTTTATTAATATCCTTTGTCTTGTTTGTTAATACTTCATGCTTAAAAGTATTTATCTTTTATTTTTATTGCGAAATTCTTCCCAAGTATGTTGAATTTTCTCATTATGTATATCCGATCCACTAATACATGTACCTTTGACTTTATTATCTGGTATGTCTATGGCCTCTTTGAATCCAAGATAAATTCCATTTGCGCCTATTAGTATTCACTATTTCTTCACACATTGTACCCTCCAAATGTTCTAGTCACAGTGCCTACTTATTCATTACTTCACAGAAATTAAATGACAATCCCCATGGTATTTTAAACTTTCCCAGCCATACTGCATAACGATCATTACTTTTCAATATAGCCACCCCAGACTTGAAATTTGCATATCATAAATATTTATTGTGCTTGTGCCTCCTTCATCTTTCAATACCAATTCCCTCAATTTAAAATTGTGTTACAAGTCGTGGTTACAACAACATTTCCGCTGTTTCAACATAGCTTGTGCCTGCCAATGTGCCATGACTCTATATATGCACGTCACGCATATCCATCACATCCGATCATACTTCAAAAATAAGTAGTACATCACCTTTTATTAAAATATTTCTGTTAAACCCCATGTTCATGGATATTGGCTCGTTGGACTACATGTCTGATACCCATTCAAACTGATGGGCAAACATATCATCGAACTTTGCACCCTTAACATTGTAATCTTTGAACCTTGATGGGTAAACCGACTGTGAAGATTCAGAAGAACTTGGTATTACTGACATTTTCTTTGAATCATCACACTGCAAGCCTTGTCCTACTTCAATCTCCGTAATCTTAACACTATTGCAGCCAGGCTGGAATACTTCAGTCTTCCTCACCTTACCAATGGAATAAAGCATTGAGAGAGTCTATCTCACCTTCTGAGCATGACTGTAACTCCAAGACCCCTTCATCATTCGGCTCCAATGTACTTTGGTTCCCATCAACCGAGCATTCTTCAAAATCTGAGGAGTCTGATGATCTTGCTTCCTCACTGACTACTTGATTCTTTAAGTCTATGAAATAATTTCGTCCTTTGTTTTCAATGGAGATCAAATTCTTTTTCCAGTTATGATCGGATTCAACTTCTATTAAACAACCATGACCAAATAGTGCATCATATGCCTTCTTTTGAAATGAATTGACCACAAAATTCAACAAAAAGGTTGGGTTCCAATAATTACCTTTTGTCCCATCAATACACCCATTACCTTCATGCCATGTTGATCTACTCCAACCCTTTTGGAATGTTGGAGGCCACATAGTTGGCTTCCCAAGACTCTTCTAAGTCTCCTCTACAAGAACATTCACACCAAAATTATTGTTGATGATAGTGTTTGTCAAATTCTTGCCAAGGATTTCCATATGCACAATTGTCGATTGTTGGGCTAGGTTCATCATGAGTATAGGATCAATCATTTGGTCACCTAATAAGGGAGGCTCGACTATTGGTTCATTCTTCTACTTTTTGCTCTCCCCGTCACCCATCATTAGGTGTGCCATTGTATCATCCATGTTCAAGCTAATGTCTTGTATGGTAACATTTAGAGCATTCTTCAGTTCTGGAATGCTTTGCAATAAGTTCGCTATCTTCACTAGTATAGTGGTCTGCAGGACATGTCGTGCAATAGCTTTGTCATACTCCACCATATTCATCATCGTGCTTGTATGCTCATTCAATTGACATCCTTCTTTGACCATGGCCCTCTCGACTTCCACCCTTGTTTTTGGCCAACCTTTCATTCTCAGTACATGGGTCAAGTTAATTGGATTCCTTCTCTTATGCTCTGGTAGTTGCCATAACTTCCTTGCCCTCAACTATGTCAATCATATTGACATTGGCTTGCTTTGGACTACTGATAAGTCGAGTGTCATTTGGGTTAGGGAAATCTCTTGCGAGATAGTCCCACTCATTGCACTACCAACACTATATACCTAGTCATCATTGGGAGTCGTATTGAACCCGAATCTTTCCGCCATTATTATTTTTTCATTAGTAATTCCTTGGTGGTGGTGTTGATGGCTCTCGTTACGTGAATAGTACTTGGTCGCTCTTATTCCACAAATTGTACGAACAATCCTTCATTGAATGCCCTATAACTTGACAAAGCTCGCACAACATATCTTTGCCTTCATTCTTGCCTTCTCCCTTTAGTTCATCATCCAAAGCATGTTTTTTCTCAAGGCTCGCACTGATTTAGGTTCATTGTTATCGATGGAGTTAGGTTCCTCTTCTTAGCGTCCTTTCAAGTGCGAGGATGTCTTTTTCTCACTTTCAAATGTCCATGGCTCGGATGTATGCATCTTTGGAAGATAAAGGTGGGGCACCTTCATCAGCCTCTATAATGAGGGTACTAACTCTTCAATGAACCATTGCTTCTTCAAGCCACTAGTAGGTTCTTTTTAAAGTTTGCTAGATAGTTCTGAATCTTCTATTATAGGAGCAAACATTCTCATGTTTACTTTGTCAGATATTACAGATTTTTGCAATGATCTCATTGTCATTCCTCAAGAGTTTGAAATATTTCTTAAAGGTTTGCTCGAGTGTTTTCCATGTTTCTTTGTTTCAACTTGGTGCATTTGCATACCAATCAATAGCCATCCCCCAAAGGATGGCTGGAAAACATCTTAACCACATACGTTCATTTGTATGCCCATTGGCAGTCCATATGGTGATGCACATTCTTGAGTTTCATACGGGATCCTTTGATATGTCACCGATGAACTTTGGTAGCTTCTGCTTTTCTGGAGATGGAGTTGATGGGGTGACCATGGCCCTCGTTATGAGTTCCTTCTAGCATCTTTGAAACAAGTCTCCCCTTGAGAAGGTATGTGTTGGATGTTCCTCCACTCTCTTAGCACTATTGGACATGTCACTACCCTATCTTGCATGTTGCCAGGTCCAATTTTTGTGTGACTCCCTCCAACATGTCATTTCAGTTTTCCCAAGACTTTTTATGTGATTCTCTTGCAGTGCCCTCCAACCCAACTTGGTCGGCAAGGTCTGCACTTCCTTCCTGCCAAAGGACCTATGGCAATCTCTACCAACTCCTTACCAGCAAGTGGTGTAAAGTTCACTAGTTCCAGCTGAACCCTTGCTTGGTTTTGACTCCGGTTATGGTATGATTACTACTTACGTTTCAGCTTCCATTTCATACTTCACCCTTCGCTTCATTGTTTTTTAGAAACAAATGTTGGTTGCAACCTTTATCTTCTCTAGTGTTGCTCCACCAATTGAGTAGACCATTTAACTTCTTGGTCCCCTCCCTAACTTTGTTATCTTCTCTGCCTTTGTTCGAGTCAATAGCATGACTCATTTCTTGTACACGGCCATCTCCTTCATGGATTCTTTGTACCATAGTAATATATTTTTAGTTGTGTTTCATGGCTATTTTCAGCACATATATCTTATAAGATAATGGGGTGCCTCAACACACTTCTCTTGAACCGACATTATCTTGACCTGGCATTCTTTAAAGGAATGACCCTCTTCGCACTTTTTCTTGACATTTCACTTTGTGCATCTTCCCATTGAATTTCTAGGCTTAAATCAATCTTGCACTTGCTGTTTGTGCTTCTTGTAGGATGTTTCTACAACTGCACACCTTCAAAATCAAGCTTTGTTCTATCTTTCTTGCATATCATCATTCCTTGCATCTAACATCATTTGCAACCATCCTAAGATTGTTTCCTTGTTGTTTTAAAGCATTTATCGTGCATTGAGTCTTAAAAGCTGCACTGGGAGAATTTCTCGGCAGAATTGCAGAGCTGTAAAGATGCTAACCTGCTATTTTGAAAAGGTTCTGTTTTATGCTGATTACTAGCTACAAAAATTAAGTTGTATTTTAATTATGAGCTTAAATAACCTGTTTTAATTACATACTTAAGCCTAAACACACTTTATTTGCTTTATTTTCCTATTTGTCTTGGCAATTAGCATATGATAAGAAGATTTTTTTGCTAGTTATTTCCTTTATTTTAGCAAGTTTGTTGTTTTATTAGATCAGTTTTGTTTTCCTGTACTAAGATTAGATTTTGAAGCTGCTGAGATAGTCAAATCACATGGTACCCAAATCACCTTCCTTTCTAGCCTATCCTTCCAACCTTATCTTTAGTAGGGTTTACCTAGTGTGGCCGCCTTCTCCTCCTTCCAATCATCTTATAAAAATAAGTCGCTCATAACCATGTCTTCTATTTCGAGATCACAGAATATCCTAGACAATGCCAATTTGTCCCCTTCAGCCACTTCGACATCCCTATATGGTGGCACCCTCCTCAACAAAGGAAGGATCTCCGTGCTAAAGAAAGGAGTCAATGCAAAGGCAAGGAGATGTACTAGGGTGGTCATTTTGTTCCACTGCTCAAGAAGGATAGAATGCACTTGTTTGAAAAATTTCTCCTCGAAATCTTGCTCTTTTGCATTAATAATGATTTTTTTTCTCAATAATTGAATCTATGCCATCATATATTTCTCCCAAACATGGCTGATCCACGTCACAAAATGGATCATACTCATGATAGGCTCAGTGAAACTCAATAAATAATGTACACGGGCGCACCAATCATCATCTAGGATCAAGTTTTTCACTCTTTGGGCCCGCTCTTTGCTCACCTCCCTCCATACACCCCACAAGTTGTTGATGACCATATTTCCAAATGCTTGTCACACTCTCACAAGTCGTCTCAAGAAGATGGTGTGAGAAGTGAATCTAGTCGGAGCAACCTATTACAAAATTAAAAATATAGTTATACAAGTACTAGATTAAAAAATAAAAAAAGGTTAAAATTTTAAAACAAAAATAAAAATACCTTCAACAAGTCCAATCTCAAGAAGGATCTGAAAATGGCTTGAGAGTGTTGATGGTTGGTGACAAATATTTGAATTTGTTCAGCTTCATCATACACTTGTTTGATCCGATCAATTTGGTTCCCCATCTTTTGCAACATGAGGTTGATTGAGGGGACAACACAAGGTGTCCAAAAAATGTGTCCATATCTTGCTTCCACCAACATCCCCGCAGCCTTGCAATTTTTGGCATTATCCGTTACAACTCGGATAACATTTTCAGGTCCAACCGCCTTAATGGATTCGATGAGGATGTTGGCAATGAACTCTACATCCTTCACACACCCCTCACAATCAATGGCCTTCAAAAACATTGCCCCTTTAGGGCACACTACAACCACATTGATCAAACGTCTATTTCTTGCATCTTTCCATCTATTGGAAACAATGGAAACCCTTGTTTCAGCCCATGAATCCCTGATTGGCTTCAAAGAATCTTCAACATTTTTTCTCTCCTTCATCAATAAAGTGGTGCGGATTTTTTTAAACCCTGGGCCTTTGTAATCTTTTGGGGCCCCATTGATTGCTCTCGCCATTTCTTGCCAATATGGTAATCGAACCACATTGAAAGACAACCCATTTGCATATATGCATTGTGCAATTCTCTGATCCGCAATCTCCGTACTCTCATTTTGAAAAGACCTATCCAATGGTCCTCTTGTTCTTTTTGTTTGGAAGAGAAGCCTCTTCTTGCATAGAGGGTGTTCCCAAAAATGGATGTCTTCCAATAGGCACAACTAGAGAACTACCAATAAGACTTGGGGAAAAAGGTGGCTTCCCTGATCCCTTGCCTTTCTTTCTTAGAGGGTGACTGAGTCTCATGGCATGTGCAAGGATTTTTTCATGTGGCAATGGAGAGTTAGTTTTCCCCATGCAGTATTTGATTCCACATTCAGGAATGTGACATAAATGTGCTTTCACCCTAACGTACGAGCTTGTGAACTTTATAGGCCCCACCACCTAAAACTTGGTCTATCAGTGTTGTATATTTCCACAATGGTGAGTGTTTCAAGTCCATTTTGTGTTGCCTTTGGCAGGCAAAGGAAGAGCTACAAGACATTGTAGTAATAGTATATATAATTACGAGTTAAAAAACAAACACAAAATTAAAAACAAAAATCAAAACAAACGCTAGGGCAGCAGCTAAAAACTTGTAAAAATGACTATATATATATATATATATAATTACGAGTTAAAAAACAAACACAAAATTAAAAACAAAAATCAAAACAAACCCTAGGGCAGCAGCTAAAAACTTGTATATATATATATATATATATATATTACCTTGATAACAAATGGCTCCTCAATCACCATATGCAAATGACTAGAATGCTGCTTGATGAAGATTCAAACCTACAACAGCAATGGAGTTGGAGGTATGCAATGAAAAAATTAGAAAAATAAGAGCCAATATGTCGCTTTGTTCTTCTCATTTGTGTTGAAATATGATTTTGATTTTGGCTTTTAGGGTTGAGGAAGGTGTTTTTAATTGTTTAATTGCCATGGGTTTGGCAAAAATGGAAAAAATAAATTAGAGAAAACCTTATTTTAAAACTTTTTGCCTTTGACGACTGTGGGTTCGCTGCCCCAACGCCCAAGGTTCGCCCCTGGGCACCCGGGTGCATTGGGGGTTCTTCCCAAAAGAACCCCCAATGCACCCACATGCCCAGGGGCAAACCTTAGGTATTGGGGCAATGAACTGAACCCCAGACTTGAACGGGGTTTGCACCAGGGTGCCTAACACCAGTCAAAACCAGCAAACCAGTAACATTGCTTATCAGCCATTATGACTTCAATGATATGACTACCACTAAACCTAATGCTTATACAAAGATCACTAGTAGGCCAATCATTGAACTTCAAGATCCTCATGCCTATGACCAAAGAATTCAAAAAATGAAACAAGAGTTGGCTGCTATCAAACCATAAAAAATGGCACCCAACCATATCAATTTATTACATCCCAGTTCATTCCATCCACTTCTCAATTTGTCACATCTACTTCTCAATTCATCTCTTTGTCTATTCCAGCTCAATATTGAAACCCACCCAAACACTAGAGACTATACTTATCAAGAAATCCCTTGCAACCTCCACTCATTCAATTCCAACAAAAGATATTTTTTCTTGGCCAGACCTCTTTTCCTTATTCCGCTTTACAAAACAGCTAGACTGTTGGTTCGCATGGTAGGACTATCGATGGCCATTGTGCAACCACCACTTGTAGTTCCTACCCAACAAACCAACACTACCATCATAGCATCATTAAAAAGAAAGATATAAAATTTGGTAAGAAAAACTTTAAATAATTTGAAAATTATGAGCCTAATCTGTCTAGATCACCCTAGAATCATTTTGAGACTACCTTTTCCAATTTCACTGGTTAAATTTTTGCGTATTCCAATTTAACCTATTTCTAGGGTTTCTTAGCAAAACTTGACTTAAAGGTCAATCCCTGATTGTATCTATAATGTCCCCTTCTAGCTAGACATTGTACTTTCGACGTGATTAGCCTATCTGTGGCCCTCGTAGGCTAATACGGCATGGTTAGAAGGTCTTCTCCGTAGTTACTCAAATGGCAGTTGGTTTCGTTGGGGAAGTTTCGACATATTCTAGAGGTTTTCTAATGATTTATTAGAATGTTTCTATTTTTAGAAACCTCATGTTACAAAATGATGTTATATTTGTACTTTATGTTATAATTCATTATTTTATATTAAAGTGCAAATATAATATATTAAAAGGCAAAAATAATAATAAAATATTATGATGTTTCTAGAAGCTTCCCAAATGAAGGAAAAGAAAAAAGAATATAAAGAGAGGTGTGGGCTGCCATTAAGAATCATCTAGATTTGATGTTGTCTTTGTTGTGGTATGCTTGTAAAGCCTAGATTTTCCTGTAGTGAATCAATTTGTCTTTGGGAATGATAACTCCCATTGATAGCATAACTGAGGAAATGAAATATCTCTTGAAGGGTTGCATTTTGGAGGTGATATTTCAGTAATCTCAATTGGAGCAAAATTTGTGGCCATTGGCCAATTTTGGAGAAATCGATTTGGTGAATTTGTGGAGATTGCATAGCTATCTTTTGGTGTTGGTTTCTATATAGCTTGGCATCAATTTTCCTTGGTTAAGAGAGCGGATTGCATTGTAGAGAAATCTGATATAAAAATCAGATATTTACAGTCAAAGGACGCCATTAGGAGGGGCGTTTTTGCTTGTGGGGATTCCAATTTGCATCGGTTCTTTGCTTGGCTTGGTGCGCCCACTTCCTTCGAGCATGGAGATGATATTAGATGCTTGAGACAGCGCATATTCATTGCATATTATTTTAAATTTGAGATCAGACCAGAACAGGGGCGACTGCCTTCGAAAATTCGAATTGGCTTCACTTGGAAATTGCTTGCTCCATCTATTCTCAAGGGTGCCTCAATCCAACGAGGGTTCATTGCATACAATATATCCTTTAGTATAGTTTATATTTGCAGTTGTAGGTGTGCATCTTTCATACCAGCATACCATATAATTGTAATTCTTGTTTATGGCAAGAGTCTTGGCTAGTCTAGTGGAGCATTGTATCAGATCATCAATACAAATAAGAATCACAAGTTGCTGGTCATTTATAGTTATCTTTTGAGCATTTGAATTGAGATAGTAGGTTGCATGCCAACAGTTCGACTAAATGTCCATTGGCTGTAGGTGATTAGTTTGTTTTGTGAATTCATCTAATTGCATAGAAAAGAACAAAAAAAAAGTCATTCTTGCATCTAGAACTTAGCATTGTCATTCTTGCATTGTTCTATAAACACTTGAAGCTTTATCCCATCGTCATTCAAACAAATCATCAAACTGTGACAAAAACCAGCAAGAAGCACTTTGCATACAAAGTGTTTAAAAAAATTGAGACAATTAAGGGCAGATTGGGCAAGGATTGTTACAGTATCTACCCTGCTACTCCCCCGCCATCTACTTTGCTGTCAAATTTTGCTCAAATCATCTGTTTAACCCTTTCCTATGTAGCTCTGTTTAGTTGAGGTCAAAAGTGAAAACAAGAAGGAAGATGGTTCCTTTGTGCATTTTTAATTTTCATGTTGACCCTCTTTTACTTGACTTTTTCATTTCTTCATACAACCATTATCTAACCAGATGACTCCTATTCCAGACACATACATCCAAGCAAATTTTAAACTTTGTGGTGTTCTAAGGCAATTTACCACTGAACCCCTCCATTACAAGTGGTATATTTTCCTCTCACACACACATATGGTGAGTTTCTATGATCTAAAATTGCGTTTACTATGACCCGTCTCATGTTTTCCATTTATTTGTATACTTTGGCTATTGCAAGTGACTACCTACTTCATTTTGGCTTCATCATTCCTCGTTGCGCTTCAGGAAATACGAGGTACATTCTATAACCCCTCCCCAGTAGGTAGATACACACCTTTTGTAAGCAACACCACCCTTGTTCTATGACGAGCTAAATCTTTTAAGCATGTTGATGAGCTAATAGACCTCTATTTTCTAGACACGTTCCATTTCAATTAGAAGTTTTGACAATTGCATTTCTTACGCCTCTACAACACAACATCCTCCTAACTTGGCCATTTCTTCAAGCTTGTCTTCACTATCACCCCTTGCATTTGTTGTTTGTTGCCCACCCCCGCTTTTGTTTCCCCTTCCTCTTCAGTTTTCTTTGAGAAAAGAAAGACTTCCAATGACACAACCAACCATAATTTTTTTTCTATCACTACTTAATTGTGCCTATGCAAAGCATCAAAGTCCCACGCTAGCACACACTCTTGCACTAATGTGAAACAAACACATGAATTCATCCATAATTAATACTATCAAATTAATATGGGTAGCTCAATTACAAGTAATTCTCCAAATACATGCCAGGTTATAATAATGGGCTTATAGCTAAGAATCTCAAGAGACAACTTTGTCAAAGTGGCTTGAACGCTGAAATAGTCCCCACCATCAAATCAAAACATCTGAAAACCTATAGAATGTCTGTAAACTTGTCCCCGTTGGAGATTGAATATAAAACCCTTACTTTGGTTGAGGTCTCTAGTTCTATTACATATAATCTCATTTGGTAAATTTTCATAATTATTATTCCTAATTTACATACATTTTATAGTAGATCATAGGTCCACAAAGTCCAAACAGATAGTAGAGTTCACGGGGTCTGTCGACTTCACGGACTCACAACTATATTTACTTAATGGAGTAACCACCTCTTTATCACATTAATATATTCCATTTATATGATTGTGGCCACTTAAAAATCCACATACTAAGGATCTGCGAGGGGTCTAAATCATTCATGTGGTCTACACTTTTACCAAGTTAAGCCAAATCTCTTTATTTACACCTAATGGGATAGTTGTATCTATGCAACCCCACATTGCTACGTGTTTGTCATGTAGTAAGTGGCCAATGCCAACAAGCCTCTACAAATCTTAAACACCACAAACCACGGTTTATAACTCAACGGATCTACAAGCTCACTTGATGACTAATCATTCAAACCTTTGCAAGGTGAACCTACTAGCATGACACTGGGATGGTTGCCACTTGTCCACATCATGGAGTGACAACACCCTTATTAATAAAGTGCTAAGTCTATATTGATGAAGTGACTTCACTGTTTCAATGGCCACCACAACTAAAGTGACCTAAGTTTTACAATTGCTTTAACATTAAATCGCAGTCAATAGTTCCATGCATCCTCCAACTGAGGTTTGGTCAGTGTAAAGGTCATGGACAATGTACATCATGTTCGAGGCAAAAGGAGTAGTGGGTCCCTATAAACACACGTGTCTACCGAGTCATACTCTAAAGTTCACAGTGTTCCACATGACCTCTACACAACACACATTATTGCCATAGTTGTGGCCGATGTCGAATAGTGGTTCACAAATAAAAACTAGATTTTAATATCTAATGCATCTATAGCTAAAGATTTGGTCAAGTCTATTAATAAGTGGCATCTCATTCTAGGTAGAAGGATAGTTGGAGGATCTAGTCCATTGACATTTCATCATCATGTAGGTGTGGGGCCATGAAGTGGCTAGAGGCCATTGAGTGTTTGTTGAAAAGTGAATACTCCATGTGGCGAGATTTGGTGTGAAGTGGCATGATCACGGAGGATTTCCTAAGGGACCTTAGGTGGAATAAGCCAAAGTCATAGACTTTGCATATTATTTTAAATAATGATTTTAATAATAGTTAGGCCATCGCAACTTAAGCCAAAAGGGCTATACTCACAATTAACAAGATTTAATAAAGTCACAGGTCTGGGCATTCAGCGAAATATATAACCAAACATGCCCACAGACCCATGGAGTAGCCAACCCAAAAAAGCTTGAGGGCGATCACCCGTTGCTCCGTGCAACATGATTGTGCCAAGTGACACAATCTTGTGCATCACAAGAAAAAATCATAGGTGACAATTGGGATAAATCATAGTAAGCATAAATCATTTGGGGAAAAAAACATTTTTTCAAAAGTATAAGTGTTTTTCAAAAAATCACTATTAATAGGGGAAAATTTGGAAAAAAGTTAAAACTGCCAAAAAATGTGGAAAAAGAAGAAAAAATGTTCTTATTTAAATTTAAAAGAATTTCCACTACATAGAGATACATATTAGGCATTTCAATTGCATAGAGAATAAATACAACTTATGAGAGGAAGATAAATGAGATTGTATGCCATCGAAATCAGTCAATTGTTTTATTTCATTATTTTTCATACTATTCAATTTTCATTGCATTTGCATTTCAAAATGCATAGTATTGTCAGTTACAAAGGAACAAAAAAGGGGAGGGAGCTAATGGAAATGAGGTAGACTAGGGATCAGCAGGTCTAAATGTTGATGCTCCACGGTTCAAGCCTCTCCTCGTACCCAACATCCTCCATGATGTTGAACTCAGAATTGTCATAAATATGCTCCTCATTATTTTCGAGCCATTCGAATTCTGGATTGATCTCGTCAAATTTAGTCAGTTGATCTTCCTCGACAGTACCTAACATTATCAAATAGAATGCATGTTAATGACTTTAGCGAATAATAATTTACAAGAATATAAATTAACTTTTCATATGAATTGAGAATTAGAAATGCAACATTTATTAACTTTAAGTTTTCTTCATCTTCAGGTGAAGATTGTGGTGGACAAATGCCAAATCATTCATCTGGTCTTGATTGAGTCGATTGTGTTTTTTGGAATGTATATGCTCAAACACACTCCAATTACACTCACATGTAGATGAACTACATGGCTAGATCAACATTTGCATTAACATCCTTCGAAGATGTTTGGTTTCTTTGCCAAAGAAATCCCACCATTGTGCTGTAAAAATATATTTTGTCAACGTTGTAACATGCACAATCCAGTTAAAATTTAACACTTTTGTCGTACGTATGTAGAAAAATTGTCTACCTAGTTTGCAAGTCTTCCTTTCTGTGATGGTCGTCTTACTAGAAAAGAAACCCCTTGCTTACTTGTACATTGGCAACCCTCTTATAACTGCCTCAAACTCCCTCTGAATAGTAATCATTTTCTTGGTGGTTTTAAATAGGCCCTTTGTGACCTCTCCATTGTCTTGAAATGAGGCGCTAAAGAACAACTTTGGATTCAAAAAGTATCCAACTGCATGGAGGGGAATATGTATTTGTTGATTTAATATGTTAACTATCACTCATAATGGCATGTTTCTGGTCTTGTTATTCTTCAATCTACTCTTAATTGTTTCTTTGGCCCTATCCATTGCCTCATACAAATAACCCATGGAGGATTTATCCCCATCAATGAGTCTCAAAACTTGAATAGTCTCAAGAATAACACAATTTGCTCTACCTCTTCTCAAAAAGACGGTGAGAAAACATAGTTAGCCACCATTTTGCCATCCATATGTTTGCAAAGAAGCTTCCACCCATTCAGTTGAAACAAAGATTCACTTCAAATTCATTTGTTGTTAGGAAAAAGTCTACAAAGCAAGGAAGTGGGTTGCACACTTGTCACCCCTGACCAAAGAAGTTCCTTTCCATCTGTGAATGTGCACATCATACTAAGCACCCTTGTGTGATTATATATGAACTTGATGATTGTGCAGGCCATTTGCAAAACTTCTTTCACCCATAGAATTTTGTCTATGTCCTCCAAGGTCAAATCAAGACAATGCATCGCAAATGGAGTCCAAAACATAGTTCCATAGTTATCGATAAGAACCCTCCCAATGACCACGCAAGCAACAACATTACCTGTAATGAATTAGACCACATTTTGAGACCCCACCTCAATCTCAACCTCATCAAATAGATGAAAGAGTATCTTTCTCAATTTTATTATATCAGATGAATCGACACTCTTAAGAAAAACTATGACAATGTCGCACAACACAAGGAAGTTGACGAGTGTGTGGCTTCTTATATCTATCCATCCATTTGACATGATAGGGCATCCTGATTGTGCCCATTCCTTACGATGTTCTGCAAGAACACCGCTCACATTATGTATGACATCCTTCAACAAATCAATTCACAAAGCCTTGTATGATGGGGCTATGAACCCAAGACTTGCAATTGCAATTGCATCCACCATACTTTGCTAGTATGGAGATTTGGCCACATTAAATGATAATCTAGAAGAAATCGCATTTCATTCGCATTAAAATCACAATTTTTTCGCGATTTTCAGCAATATCCCACCATTTTGCAGTCACTGATCGTTGACTAGGTAAAAATCACAATTTATAGGTGGGAATAAATCATTTTCGTCCAAGTTTCAAGAGTAATCATGATTAATCACACTTTATTCATGATTTATGCTACTATGGGATAAATAATAGTGGCTACATAATACACTGAGGCATTAAATCAAGTTGACCATTCATAGTGGCCATGTGAATGCAAGGAGAAGCTCTATGACATAGAGATCACATTGTGGCTGAGTGGGTCAAGCGACTAAATTATACACAAATTGGACTGTGATGAAGAGCGATAAGCTCAAAATGACATTTTCCAAGAAGAGGAAAATGTATTGACACTTATAGCATATACAATTGGCCTCAACTTAATAAAACTCGAAGGTGATCACAGTGGCAACGAAGTGTTTAACACTTGCAACCTAAATTGATTTAGGAAGAACACAGTAACATACTGATTTCAGAAAGCATGGAGTCATACATTTGTATAGTTGCAATGGATAGTCATAGGTCTCATTTCACAAGGATGGAAGTCCATTGTATTAAGCATAAAGATCAAGTATAAAGAGTGACTAGAACTATCACTGTGGATTAATTTATTCTTCTCTTGAATCATTCATTTTGTTCCTACTTATGCATATTTCCCTTTATGACTTCCAATACTTTAAATGAATGACAAGCTATTCATTTTTGCTCCTAAGCATTATAGATTTCATATGTAATCCCAGTGAAGTTAACACAACATAGTAAACTTTATAATTCAACTCTACCACTATGTAATATCAAACTATTACAATTTAGCCTTTTTCTTGAATATAGAAACAAAAATAGAAGTTAGAACACATGCACTGTGACAGCAGGAGTTTGCTTGCTCCTTGGCTAATCTTTGGTTGACTAAAAAAAGGTACCAAATGAACAGATGATTTGGTGTCATGTTCCCCCTGACCACCCTCATGACGATTGCACATATCCATAAAGGGGTAATGAGGAATCCTTTGATTGATCTATTGATTTACTCACTACACAACCCGTTGAATGCCAACCCAATACTCTATCCCCAAACTGACACCACAACATTTCTCATTTACTCGTTATTCTGATTCAACTGTAACTAGTGAGCTAAACAAGGAGAGATCACACATGGGCGTAATCAAGAAACAAAAGTTGGCTTGAGTTGGAAAATCACAAGGAGCAATATAAAATAAATCCAATAAGATGGTTGTCAAGTCAATCATAGACATATATCACAAAGGCAAGAAACCTTAGTAAAATCTTCAAAAAAAAATTGGAGAAGATATCACATTGAAACAAGGTCCCCAAACCCACAATTGCTTGAGATACAAGCGCTATCACACGGCATATAATCACATGCTTAAGTAATAAATAATATTGCGTATGAGCAGAGTTCAAAACCCCCTAAAACATTGGCCATGGAACTTAACCACTTCTCCCAACACCTCGACGGAGACCTCTAGCTACATAGCCATGTAGTAATGGTTCTGGTGGATGCAAATGTACTTATGGCGCAAAGCTCTATTCTTCGTCTTATTCTAACCCACCCCAAAAATCATATAGGATGGTAAAAAATAACTCAAGGAGAAGAATAATGTGAAAACAGGTCAGATAGTTCAGCTGCTATCATGAAATGCAAACATCCATTAAAGAATTTTCCACAAATAAACAAGACCACAAATCATTGAATAAAGCCACATCATTCAAGAAAGGGAAACGGCATGAAATGCAAGCATCCAAAAATAAGATAAATTGCAATATAAGATAAGATGCATAGATCATTACATGCAGCCATATCCTTCAACAAAAGGGCAAATGACTCGCAAAACAGTAATAAAAATTAAATTAGACAAGAATGTGACAATACCAATCGCTACACCAATTGCACTACAAATTTTGTTCCCAATTCTTTTTTTCCCTTTTTTCTCAGTCTAACAAGTAACCAATATAAGTGGCTGTGTGCACTTATTAAAACCAACATTCCTTATTGATTTCAAACCTTCTTCACCAAAATTTCGCCTTCACTTTTAGCGTTGCATGTCCAGCCTCTATTTACCATTTTTATTTCTGACAACTGTCATTGTGAATTCTAGTTTGTTGTTCACGCGTTTATCCAATGACAGAAGGCAAAATTGTCACCATTAACTCCCAAAAACCATGGATTTGAGTGTCCTTAATATATTTCAAAATCTCTTCTCATCATGGTGACCACTGTTCATTGCACTTTATTATTTTATCTATTTATTGTTTCCATTTGCCACTCTTATTCACGTGTGGACAATTTTCCATTCTTTTTACCCATGCTTATAAACATGAAGTGTTCACTTCAATTCAAGTATCTAGGATGCAAGGTGATCCCAACTGATCATGGAGTGTTGGATGTTTCTAAATTTGCTACCATGTTGAATCCACTACCACAACTTTGTTGGGTCGACTCAAATACCACCTCAATGAACATTCTACAAACCCTTACAACTTATTTCATTATCGGTATAATGTTGTTGTCTTTGTTGCCATCCCTGTCATTTGCACATAAACCAAAGACATCACAGTACCTCTATGGTATGACAAGGGTGAATCTATAATCTCGATGATAAAAGATATTAATAAAGAAAACCATAGTCCATTATGGAAATCACCATTTAAAAAAAAATAAATGCTATATCATCATTTTATGTTAATGATAAATCTTGTTGGGTGAATATTTTGTCACCAACTAACTAATGAGCAAAATAGGTCGTATCAACCACAGCAAGGGAGATTGGTCGGCCAAGTGTGCAAGTTTACCACATCAAAAGGGGACAAATCTCTCCTCTCATCAAGGGGAGGTTCCTTATAAGTATGAAGGGTCTATATACTATATATATATGCAGAAAATAACACTCAGGGGTAGGGCAACACCATCCATCTCTCTATTTTCAGAGATGATGTTCACAAACAAAGGAGAAATCTTGGTGAAGACACTGAAGGCACTTATCTTCTTTCAGAAGTGGTCTTGCAACAAACAGCAAGAGTTCTTTCTAATAGGTAACAAGTAACCAGTAACAGGGGTGCAGTAACCAGCAGAATGAGGTGTAACACAAAGTCTCCCCTTCAAGTGCCTAAGAGTGAAATACGAAGGACAATGAGGGCACAAAGTCGTCCCAAGGTCCTTTACACAGAAATAGAAAACAAACACACTAAAGGCAATTGTGGCAGCACAAAGTCTTCCCACAGTTGGCTTCAGGACACCTTCCTGATTACTTCAGCTAGTTCTGCTTATTCCATTAAAATGGACAAGAACACATTCAGAAAACAGACATAAGAACAATCTCCTAAAATGACACAAACTATAACAGCACAAAGTTTGAAAGTAACTTGCTTTCTCATTC
Organism: Torreya grandis; assembly: GCA_037957365.1. NCBI lineage: Eukaryota > Viridiplantae > Streptophyta > Pinopsida > Cupressales > Taxaceae > Torreya > Torreya grandis. The sequence goes on along the minus strand of JARHVA010000438.1, from coordinate 449,347 downwards.
AAACAAAGAAATACAATCAACAATTTGAGCTCAAAGTCTCAGTAATCGCCTCTCAATTTTGGCAGAGTTTAGCTTCTATAACCAAAAGGATCTCTTTTGCATAAAAAAGGAGATTACAATATATAGTAGCCAAGAAAAGATTGACGCTTTGTTCCATGGAACGGCCCATGCTGCATTCAATGCCTTGAATATATTTTCAATTTTGTCAAAGGACCATACTGGAACAGAGCGGCTGCCTTAACTGTGGCATGTCAATTCATCTCAAATGTCTTCTTTTGGGCTTGGGTCATCTGGTCTTTCACTAAATATCTGCGCAGCTATCCACTTCGCCTTTACTTCATGGGAGAAAAACAGGCCACATCTTCAATGTTTGCAAGCTCAAATATCTATTTGGTGGACTGTTCCACCTACTGGAATAACTCCTGCGCAGATATTTCTGGTCTTTCCCTCTTTCATGTCGCAATTTGAGCTCTTGGGCTATCTTTTCCCTTTCTAGCTGGCTCTTTCGACTCCCTCCTCAGCTGGTCGCTGTGTTTGTTTTTAACTTGTCTTTTTCCAGCTTTGTCTCTTCCTGGTTTTGTCTTTTCCTGAAATTTCAGCTCTCGAGGTTGTGTTCCCAGCTTTGCTGGCTCCTTGCGCTCTTCTCTCAGCGGTTCTTCCTTTTGGCCTTAAGGCCTTTGAATGCATTCGGGTCCGTGCTCAAGCCTTTAAAGATCAAGGGTTATTTTATTGCCGTAAAGATGATGTTCGCACGCCCGTCACCATTTGAAAGCCAACGGCTAGTTTATTGCCCTGAATTTGACGGCTTCGGAGACGTCACCGGTCGTCTAGATTCCAATGGCTAGTTCATGGTGTCCAACTTTGACGTCCGCGGGCCCGTCACCCCTTGGTCAATTCCTTCGACTTTATTTCCTTCAGATTTCCTTTGTCTGAGCTTAGTCTTTAAATCCTTCCGAAGGGTATCTGCCCTTTGAGTTCTTGAGAAAGGTCCATTTTTTGGTCAGTGAGAGCCCCCCACAAAGGTACCTGCCCTTCGGGTGGCCTTCGGGCATTCTTCGGGGTCCTTTGACTTCAATTCTTTCGGACAAAATGTCTGAAGGAATTCCTTCGGACAAAATCTGGTTAGCGAGAGCCCCCCGTAAGGGTACCTTCCCTTTGGGGTCCTTCGGGTGGCCTTCGGGCGTCCTTCGGGGTCCTTCGGCTTCAATTCCTTCAGACAAAATGTCCGAAGGAAATCTTCCCTTGCTTTCGCTGCTTTTCGTCGGGCTTTTCTCTTTCGGGCGAATTCCTTCGGACTTTTTGTTTGAAGGAATTCGCCTTGTCTTTTGGTTTGAACAAATCCGAAGGAATTCCAACTTTTCTGCCTTGTTCACTTTTTCAAAGAAAACCTTACCCTTTCGGCCTTTTGCAACGGTCCATTTTGCTCATCACCTGCCCTCCGCAAGGGCTGTTTGATCTCCAAAGTTGCTTTTCGAAAAAGTCACAAAGGTCCTTTTGGCTCCTAAGTGCCCTCCGCAAGGGCACGTCCTTCGGGCTCTCTGGCGGGCCTTTGATCATTCCTTCGAACAAAATGTCCGAAGGATTTTACTTGTAAAATTCTGCCACGGAAAATCCCTCCAAAAGATATCCTTTTGTTCCATTTGCTCTCCGCAAGGGTCCCTGCCCTTCAAGCTTTGGGACACCTTCTTTTGAACCTTTTGATTGAACCGACCGATTGAAATTGCCTAAGTGTTGGGAACTTGTTTCTTTCTTGCAGAGTCCGTAGAAATGAGCTTGTGGAGTCCGTAAAAATCAGCCTGCGAAGTCCGTAGAAATCAGCCTGCGAAGTCCGTAGAAATAAGCCTGCAGAGTCCGTAGAAATATGTCTGCAGAGTCCGTAGAAACTAAAAACCAACCTGCAGAGTCCGTAGAAACTAGTCTGTAGAACCTAGCCTGCAAAGTCCATAGATTTCTCTAAGTCTCTCGAGCTTCGAAATAGTCCGTTAGCTGAAAAAGCTTGAAAAATAGAGAATTTGAATGCCCAGAACAATTTTTGAGAAGGGAAGAGAGAATTTTGCCCTGTAAGACCAAAATAGTTCATGTGTTGTCCCAAAAAAGAGTGACAGATTTTAGGAACAACCGCTGGCTCCAGTTGGGAAACTTCCTTCGGTTGAAATTTTGAAGCCACTGAGGGGAGTAGAAACTAGAATCTCCAGTGCCTTTAAGTATGCCATTGGGCTACGTTTTCATGCCAACCAAAAAGAAAGGTGCCAAAAACGAAAATGAAAAGCACAAAACAAAACTAAAGACTATACAAATATACATATGTATAGATAATCTTATCTGATACTTCAAGAATTGAAGTGCTTCAGATGCTGCCCATTGTGAGGCAGAGAAAAGGGTGTGCCATCTTGATACTTCAACAGGAAATTGTTTTCATCATTGAGCTGATGGATAGTAAACGGACCTCTCCATAGGGAATCAAACTTCCCATGCATTCCCTTTGGTTCTCTTCTTTTGTCCCATAACAGGACTTGATCTCCAATCTGGAAATCATGGATTTTTGCTTTTTGGTCGAAGAGCTTCTTCACCAGACTTTGATGTGCAGCAATTCGGTCCACTACCATAGTTCGCTGCTCCTCCAGCTCAGTTAAGCACATGATCCTCTTATCGATGGAGCTTTCATATGTTTGATCTTCGACCACCTTCACCAATTTTAGTGTTGGCTATTCCAGGGTGATTGGTATCTCTGCGTTGAGACCATACAAAAGTTGGAAAGGTGACATACCTATTGCCCTCTTGGGTGTAATTCTGTTTGCCCATAAAGCATCAACCAATGCTTTATGCCATGTTCGTTGGTTGTCATCTACCAGCTTCCTAATGATGGTCACCAGGTTCTTGTTGCTTGATTCAGCTTGGCCAATTCCTTGTGGAAAATAATCAGAAGAGTGGGAGAGGGTAATCCCATAGTAAAAATAGAAATGAGTGATCTCAAGAGAAGAGAAACAGGCTGCATTGTCTGTCACAATCTTGGTTGGGACCCCAAACCTAATAATAATGTTTTTCTTGAAGAAATCGCACACCACTTTTGAAGTAGCATGCTTGGTTGGAATTGTTTTCACCCATTTGGTGAAGTAATATGTGGCTGTGAGGACATAATCATGTCCAGCGCTTGAATATGGGTTTACAGCACCAATGAAATTGATTCTCCATTGCTGAAACGGCTCTTCTATCACCACTGGCTTGAGAGGTAGAGCAGCTAACTTGGGTCTTCCAACGAACTGTTGGCATAGTTCACATCTTCGTACCCATTTGTATGCATCCTGAAACAGAGTAGGCCAGTAATACCTGGCTCGCAGAATCTTATGGGCAGTCACAGGCGCAGAAAAATGTCCTCCACAGGGCAGATTATGAAAGGACCTCAAAAGTTGGTTCTGTTACTCTTTATCCATGCAGTGAAGGAACACTCCATCAAGGCTCCTTTTGTACAGGTCGTTGTCCCACAGGACAGAATTAGCAGTTCTCAATTTAACAGTCCTCCTTTCTTTACGAGATAGGTAGGCAAGACACTCATTATAAGTAAGGAAATGAGCAATACTTGAATACCACTCATTCGTGGTGGAAACAAAGAGGACTGTTGGCGTGTCTTCCACTTCTTTTTCTTCATGCCCTGCTTCTTCAGGTCTGTTGTCAGCAATCAATTGACAGAGGCCCTTTCCCCTCACAAGCTTCGTCGGTTTGATAACTAGATCAAACTCTTGGATTTTAGCAATCCAATTGCCCCTTTTGGTTCCAAACTCCTGCTAAGTTAATATGGATTTAACTGTGGTATCAGGACCCAGGGAGTAGTGTGAATTGAAGATGTAAAAACGAAAATGCTTTGCTGCTTTGACCACCGCATAAGCATGCTTTTCCATGTTTGAATACTTCAGCGCATGAGCTTTGAGAGGACAGCTGATGAAGGATATGGAAGATTCCACACCTTCGTTCTGTTGAACCAAAATTGATGAAAGTGTGTTCAGAAACATAACTATACACTGAAATCCTTGATATAATTTGGACAAACCAGAATTGGGGCGTGGGCAATAGCTATCTTGATATCTTGAAACGCCAATTTGCCTTCTTCAGTCCAACTAAAGGTGGCATTTCCCTTCATCATGTCCACAATATGGTGAGTCTTATCAGTGAACTCAGGGATGAACCTTCGTAAAAAATTCACTTTTCCGAAGAAAGAGTGAACTGCAGTCTTACTCGTGGGCAAGGTAAGCTCCTGGACGGATTTGACTCTTTCTGAGTCAATCTTTATGCCTTCTCGGGATACAATGTGTCCGAGAAGCTTTCCTTCTGTTACTCCAAAAACAGACTTCTTGGGATTTAAAGAAATGTCATTCTGACGGCATCGTTCCAACACTTGTTGCAAATGACGCACATGATCAGGACGGTGCTTGAAAAAGACTGTTAAATCATCAAGGTACACCACAATGAACTTACCCATTTCATTTTTGAAAGCAAGATCCATTGCTCTCTAAAAAGAGGCGCCAGCATTTATCAAGCTAAATGGCATTCTTCGATATGCAAAGGTGCCCCAAGGCATGGTGAAGGCAGTCTTATGTTGGTCTCCTTTGCCAACTTCTACTTGATTGTATCCGGAAAAGCCATCTAACATTGATAACATCTCTGAACCGATCACTGTCTAAAGAACTTGGTCCATGATAGGCAGAGGATAGTTATCCTTTAAGGATGACTGATTCAAATTTTTGAAGTCCACACAGAGGCAAATTTCGCATTCTTCTTCCTCACAGGAACTATGTTTGCAATCCATGTGGAATGATGAATTGAGAAAATTATCCTAGCATTCAGCATTTTCTGTATTTCAGACAGAATAGTACCTGATATCTTTGGATTGTACTGCCAAGATTTTTGCTTGTAAGGCACCAAATCACTCTTGAAAGGAATTTCATGACGAATTTCTTCAGGCCTGAGTGACTTCAAATCATCATAGGAGTACACCAAAACATCTATGTACTGGTGGAGCAGAGCAGTGAACTTGAACTTTTCTTCCTAAGTGCAGCACTTCCCAATGTTCACCATCTTGGAATTTTCCTTGGTACCCAAATTTATCTGATCAAACTCCTGAGAAGAGCTTGAATCTATTTGTTGCTGTTTGATGAACCTGTCGTGTTTGTCAAACAGCTTTTCAATGAAAACCAGGGCTTTTGAGATTTTATTCCCTTTAAGTTGCAGGAATTCTTCACCTGCGTCTAAATTTGTTTCAAGGGCTGGTTCACTAACTTCAAAGTGGAGCTGTTCGAAGCTGCCTTTTTGTTCCAGAAAGACAATGATTTGGTTGTCACCATTAAATACTTGCCAATGATTGGCATTGCCAGGCACACTTGGTCGAAAGACCGGTTTGATAGTGTACTTGTCTCCTTTAAAATCAAGGTGAAACCAAAAGAGTTGCTAAAACAGCCAAAGCATCAGCTCGGTCATTGAATTCTCTAGGCAATGCAGAGATACTGAAAGCATCAAAGCTTTCAATTTGATCCCAAACCAGATTGCGGTAGTGGCGCAATCTCTCATTTTTGGTTTGGTACAGGTTTCTCACCTGACAAACCACCAGCTAGGCATCTCCTTTAGTATGAAGGACCTTGACGCCCTTGTCTTGAGCAGCCTTCAATCCAAGCAGAAGCAATTCATATTCAACAGTATTGTTGGTATTGCTGAACTGTAATTTATATGAAAGAAAAATATCTTCTTGAGGATATATCAACACAATCCCGGCTCCTGAACCGGTAGAGGAACAGCGGCCATCAAATTCTAGTATCCATACATCATCAGAAGTTGACCTTACCTTAGGTTTTTCTTCGTGTGGAGGGGAGAGTTCCTTTAGGCTTGCATTGTGCTCTCTTATGTCTTCTGCTGTTTTATCTGAACCAATTTTCAAATTGTCATTTTCAGAAGTTTCATCAGCTAAGACAGGAGCATCCTCAGTAGTCAGGAAGTAATTACCTATGCCTGAAGAATCAAACAGAATTTGAGCTTCAGGGGCTAATGTTTTATTGACCACGTATTTTGCTTCCTTCTCAAGAAGCAACCTCTGCATGACGCCTTTAATCGGGATCCTTGCTTCAGATAGGTTCATGCTCAACTCACCACGAACATCCTGGCAGAAATTTCGCCCAAGAAGAATGCCGTATGAGGCTGGGACGTCGGCCACCAGGACTGTCATCTTGATCCTCTTGTCCAGAAATGCTGCAAATGCAAATTGGGCATCCTTAAATTGTCTCAGCAGTGGAACTTGTTTGTTCTTCATAGAGAAACATCTCCCAAATGTCTTGGTCAGTGTGAAACCAAGGGATTCAGCTACTTTGGTAGGCATGACATTGTCAAATGCACCTGAGTCTATGATGCAATTGTTCAGCTGATGTCCATTTATCAACAAGGAGACAAAATGGTTCAGTCCTTCCAGGAGCAGCAGGAGCAATGACAAGGTTATTCCAAGTGGATGTGGGAGTCACCTTTAGAACAACTGGTCCTGCAAGAACGGTTCAACTGCTCAGGGTTGGATTGCAAGAATTCAAATTCAGACATTTGAATCTTAGTTTTTTTGACATGGTCGACTATGTCAAATATCCGAAATGAATTATGAACAGGGGAAGGGAGTTCATCCTTCTAATTTTTAGGGGGGAAGGACTGATCTGCGAAATTGAAGTTGAAGGTGAAGGCATACTTGAAGTACTTACTTTTTTAGCAATCACCGGGTCCTTTAGCTGGAAAGGCAGAGAAGTTCCTTGTTTGGCAATTAAAATTGTAGGCTGAGATCCTTCTCCTGTTTTGTCCTTATCAGCTTGTTGGGCTAACTGATTCTTGGATCGGGTGAAAATAGCGTATGATCCATCAATTGCTTTACCTTCACTTCTGGATTCATCCTGGTAATTCAAGAAATCAATATTGGAGTCGCCAGCGAATTCTTCTTCTCTTTCTGTGAAGAGATTAGCGTCATCTTCTGGGTTCAACTTAGGCTAGAAGGAGAAATCAGATTCTGCTTCAAGATATCCAACTGTTGAATTGGTTGGAGGTGCTTCAATGGCCAATTTTCCCTGAGTGGGAGGAAGACGATTTGACTGCCCTTGATTCTTGGCAACATTGCCTTGGTATGACTGATTGGGGAATGTCCTCCTTGGTATATCTCTGTACGAAGGAGCAGATGACATCCCTTGCGCCATTTGCTTTCTAAGAGCAAAAAACTCATTTTCCAGCTTCTGCACCATTGGATCAGTGGTTCATGTAGATGGATATTCAGAAAATGAAAAAAAATTTAACTCTGTTAGGATCTCTTCTTATATTTCCTACCAAGATAAGGTCATCTTTCACCTCAGTGGCCAAATCCTAAGCAGCAGCAATGTCTATGTGGCCAGCTCGTCTCAGCAGAAAACTCACTTCAGGTAGCTGTGAGTTGATGAAAAAACATTTAAGGTTCTCAGGTGTTGGCTGAGCAATTGTAAGAATCATGTTCCTTAGCTTGTCAAATTTGGCAATGAAGTCCCTCATAGGTTCATGAGGTTCTTTCTTCATTTGTGTGAGCTGGGCTAGCAAGGCATGCGCATCTTCTGCAGGGTTGAATCTTGCTTCGAACTTAGCTTTGAGGGTGTTCCAGTCAGTAACAGTCTGGGCCTGCAGATGATAGAACCAGTCTGCAGCAGCACCTTGCAATGTTTTCACGAACAGTCAGACTGCTACGTCCTTATACTCCACACCTATCACATTGCAGGGTATGCTGAAGGCTGCAATGTGTTCATCAGGGTGAACTCTCTCATCACCAAAGAATTTGGAGATATTCTTCTTTGAACTGCGTGGTAGCTCATGTAGGGGTGGAGTTAAATTGAGTGGGCCAAAAGAGTTACCCCAAGGGCCTTGAACTGCCATCATTTGATTATGAAAAGTGGGTATAACAAATCTAGGTGGAGTATGTATAGGCAAAGCTCTGCTAACAGCAAAAAAAGCAGCTATGCCTTGTAGTGGTGACCTGGTATTGGTAGGAGGAAGACTCCTAGTTCGTTGAACTTGAAGTTGTGGAGGAAACAAATCAAAATTTTCTTGCTGTACCAACTCAAAAACAGGGTCCACAACACCTTGGGCTCTCTGACTTCTTGTATAGTGTGGAGTTGCCAGATTGTAGAATAAAAATGGAAAAGAACTAGACCTGTTTCAGCTTGAAGCTTGAGGCTTCAAACTGTTTGTTTATTCCCAGCGGCTCTGGTTTCTCAGACCAGATTATATAACGGAAATGGATAAGGCTATAATGCTAATGGATAAGACACAAGTGATGTTTCAATCTGAGGCTTGAGGCTTCAAATTACGAAAAATTGCTGTCTGCAGCGGAGTCGCCAAAAACTGTTGGGTGAATATTTTGTCACCAGCTAATTGATGAGCAAAATAGGTCGCATCAACCACAGCAAAGGAGATTGGTCGGCCAAGTGTGCAGGTTTACCACATCAAAAGGAGACAAATCTCTCCTCTCATCAAAGGGAGGTTCTCTATAAGTATTAAGGGGCTATATACTATATATATGCAGAAAATAACACTCAGGGGTAGAGCAACACTATCCATCTCTCTTCTTTCAGAGATGATGTTCACAAACAAAAGAGAAATTCTGGTGAAGACACTGAAAGCACTTCTCTTCTTTCAGAAGTGGTCTTGCAACAAACAACAGGTGTTCTTTCTGATAGGTAACAAGTAACTAGTAAGAGGGGTGCAGTAACCAACAAAATGAGGTGTAGCACAAAGTCTCCCCCTCAACTGCCCAAGAGTGAAATACGAAGGACAATGAGGGCACAAAGTCGTCCCAAGGTCTTTTACACAAAAACAGAAAACAAACAAGCACACTAAAGGCAATTGTGGCAGCACAAAGTCTTCCCACAGTTGGCTTCAGGACACCTTTCTGATTACTTCAGCGAGTTCTGCTTATTTCATTAAAATCGACAAGAACACATTCAGAAAATAGACATAAGAACAATCTCCTAAAATAACACAAGCTATAACAGCACAAAGTCTAAAAGTAACTTGCTTTCTCATTCAAACGAAGAAATATGATTAACAATCTGAGCTCAAAGTCTCAATAATCTCCTCTCAATTTTGATAGAGTTTAGCTTCTATAACCAAAAAAATCTCTTTTGCATACAAAAAGAGATTGCAATATATAGTAGCCAAGAGAGGCTTGGCGCTTTGTTCCATGGAACAGCCCATGCTGCATTCAATGCCTTGAATGCATTTTCAGTTTTGTCAAAAGACCATGCTGGAACATGGTGGCTGCCTTAACTGTGGCGTGTCAATTCATCTCAAATGTCTTCTCCTGGGCTTGGGTCATCTGGGCTTTCACCAAATATCTGCGCAGCTGTCCACTTCGCCTTTACTTCATGGGAAAAAAACAAGCTGCGTCTTCAATGTTTGCAAGCTCAAATATCTATTTGGTGGATTGTTCCACCTACTGGAATAACTCCTGCACAGATATTTCTGGTCTTTCCCTCTTTCATGTCGCAATTTGAGCTCTCGAGCTATCTTTTCCCTTTCTGGCTGGCTCTTTCGGCTCCCTCCTCAATTGATCCCTGAGTTTGTTTTTAACTTTTGTCTTTTTCCAGCTTTGTCTCTTCCTAGTTTTGTCTTTTCCTGGAATTTGAGCTCTCGGGGCTGTGTTCCCAGCTTTGCTGGCTCCTTGTGCTCTTCTCTCAGCGATTCTTCCTTTTGGCCTTAAGGCCTTTGAATGCATTCGGGTCCGCGCTCAAGCCTTTAAAGATCAACGGTTATTTTATTGCTGTAAAGATGACGTTCGCGTGCCCGTCACCATTTGAAAGCCAACGGCTAGTTTATTGCCCTGAATTTGACGGCTTCAGGGACGTCACCAGTCATCTGGATTCCAACGGCTAGTTCATGGTGTCCAACTTTGACGTCCGCGGGCCCGTCACCCCTTGGTCAATTCTTTCGGCTTTATTTCCTTCGGATTTCCTTTGTCTGATCTTAGTCTTTGAATCCTTCCGAAGGGTATCTGCCCTTCGGGGTCTTGAGAAAGGTCCATTTTCTGGTCAGCGAGAGCCCCCCGCAAGAGTACCTGCCCTTCGGGGTCCTTCAGGTGGCCTTCGAGCATTCTTCGGGGTCCTTCGGCTTCAATTCCTTCAAACAAAATGTCCGAAATAAATCTTCCCTTGCCTTAGCCGCTTTCAGTCAGGCTTTTCTCTTTCGGGCGAATTCCTTCGGACAAAAGTCCGAAGCAATTCGCCTTGTCTTTTACTTTGAACAAATCCGAAGGAATTCCAACTTTTCTGCCTTGTTCACTTTTTCGAAGAAAATCTTACCCTTTCGGCGTTTTGCAACGGTCCATTTTGCTCATCACCTGCCCTCCGCAAGGGTTGTTTGATCTCCAAAATTGCCTTTCAAAAAAGTCACAAAGGTCCTTTTGGCTCTTAAGTGCCCTCCGCAAGGGCACTTGTCCTTCGGGCTCTCTGGCGGGCCTTTGATCATTCCTTCGGACAAAATGTCCGAAGGATTTTACTTGTAAAATTCCGCCACAAAAAATCCCTCCGAAAGATATCATTTTGTTCCATTTGCTCTCTGCAAGGGTACCTGCCCTTCGAGCTTTGGGACACCTTCCTTTGAACCTTTCGATTGAATCGACCGATTGAAACTGCCTAAGTGTTGGGAACTTGTTTCTTTCTTGCAGAGTCCATAGAAATGAACCTGCGGAGTCCGTAGAAATGAGCCTGTGAAGTCCGTAGAAATAAGCCTATGAAGTCCGTAGAAATCAGCCTGCGAAGTCCGTAGAAATAACCCTGCAGAGTCCGTAGAAATATGTCTGCAGAGTCCGTAGAAACTAGAAACCAACCTGCAGAGTCCGTAGAACCCACCCTGCAGAGTCCGTAGATTTCTAAGTCTCTCAAGCTTTGAAAGAGTCCGTTAGCTGAAAAATCTTGAAAAACGAAGAATTTGAATGCCCAGAACAATTTTTGAGAAAGGAAGAGAGAATTTTGGCCTGTAGGACCAAAATAGTTCATGTGTTGTCCCAAAAAGGAGTGACAGATTTTAGGAACAACAAATCTGATATTACATTAAGCAATAAGGTGTACTCACACACGATCTCATAACCACCTTCCCAATACCTCCCGCCACCTCCACACCCCGCTCCCCCGTGCACCCAAACACATATATTCATTCACATATGTACACCAGCATATAAAGTTTTTCAATAAGCTTTCATCATCAAAAGATAACAAAATATACAAGTCCATGATATAATAATGGCTAGAAAAGACTCCCATGGTCCACAAAAAAGGGGTCTCAAGGCAAGCCACTACATTTCCTCCCTGCAAATCATCAGTCCTACAACAGTTCACTCAAAGAAAAATGAAGGGGCAAAGGAAGTGGAATCAAAAGGCCACAAATTCCTCTAGAAGGGTGTTTCATTTCCCTATCCCTTGAAAATATGCACAAGTAGTCTCGTTCTCACCTCAGTCTATATACATACGAGTTGTAGAAGTCATGAGACATAGAAAAATGTGAGTTGCAGCCTATACTCTGTCACTCTTATCATAATGCAACCCTTTTTGTTGTCTTAGAGCTTTCTTGGCGATCTTATCAATCTTCTAGCTTAGTTTAGATATAGGATTAAGATTTATTTACCACATAGTCGGTCCCCTTGGAAAAGATAGGCAACGCCCTCCAAGAGGTCATCTACTGAAGACACCCCACTCCAATCTCAGCAGTTATCCATCTTGATTTTCCATCACATCACTTGGCAAGTCAAGATTTTTAATTTTCTTGTTGAATTTACTTTCCAGCAGTGTTTAGAATAGTTTAGTAGTAGTTTCTTAGTTTCTCCTTGCATTACAACTTTCATATCAGCTTACTTCATCATATGTCTTGAACTTGCATAAGCAGATTTGAGAAGCCTGGCTTTTGTCTAATTGTGACAATCACCTCGAACATATTTTACATTCCTTCACATCCATTTTGCAGATATATCCCAGATTTCAACAGTTTTTCTTGCGTTCTAGCTTGCACGTATGTTGCATTCAAATTGTTTGATGAAATTTCTCTTCCATTCTCCATACAATTTTAGCTTTACTTGCTGGTCTTTGAAATTTATTAAGGTCATTTTAAACATCCTCAGGTCTTACTCACTTTCTTGGCATCCATTGGTATTGACATCATATCCTTGCTTCCTAGGTATAATTTCTTCTATTTTTTGCCTACACCATTCTATTTTTCAATTTTCTCTTGGCTTCTAAATCTTCATATCTTCATTCTTACGTCATATTTTCTTGATTTAGCATATCTCCTGCCCTATTCAATCATTTTTATTGTTGATCTTGCCTTATTAATTTACATTTAAGTCTTTCCTTCTGTTGGAAATACATTGAAAACAACATTTTCTAGCTTTTTCTTGCTCACAATACTTTCCTTCTTTCTTGACATTTTGGAGTCTCCCCATACTCATCCTTTGCTGATTTTTAGTTTATTTTTCATTGCTCTTCAAAATTTTCCTTGAGATTTTATTTTGTACATCTTCCCATTGCTTTTCTAGGCTTAAATCAATATTCCACTTGCTATTCTTGCTTCATGTAAGCTGTCTCTAGTATCTACCATTGTGCGCCTTCAAATCAGGCCTTTTTGTTTCTTCCTTGATCTAGTTTGCTTGTGTATCATCATTTCTTACATCTCACATCATTTGCAACCATCCCAAGATTGTATCCTTGCTGACAGCATTAGAAAACATTAATTAACAAAGGAAAAACCTGCTCATTTGCTGTCATTAGTGTCATCTCAGCTGTTCTGGCATTACATGTCAGCATTCATGTCTTTTGGGCATTAATTGCTTGCATATTAACTAGAAACATTGTTACATTATTCATTTGCTTATCCAAATCATATTTATGAGTTATCTACACTTATTATTGGGTTCATATCAGCTTTCTTTACACAGTTCTGGTCTTAGCCTATTTACAGGAGAGTTTTTAATTCATCTCAGCTATATCGCTTCTAGCATAGGTTTCTTGATTGTTTCATTGTATTTAGGAGAATATTAGCTGTTGGAAAGCATTTTGGGCTATGTTGTAGGTTTTGCATACACATTTGGTTTCTTACTTGCATATAAAACATAAATCTAAAAATACCAGGATTAAGTCTCATCTTCTTTGTGATTTCAGCAACTACTGATAGGCTTGCTTTTTGTTTGAGAGAGCTTAGACTTAGTTTGAACGCATCTTGTTTTCTCTTTTCACTATCAGTCTTTGAAATTAGCATACGATAAGAAGAATCATTTGTTGGTTGTTTCCTTTATTTAGCGTGGTTCTATGTTTGTCATTTGCATAGACTATGACATTGAGCTACTCTACCTGCCTTCCTTTCTAGCCTATCCTTCCAACCTGATCTTTGGTAGGGCTTACCTAAAGTGTTGTTCTTCTCATCTTTCTCATCCTTATTCCAAGCATATTACGACACTGCCCATTCCATACTAGCCCATCAAAGTTGAGTGGTTTCCCCATGTTATGCAGCCTGGTCTTGCATCTTCCAACCAAAACTGTGATGACCAGCAGCTCTGTCAACTAGTTCTCCAATGTAGCCCTTAAGCTCAAGTTCTTGCTCCACAATTCTAAGCCTTCAACAAACTTGAGGCAGCCAACCAATACCTAGGAACAAAGAAACGTGAGTAGAGGAAATGTTTACAATACCAACAAAACCATGTCCCAAAGCTTTCCCAAACCGTCCTCTGTAAGAAGAAACCATAAGTAGACGAAATGTTTACAATACCAACAAAACCCTGAGTCCCAAAGCTTTCCCAAACAGTCCTCTGTAAGGTTGACTGTATAGTTTCCTTGCATATACGTACCTATACACGACCATTATGTCTATATTTTTTTTACGTGACCATGAGTTGAGGGATCTACACAGCAAATCATGTGAACATTATTGTCAGTATACACAGCAAGTTCTTGCAACCTAATGAAGTGCCACATTTGGGTGAGATTAGTCTAGTGCATTTTTCCTAGAATAATCATTTGTTGGTTGTTTTCTTTATTTAGTTTGTTTGTTTGTTTGTTGTTTGTGTAGACTAAGACGTTGACCTACTCTACCTGCCTTCCTTTCTAGCATAGTTACCAAATCCGGCCGGATCCGGATGTTTTGGCAGCCTGGATAAGTTCAGTCTGGGTCAGACCTATTTTTATTTTTCAATTATATCTTTTTTTTAATTTTCTGCAGAAAAAGACACCTAGCAACCTTATATATTATATAATATTAACATTTTATATTACAATATTAATTTTTTTCATTGTATTTGTCAATTTTGCATATTTATAAATCTAAGCTTTTATATATTGTTGCATAGACTGAGACGTTGGCTACTCTACCTGCCTTTCTTTCTAGCATAGTTACCAACTCTAGCCGGATCTGTATTTTTTGGGCCGCCCAGATAATTCAGTCCATGTCAGCCTTTTTTTTTCAGTTCTTTTAATTTTAATTTTATTTTCTGCAGAAAAAGAAACCCAGCAACTTATATATTTTATAATTTTAACATTTTATATTACAATATTAATTTTTTTTCATTGTATTTGTCAATTTTGCATATTTATAAATATATGCTTTTATATATTGTTGCATAGACTGAGAAGTTGGCTACTCTACCTGTCTTTCTTTCTAGAATAGTTACCAAATCTGGCCAGATCTGGATTTTTTGGGCAGCCCAGATAATTCAGTCCATGTCAGCCTTTCTTTTCAATTTTTTTAATTTTAATTTTATTTTCTGCAGAAAAAGAAACCCAGCAACCTTGTATATTTTATAATATTAACATTTTATATTACATTATTATTTTTTTCATTGTATTTGTCAATTTTGCATATGTGTGTGTTGTGTGTGTGTATATATATAATACACACACACACACACAAAATTGTGTGTGTATATATTCTGTATAGGATTTTTCCAAAATTTTACGAATTCTGGATTTTCGGATACTTTTGCCCTCCCAAACAGATCCAAATTTCCGGACTTGGTAACTATGCTTTCTAGCGTATCCTTCTAAACTGATCTTTGGTAGGGTTTACAAGTTCTTCTCATCTTTCTCATCCTCAATCCAATCATTTTATAACACTACCCGTTCAAGACTAGCATGTTAAAGCTGAGCAGTTTCCCCCTGTAATGCAGCCCAGTCTTGCATCTTCTAACCAAAATTGTGATAACCAGCAGCTCTGTCAACTAGTTCTCCAATCTACCCCTTAACCTCACCATCTTGTTCCACAGTTCTAAGCCTTAAACAAACTTGAGGCAGCCACCCAATACCTAGGAACAGAGAAACCTTGAATAATGGCAACATTTACAAAACCAACAAAACCCTGAGTCCTAAGCTTTCCAAAACTGCTTTTTGTGAGGTTGACCGTACAGTTTTTGTTGCATATAAGTACCCTACACAACCATCATGTCTATAATTATTTCATGTGACCATGAGATGAGGGGTCTACACAGTTTATCATGTGAGCCTTGTACACAGCAAGTTCTTGCAACCGAACGAAGTGCCACATTCGTGTGGCATTACTCTAGTGCATTTGTCCTAGATTTATGAATCGATACCAAACCTAAGTGTATGTGCTTGGTCAACTTATCAATTTCTAGTTAATTGTTTCCTTCTTGTTACAAGGATCTGGCAGCAACTGATAAAGAGAAAGCCACAAAATTAGAATGGTGTGTGCTACATGAAGCAATTCACTTATTATGTGTGACATATTGAGACTACATGAATCGAGCATGTAGAGAATATTAAAACCTATGTTCTATTAGCATCATCAAAAAGTACTTGGACAACATTTATTTTGATAAAAGTCAAGGAATCTATACTATAATTAAATTGGATAGTTACAAAAACATTCGGATTCCGGCTGCAGTAAGGGAGCTGAAATAGGAATGTTGCAAAAGATTTCCCATGGTATTTCCAGCATTCTTTAGTTGCAAAAGAGCAGTGACTGCTAGGACTTGAAAGACTAAGTCCAGCATGAGAGCATGTCATAAATATTTACATAGGACAGTTTTGAACACTGAACTAGTGCAGAAATAGCTTAAGACACATAACCCGCAGTGACATGATAATTCATTACAGTACATGTCAATCAGTGGTAATATTTGCATTACCTTTTTTCCTTGACTTTGTAGCTGGTGGCTAGAAGGTATTCTATCACATTTTCTGAAAAGGCTTCTCCTATTGTCTGTTTGCCAAAAAATGGATATATCCCTAAAACTTTAGCCGCTATTGAGACACCTCAGAGCTCAAGAGGGGAGCCCCGGATAGTTTTGGGTGGAGTTACCCCCATGTCTAGAGTATCATCTCGTGAAGGCCAATTTGTGGTGACTGGTTGCTTGGTAGTTGGCCTGTAACTTGGGCGATGACTAGAGTCCACTTTAGTTAATGCAATGCAAGACTTATCAGCAGGGGTGGCTTGGTGTTTTGTTCATGGGACATTGGCACTTGGCTCCCCCATAGTCTCTGCAGATTTTTTACAAGCAAATTCCCAGAAGAGCAGATCTTCTATGGTATCTATACGTTGCTTTTTGTTATTGGAGGGAAAAAAACAAGTTGATGGAAACATTTATCCAACATTGTGTGGTAGAATCCATGATATCCCGGCATAGGGATTTCATGCTTATATCAATTGACTATAGGGTGGAAGCAATTGTTGCCTTTCCTAATGATGGCTCGAGAGTTCTATGAGAGTTGGGTGATGTTCCATGCGATCCTGATGTGTTCCTATCTGGCTGGAATCTGGATGATTTCTAAGGGGTTCATGTCCAGTGAGAGGGTATGGCATTTGAATCCATGGTCTAAAGATTGAAAGGGTAAGTATACGAGTTGCTCAAAAGATAAGTTTGAGGACTATGAATTGGCTGATGAAGTAGATAGGCTTCGGGCATGGGGGAGCAGGTTGCAGAAGTCATTTTATGATTGTACATGAGTGTATGGGCGAGAAGACAAAAGGGAAAAAATTGCTGTCATTACAGGTGTTGCATTGGGTGCAACAGAAAGTAAAATTACAGGGTGAGGAGACATTGCACATACCTGTTGCAAAGTTGCATTGAGACCTTGACAATACTGCATCTGCTATATTACCTGTTATCCTTCACCCTCTTCGTCTTCAATCTTAATGGGAGGATGTTCATTTGCGGCCTACTGAGAATTCCTGGGGACTCCAGTTACAGGCTACTGTTTTATTTTTCGTTGGATACATTTTCAAAAGCTTGGGCATAGAAACTCTACACTTGTGCTTGCCATACTGCAGAGTGGGATTTAAAGACAGCTTTGAACCGTGTAAGTCTCCTTAGTGGCACCATTCATAAGAAACAAGGAAATATTTTCTCTACAACTGCATATTGCAGAGAATCCGATTTGGTGAAGATGATTTTTCTTTCATTGCACATTCTTTTGCTTGTAGCCATATACAATTGATGTTTTTTAAAGGTTGGTAGATGAAGGACAACGTTGTAGATGTGGAAGGCATTCTGGTTGGTGGGTGAGTATGTCGGACTTCAGAATATTTCATCCTCCAGAATAAAAATTACATAAGCCCTTGTTACTGGCCTCGACCATTATCCAGCCACTATAAACTCTTTGGATGTTGTCAAACCTACTATGCATTAATGCCGTAAGTTGATTTCCTGCTAGTGCATCATATTTTGGAGGAAATATCTTCATTTTGGCTGGACATTGGAGCTTTTAATACATAAATAAAATGTAGACACAACAGGTTTTATGGTAGAAAATGTAGATACACGGGTTTGGTGGAGCTATTGATGTGGCCGTGAGAAATGACACCATGAAGGTGCAAGTCAAAAGCAAAGACAGAAATGAGAATGGAAATGGAAATCAAATGCTTTTAAGGTCCACGATGCCAGGTGTCTTGGTTATAGTCTATAAAGTAGATTACAACATATGATACCACCTACTACTCCCAGCATGCAGGAGGCACCAAACTATGATTCAAATATAAGGCATACATACTTTACCCCATACAGGATTTGAACTTGTGACCTCCCTTTAAAGAGCACAAGTTCTTCACCATTACGCCAAGTCAGGTGTACATTAGGCCACAAGAAGTGAGTCATTGAAAAAGGGGAGGAGGCTGGGGAAAGAGGGCACATGTAAAGGTCATAATGATTAGTTTCTAAAATTAATGGGATTGAATAGATATATAGTGGTGTTGTTCCAAGAACTTAAGTTCAGGATTTAAAGAGTAAAGAAAATTTGGAGTGGGGTTCAAACAATAAATAGAGGAAGTGGGGAATAAAAATAGCACCAAATAAAGTCTTTTGGAGTAAATGAATGTGTAGGGAATCAGGGATATTTTATAATTTTTTTTCTTTTTATGTGTGCTAGGATCATACACTTCCAGGTGATGTTATAGAAATTCAAATAGTTAGAGAATTAAAAGTTGATACATGATTTTTCAAATAATCTTAACATATGATTCCTAAAGGACTGAATTTTCGGTGGCTCTGGAGACTAGCCATTTATGGTGGCCTTGTGTGGAATCGAGTTTTACTAGAATGCCTGCCACTCCATTTCCGTGTCACTATTCTTGACAGATTTTAACTCCCTGGAATTGTGCTAGTATCTGGATTAGACCTTCAATTATTTCTACCAAGTTCCAATGGTATCTCCACTTATGTCATATTTTGGGTAGGTCAGTTTCTGTCTTAGCATATTCTGTTATGATAATGTTGATTATTATCTATGAGTCCTCTTCTATATTCAGGTAGGTTTCTTTGAGTTGCAATGCTAGCCTGACACCCCAGTATAAAGCGCACTGTTCAGCATAGTTATTTGTTTTCACCACCTAACCCTTCGAAGTAGTAAACAGCCACCTCCTCTTTACCGTTTCATAGCACAGTCCCCTTCTATATGCAGGTCGGTTTCTTTGAGTTGCAGTGCTAGCCTCACACCCCAGTATAAAGTGCATTGTTCAGCATAATTATTTTTTTTGCATGCCTATCCCTTGGTAGTAGTGAACAGCCACCTCCCTTTCATAACACACACCCTACTTTATGAAGAGATAGATATAGATACAGGCAGCTGGCAGTTGGGTGGGCCCGATTACCCCCACTGTATTCGATGGCATGACACTCTATCTATAACTAGATCTAGATCTACCTAGAGTACCCTAGATTCAGGGCACCCCCTCTCGATAGTGATCGAGTGGGTGCTAGTCTCCTGATGCTGCTCCATCAAAATTAGGTTTAGCCAAAGGTAAATTGGGCGGACCCCAACTTGATTGACCCTTTGTTCTAAATGGTCATATTTGTAATGATATGGAATATGCCCTATGAATGTTTCATTCTTCCATGCTTGATGCATGGAATCTACTTGTGGGTTTGGTTCTGTGAATTAGTGTTGTGGTTTGACTTTGCCTTTGGATTGAAAGATCACGTCATGGGCCGTTCTTTCTTACATCTGAAAATTCAAAGATTTTTTTCTGACCAAACAGACAAGGCTAGGAGTCAACCTGTGGAAGAGCTGAATCGTCTCCTATGTGGTTTCAATCAGTGTAACCGCATTCGCCGATTTTCATTGATAAAAATCGAAATTCGCCGAACTTCATAAAATCGTTTAAAATTTGGTTGAAATTCACCTAAAAAATTGTCACATATATAGAAAACGCATTTTTTGGTGAATGTTATTGCGTTGCGTTCCAAACTTCGATGGCATTCTACACTTCCAACACGTTCTACACTTCTAGTTCCGCCGTGTTCTAAACTTTGATCACGAGTCTGTGACTCCACAACCTGCGTTCAGCTCAAAAATCATTTAAAATACACAACAGGCAGTGTTAGGGTTCCAGGATTCCAGCGTGACAGTGTCCAGTTCCTGCGTTCCAGCGGCAGCCTCCAACCCCAAATTCCGATCTATTTTGGAGCAAGAAGAGAACACATTCATCGCGTTTACTTTCCCTATCGCGGCTCACGGCTTAGACTCATGATATCGTGCGTTCATATTTTGAAATTTATTAGAAGCTTATGCATTAATGTGTTTATATTATATTTAATAGTTTATAAAATATAAATATATTAATATAATATAATATATTTATAATTTATAATATAATTATATAATTCATAATTATAAAATATTATTATAATATAAGATATAAAAATATTATATATAATATATAATTATTTTTATAGTTTATAATATTATATTATAATATAGAATATAAAAATATCATATATAATATCTTTATGATTATATTATATTGTTATAATTTATAATTTTATATTTTAAAAAATAAGTATATTTCTATTAGCCAAATTTAATCGCGAATTTTATCTCAATTTTTTTAGTTCTGAATTTTTTCCGATTTTTTTTCCAGGCGAATTTGAATGTGGTGACTATGGTTTCAATTGGCTTCTAGCTATTGAGGATGCAACTAGTCTGTGTAAGTTAGGAGCTTTCCTTTTGCATGATCTTCCAAACTTCCTGAGCATATTTCCAGATTGTAAAAAAATTATCTAATGTTTCCATAGCTTGCTGACAGTTTTAGCATACCACGGGTCCAATCCAGCCATTTTCTGTAGATTATTGGCTATTGGGATTTATCTGTGTTGCTAATCATATGAAAGCTTTAATTTTTTGCCAAAATTTAGGTTGCCCTATTTTCTTTCATGTTTTATCAACAAGATGACCTGTCTCCTAAATAAAATTAAGCCTAATTCGCTGTGTGTTTCCTTTTTGGGTTATGAGGCCATACTTTCTGATCCTCTTTGTTTGTCACATATCTGTTGGCCAACTCTGCCAGCAATGTGCTGACTTCGTGAGGAATAATTTTTCCAATCTCTGCTATGAGTTCTTTATTCCATCAAATTTTTCCAGCCTCTCCTTGCATGACATAGTCTATAATGTAATAGAATTATAGACCTTTTGTATGAATTTCTGCCTTTAGAGGAAGGAAACTCGGATTCTGGTGAAGTGGCTGATTTCCATTCCAACTATCCACCAAAATCCTTACTCAATTGCTATTGTTGACTTGCCACATCACTAATTTGGAGGGTGGCTCCCATTCTTAACTGTTTTTATATAGATGATCCTGTTGCCGCCCAAGAGTGTCTTCCCATATATTCTGCCGTGGTGCCTATAAATATTTCCGGCCAATTATTTTGCTCCAATGCACCGTTCGATTTCTGTGCAGCTAGGTAGCATGATATTTAACCAGGATAGGAGTGGATGTTAAGATCTCTCTGCTACCCCTCTCTAGAGGAAATTCCACTGTATCTTAACCATCCTTTGATTCTATTTGTTTAGGAAGTGGATGAAGTGTGATCAACTAGGTGGTGACTACCTCTAAAGCCATCTACATTAGTTGAATGCTTCCTGCCAGAACTAACCATCCATTGGTCGAACAAGAAACTTTTCCTTCCTTTCTGTTTATTGTGTTGTCACATAGTGTGGAAGATTAGTATTCATGAAACAAAATTCCCAGATATGTCATCAGTAGCTTTCCTTTCTTTAATCCTAATATGTGGTGTATTTTACTCTTTTTGCACTCCAGTATATCGTCAAATATCATGCATAACTTATGGGAGTTTATTTTCTCTCAACACCAATTTATATTTGCTCCAGATAGTTTACAGATTATGTCTCTCTCACCACATCAGAGTAGCGAGGATGAGGGTGTCATCTGCAAATTAAAAGCTGGAAAGTCTGTCCTTTCTCGGTTGCTTGCAGTCCATGAATTCTTCTCTTAATTTGGGCTTCTTTGATTAGCCGGTTGAAACTTTCACCCATAAGAATAAAGAGGTATGGTGAAAATGGTCACCTTAACATTGGCCTTGTATGAGTTCTAAAGAATCCCCTATTACTCCATTTATTATCACTTTGAAGCTCAGAGTGGTAATACAATTTATGATACACTGCCTATTTTCTGCCCAAAACCAGAAGACTTTAGCACTAGACCAATTGAATTCCAGCTGCACCTGTCAAACACATTTGACATGTAAAAGTGCTAGATACTATTAACAATGAAATTAATCACTTCAATTTAATGCCAAGAAAGCTTTTTGGCAATGATCTGCAAAATACTTCAACAAGCGACCGATGGTAGTAACAAAAAACAGACAGTTAACCATGCTACATGTACTGATATTTCCATGTCTGTATATACAGTAACACAGAACAATCAACTAGTGTTATCAAAGCAGGCAATAGATGGTCATATTTCAAGTGATAGCCACATCAATCAGTATCTATGCACTTCTCATAAAAAATATTTCATTTGTCCAGTTTCTATTTGTGAGTAAGGGAATATAACTTACCAATTCCAAAAACTGGAGCCCCAGTTTTGCTGCCTCTATATCAGGCGACTTTATCAGATTTATAAATCCTGGAAGGCATCCTTTGTTGACAAGCAGAGTCAGGTGTTCCAAAATAGGCATTGATTCGCCTGTTTTTTCTACTGTAGCAACACAAAGATTACCCAAAACATATGCCACTTCCTTTCGTATATCAAATGTTGCAGTGGCCAATAGGTGCAGTAGAGGAGAAACTGCGCCGCCTGAAAATATTAACTGTTTGTGAGACAACGTCCCAGCTGCAATGTTGGAAAGGGCCCAAGCTGCCTCCTGCAACCAGAAACATAATTTCGTGAACCAAAGGCAGGAACCATAACAGAGAAGCAGTCACATGTACTTCAGACTGATTAAATATATTTAAAAAAACATTTGGTAAAAGAATTTTCCTGAATATTACCTTTTTCAAAGTGCGATGCTCGCTTTCCAAACACTTGATCATGGCTCCAATCACAGACCCTAAAAATAAATAAGTCCAGGCACCTCCAATAAGAAAAATAACAGAGAGTAAAACAAGAACAACCCATTCACTCACACAAATAATAACAAAACAATAGTGCTTAAATCATTTACAAATCGCCAAAGCTCCTTTTCTAGAAAAATATGAAGTAAGACATCTATATGATAAGGATAAGAGACCCACCAGGAATATCTTGCCCTGCAGCAAGAACAGCATCTGTTTTCTGATTATCTCCAGCAACCAGATTCCCTATGCTCCGTAGCACCTATAAATGTTTGAAGCACATTGTGCAACCCAGTGAATATCACCATTGATATCTTATCCCTAGAATTTATCAAATAAGTAGGAATCACAAATCATTCTTTCAAAATATGGAAAATAACAAAGGATCTGCACAGTAATTGCCAAAAAAATATCCCCTTCTTATCGATAAAACTTAAGGTGAAATATCCCAGACCTAGAGCTTTCTTTTATTTTGTGAGAAAACTCATCATCATTTCCCCATAACTCAGTCATGAACTGCATCTGTTTTCTGATTATCTCCAGCAACCAGATTACCTGTGCTCCATAGCACCTATAAATGTTTGAAGCACATTATGCAACCTAGTGAATATCACCATTGATATCTTATCCCCAGAAATTATCAAATAAGAACCACAATCATTCTTTCAAAATATGGAAAATAAAAAAGAATCTGCACGATAACTGCCCAAAAAATATCCCCTTCTTATTGATAAAACCTAAGGTAAAATATCCCAGACCTAGAGCTTTCTTTTATTTTTGTCAGAAAACTACTCATCATTTCCCCATAACTCAGTCATGAGGTAAGCCCAATTAGATAAATTGTAATTGTCATATTTTCATTTACTTTGTAATAAAGACAGTGTCTTCCTCGACTCCTATTATGTAATCTTTTCCTGGATAGAGTTTTGTTGGACAGACTTCTCACTTACTAGACCGGGGATGCTTTGCATGTGATCCAAAAGCCTTCCGCAGTGTATGAAGGAACCAAAAGAGAGGATGCTGCAAAATGCTAGTTGTCAGAAGATGCTTCACAAACATAGAAGATACACGAGGAAAAAATGTTAACATCCTCTCGGGTCGAAAGAAAAAACAATACCAACAATGACAAGATATTCTGGAGGCCCCCAGGACATATTTTATAAGAGGTGCCACAATGCAAAAAAAAAGGACCCAGATTCTTGTTCAGAACATAAAGCTTTTTTAAAAGGAACATTGCAAATTCTCCTCTTTCATAGAATGAAATTTAATCAGAATAAGCTATCACAGGTTCCATCTGAACATGTTTGCTTGGTACCTTAACCCTCAACCAATGTAACCGCATTCGCCAATTTTCATTGATAAAAATCAAAATTCGCCGAACTTCATAAAATCATTTGAAATTCGTTGAAATTCGCCTAAAAATTCGTCCCATATATAGAAAACGCGTTTTTTGGTGGATGTTATTGTGCTGTGTTCCAATCTTCGATGGCATTCTACACTACCAGTTCCGCCGCATTCTACACTACCAGTTCCGCCGCGTTCTAAACTTTGATCACGAGTCCGTGACTCCACGACCTGCATTCAGCTCAAAAATCATTTAAAATACAAGACAGGCAGTGTTAGGGTTCCAGGCTTCCAGCGTGACAGCGTCTGCGTTCCAGTGGCAGCCTCCAACTCCAAATTCTGATCTATTTTGGAGCAAGAAGAGAACAAATTCATCGCGTTTACTTTCCCTATTGCGGCTCACAGCTCAAACTCATTATATCGTGCGTTAATATTTTGTAGAAACCCCTGTTTCCCCTGAATTCTGAAACTGTGTTTTTGGACTGTTTTTTGTGTATTTTGATTTTTTTGGTGTTTTCTGCATGAATAAGAAAAAATGCAATTTTGCAAGAAATATATATATAAATTCAAATAAATGAATATTGAAGCAGTAAACTATTAACTAGCGGATCTATGATCTTATTACTCTTTTCAGAGGATTACAATAGAAAATCTCTGGCATGCATTATAGATAATATAAAATATTGTTTTCAAAAACCTAATTTGCTGCAAGACGAAAATGGCCACAATCTGGTACAGCTGCAATAAATAATCCTTTCTCCCTCCTTCTGACGATCCAAAATGATGCCAGGTGTATAGGCGCCCCAGTTGGTAATCGCAGACTGGTCAAAGAGAAGGCGCTTTGACCCAAGAAGAAAGTACGCCCCTTTTTGGTGAAGGTACGGCCTGGTACAGAATTGTACGGCTGCTACAGCAGCAGCAAATAATGTACAGCCCCAGAAATAAATGCCAGATCTTAAAAAAAGATGCGCCAATATTGAAGATCTCTTTCTGGACAAATTCCAGACCAAAATCCTGAAGATATAACCCTCTGTGAAGCTCTGTGATAACTTCTATATAAAGTTATCTCTCTTTCTAGCAATAGATCAACTGGTATTTCACAGCTTCTGAATTGCACACACTGAAGATTGTACGTTCTCCAATGCAAATAGAAAACCTGAACCCTTGGCTCTGTCTTCAGAAGGAAAATACTTAGCAAAAATTGACTTCAATCATAATGGCTCGATTTTCAATGAAAATCCT
Organism: Torreya grandis; assembly: GCA_037957365.1. NCBI lineage: Eukaryota > Viridiplantae > Streptophyta > Pinopsida > Cupressales > Taxaceae > Torreya > Torreya grandis. Next base: position 423,950 of record JARHVA010000438.1, on the reverse strand, counting down.
TTATATTCTTCAAAAAGCACGATTTCCCCATAATTGAGTTTCATTAAAAAAAAATTCAAACTTCTTTAATTTTTTTCAATAGTTTAAAACCACATTTTTAATTATAAAATATAATTAAAAACGGTCCACTGCAATGATGGTCGCCCCCTTGAGTCAAGACACTTAAGTTATAATATTAAAATATTATAACTTCGTAATATAGCTCCAAATAATTAATATTTAATGAAATCAATTAAATATTAATATCTCCCTCAAAACATATCCGATTCTCGAACCGTCTGAAGCTGGCGAACAAGGGAGTGATTCCGCACATGACCAGACCCTACTGCTAAAAATAGCAGGGGTGCTCCGCTGAGTGCCAAGAACTGCTAAAAATAGCAACTCAGGCAAACGGTGTCCGAAAGAGCCCGAACGAAAGCCAACTGGGAAAATTCTGACAGTCGAAGCCAAGCCAAGCTCCAGCAAGACCCTCTATCCATCCTATCAGCGTACGAGGGTCGCATAATAGGCTAATCATCAACTCTGAGAGATGTCAACTGGAAGGGGACATGACAGTCCGCCCCTCCTGAAATTGCTTGTCCTCAAGCAATCTCAACTCCGGATGCTGCAGAATATCCTCGCTCTCCCATGTAGCATCCTCCACTGGCAAATCTCTCCATTTTACCAAATATTCCCTGATAGTCCTCCTACGCAACTGTCTCTCTTTGTACTCCAGGATAGACTTAGGTACTAAAATCAACTTTCCCTCATCATCTAAGGGAGGTAAAACTGCAGAAGGTACCACACGGTGTCCCAACGCCTTCTTGAGATGTGACACATGAAAAACATTATGTACCCTGCTCTCTGCCGGAAGCTCTAGCTCATAAGCCACCTCCCCAACACGCCTTAGGATCCTGAAAGGACCATAATATCGTGGCTTAAGCTTCTCTGACCCACTCTTCCTAAGAGTAGACTGACGGTAGGGCTGCAGCATAAGATAAACCATGTCACCCACATCAAAAGACCTCTCTGTCCTCTTCTGATCTGCGTACTGCTTTTGCTGATTCTATGCCTTGGCAATATTCTCCTTGAGAGCCCTCATAGTATCCTGATTCCCCTGCAACAAGTCTCCAGCACTCGACACTCTACTGTCACTCAGTAACAAATCCAGAAAACTCGGCACCTCATACCCGTACAACGCCATAAAAGGGGACATCTGAATGGTCATATGGAAGGTCGTGTTGTAGCAATATTCGCACAAATGAATCCACTTGACCCATGCCTTTTGTTGCCCTGCAATATAGTTCCTGAGGTAACCTTCCACCCATTTATTCACTATCTTCGTCTGCCCATCGGTCTGCGGGTGGTAACTGGTGCTCGGTGTAAGCTCGGTCCCACAGAGTCTGAACACCTCCTGCCAGAAGTGACTCAAGAACCGACTATCCCTGTCGCTCACTATGCTCCGTGGCAACCCATGTAGTCTGAATACTTCTCAAAAGAAGACCTCTGCTACCTGTGTAGCTGTGTAAGTGGTGGTAATCGGAAAGAAGTGGGCATACTTCGTTAACCGATCCACTACTACATATATGCAATCCCGCCCTTGGGCTTTAGGCAAGAAGGTAATGAAATCCATCGATAAGCACTCCCACTTCCTGTCAGGAATCGGAAGTGGCTGCAATAATCCTGTTGGGTACGTGTTCTCCTGCTTGTTCTGCTGACAAACAGGGCACTCACGCACATAGTGAAAAACATCTGCCTTAAGTCCTTTCCATGTGAATCTCTCCCGAATCAGTCTATAGGTTTTGAAATACCCGGGATGTCCTGCAGTAGGTACATCATGAAAGGCTCGCATGATAATGTTCTTCACCTCTGATCCTGGGATCAAATAAACCATGTTCTTGTAAATGATCAAGTCATTCACAAGCGTATATCTGGTATCAATCGTCGATCCCTCAACAATGTTGGATGCCCATGTATCCTTAGCATACTCTGCCACAATCATATGCCTCCAATCCTCTGTAATGTGAACCATAGAGCTCAAATAAGGTCTGCGTGAGAGAGCGTCGGCCACTACATTCTGGGTGCCTTTGATGAAAGAGATATCAAAGTCATAAGCCTGCAATTTGCTCACCCACTTCTGTCGACGATCATTGAGATCTCGCTGCCCCAAGAAATGTCTCAAACTGTTGTGGTCAGTTTTGATGCAAAATTTGCTGCCAACAAGATATTGCCTAAATTTTGCCAAGGCGTGCATTATAGCGAGCATCTCCTTATCGTAAATGTTGTAGAGCCTCTCTGGCCCTCTGAGTTTACGGCTCTCGTACACAATAGGGTGCTTGTCCTGCATAAGCACCGCTCCAATGCCCTCACCTGAAGCATCGCACTGAAGCTCAAAAGGCTTCGAAAAATCCGGCAGTGCCAACACTGGGCACGTAGTCATCAACTCCTTAAACCTCACAAAACACTCTTGTGCCTCAGGAGTCCAACAAAATGCACCCTTTTTCAACAAATCTGTCATAGGGGCTGCATGACGTGAATAACCATTCACGAATTTGCAATAAAACCCACACAAACCTAGAAATCCCCGCAGCTGTGTAAGGTTCGCCGGAGTAGGCCAGTCTATAATAGCGTGGATCTTCTCAGGATCCATCCGCACTCCCTCAGCACTGATAATATGACCTAAGTATATCAATTCGGTCATCCCCAAATTACATTTGGATTCCTTGGTGTACAAGGACTCCCTCTCCAAAATACTGAGCACAGTCTCTAGATGAGCCAAATGCTCCTGCCAAGTCCTGCTGTATATAAGAATGTCATCGAAGAAAACAAGTACAATTCTCCTTCGCAATGAATGGAAGACTCTGTTCATGGTGGACAGAAATGTCGTTGGCGCATTAGTGAGCCCAAATGGCATCACCACAACTCAAAGTGTCCACAATGACAACGGAAAGCAGTCTTCTCAATGTCCTGTTCACGAACCCTGATCTGATGATATCCTGACCTTAAGTCTATCTTCGTAAAGTAGCATGCACCATGGAGCTCATCAATAAGCTCATCGATACGAGGTATTGGATATCTGTTTTTTATAGTCCTCTTATTCAGGACTCTGTAGTCTATGCACATGCGTAGGGTGCCCTCCTTCTTCACCAGAACAATTGAAGAAGCAAATGGTGATTTGCTAGGTCGAATGTGACCCACAGCAAGTAACTCCTTGATCGTTTTCTCGATCTCATCTTTCAACCGCTTAGGATGCCGATAAGGAGTAATCATAATGGGCTTAGCGCCCTCCTCAAGCTCAATAATGTGCTCAATGCCCCTGTCTGGAGGTCTCCCTGGTGGAATATCACTGAATACTTTATCATGCTTGACCCTCAACTGTTGAATGTCAGGATGATACTCAATCTTCTGCTGTCCCCCCTGTATAGGTGCCAATGTGCACTCGGCAGCCCACTCTACCATATCGTGTCGCATGAGCCTCTCCATCCGATGAAAAGAAATAGTTTTGATGTTGCTGTCCCATATTGCCTTCAGAATATGTGTCTTCCCATCCACATCAAAACGAATCTCCATGTCCTTGAGACGAAGAGTGACTTCCCTGGTGGAATATCACTGAATACTTTATCATGCTTGACCCTCAACTGTTGAATGTCAGGATGATACTCAATCTTCTGCTGTCCCCCCTGTATAGGTGCCAATGTGCACTCGGCAGCCCACTCTACCATATCGTGTCGCATGAGCCTCTCCATCCGATGAAAAGAAATAGTTTTGATGTTGCTGTCCCGTATTGCCTTCAGAATATGTGTCTTCCCATCCACATCAAAACGAATCTCCATGTCCTTGAGACGAAGAGTGACTTCCTCAAGGGAATGAAGCCACTTCATGCCCAAGACTAAATCGATATTCCCCATGTTCACAACGTAATAATCAGCCTTGAACTCATAGTTGTTCAAGCGCAAGGGGAGATCTCTAATCATCCGTTCACACCTAAGAGTGTAACCGTCGGCCACCTGAACTCTAATGCCTTCGAACTCCTCGGTAATGAGTCCACGCTTCTCCACAAATCTAGCATCGATAAAATTATGTGTGGCTCCTGTGTCAAGAAGGGTGATGACCCTCTGTCCTGCCAAAACTCCCCGGAGTCTGAATGAACCCTCCTGCTGAATGCTAGATAGGCGGGCCTCCTGAATCTAAAACTGACTCTGCTTCTGCCTTAGGCCCTGAAGCCTCTGACTCTGACTCCTCAGAACTCTCCTGTTGTTCGGAATTTTTTGATTCTGAATCCTCGTAATAAGCCCACATCACTCGATTTGCCTTGCCCTTAGGCCTCAAAGGACAATCGTGATTGGCATCATAGGGGCCTTTGCAGTAGAAACAAAGCTTCTTCCTGCGTAGATCGTTAAGAGCCTCTCGATCCAAAGGTGGTGCTGCTGATTTGCCCTTTGAATCATTCTTAAAATCTGATTTACCTTTGTTAAAATCTGATTTCTCTCTGTTTTTGTTGAAGCCCTTATTGTCCCTGTATGAAGAAGTACCTCTGGAGTTGAATTTACTGGATGGGGCTGCCAACTCCATACTACGCACCTTCTTCATAGCTTCCTGTAACGAAGGAGGATCAAAGCCTTTGATCCAACCTCTCAATGGTTCCGTCAAAGCCTTTGATGTAACGAAGGAGGATCAAGAGCACTACAAGTCGCCTCTCTAAAATATCAGGAACCATAACTGATAACTTCTGGAAGTCACCAATGTAGGACTCTAGACTGCCACTCTGGCGCAACTGAGCCAACTCCCTGAAATAGGATTCTGGATCCTTCCTATCAAATTGTTCCACCAGCCTATCAACAAACTCCTGATAAGATGTGATCCGATCATGCTGGAGTGTCACCATCCCGTGGTGCCACCAGTCGTAAGCTACCCCCTGAAGATGCAGTGTCGCATATTTGATAGCATCCCTCTCAGCTATCAAACGCAATGTGAGAAATGTGTCTAACTTACAAATCCAGCCCTGTGTTGTGACATTGCCACTACCATCGAACATCACTAGTGTGAGCCTGTTCGTAGCATGCTTCAGATCATTATTCTGGTGTCTAGGTCTCCAATCCTGTCGACCTCTGTTATGTTCTCTCCTCAGTGTGATGAATCGGTCAAAAGTAATCCTCTCTCTGACCTCAGGGGATAATAACTCCCACTCCTCATTCACTGCCATAAGTGTGTCTGCGAACAACTCCTCATGCTCCTCACCTGCCATAACCTCATCGGCCTCCTGCCTCACAAAAGTAGGCCTAGTAGGCCTGTCTGTTGTCCGGGAAGCAGTCCTAAGTGCTCTCCGTGATCCTGCATCACTCCTCTCATCGTCACGATGTGGTGACGGTCTCCTCGAAGTACCCAATCTCTGAAGTGCTTCTGTCAACTGCTGTAATACTTCGTTAGATTGCCGTTGACCTGCTCGTAGATCTCTGAGAGCAAGTAAAACCTCTGCATCATCCTGATCCCTAGGGTTATGAGGAATACCTGCCCTGTCAGACCTGTCAGCCATGTTTCCCGGCTGCCTGCTCAAAACCTGTTCCCTGTCAACCAAGGCCCCCCTGCGAGTATAATACCTGGGTGTCCCAAACTCTTGTGGCTGCATAAGATTGCTAAACCCTCAGGGTGGCAGGATTTAGCTCTGATACCACTGTAGAAACACCTGTTTCCCCTGAATTATGAAACTGTGTTTTTGGACTGTTTTTTGTGTATTTTGATTTTTTTGGTGTTTTTTGCATGAATTAAAAAAAATGCGATTTTGCAAGAAATATATATATAAATTCAAATGAATGAATATTGAAGCAGTAAACTATTAACTAGCGGATCTATGATCTTATTACTCTTTTCAGACGATTACAATAAAAAATCTCTGGCATGCATTATAGATAATATAAAATATTGTTTTCAAAAACCTAATTTGCTGCAAGACGAAAATGGCCACAATCCGGTACAACTGCAATAAATAATCCTTTCTCCCTCCTTCTGGCGATCCAAAATGATGCCAGGTGTATAGGCGCCCCAGTTGGTAATGGCAGACTGGTCAAAGAGAAGGCGCTTTGACCCAAGAAAAAAGTACGCCCCTTTTTGGTGAAGGTACGACCTGGTACAGAATTGTACGACTGCTACAGCAGCAGCAAATAATGAAGTACAGCCCCGGAAATAAATGCCAAATCTTAAAAAAAGATGCGCCAATATTGAAGATCTCTTTCTGGACAAATTCCAGACCAAAATCCTGAAGATATAACTCTCTGTGAAGCTCTGTGATAACTTCTGTATAAAGTTATCTCTCTTTCTAGCAATAGATCAACTGGTATTTCACAGCTTCTGAATTGCACACACTGAAGATTGCACGTTCTCCAATGCAAATAGAAAACCTGAACCCTTGGCTCTGTCTTCAAAAGAAAAATACTTAGCAAAAATTGACTTCAATCATAATGGCTCGATTTTCAATGAAAATCCTTTATATTCTTCAAAAAGCACGATTTCCCCATAATTGAGTTTCATTAAAAAAAAAATCAAACTTCTTTAATTTTTTTCAATAGTTTAAAACCACATTTTTAATTATAAAATATAATTAAAAACGGTCCACTGCAATGATGGTCGCCCCCTTGAGTCAAGACACTTAAGTTATAATATTAAAATATTATAACTTCGTAATATAGCTCCAAATAATTAATATTTAATTAAATCAATTAAATATTAGTATCTCCCTCAAAACATATCCGATTCTCAAACTGTCTGAAGCTGGCAAACAAGGGAGTGATTCCGCACATGACCAGACCCTACTGCTAAAAATAGCAGGGGTGCTCCGCTGAGTGCCAAGAACTGCTAAAAATAGCAACTCAGGGAAACGGTGTCTGAAAGAGCCCGAACGAAAGCCAACTGGGAAAATTCTGACAGTCGAAGCCAAGCCAAGCTCCAGCAAGACCCTCTATCCATCCTATCAGCCTACGAGGGTCGCATAATAGGCTAATCATCAGCTCTGAGAGATGTCAACTGGAAGGGGACATGACATATTTTGAGATTTATTAATAGTTTATGCATTAATGTGTTTATATTATATGTAATAGTTTATAAAATATAAATATATTAATATAATATAATATATTTATAATTATTTTTATAATTTATAACATAATTATATAATTCATAGTTATAAAATATTATTATAATATCATAAGACATAATATTATTAGTTATTTTTATAGTTAATAATATAATATTATAATATAAGATATAAAAATATTATATATAATATATTTATAATTATTTTTATAGTTTATAATATAATATTATAATATAGAATATAAAAATATTATATATAATATCTTTATAATTATATTTTATTGTTATAATTTATAATTTATAATTTTATATTTTAAAAAATAGATATATTTCTATTACCCGAATTTAATCACGAATTTTATCTCAATTTTTTTAGTTCCGATTTTTTTTCCAGGCGAATTCGAATGTGAATTCGTATGCGGTGACTATGCCCTCAACATGAGTAATATTTAGGAAAGACAGCAGCATTGCAGTCTCAAGGATTTGAGAGTTACATAACATCATTATAGAAACAAATATTCTAAGGATTGCCTCACGTGCATAAAACCATTCACCATACATACGGCATACTTGCTATATTCTGATCATGGATCACTGATTGTTGAATATATTGATATTTTTTGAAATCGCAATTATTATGATATTAAGATCCTTGCCAAGTATCAAAACGATACCTTGTTTGGCTTGTGCATATTGTTGGGACTTTCCTACACTTCAAATTTGTTTCCTTGTTAAAAGTATTATGTTTCCATTACCTGGCATCAATTACGTTTTCATTTCTCTTTTCTTTCTAGCATCCAATTCTCTCACTTCTTTTTATTTTTCTTCATCATGTAGTCCACCATTCCCATGATTGTGGGAAATCCTTCATTATTCAGTGTCTCCATTAACATTGTCTCATTATCTAAATACACATATATAAAATCCTTCATCATTCAGTGTCTCCATTAACATTGTCTCATTATCTAAATACACATATATAGACATAAACATATATTGAGAATCTAGTTAAGCACTGCACTCAAACAAGGCTTCCCCAAACAGTAGACTGAAAGCTACGTCATACCTATCTACAAAGCTGGCGATAAAAGCAACCTTTCAAATTAAGGAATGATAATAATATGCTCTTTTCTTCAAAGCGTTTTGAAACAATACCATTAAAGAAAATAACCCATTTCTAGATGTCATTACTCTACAATTGATCACATTGTTACACTTATGATTATCGTTGAAAATTGGCGTAACACAAAAAGACCTACTCACTTGTTTATTTGACCTCATAAAATCCTCTTGACACTATCTCAAGGGAAAATATTTGGAATTATTGAAGAAATGCAAATTCCCTTGATCTTAGAGTGGCTATTGATAGACTTCTATGAACATGTTATAGTTAAACTTAAAACTAACCAAGGTTGGTCATAGGAAATCCACTTTGATATAGGAGTTAAGAAAGGTTTCCCTCTATCCCCCACCCTTTTCCGATTTTACATAGACTTAAAAACTCCTACAAGATAAAGAATGGTAGGGATCAATCTCATCACTTAGATCATGTCACTCCTCCTATATGCTAATGAAAATCTTGCCAAAAATCACATAGGGTTGGAGAAACAACTAGAAGTCCTTCAAACATTTGGAATAGTTTTGGAATGACAATAAATGTTGATAAAACTAAAATTATGATTGCCAATTATAGAAAAACAAATTATTCCCCAATTTCCTTTAACAACCATCCCCTAGAATTGGTTCCTTCCTCAAAACACCTTGGCCTAGACCTTAATCATAAATTGAATTGGAATACTAGAATTGTGAAAAAATCCTATGTGGGTTGGAATGCCTTCTATCGATTTATAAATAGCTTTCACAATGTTTAACTTTGGAATTGGGAAAAGGAAAAATAATTTTTCTATAACCTAGTAATGCCTATGATCCTTTATGGTTGTGAAAGTTGGGGAGGTAGCCTGTTTCGAGACACATGGAACAAACTAAAACAAATCTGAAAGCAATCTGTCACTAATCACGTAAAAGTTAAAAATAACACACCCTACCCTATTTTCCTCTTACAAAAGCTTGCTACCTATTGAAATTTAAAGCATTATATATATTTTTTAACATACACTATCTAAATTAAGTCAATATAGACTTCCCGACATCGATCAACATTCATGATCAAGCCACCGCTGGCTACAAAAATGTTGGCAAAAAGACTAGTTAATGGTTAAAGTATTGGAATATTCCTGAAGATTTGCTAATAAAAGAAGTGGACAACATAGAATCAAACACCCAAACCAAAATTATCAATAGCCTTTGGAAGGATGACAAAATAAAAAATAACAAAAAATCTTTGGGATTAACTGAATGCTATCAACCCTAAACTCATATGTTCCACCTACTAATCTGAGCAGCACAAGTGCTTTGGAGTTGAATCCACACCTTCCCAAGTCCCAAGGACCATTCGCATCTTTTCAGGACTTCACAAGACTTTCAAAAGCCTTTTGCGCACCTATTGCAAAATCCTTTGTTGTGAAGCTCACTTCTTCGTTATGAAGCGAATCCTTTGTTGCAAAGCTCACTTCTTCATTACAAGATGAATCCTTTGTTGCAAAGCTCACTTTTTCTTTGCATAGCAAATCCTTTTTTACAAAGCTCACTTATTCGTTGTGAAGCTTCTCCATTTTGTGAACCTCATACTTCACAATACACCAAATCTCTTTGTTGCAATGCTCCATGTTTTGCACCACCAGCAAACAATGTTGTCCCTTCATTCCCAAAGAGATGGAACCCACAATATAACTCGAGGACCAAATTTTGATGTTGTTCAACTCATTTGTTGGAAGGTGAAGAGTCACATGTGGAAACCCAACTATTCCAACTTCCATAACGATTTTTTAGCCTTCACGGCTTTGTAGTATTATGTAAACAAATTTGAATGAGTAGCAGGCATCTGATAGTAGATAGACAACCATACATCTCCCTCAAGAGTATGCCATATACAAAATTCACAAATTAATAAAGTTTTTTGTTCCAGTTCTAATTTCTTCTTTATGCTTCATTTTCTGAATGTTATTTATCATTTATGATTTACTGTTTAATATTCCTTTTGCACACACATATAACACAAACTAGATTTTCATTTAAAATGTTGTTCCCACATACTTCTTGGGATAAGGATCACCTACCCTCATTATTACAAACTACACAATGCAATTGGTAGATGGAGTCAGCCAAACACTACATGAGAACAAAAAATTCATAGGGTAAGCAATTTTGTTAAAGTAGAGGAAAAGCACAATTTTTATTAACTTGTTCCCTTTAAAATGATAATAGGCTCCATAATGAAATATTATATCAATACAATCAAACAATTTTTTGGAAAAAATATTATAACGCTTAACAATTGTAGAAAAAAGCTCCTATCTAAATAGATACAAATTGATAGGTCCTACAGACCAATTTGACCTAAAGGACATTAAAAGTAGTCGTCATCATCATCACCAAGAGGTCTTTGTTTGGGTCGTTTCTTAGGTCATTTGTTATTTCCTTCGACATGTTTGTGTTCCGTACTTTACCTATTTTTCTCAAGTATTTTTGTTGTTCGTATACATTCTGATGCCTTTTAATTTTGCACCCATGAGCCAGCTGCCATTTTTTCTTAATTTCTAAGCCACCATTTATAAAATCAACTATGCACAAATGCAAACCCATATTCTTTAAAATTATGCATAGCCAACACCATTTTATACAGCCCCTATTAAACATATTGATTTAATATATTAATGAGACTTAACTAATACTATATTAGTTAAGACTAACTAATATAACTACCAACCACCTCAACTGTATGTAACTTCTTTATGGCATCGATAAATGAAGGATGCACACGCAGTTCATAGTGCACCTTCCAGTTTCTCTTCATTCTTCATCAATCATACTTGTTTATTTTTGTATATGAGCCAATCGTTCGATTAAGCCCAATAGGGTATGAACAACGAAGAAGAAGAGGTTGAAGTTTGAGGGTGCCCTGGGAAGAAGAGTACGAACATAGAGGCAGTTAGTATAAACAGAGTTGAGGTCACAGAAGAATCGCGTACAGCAGAAACGTCGCATTTCTGAAGGTGAAAATGCAGGAAAACGTTAGGGCATGGGCAGAGAAATGCAAAATGAAAAGTTTGTAGTCGTGGGCCATCACACAGCAGACGAAATCGTGGATGCTACAGTAGTGGGAAAGAAAAGAAACACAATCAAACAGTAGGGCACAGTAGAGTAGAAAAGCAAAGCAAACAGCAAAGGCAAATAGAGAACAGAAAACACCCAGACCTGAACACAAACAACATCGAAACTAGGGCATGGAACGGAGCTAGAATGACGTGTTTCATTTAAAACGCGATTTCCAACCTGAGAAGTGATTTCCAGTAAGTAATTTATATGTTCAAATTTCAGACAAGCAATTGTATTTTCAAAGTATTTTCAAAAAATTCAGACTGTATTTTCAGAAATTTTCAGACCGTGTTTTCAGAACTGTACTTTTTTTGTTTCATTGTTGCATTGATTTATGGGTCAGTCAAACAACTGTACTTTTTCTGTTGAATTAATTTCCAGATCAGAAAATTGTAGTTGCATTGTTTGTTGCATCAGCCAGGTCAGAAAACTGTAGTTGTATAGATTTCTGGGTAAGCCATGTACCATGCTTTTGCTGTTCATAGTCAAACATTATGTACCAAATGGCCAGCATAGAGAACCTGGTTCTGCCGGAAGTGCAGAAGTTAACTGGCCAAAACTATAATGTTTGGGGTCATAAGATTTTGACAATCACAGAATATTGTGATTGTGACAAAATCATTCTCGACACTAAAGCAAGACTGACAACAAACTTTGCTAATTATGAAAAACATCACAAAGAGACGTTATAGAAACAATTTGTCATATGACATGATCTCTAAGGTCCAGAATGCCACTCAAGCAAGTACGTTGAAGACAATCCGAAGAAAAAATACGAAACTCCAAAGATGAGACGAGTCTTGTATCTGAAAAAATTGCTTTTCTCTACAAAGATGAATGAGGGTGGGTCTCTATTACAACTGCTTTAGATGAAAGATCTCTGAGACCATCTGTTAGCCATCAACAAAAAGGTGGATGATGATGATATGGTGATGCTAGTTCTGAACTGTTTGGCATTCCCCTATGAATCTTTTCATGGAGGCATTATATCTAATGTCAAAAAGTAACACACTGATTTGATCAAGTTAATTCTTATTTGTTGTGAAAAGACCCCACAAAGACACTATTCAGTGAGTCCAATTTTGGCCACACAGAAAGTGCACTTGCTGTTTCGTCAAAGGGGAAGTGGAAAAGTAATCCAAAAGCATCTACATCTACTTCCAAAACTAAGGTGACATGTTATTATTGTTATAAGGTTGGGCATGTCAAGAGAGATTTTTGAAAATGATAGTATAATCTTTCATATAAAAGGGGCAAGCAAATGTGGCCACAGTTGAAGTTAAATCTAAAGAAAAATATGCTCTCATGTCATCAACCTCAGATGGAAGTACTACCAGTTTTTAGTTCTTTGATTCCACCACATCCAGTCATTTCATGTGTCACAAGGACTAGTATGTTAACTTTAATGCAAAAGCATTTTTTTCTCATTTAGTTTCATTAGGTGATGGAAGATCGCATGTTGTGGAAAGGATAGAAGATATATGCATTGTATTGCATAATGCTGCAAATTTTATGATAAAATTTTAGATATGTCCTTAAAATGAATAAAAATCTCCTATCTATTAGTCAGTTAGCTGAAAATCCTCACATTTTAGTAAATTTCTTAGAGAAGAAAGGTATTGTGTCTGATGTAAAACTTGACAAAATAATAGCTTTAGGCATTGGGCAAAATGGCCTGTATCAGTTTGTTGATCTTGCCATAGTCATTTTGCATGCATTAGTTGAGGAGGATAATAACAGCATTGTTTGGCATGAGAGATTTGAACATCTCAACCTTCAACACTTAGCCAAATTTAGAAGAAGAAATATGGTTTTTGGTTTGCCTTCTATCCAAGAAAAGTAGGATATATGTGCAGGGTGTTTGGCTAGCAAGCAAAAGTGGAAACCATTTACCATTGAAAGTACCTAGCAAGCAAAAAGACCCTTAGATCTTGTTCATGCAGATCTTTGTAAGCCATCCTCGAAATCATCTACAATCCTCAAAACAAGATATTTTCTTTCGTTGGTGGATGATTTCTCCGAGAAGATGCGGATCTACTTCTTGAAAAACAAGTCTGACTATTCTGTTGAGTCTGTGAAGTTCAAAGCATTGGTGTAAAACTAGACAAGCCGGTGGATCAAGACTCTTAGATATGACGATGTGGGTGAATTTAATTCCAAGCAATTTCAAAACTACTGCAACAAGGAAGCAATTCATTGACAGTTTGATAGCCTCGTGCACTCCATAGCAGAATGAGTGGTTGAGAGGTGTAATCACACTATAATGGAGATGACTCAATCCATGATGCATAGTAGGGGTGTGTTGTACAAATACTGGGAAGAATCAGTGAAAACGACAATATACATCACGAATAGTAGTCCCAACAAAACTTTGTAGGATGCCATACCTGAGGAAGCATGGTCTAGAATCAAACCTGAGGTAACACATTTTCATGTTTTTGGTTATGTTGTATAAATTTTAGCTCCTGATAGAAAGAGAAGTAAACTAATTTCCAAGAGTGCTAGATATTTTTTCATTGGCTATAGTGACTAATCTAAGGCCTATAAACTTATTAATGTTTTCACTAACAAGATCATTGTTAGTTGAGATGTTGATGTGAAGGAGACAAAATCTTATTTTGTTTGTAACCAACAAGCACTCTCTTAGATACCTGATCATTCCTTTGAAAGATGAGGAATCGAAATTATTAAGTACTCTGTCACAAATTCCAAGGCTACAACCCATGCTTGATATTCAACATACTCCAATTGTATATCAGTGATGTCAACCTACATAGGTTAACACTTAAGCTAATATTCAGCCAATACATGATTCTTCAATACAAGAGAGGCCTAAGTGATTTTACTCCACTCTACAAGATGTGTGTGAGGATGAAATTCCTCAATCAGATGCACAGCGTTAGAGGACATGTAAGAAAGTTGTGGATTCAACTGAGGAGCATGTTCATTTTGCTCTTGCTTCTGATCATATCACGATATCTAAATCATAGAAGTATTCTAAAGTGAACTTTAAACGTAAATGGAAGACTTCCATGCAATCAAAATTTGATACCTTGATGAAGAACAATACGTGAAAATTGGTGGAGTTACCTCCAAGTAAACAACCCATTGGCTACAAATGGGTGTACAAAGTAAAGTGCAAAGTTAATGGTACTTTAGATAAGTACAAGGCCCGTCTTGTTGCAAAAGGTTTTTCCCAACCGAAGGGAATAGACTATCAGGAGACTTTTGCTCCCACTGCAAAGATGATCACAATTTAGTTGCTTCTCTCCATAGCAATTCAGTTTGGATGGAAAGTGTTTCAAATGGATGTCAAAAGTGCTTTCTTGAAAGAAGATTTGGATAAGGAGGTCTACATGGTGCATCTTGAAGGTTTTCGAGTGCTTGGTAGTGATCATCTAGTTTGCAGATTAATTAAGCCTATATATGAGTTTAAGTAGACTCCACGAGCCTAGTATATAAAAATTGATCATCTACAAGATTCTAGATTTTGAAGAAGTCTTTCTAATGCAAATCTTTATGTCAAAAGCGACAATGATGACATTGTGATACTCATTGTGTATGTTGACAATCTTGCCATCACAGGTAGTGGGGCCACTGCAATACAACAGGTGAAATCAGATTTGTGTGTTGCTTTTCACATGACTGATCTAGGCCTCCTTCACTATTGATTAGGTTTAGAATTTTGGCACCATGACCATCTCATTCTCATATCTCTGATCAAGTATACCACAACTCTTTTGAAGAAGTTTGGAATGACAGATTGTAATCCTACTTCTACATCTATGGAGGTCAGGGTGAAGTTGTTAGCCCATGATGATTCATCACTGGTCAATGAATCACTCTACAAACAGTTGGTGTGCAATTTGATATACCTTACATCCACACAACTAAATATATGTTTTGTTGTTAGCTATCTTTCTTGGATTTTGTCTCAAGCGAAGATCATTCATTGAACAACAGCAAAACATGTTTTGAGATAAGTCAAAGGAACTCTTGACTTTGGCATTCTATATCACAGAGCAAAGGATTTTAGATTGACAGCTTATACAAACTTTGATTGGGGAGGAACAATGGATACTCGGAGGTATACCACTAGGTATATATTTTCCTTTAGTTCAAGAGTTGTTTCGATGCTAATCAAGCTTTAGCATACTGTGACTATCTCTTCCGCCGAAGTAGAATACAAGGCAGCAATTAGTGTCAGTTGTGAAGCAGTTTGGCTACATCGGATTCTAGTTGATTCACAACTTCATCTACGCCTACTCCACTTTTTGTGATAATCAAGGTGTATTGAAGTTGGCGAATTTTTTCTTTCATGCATGCACCAAACATATTGAGATCCATCGTCACTAAATTCAAAAATTGGTTGATTCCAGTGATATTTCTCTTCATTTTTGTGCTTCTACAGCGCAGCCTGTAGATCTCCAATTTGAGTGCTCTATTGCTCTATTGCTTTGAATGTGCTCTACTGCCATCGATGCTCTATTGCTTTGAATTTGACACCTCCAATTTATAGCCAATAGTTTGCATAACTGTGACTAATGAGTACTCGCCAAGGGGAGATTTTGGGTAGCCGGTGGTTATTTGATAGGGGTGGTCGAATAACTGGGAATAACCAACAAAGGCAAAAAATACTTGAAATTCCCCTAAAGCAGATAGTATATAAATAAAATAAACATTTAAGTATAAGTTTACATTTAGATAGGGACGTCTAGTTTCTTATAATATAAGTAATATTTTATTTATATACTTTCAGGATGTTTGAGAGTGGTTTCAGACCTCTAGGAGCTATAATGCAAATTCTAGGTTTTGGAGGATCCCATCATATTTCATACTTAGTCAAATTTCAGGGTTTCAGACTTAGCCATATTTCAGGGTTTCAAAATTTCAAGGAGACATCATAGGAGGGATGAAGGCTGCATGAAGAGATGTAGGTATGATAGAATAGTATGAGAACATCTCTTGCAAAGTGCTACAAGTCGATCCCACCCCATTCCCTGTGCATAGATTACTAGACTTTCTCAGTCTCCCTTAGATTTCCAGAGAGCAAGGAAGAGAAAAATATAGATTCTTGTAATTTGTACTTGTAGATTCTTGTATACGTATCACTCTATCAGTGTTAATCTATGCATAGGGAATGGGGTGGGGTCGACTTGTGGCACTTTGCGAGAGATGTTCTCATACTATTCTATCATACCTACATCCCTTCATGCAGCCTTCATTCCTCCTACGATGTCTCCTTGAAATTTTGAAACCCTAAAATATGGCTAACCCTGAAACTCTGAAACCCTGAAATCTGAGTAAGTCTGAAATATGATAGGATCCTCCAAAACCTAGAATTTGCCGTATAGCTCCTAGAGGTCCGAAACCACTCTCAAACATCCTAAAAATATATAAATAAAATATAACTTAAAGTATAAGAAACTAGACGTCCCTATCTAAATGTAAACTTATACTTAAATGTTTATTTTATTTATATACTCTCTGGTTATCTAGATGTACTCGTGAGTAATCGGAGAGTACTCGTCAGTTTAAAAAAATTGCAATTTTTCAAATTTGGTGGTTTCGAGTGGCAGTTATTCCCCTGGTGGTTTTCCTGGTGAGTAACCGACCAACCAGCAGTTATTCGCCGGTTATGCCATCTATCATCCATGTCGTGGAAGGTTGTGTCTAAAGAAGATCTCAAGCAAGATGGCCTAGAAATACATGCACTTTGTAGTTTGACCTCTAACATTCACAGTTCAGGGAATCAATGCAAGAATTGTTTGATAAAACCCATAACTGATTTTGAAAAGTTCAAAATCAGCTTAACAACCTCAACTCCAATGTCAATGCTTTGATAACCACCATGCAGCAGTTTCAAGAAAATCTGATACAGACAAATCTAATGATGCAATCATAAAATTAGTTCCTAGTAAATAAAGTAGATTTTGTAGGTAGTAATTCACCCACCTATTATTTTATGGTAGTAGCAATGGTAGTCCTTACAAAAAAAAATCAGTATTCACAATTACCTTAGGTAAGTTTTTTAGGACACAAACCCATCAAATAGAATTATTTGAACTAACAAAATGAAGCCGCATTTCCAATTAAATCTACCAGTTTTGAAGAACAGATAATGGTGACCACTTTACTATTGAAAGACATGCAAAATTCACACTACCACTGGTGGAAGGAAGAGGCCAAAGACTTAATGGATACATAGCTCTGGTTCTTGGGCAATTTCCTTATAAGATATGGAGTTGTGGAGAAAATTGTAACTGAAAAAAACCATTGGCATATATAACTTCATGTAATGGTCCATAATCTATGGAGTTTGCAGCAGTTGCATGAGTATGTAGAAGTATACAAAGTCATTAAAGTCTAGATTAGAGAGCAGAGAATCATGAGATGTTGGAATGATGTTGAGAAATTGACACTAGTCTCAATCCCCCATTTGGGAGGAACTCTCTGTAATTTTCAATGTTGATTACAGAATTTGAATGGAAGATAAGATGCACAACCTATTTCCATACCGTGCTTTTCCCACTTTCGGTTCCTCCAGGGTAACTATGGTGATCATGTCATGTTTTTTTTGCTGCGGTCTCATTTCTTTCGATGTTTTTCATACATTTCAATTTCTGATTCGAATTCTTAGAAATTATGTTGGCAAACAATCTTTTTCTGCAACTTTTAATCATGGTTCTTTAGTCACTATGATTAACAATTGTGTTGGTAAATTTTCCATTGGAATATCTAAGAAAATTACAGATCAACCTAAAATAGGCATATCTGGTAAGCCTGTCAAGAAAAATACACAACTTTTATATAATTCAACATTTAGTTTCTTTCCTAAGTAATCTTTGGTTTTCCTCTTCTTCTTGGACTGGCTTGGATGACCTATTTTATTAAAGGCATCCTTCGTTATAATATTTTTCTTTGACAAGTTCTTTACCTTCTGTCAAAAGAAAGATAGGTATATATTATATAGAGGGTTAATTACATCAGGTTCCATAATCTTGCCATAAAGGCTAACCACTATGGAGCATGCTATAAGAGCAATTTCACTAAGCAACCGACCATGAGTGATGACACTTTTCAAAATCAACAAAAGAAAAGAAAATTGCTTGTACAGTGCATCTGAAGATTAAACTAAGCTATCATAAATTAATAAGTCTGAAATACTATATCACATGTTTGCATTTAGCATATACTGAAAATAGAAAAAGACTAGAACTTTCATGGTAATTATATCAGGTAGCATTGCTTTGACTGTATATATGACGTCCATATTCCAGATTTTCAGTAACAACAAACATGACATCCCTTTAAATGGAGGCAAGCTAGTAATAAA
Organism: Torreya grandis; assembly: GCA_037957365.1. Lineage (NCBI taxonomy): Eukaryota > Viridiplantae > Streptophyta > Pinopsida > Cupressales > Taxaceae > Torreya > Torreya grandis. The sequence goes on along the minus strand of JARHVA010000438.1, from coordinate 405,334 downwards.
GTCCATGGACACAACCTCCCACTTTTGATGGAAAATAGCATTAGGTTGTGGACGACCTAGGTAGGAAAAATTATATGCATTGTTTACTGTCTACATTACCGCTTCGCCCCCTTCCTCCCACCTGGTTCAGATCCGGGCACGATTTGCTTTCAGGTTCGCCCCAGGTACAGCCAGGCTCTTCTGCTTAAGAACCCAGGTGTACCCAGGGCAAACCCACAGCCTTTTGCCTGTTTTTTAATTTTTTATTTTTTATTTTTTTCACTAGTAGACTTAAAGTATTGGGAAAAAAAAACTCACAAACCCTAAAAATTGCTAAGAACCTCATAAAGGTGACATAAAACAACACTTGCCTCTCATTATACCAAAATCGAAACACAAGACAACACACTTACCTCTCATTGCATTCTTGGCATTTGGTTAGCATTATCAATTTATCAATAATATTTCTGAGGATATTTTGTTTATTATATGCATACAGTGTACTGGGCTAGAATATTTATATATTTTTTCTATGGCTGTACCCAAGCCATACCCAAGGTGAAACAATCAAAGTAATGGCGAACCCAATTCACCATACCTGAACCCGTACCAGAATGAACCAGCTACTTAGTTAACAGGTAAATATGGAATTCAGCTACAAGCTACATTACAGGGTATGCACCCCCAGGCCCAGGAAGCATGGGGGAAACACTCCTGGATACAAGAGCATGGAGGGAGCATGGGGGATATGTCTAAGGAGCATCCCTGGGCTGCGGATATGCCCGGATACGTCTGGGTGACGTATCCGGGCATATCCGCAGCCCAGGGATGCTCCCTGGGCGTATCCCCACACTCTTAGACGTTAAAAACATTTTTAAAATTTTTCAATTTTGCCCTATGAAAAGTCAAACATGGACTTCAAATTATAATTAAAAACAAACTAAAGTGGATTCCCAACCCTAAAAGCAGGGTCCACACTCATTTTATCAAAAGATAACAACATATTTAACTTTCATTGCATTTTTAACTCTCAAATGAACCACATGATGATGAAGACATTGCAGCCGAAGATGAAGATGAAAATGAATATAGTGAATCATGAAAATGCTGATTTGTTTTTATTTTAGTCCATACATTGTAACATTTGCACCATGTACCTGTTAGAAAACTAATATAAGTTCGACCATTGAATATTATGATATTTTGCATGGAATTATGAGTATATTTTGTGGTTATTTAACTTATTTTGCTTCCTCTATGCATATTATGTAGTTAATTTTGCTTGTATGGATATATTTTTTATATATATGTTTGTATGGCCGTATCCAAACCCCCAAAATAAATTCCCATATCCCTGTATCCGTATCGGCAACCTAGGCTACAAGTTTAGTAATAGCATCCTTCATCTTAGACAAAATAAAACAACAAAAATATCTTTGTACAGCTTTTGGAAGCCAACATTTCGTGTTCTAAGAGAACAATAGGCATTGAGAAACTCTATTAAAATAAAATGAAAATTTGTTTGAAGAAATACGCTATCTTTGAAGAAAATAGTATTGTTACAAACAGACCACAGGGTTCTTTCACATCCCATAATATCCTATCCAAGTTGGGTGGTGACTATCAGAATTGTAGTCATACAGGAGGTCTAAGACCCAAGCTGGTCGCATAGTAGAAATTCAATCTATATGAAACAAATCTTTTATCTACTCCTCTCTATCTCTTTGGACCATGTTTTTCTTTGTTTGCCTTATTAATTTTTTCTGCAATTATGTTTGCATTGTAGACTTCCTCAATTTACAAGTCAGCCACCTATGTGTGATGGGAGCGAAATTATGGTCATTGTATATTCAAAAAGAAAGAAAGAAATTATATTAATGTCCACAGATGACCAAAGTTTGTCAATGGGACTCAAGGATACAATAGTTAACAATAGAAAGTTCAAGAAAAAGCGAATCCAAGAAGCCAAAAAAGGAATACAAGTACATAAGACAAAATAGAGCAGTCTGGCACTAACAAATGTGGTGATGGAACCAATACAAATAGCAATGGAGGGCGAACAAGAGCCGCAAAAGCATATGCCAATGAAGACTGGACGAGCTTATCGAAAATCTCTCTCTGTGTTTGAAGTGGAGGAATCGTCTAACCCATCATCAATCACTATGAAAAGATCTGATAGTGCTTGTCGGGGAGTACTCAAAGTTGGTGGGGTTAGGTTGGGAGATCCTAGAGGGAAGCAATACATTTCCTCTAGAATCTCTCCTAACATCCAAGGCCGATGTACTTCCCATAATACAAAATAAACTCGTAATGTGAATCTTCCATATAGTTTGGGGGGCAGCCAGTAAGAAGTAGATCCATGTCACTAGAAAGCGGTAGAGCCATGCCAGTGGGATGAAGCAGAGCCACAGTGCCGATGGAGAGCAGGTTGGGGGATCTGAGTAATTTGAATAGTGAATATATGCTGAGAGAAGCACCACCCAACTAATCTATTAGCTTTGATGTGTGATGCACCAATGTCCAAAGGGTGCTTAGTGTTGCCAATCACCTAGGTGGGCTAGAAGAAAAAGGTGATCAACAAGGGGCTCTAGACCCTCTAGGCTCCTCCTGTAGGGATCTGTGTCAGAGGGTGACGTCCTCGCGAAGATAAAGAGCTAAATACAACTAGTCTGGATATCTAAAGAAAGTAGATAAGAGTGTTGATTGAGTCCTTGTACAAGCAATGATCTCTTCCATGGATCTCATAGTAAATGGAGCATCGGAAAATGACGTATTCCTCAGTCTCCACCTTCTAGAGGGAGCAAAGACAAACAGATCTAGTCCTGACAGAGAATGTGGTGATCTATTTCAACCCATAACTAGTGAGAGCATACTCTCATCTGGCCAAGTGGAAACCTCAAGCCATGGGACTAATGGCACTAGAGATAGTGAGGGCGACAAATAATACCATCCACTATCATTGCAATTTTATCTGAATATACAACTTTCCTTGGAAGTCGTTATGCTAAACATATGCACATATAACCCATGACAAATCATTGAGAGGAGAGCTAGAGTCATGTCGGGGTTACTTTTCCATTCTGCGGCAAATCCCTGATCTGTTGAGCTTCTTTGTTACAATAATATACAGTTATTCCTAACAATTTTGACTTTCTTTCTTCTTGTGTGATTGTTAGGTGAGAAGGGTTTGTGTAAAGATGGAGAACTCGATGATACTGTATGTCTGAATGGACATTTACACAAACAATTATCATGACCTAAGCTTAACAGGCTTTGCAATAAGCCAAAACTCAAAACCCATAATTCATCAAATGAAGCACGAGATAGCAAACTATGCATGCAATTTACTTTTCTGTTCAAAACTCCAGCTTAAGGCTCAAATGTTATGGAGTAAATTCTACAAATGATCACATCATCCCATGTTCTATACAAATAACTCTTTGGTGTGTCTTGTTTGGAACAACTACATTCTAATGCAATAGAAAATATAATACACATTTCAAAGGAATAAGACATTCAACTCAAGTGCAAAAAGTTATAATATAGAAATGCATATCGATACATACACAGAACTAATAAAATAAATCAAAACATTCAATCAAAAGGATAAATTAAAGGCGTGGTCTTGATGATAGACTTCAGGTCTAGTCATATTACTTAAGAAAGAAAAAAAAAAAGGTCACTTTTGAAACAGAAACACAAATCACAATAGTGGAATTATATCAGTTAGTTATGATGATTCTTACAGGAGTGAGCAATGAAAGTTGGTCAGACGAAGCAAGCTTTCCAATAAGTGGTGGCAGTAGCCCAGCTTTTATCAACAATCCTGAATGCATCTCTGACAGAGCTGTAAGATAAACAACCACCCAAGCTATTTCTGTCGCCAATTCTTCATCCCTGCACTCCAAGAAAACACAATTATCAAAGCTCAATCCTAAAAAAACAAATTTAATATGGATAAGCAAAGCTTCATCCTATCTGAAGAACAACATTAAAAAAGTATATATCTTGAAATAAATATCAAATAGGAAAGTCTGCATAAACAAAAACATCAATAGAAAACACAAAAGAAATAGAAAAGGTTAAATCTATACATAATATAAATATTAATCTCAAATACGGAACAAAAAAGGCCATAGAGACCGCAAAAACAAAAATATGAAAAAAGACAACAAGAGCTTTCAATGCATCTCCATTAAAGGGCCAATAAAAGAAAACTACAGATATAAATTCAAACAATACAATGAAATGAAGAAACCGTAGTAAGGATAGGACCAAAAGACCAAATGAGGCAACGAAGAGGATTATTGATTCAAGGTAGGTTTTTAGTTTGTGGTTCTTTTTTTTTCAAGTTTTTTCTTTTTTTTTTTTTTTTTTTTTTTAAAATGTTTGTAACTAGTTTTAGTTTTTTTTTTGTTATTCTTTTAAACATTCGTTCAACAAATGCCAAATGCTTTAAATTTTAATAGCAATATTATTATTATACTAGGGTCTATAGGGATTTTCCAAAATGTCTCACATTGCAAGTGTTAGTTCGGTGAGCCAAGGGATAACCTTCAAAGCCGATCCATGAATGCCCGTTTGGAAGTATGTGATGATGTTAGAACAACTGCTAGGTGGAGGGTGTTTCCTTTGGCTTTGCTCAGAGTGTAACTGTAAATACAAAATCTCGTATAGTCGGGTGAAAGCCCATTTGTGTGTGATTCCTAGTTCTAGAATCAAAGCTTGTGGTGGGACAAACATAAATGGAAAGTCAGGGAATGGCTTGCAACAACCAAAGATCCTTACATATATCAAAGAACAAGAAGCAGATGCCATTGTTGCCACAAGATTGAAGCATCCTTTGAGAACAAAAGGATCTACATCTATTGAGCCACATCTTGATCCATCTTGTGCTAATGTCATGACCCCATCACACCCATTTCTTTTTATACAGGGACATTGGGAAGGACCCTTTCCAAAATAAATCCAGGGATATAGCTAAGCAGAGCATTTCACATTGTATTTACACATGTGGGTTGCCATTTAATGTTGTCAGATCACCATACTGATAGGATATGGTGAGATCTATCAATGATGCCCTTAAAGGGTTCATCGGCATAGTATATGAAAATGTGTGCACCACCTTGTTGACAAAAGAAAGAAAACATGTTGAAGATGCATTGAAGCCCATCAATGACTCATGGATTGAAATAGGCATGTCCGTCATTTCTAATGGATAGAAAGATACGAAAAATAGGCCATTGATTAAAGTAATTGCATTGTCCCCTAAAGGGGTAATGTTTTTTAGGACCGTTAATTGTGAGGGACAAGTGAAGGATGCACAGCATTGCCAACATCTTGATAGAGTCCATTGAGGCAACGGGGCCTCAAAACATTGTCCAAGTTGTGATGGACAACATAAAAAATTGCAAAGTTGTGAGCATGTTGGTTGAGGCAAGGTATGTGCACATATTTTAGGCAGTTTGTGTCATTTATTCCCTCAATCTTATGTTGCAAAAATTGGGGACCAAAATTAATTGGATCAAACAAGTCTATGAGGAGGTGAGCAAGATCCAAATGTTCATAAGCAACCATCACATCCCTCAAAGCATTTTCAGGGCCTTGTCGCAGTTGCAATTGTTAAAAATAACTTTTATTTTAATCATTCATGAATCATATACATTTTTAATTTAATTTTATAAGTTTGTAATTGTAGGATTTTCATTTTTGAACATTTTTTTTATTTTATTTGTTTCAATTTTGTATTAGGTTTGCTAAGACTCAATTTGCCTCACACACACTCGTCTTGAGACGACTTGTCAAAGTGTGTGAAGCATTGAGCAGCATGGTTATCAACCTTTGGAGTGTATGGAGACAGGTAAACACTGTGCAGGCCACAAAGGTGAAAGGGTGGATTTTTGATGATGTGTGGTGGGAACATGTGAAGTATTCGCTTAGTTTTACCGAGCCCATCATGAGTATGCTGAGATTTGTGGATATAGATCATCCATGTTTGGGTGAGATTTAAAATCACTCGATGATTGAGAAGATTAAGTCCATCATAAATGTCTATCATGACCCCTTTTCAAAATTAACTGATCAAAAGACCCATGGCCTATTCTTTATTTATCATAAGCTAAGGGATAAAGTTAGGGAAATAAATTAATAATATTACTTTAAGTTGTCTTAAGTCACTTTTATTTTATAACATAAAAAGGACACATATATTATTATTATTAAGAGGGTCCAAAAGTAATTATTATTAAGTGGATGAAAAGTAATGTTTTATTAAAATTATTTTTAAATACTTTTAGGGTAAATTGGAAAAGGAAAAGTTATTAAAAGAGTTGGGCTAAAAAGAGTCATTCTTCATGATTCATCTTTGAAAACAAAACCCTATTCCAGATTTTGAGCTGTGTTCAAATCTTTTCATTTTAAGAGGGTCCAAAAGTAATTATTATTAAGTGGATGAAAAGTAATGTTTTATTAAAATTATTTTTAAATACTTTTAGGGTAAATTGGAAAAGGAAAAGGAAAAGTTATAAAAAGAGTTGGGCTAAAAAGAGTCATTATTCATGATTCATCTTTGAAAACAAAACCCTATTTCAGATTTTGAGCTGTGTTCAAATCTTTTCATTTTAAGATGAAAACCCTCTGATATACAGGTTTATAGGATAAAAACCCTCTAACTCATTGAGGTGATTTCGTTCAAGAACCATAATTGTGCTTACAAATCAGAATTAAAATCCAATTTCAATGTGGCTAAAGATTGCTATCAGATTCCAATATTTTGTGAGGGTTTGAAGTATTTACAAATTGTTGCATTGGGTTTCTTCCAATCACAACCCTATTGCATTGGTGTTTCTATGCTATTGGTTGTTGCGTTAGAGTTCTCCCTTCTACAATATGTTGTGTGAGGTTTATTCATAATTCAAGTTGTTGCATGGGTTCTAGATAGCATTCAAGGTCATCATGCCACTCTCCAACACAACACCATCCCTCCTTGCAACCCTACGATCTATTCCCCTAGACTATTGTACCTGGTCCTTCATGAATCGTTGTTATACCAGGGTTAATGTTGTCGTGCCTAGTGATTTTATTGGGAGTTTAACAAGGGTTTGTTGTTGTAAATTTACTACTCTGTTTAGATGTATTCTCCAGTGTCAAAAGTGTAGACAACACATTGAATAAAATATTACAGTTGGGTTGTTATCAGATTTGGAATTTCCATATTACATGTGCAACTTATTATCTTGTTTCTTCATTACCCATATTTTGTATGCTTTCATCTCAATACAATAAGGATTTCAGTGAAGTTTCAAGTGGGTTTTCAATATCAATATTGCATGTGGATTGTTTTAGTTTTTGATTGATGTTCGGTATTGGAAAGGATTCACAGTAAATTTTAGAGTTTATAAAATATCTAGAAAGGGACACTACAGTGGTATCAAAGCTATGATCCTGTCAGCCTACCGTGTAAGAGATAGATTGGACAAGCATTTGGAAGAGTATTAGAATAGCATGACATATCTAGTGGCATCAATAAAAATACAGTGGGACAGAAAAGAGTCAGAAGAAGAAAAATGGCAGCAACTCATAATTGATTATGAGACCTATTGTGAAGAATATTATAATGTAAGCCTAAAAGTTCAAACTGACGACCCTCCAAGATTTCTGTGACTCAAAAACGAGGCATGACCAAGAAGAAAAGGAAGAAGGATCACTCAAAATCGTCTAAGCAAGTTTCCCTCATATGATGAAAAGTTTTACTTTAACTTTGAAGAATTCTTGAAGATGCTCGAAGAAGGTAGAAGTAGAAAAATAAAGAAGGAAGAAGAGCAGTCGAAATTAGAACCTCAAAAGATGCTAAGAAGGAGATCAAGGAGCAAGAACCCGAGAATGCATTCCTGAGGAAAGAAGAATAGTCAGCACTAGAACAAAAATAAAATGAACAAACTAGTGAGCAAGAACAAAAAGAATCCACCATGCAAATTGAAGGTGAAGAGTCCTCAATAGAAAAAGGCATGACTTTTGATAAACAAAATGTTTGTATTAATGAAGTCAAGAAGAAGCAGACATTTCACATTAAATGTAAAATGTCCATAATTGAAAAGAATCTTCCAAAGAGCGAGCCAGTACGAAATAAGACTGAATTTCAAAATAATCATGTTGATAGGCATGCAATTAAAGAAAATTCTTCAGTCGATTCTAGTGCTGAAATAAATCTCTCAAAAGCTCTAACTTCAGCCAAAGAGGGTAAGCACTCTTACAATTTCAGCTCAAGAGATGGGAATGATAGCACAAATCTATTCCAGTTTTGTCATCATTCTAAAAGGGGTAAAAGGGTGAAGATAGATCCTTTGGCTCAAAATTGTTTGTGCATAATGGTATGGTATCTAGGTGGTATTTTGAAATCTATACAAGGTAGAGTTTCTAATTTCAATATCATTATAGTTGATAATTTCATTATCCCATACAACTGGATAAGGAAAAAATCCGAATTGACCTTAGATGAGCATAAAGAAAATGTTGTGAATGATGATAGGATTCAATGGTTGGAGCACATGGGTCAAATGCAAGGAACCAAGGCATGTCACCTCACATCCAATAGTGCTCTCAAGGCAAGCAGCCATGGGACAATTTAGAATCCAGGTAAACAAATTCATATCATATTAATTGGCTTCAGGTCTGATATCCAAACTATGATTGCATTGGCAAATGCATATGACATGGTGATTGGAAATAAATTGGCAAATGGTTGTCTTTTATACAAGGTCCATGGTATGCTAGATAGGGCAGCAGCTGTTTTCTCTTCTTATATTGGTTTTGATTCAATTGCTAGTTTACCATTCAACACTAGCATGATATCCTCCACATGTAATGAGTTGTATTTGTGTGGAAATAATATCACATTAAGGAAAAGACTGATTAATAGCCTCAAGGGGTAAGAAGGTAATGGTAACTTGTGTTTGCATCCTCATGATCCTTCAATTGTGGTCAAAGGTCAAAAAGAGAATTCACTAAATAGATTAACATATAATATTGCACATGCATGTGGCCATCATGGGAAACATTTTGATTAAGCAAGTACATAGATCTTTTTGCCCAAAGCTGCCTTCACATCATAATATGGGATCCAGGAGATATTTCTAGACATAAGCATGGTAAACACTGTGATAACTTCAAAATCATTATTGCTGAATATGTTATGAATGCTACCCAAGTTGTGGAAGTTCAGTGGTTGCAGTTCATGAACCGATCATCACCAGATCCTCAATCCAGAGAGCTGAACCTTACATTTGAAGGATGGTTTGTGATGCCTTGAAAAATAAAGGTAGTCACAGTTAAAAAAAAATCTTATGGGGCACAAATTGCCCAGGCAACTAGATACTTGGTATTGAGAGGCATTCATACCCTCTCACTTTGTGAGCAAGGTAAACATCATGTTGATATTCAAAATTTTCCGAATAAATGTAGTGTGGAGTTTAGACATTTGCTCCTAGGATCGCGGAAGGAATCTATGATGTGGGAAATAAAGGCACAACTTTATTTTAGAAAACTAAAAATTTGAAGCAACAACTTGCTAAACAGCAACAACAGCACAAAAAAATGAAAATGCAATTTTTAACAATGCAAACGAAGTGAAACAGTTTTAAACAGCAGGTTGAATAGTTAAAATCAGCACTACAAATCTACATAGAGAGCGAAAACGGTGCAGGCAATGCAAAGTTTGAAGTACAAGATGCAAGGCATATGACTAAAGAGTTTGAAGATGAGATAAAACTTCAGAAGGAATCTAATGCCAATTTGAGCTTATAGCTCCGCAAAATTCAAGTAAATACAAAGCTAGTTTTTGCTCTACATGATCTAGAGGAAACAATAGAGCAACAAAATGTAGATATAGAAAAGCTTTTGGAAGCAAGGGAAGAAAATCATGACATGGATATTTCAAAACAAGAAGTTGAAGAGATGAGACAATATGCAGAATTGGGTGCCAAATTCTCTGATGTTGTGGCTAAAAGAGACAATCTCAAGATAGAGGTTGAAAAAATGAGATCAAATGTCAAACACAAGATATATAATGTCCAAACAAGAGAACCAGATGTCAAACATATTGTTCCAAAAATGTAGGAAGATATACATAGGAAGCAACTCAATAAAAATCACAATTTGAATGTACAAAATGCATGGGTATTAAGTCAGTAATTTTCACCTACAACTCATGGGATTAGTAAAATGATAATTGACCAAGGCAATGAGACACATGGGAAGCTTTCAAATGTTGAATGGATGCAAATGCTATTGTTAATATTTTTGTCACAAAAATATCATTGCATCTAACACCCTAAGGGAGACCCTCTATGTTTTTTAGGAAAAAACCTGAATCCTCCAAAAGAACCCATTTTTCCCTTTTGAACTGTGGAATCCGGAACTCTAGATGCTTGTGCAAATTGCTACATGAGTTCCGGATCCCGCAAATCACCTATCTTCCAAAACGACAAAATCCAAAACCCGATGTGAACTTTACACATTTCACAATGTGCAAAATGCACATCAAGCTCCTAATCCCACAAAACACCAATGCCTAAAGAACCGACGGAACCTGGAACTCACCATGCACTTTGCCAGTGGAATCTAGAACTTGGCGTGCACTTTGCACATTTTCACAATGTGCAAAGTGCACAATAGGTTCCGGATCCCAACAAAATTCATAACCTCCCTTTCTGCGAAACCTGGAACCTTAGGTGCACATTGCACGTTGCAAATGTGCAAAGTGCACCACAGTCTTTGTGTTCCACCAACCATTGACCAATTTACAACACCGCAGGATGCGAAACCCTGAGTGCACTTTGCATGGTGCAAACGTGCCAAGTGCCCTGTGGGTTCTGCCTTCCGCCGAACTACATTTTCCCGACTGCAGAGAGTGGACCTGCTTCAAGCAAGTCCAACCTTCGCCACCAAGCAAACATTACCAAAGCCCCTTCATTTTCCCTTCAGGATTTCGCATTCAAAATCAGGGTTTTTCAGAAACTAAAATGAATATTCCCTGAGCATATACTTTAGATTCAAATTAGAGAATATTCCCTTCCAAAGTTTCTCGCAGCGTCCCTACAGACGCTGGACCTGCCTCAGGCACCTAAATTTTGCGCAAGCTTCTGAGCCTTTGCAAAAAGTGGACGTGCTCTGAGCACCTTCCACTTCCGTCAGAGGTCTGACATGCTTCAAACACCGCGGAGATCTGATGTGCTTTCAGCGCCTCCAACTTCCACCAGAAAGCTCACAACCCTCAAGCACCGCAAGAAGTGGACATGCTTCTAGCACCTCCAAGTTCTGTCAAAGAGTACAAGTGATCCAGACATGTGCAAATCCCGCCAGCTTTCACGATTAGTTTCTCGCAAGCAATAACTTCAGTCTCCAAACCTCCTAAGGAAATGAAGTTCAAATCTAAGACAACCAAGTTATTGCAGCAATAAATGGATCACTATGAAATAATCAGAGACAAAAGTACAAGAAAGTTGCAAAAAGCACAAGTGCAAACTGCACTTTCCATTTTGATTAATGTGAATTGTTAAAAAGGAGTAAAATCATGAAATAAAAATTACACGATTCATTTTGGCGAAAGTGATAAAGACTTGGAAAGTTGTAAAAGTCTCACTTAAAGTTTTGCACGCTAGGGTTTGCATGAAAAGAAAACATGGAATTATTTTCAATGTTATCTTTTATTTTTGAAAGACCAGTTCTACTTATGCGCCTCTTTTTGCATGAAGAGCTTTTCGGATTGGGTGAGTTTATTTATATTCTTATAATTGGAGAAGTATATCGTCAATTTGTTGACTATTCACTCCTCCATTTTCAGTTGGTTGCCTTCAAGCATGTAAAGCATATTAGATTAGTAAGAAAGGGCAGTTATTTTGTACAACCACCAACGAAGATCCGATGTGCTTTCAGCACCTCCAATTTTCATCGAAAAGCTCACAGCCCTCAAGCACCACGAGAAGTAGACGTGCTTCTAGAACCTCCAAGTTCCACCAGAGAGTACAAGAGCTCCAAACACTTGCAAATCCTGCCAGCTTTCACAGTTGGTTTCTCGTGAGCAATAACTTCAATCTCCATACCCCCTAAGAAAATGAAGTTCAAATCCAAGGGCAACCTAGTTATTGCAGCAATAAATGGATCACTACGAAATAATCAAAGATAGAAGTACAAGAAAGTTGCAAAAAGTACAAGTGCAAATTGCACTTTCCATTTTGATTAATGTGAATTGTTGAAAAGGTGCAAAATCATGAAATGTAAAATGCACGATTCATTTTGCCAAAAATGATAGACTTGAAAAGTTGTAAAAGTCTCACTTAAAGTTTTGCACGCTAGAGTTTGTATGAAAAGAAAACTTGGAATTATTTTCAATGTTATCTTTTATTTTTGAAAGACCAGTTCTACTTGTGCACCTCTTTTTGCATGAAGAGCTTTTCAGCCACTTCAGTTGAGAAAGTGTTGCATAGAGATCTTCAGTTCCAGCTACGCCATACCACACCATGCTACACCCAGGATCACACCCAGCGAGTGCATGCTATGTTCCAGTCGTTCCACAAGTCCAAAAACGCCAGAAATAGAATCGCTCATCTCTCTTGCAAGAGGGTTTCAAATTTGCATGACTTTCTTCATAGGGTGTTTGAGTTTCAACAACTACATGTCTTCTATGACATATTTTGTATAAAAATTGGCAGACCTCGTGACCCAATCTATCTTTTTGTTGCTAGTTATATTTTTTGCATTTTGAATGTATTTACTACAAACTGTAACCTTTGGAGAAATAAATTGAAGATTGGTCTTTCTTGTCTATGGAATCTCTATGTTGTGCAAGTTATTTGATTATTTTTGGAAGCTATCTTTTTATTTCAATCACAAAAAAATTCATCTGTGGTATTTCGCCCTCTTGAAGTTATTGTTTGATTTAAATATCCTTTTCCCTTTTGTGAAAAATAGCTAAAATATTGCCTCTGATTTCTCATCTGCATAAGAATGTGCCAAAATAACTTCAATATAATTTCTGCTCTTTTGTGTTTGTCCAACAAGCATTAAGATCCACTATAAAATATTTGGTGCAATCACTGTATTTTTAGTTTCCTGCAAATTTCAATTCTTCACCCTTTTCCCCGTCAAAACCCTAGTTTATGATTCAAAAGCACTAAAGAGCGAGATTTCCACAAAACTGGTAATTTATCAATTTGCATTAGATTTAGTGAAATGACGCCGGCCTCCTCTGGAGATTAACCTCAAATTGTCAACATCCCATAGCTTTGGAGGTTTTTCCATTGTATCATTGGGCACTTGCACAACAAGCTACAGGATCAAGACAGGTGCAATCCTATGTGATAATAGCTATCATATCAAAAAGAAGAGATCAGGGCACTAAAGGAAAAAATCATCGGTTTTGCAAATAAACATTCTTTGACATAAGTCAAAAAATTAATAGATGAATCACAACATGATTTGCATCAATATTTGGAGACTTTGAAACAAGATATGAATGAGCTTGAGAGGGATCGTAAGGAACAAACAAATGAGAATCTTAAGCTTATTTACAACTTGAACAAATTAAATAAGAATCCAGGGTCAAAAAATTGTATACATCACTGAGTTAGAAAAGAAACTAAGAGTATCTTCCTTTGGTTCTACTTTACCTCGAGAGCTCATCTTTCACATAAGGCAACAACCAGGTAAGTCTGAGATTATAGGGCCAAGACAAACAACTAAGTTAGACTGATCTAAGGAGTCTACAAAGACTTTGCAGGAGAATGCCAATCAACAAACAAAGCCATTCGAGGATGTTGCATCACAAGAAGAAATTGAAGTCCCCCAGTCAAAGAAATTGGGTAGAGGGTCTAGCAAACTCCCAAGGATAATTTGGGATCTTGGCATTGAAGAGATGTGCAGCCAAATTTGAGTGTTGAATCTACAATTGCTTGACGACAAGCAATTCTAGGAAGCGCAGACTATCATGTCCCCTTTTTGGAATTAACTAATCAGAAAACCCATGGCATATCCTTATTTCCTGTAGGCTAAGGGATAAAGTTTAAGAAATAAATTAATAATAATAATTTAAGTTGTCCTAAGTCAATTTTATTTTATAACATAAAAAGGACATGTATTATTATTATTAAGAGAATCAAAAAGTAATTATTATTAAGTGAATGAAAATTAATGTTTTATTAAAAGTATTTTTAAATACTTTTAAGATAAATTGGAAAAGGGAAAGTTATAAAAGGAGGAATTGGACTCAAAAGAGTCATTCATTATTCATCTTTGAAAATCAAACCCTATTCTAGAATTTGAGCTTTGTGTTTGAATCTTTTCATCTAAGGACAAAAAATCTCTTATACACAAGTTTGGAAGACAAAAACTCTCCACCCCATTGAGGTGATTTCATTCAGGAATCATAATTGTGTTGACAAATCATGATTAAAATCCAGTTTCAATGTGGGTAAAGATTGCTATCAGATTCCAGTACTTTGTGAGGGTTTGAAGTATTTACAGATTGTTGCACTGAGTTTCTTCCAACCACAGCCCTGTTGCGTTGGGTTTTTACCATATTCATTGTTGCGTTGGAGTTTTACCTTCTACAATTTGTTGCATGAAGTTTAATTCATAATTCAAGGGCCATCATACCACCCTCCAACTTAACGACATCCCTCCTTGCAGCCCTACAATCTATTTCTCTAAACTGTTGTAACTTGTCCTTGGTGAATCGTTGTTGTACCAGGGTTATTGTTGCTGTAAATGATGATTTTATTTGGAGTTTGACAAGGGTTTGTTGTTGGGAATTTACTGCTCTATATATTTGTATTCTTCAGTGTTAAAAAGTGTAAACGGCACATTGAATAAAATATTATAGTTGGGTTGTTATCAAATTTAGAATTTCCATATTGCATGTGCAATTCATTATTTTGTTTCTTCATTACCAGTATTTTGTATGCTTTCATCCCAATACAAGGATTTCAATGAAGTTTCAAGTGGACTTTCAATATCAATATTGCATGTGGGTTGTTTTAGTATTTGATTAATGTTCAGTATTGGAGAGAATTCACAATAAATTTTAGAGTTTATAAAATATTCAAAAAGGGACATTATGATGCCAAAGAGCAAGATCAGAGAGGTTCTTCAAGGAAGTGTAGTCGCATTACATTTAAAGGTGGAACAAAATGCCCACCTCATTTCATCTTCTTGCTTTTGCCTTGACTCCCAAATACTACAGCGCATAGATCCTTTCTTTGCCCATGAGGGTCGCACCGCATAGGGATGTTGAGGTTAGTAAGGGATACGAAGCGACATTCTCTAGATTTTTCCCCAATCCATAAATAGAAAACATAGTTACAAGAGAGTTTGGGCATTTCATAACTTCCACGGGTCACTCTCTTGGCACTCTTCATGACAAGTACAAGGACACTCATATGTGGTGGTACCTCCATGCACAAGCATCCGCCCACCTCCAACTACTTGCAATAAAAAATTTATCACAAGATTTTATTTTATTTTTACTCTACCCTTCTTTTCAACATTTTGTTTTAACTTTTTACTTTTATAAAATTTTATTGATTTTGTGGTTTGCCTCAATAGGTTACAAGTTCTTCCTCAACTGAGCAGAACTAAGGTACCTACACCTTTATCCACTCATTTAAGCGCAACAAATTGGTGGCGAAAAAGGAAGGATTATTTGGTCTATGTGCATTCCAACTTGAGTCTTCTCACACACAAACAAGCTGATTACAAGGAAGGGTGAACTAAGTGTTGGTATGTGGACCTAGAGACTATTGACTAGGATGCCTCCTTGCCTACATTTCATTGCTCAACACAGAGCTAGACGGTGCTTCACACGAACTGCATAGTGGAGCTAGCAGGAGTGGCAGTACTAATGATTGTGGTTCTAATGAACCACATGATGATGCTCTCCATGAAGACATCAAAGCCAAAACAAATATAAATATAGTAAATAATGAATTTGTTGATTTGTCTTTTATTTTGTCCATACATTGTAACATTTACACTATGTACTTGTTATAAAACTAATCTAAGTTCGATCATTGAATATTATGATATTTGGCATCGAATTATGAGTATGTTTTGTGGTTAGTTAACTTATTTTGTTTTCTCTATGCATATTATGTGGTTAATTTTTCTTATATGGCTATATTTTTTATTTTTTTTATTTTATATATATACATATATATATATATATATATATAGCCATATCCAAAAGCATATCCATACCCAAAAAAATATCGTCATATTCATGTATCCAATTCTCATATCTGTAATTATACTCGTATTTGCATCACCTACTTAGATAAATAGTCATATGGAATGGAGATATTAAAGCAGCCTTGTCAAAATATCATCCACAAATTTTATGGTAGAGAAACAAACTCCAAATAAAGTGATCATTCGACTGAATCTCCCAAGAAACAAACTACAAATAAAGTGCATTGTCTACGTAGGAGTCGGTAATATGACTCTATGCAAAGCTAGTGGAAGCAAACCCAGAATTATGCTTTTAAAAACTCAAACAATAAGATAGTATTCACCTAATATACTCAAGGGCTATGTTACCAGATCCGACTTGTATAACCCTAGGTCGGCATGCGTGCATGTGAGAATATATATAGTGCTAAAAACTTGAAACCTAAATTTTGGATCCTTCTGTCTGTACGGGTACCAACAAATGATTTTGATGGTATTGACATAAAATGGTGTTATAGATCTCCTTAACTCAAACCATGTCACCCTCAAATATGCCCTATCGATCTCCTCCCAAATGCCTCTATAAATTTTTCACACTTGGTGAGATCTAAAGAAATGGGAACCTTTAAGAGAGATGTCTATAACAATGTCAAGCAGTTCAAGAAGAGAAATGACCTTCGCATACTTGCTAGGTTTGCAACCTTCTTAGCAAGTTGCATAGAATATTTGAGAACTAGATATGGGTACCCCAAACAATGTGAAAGAGCGACAAAGTTACGTGTGTGTGCATCCAAAACATAGATAGAATAATAGAATGTGAGACAATTTTCCTTACCCATGTCTTTATACCACAGAGATAAGAATTCTTTCAATGCAACCAAGACCAAATTACACAAAACATGGGCCCTAGAATCTCACATCCAAAATAAAATATTGGTGTTAATAGTGTGTGAAATGAACCGAAGTTGGAGTTGAGAATAATGTCTATTCAGATGTAAGTGCAGAATAACCTTTACTAAGCCTTGCCTTAGTTGCAAAGAACAAACAAAAAGGCAATCTAAATTTATGACATCTACATGAGTGTAAGTTGGTACCACCCAGTTAATTGATCTATGTAAGATGGATTTTGGATGATTCCTCCTTAGACACATATACCATAATCTATCTTGCCAAGGTTGATCCATAGTATATGATCATCATAGAATGAAATAAGCAATTTGAGTTGCTTCTAAACACCTATAAACACATGATAAGAATAGACAAATGCCATCTGCAAAATGTTTGGTACCAATAGTAATTCCAAAAAGAATGCATCAACATGAACATGGAACGATTTGTTCTAGTTTTGGAAGACTAAAACGGGTGCTCAGACTTACTTCTGCTTCAAATATGTGAAGGTTGTCTGGCATCCAGAGGTCCACTGAATTTTTTTGTCTTTGTGAAATAGATTCTCCAGTGGTGTTGAAATGGTTTCATACCCACAAATGAACTTGCGATAATACCCAGTGTGATCTAGGAATGATCTCACCTTTGCTTGGATAGTGGGAGGTTTGATTCTCATTATGAATGCAATTTTTGCTTGGTCTACTAGAATTCCATCACTACAAAAAACATGTCCTAGCAATATGCCAAATGGTGTGAAAAATACGCATTTATTTAAATTTAACGCAATTTGTAGAGTTGATAAATTTTCCTTAAATAGTGGAAATAACCACCCAATCATCTATATAGACGTATTGAAAGTCATGAAAGAAGTCTATGGATGCAGTATCAACTGGTCTAGAGAAAACTGCAGGTGCATTCTTCAAGCCAAAGGGTATTACCTTCTAAACAAATGATCCCCATTCTATAGTGATTGTTGTTTTTATTTGATCTTCAACTGTGATAGGGATCAAATGGTATCCCTATGCAGTAATATTGCTACTGGTGATCTGAATCCCATGATCATTGATGCCTGAGAAAATCTTTGACGGTCACTCATTTATTATCACAGGCGCCCCATCGGCACGATTGCTACTCTAGATTCCAACAAAGAAGCTCTCAATTATAACCAGGGATGTGAAATTTTGAAAATTTCTTTTAGTTTCATCTTTTATTTCATCTTCTTGCTTTTGCCTGAACGCCCAAATACTATAGTGCAGAGATCCTTTCTTTGCCCAGAGGATCGCATCATACAGGGATGTTGAAGTTAGTAAGGGATATAAGGCGGCATTCTCTAGACTCTTCCCTGATCCATAAGTAGAAGACACAGTTACGAGAGAGTTTGGGCATTTCATAACCTCCACAGGTCACTCCCTTCATGCTCTTCATGGTGTGGTTTTTTAAGCCAGCTTAGCCCTTGGCCCATAACCTTCCAATCAATGCCAATTTTGGTCATTTGACATTTGTAATTTTCTAATTCATACAGGGTTTCAAATTTTAAAATTTTGATGGATGATGTGAGATACCCAAGTGTGTCCATTAGGTGCTCTTGAAGGCATGGAAATTTATTTGTTATTCAAAAGGCTTAAAGTCACCATGCCAAATTTGGTATGTCACACTTTCACCCAACTTGGTATAGATTTATCTGGCATGGCTTTAGTCTTCCATTGAGAATAGAGCCCTGTTGCAACTATTATTGAGTGTCAACCACTAAGCCATCCACGTCTGACACTACTAGTGTTACTTTATCTTTATGATCCAACATGAACGACTCAATTAACTTCAAACTATTTATATGAGTAAATGAGAATATCACCAAATAGATTAATGGATCTAGCTTAAAGGTTATTCTTGAGAATACAAAATTTAACATATGGGGTTTGTTGGATTCGAGCTGCAAGATGGCTTTCAAGACCATAGAATCCATTACACATGGAAATTGGTTAGGACTGACTTATAGACATGATTAGTTTGGGAACATCATAAAGTGATGCAGCATAGGTGATGTATCATGTATGTGGTCATTGATTGGAAAAACAGAATTTGAGTACGAACCTTTTCGAAAATGATTTATGATTACACCTAATTTGCACATCCCTAAATGTGTTCTAGAGACATTGGTTTTTTTACCTCCTAAGTATACACTGATAGATCTTTTGGACAAGTTTGAATTTTGTTGGAGAATTAATATTATTTGGGTCATTTCCTAAGTCTTTATGAGTGTGTTAGGTTACCCTTTATTTGCAATAATGTTTTATCCTAGGCTTTATTCATGTGTGGAGAATTTGTCTGTATGTGAATTATTAATTCACATAAACCCGAATTCCACAAAGTGTCACTCGTCTCTTTGTCCTCATTAGGATTTTAGAAGTTACTTGCATATAACTCCTCTCCCCCCAAATGTCACACACATCCTCTCCATTTGTAAGAGGATTAGAAACACTTGGCACACATATTGGCGCTTGCACATGTAACCCCTTATTCCTTCTAACTCTTTCTAGCTATTTTTCTCCTCTATTCTTGCCTTGTGGTAGTTGTACAATCTTGCTCTTAATCTTGCTTCCTTGTGATACTCTTTTATCTTAAGGCCATTCTTTTTCTCTCTCAGCTTCTACATGATATGCATTTGACTATTAATTGTTACAAGGCTTCTATCCTCCGTTTGATGGTTCCCCACTTGTCAACTCTTGTCTCAATCTTATGGCTTGATTCTTTCTTGAGATAATATTATTCCATTTTACTTCATTTATTCACTTTCAACATTATTTAATGTCTATCTTGGAATAAATCTTAATATAGTATCAGAACTACAACTTATTTAATGTTAAATGTTGAGAATTTCGCAGATTTCAAGTTGGAAAAAAGGATTTTTTTTCTTCTAACATTCTATTTTTTCTTGTCATTTGCTTAATTTTCAAGGTTTTAAGTAAAAATTCAAGATTTTGTACACTTTTTATGGTAATAAACTAACTATTATTTTAATGCATTAAGAGTAGCATTTGTTTGCCTTCTAACCTCTTTTTTGCAAGTTTATAAATGAGGTTTTCTCATGTTTCCTTTGGTTTATTTTCAGATGCATTTGGAATTATAACTCAGTTTTTTTATTTTTTTAAGTCATTTTTCCACTAAAACCCATCTAAAAAAGGATCCATAACTTTTTATTTGAATCTTTGTTTCCTATAATTTTTATGGGTTTTGTTAATATAGTATCTAAGATCATGCTAACAAAATTTTGAAGAAATCCATATCATGGTCTGAGAGAAATCATCAAAACCGAGACTGTGTTTTTCAAAAAACGTGATTGTTTTTTTTTTCAAAAAAAAAGTTGAATTTTTTTTTAAAAAGCTCTTTATATATAATTTTAAATATCAATTTGTTTTTTGATTCAAACATTTGGAACATCAAACTTTGTTTGTTTTATAAATCCTTTCACCTTTTTCTATTTATAAATATTGCAAAAACTCATTTTCATTTATGTTTGGAGTTTTGTTGTGGACTTACATTTACAAGTTGATCTAAATTTTGAGACAAACAAATCTCTGTATTCAAGTCTTAATTTTTTGTTTACATAAATATTTTTAAATGATCTTTAGATCACTCCATATTATAAAAATTGATATTTTTCAACGATACTTAAATTTTTATCTTTTACTCATGACTTTTAAACTGGTCATTTTTTCAATTTTTAAGAACACTACGGAAAATATTTATCTTAAAAATGATGAAATTTGTGTTCTTAAACATACGATTACATGTCAAAATGACACTAACTACTTTAAAAACATCTTTTTTTTAGCAAATGAAGACTATGCAATCTTCTAGTGACACTTTAAATGACAAATTTGTGTCTAATACTAGCTCTCATAATGATGAAACTCTTTATGCTTCTCAAACACATAAATCTTCTTTGAACACTTATTCTACCAACCCCAACTTGGAATTCATGCACAATATGGGCTATTCGAGTGGTGTGTTTGGTAAATGTGAAGATGGTATTCTTGAATCTATTTTGCCTAAATCAAATGCAAAATCTAAAGGTCTTGACTATAATGTTTCAAATGCTTCTAATGAAAATTTGGAATCTTATTGTCTTCCTCATCGAAGGCCTTATAATGTAACTTCGTTTGATTATATTGCTTGTAATGCTCATGCTTTCGTTAAAAATGATAAACCTTGTGCGCATTGTGGAAAAAACAAGCATCGTATATCTGAATGTTATAAATTGCATCTATACAAATCTTGTGGTAAATTCATGCATAACACTTTGCATTGTTAAAAAATGACTAAATCTCTTACATCTAAAGTTAAAACTGTTTAGATTCCTAAAAATGATGGATCTTCTAGAGACATTGATGTGTTTTCATGTGATGCTACTTCTAATGCTTCACATAGAATAAATTTTGCAAGTGACACATCTTCTGTCTCCGTTTTGATAAAATCAAACTCTTTTTGGTATTCCTTGTTTTTATGTTGCAAAGGAAACATGTTTTATTTAAAGCTTTTTTTGAACTAACTTCTTTTCATGTAAGATTTCGCACTTTGTGATGGAAGTTGTCTTTTGCTCAAATTTGTCTAATTGTACATTTACTTTTATTACCTTATGTATGTTTATTATATTTTTGGCATAACAATTACTTAACTTGAAAGAATGGTGTTAGCTTTTTTTTATTGGTTTTATGAATCATTTCTCCTTCTTGTTAGTCGTTCCATTGCGGATTGAACACATTGTCTGAAAAGGATTCTTGAAGATTCTTGGTGATCACACTTTCATCTTTGCAACTTTTAACACCACCTTCTCTTATTCTTTCTTTCTCAAATTATTGTAATTCCTCTTGAATGAAGTTTCTATTAAGGGGGAGTATCATGTAATTTCATTTCTCTTGTTTGGAAAAGATTTTCTCTGTATTTGTAACCCCAAATTAAATTTAAATGGGAGTGTTGGAGAATTAATCTTATTTGAGTTTTTTCTTAAGTGTTTAAGAGTGTGTTAGGTTACCCTTTATTTGGGATAA
This sequence comes from Torreya grandis, assembly GCA_037957365.1. Lineage (NCBI taxonomy): Eukaryota > Viridiplantae > Streptophyta > Pinopsida > Cupressales > Taxaceae > Torreya > Torreya grandis. The sequence continues at coordinate 383,204 of JARHVA010000438.1, read as the reverse complement.
TGTTTTATTCTAAGTTTTATTCATGTGTGAAGAATTTGTATTTATGTAAATATTTAATTCACATAAATCTAGATTCCAAAAGTTATTTGCATATAACTCCTCTCCCCCATGTCACACACATCCTCCCCACTTGAAAGAGGATTAGGGACACTCAGCACACATGTTGAAGCTTACACATGTAACTCCTTATTTCTTCTCGCTATATTTATTGAGCTCTTCTTTTCCTCTCTTATTACCTTTTGGTAGTCGTACAATCTTGCACTTGATCTTGCATCTTTGTGATGCTCTTTTGACTTAAGGCCATTCTCTCTCTCTCTCTCTCTCTCAGTTTTTACATGTTATGTATTTGGAGATTCATTGTTACAAGGATTCTAATAGATTGTGAGATTTTTCTATATTTGATGGTTTCCCATTTGTCAACTCTCGTCTTAATCTCATGGCTTGATTCTTTCTTGAGATAATATTATTTCATTATGCTTCATTTATTCACTTTCAACATTATTTAATGTCTATCTTGGGATAAATCCTAATAAATTTACTGAATGATCTATCACCCAGGTGTGACATGGGAAATAAAAAGTTTTAAAGGAATTAAACTTTCATGAAAGAAAGCTCGAAAAGTTTGACACAGAAGTATGTGTGCAATGGTAAACAAAAGATTAAGAAAACAGAATGGAACAAAAATTTCTCCAGTCTTCAAAAACTTGTTCATTACAATTCAATACAAGTGTGTGTGTGTGTGTGTGTGTGCATATTCAAAAATCATCGATTAATCGCAATAAATCACGAATTGACTATTAAACGATTAATCTCCTCAAAAATCATGAGTAGCATTTTGACAATTTTTGTTGAGTAATAACTGCAAACACTCGGAAAAATTTGTTGACTAAATCGTCATGACTCGACCAGGTAGAGGATAAAAGCATAAAATGAAAACAATAGATTGTCTTATTTATGCATTATTTTCTCTGTGATTCGCAAATACGTTGCACAGTCAAGAGAGCTAGGGTTTTCTGGCAATTTTTGAATCTATTTTCAAAGTAAATGACAATGGTACCAATACACAAGCCTAAGCTTTTCATTGTTCAAAGCTGCCTCAAGGAATACATATTGATATAGTGATTAAAAAGGCCCAAGGGTATACACAATCACAGCCTACAATTGTCTACCACTTTTTAATACATTTCGTTTTCAAGCCTCAAGGAAAATATAGTCACACAATCGACAACGTATAGGAATTTATTTTATTTTTCATTATCTTTGAAGTTTGAACTTTAATTTTTTGAAGTACTCCTCAATAAGACTATACCTTTTTAGTATGAATAATAGTATCTAGTTCATTTTCTACTTCTTTCTTTGATTAGTAGCTAGGGTTAGATTCTAAAGCATTTTTTTATAGCATTTAAGTTTGTTGTTTAAGAATAGCATCGGCATCCAATTTAGTTGTTCGACATAAGCCTGACTCCCTTGACCCTTCTTGGAAGCATTGTGAACCGGTGGGAGAGTGTGTGATATGCAATTAGTATAAGATGAAGATGAGTGCAGATGTCTATCGCCTTAAATCCCACATCAATTGTGCAAACAAACATCACTTGAGGCTCAAAGAGAGATGGTTGCTTACAGTTTATACAAAGAAAAGAGAGTAAAGTTGATGCACTTTAAGTCCTAGTGAATAAGAGGCAATGAGGAACGACTATGACATTGAGACCTATTATATTGCCCCAACTTCAAGGGGTTCGGGATGGGTATGGGGCTCATCTATTGAAGATAGTTCGGCTACTTTATTGTTCCTAGAAGTTATCGCTTGGAATCGGGAAGCGCATAATGAAGCAAAGATAGTGGCAACAAATTTTTGGTACGACAACAACATTCCTTTCAATGTGGCGAAAATCACATATTGGGAGAATTTGGTCATTGCATTGACCATTGTCAGGAAGTGGTTGAAGGCTTCTACTCATGATTTGAGTGATCCGTTGTTGGAGGATTCCATCAAACATACGCAAGCTAATGTAGAAGAGCAAAAATAGTATGGCAAAAAAAAGGCTGCACCATTTTTTCATATAGGTAAGACAAATGGATAAAACCGCACATTGATTAACTTTCTAATGGCTTCAAGTGGGCAATTGGTCTTCTTTAAGTCAATTGATGCCTCCCACCAAGTGTAAAATGCAAACACTTTGTGTGATATGCCGGATCAGTGGTGTTAGAAGTGCGTGTGGATAATATCATCCAAGTTGTGACAAACAATGTGGCAACATATGTAGCAACCGGGAGGCTTCTTGAGGAGAGGCAACCTACACTTTTTTGAACCCCTTGTGCAACCAATTACATCAATCTCCTAATCGAGAACATTAGAAAAATATTATGCGTGAAAAGTGTGCTTTAAGAGACGAGAAATGTCACAAAATTCATCTCCAATCACACTTGCGTGCTAAACATGATGAGAGAGCACACCAATGGAAAAAAAAATTGTGCGATCGAGAGTCACACGAATCACTAAAAACCTCATCACAATGGAAAACATTGCAACCTCACAAACATCCCTTAAGCAGATGTTTGTGAGTCATCAGTGGTTAGAGTATCCTTGTACTAGGAAGGCTAAAACAGAAAAGGGTTGAGAAAACCATTTTTCATAATGTGTTTGCGAAGTGCACGAAGAAATTTCCTAAGGTAGCTTTAAACATAACTACTATTTTTTTAATCATTTATTTGTTATTAAAAAAAAAATTGATTTTAAATTTGTGAATTATTTTGTTTTAGGTGTCAGGGCCATTGGTTCAAGTTCTACAATTGGTGGATGGGGAGAGAAACCCAATGGGTTATTTGTATAAGGCCATGGATGTGGCCAAAGAGGCCATAGCAAAATATTATGGGCGAAATCAAAGAAAATGTGAACCCATTTGGCACATAATTGATCAGAGATAAAACAACACACTCCACCAGCGTATTCATGTAGCGGCCTACTATTTGAACCCTAATTTTTTTTATTTTGATTCATTCAAGGCCATTGAAGAAGTTATGGATGGTCTCGATGCATACATAGAGAGAATGATCCTTGATGATGACACTAGAGATAGTTATTGAGGAGCTATAGATTTACCAGAATGTAACGAGGACACTCTTTTTTTCAACTCTATACGTTTAAAAAAGAAACACCTCTCATCTAGATAAAAACAAATTGAGTCATTTATTTTTTACTTTTTAGTCTCGTTACTTGTAGAACTAGATGAGCAAGCACACCAATGGAAAGGATCTTTTGCGATCAAGAGTCACACAATTCACCACAGACTCCACATTGCAGAACATTCCAACCTCACTAACATCCCTTACGTAGATGTTTGAGAGTCACCAGTGATTGGAGTCTCCCAATGCTAGGAAGGTCGAAGGGCAAAGGATCATGAGACTATTTTTGATGATGCATTTGCGAAGCGCACAAAGGAAATCCTTAAGGTAACCTTAAACTTTAACTCTTCTTTTATTTATCATTTATTTGTTATAATTTTATTTTCTTAATTTTGATTTTATATTTGTGTATTTTTTTGTTTTAGGTGTTAGAGCCTTTGGTTCAACTTCTATGGTTGGTGGATGGTAAAGAAACCCAATGGGTTATTTGTATGAGGCCATGGGCGTGGCCAAGGAAGCCATAGCAAAATAATATAGGCAAAATCAAATAAAATACAAACCCATTTGATGTAATTAATCGGAGATAGAGCAAGACACTCCACTACCATATCCATGCAACGGTCTACTATTTGAACCCGAAGTGTTTTTATTCCAATTCATTTAAAGTCGATGAGGAGGTTATGGATGGTCTCTATATATGCATAAAGAAGATGATCCCTAATGATGACACTAGAGACGCAATTATTGAGAAGCTACAAATGTACAAGAATTCAACGAAGAGACTCTTTTCTTTGACTATATGCATTAAAAGAAGTAACACCCTCTCAGCCAGGTAAAAATAAATTGGGTAATTTTTTTTTGACTTTTTAATCTCGTTACTCATAGAACTACATACTACTACTAGACTTCTTCATTTATCCAAGCCTAGTTGGCTAACATAATTAGAAATGTCTTATTTGCAAATGTGTGGTGGGAAGATCATGGTGCAAAAACACCAAATCTTCAAATGCTAACCATTCGCATTTTGTGCCACCCATGTAGCTCTTTTGGGGGTGAACGTAATTAGAGCATGTTTGAAGTTTTTCACACAAAGAAACACAAGTTGACAACAACACCTCAATGACCTTGTTTTTGTGCAATACAATATTTGTCTTCGCATGAGACAAGTGGAGGAGGAGATGAAATGTAATGTGTTTTTGATATTTCAGATGACTCTATGAACATTGTAATTTGTAACTTTGTACTTTGAACTCTTCTTAGGTCGAAAATAGATAGAAAATCTACGTATGCATTCTCTACACTCATTTATCATGTCATTTAACAGTGTTTTACATTTTATTTAAGTTTATTTCAAGAATTTATATGTTTTTTAAAGTAATGATAAAGTTGTCGAGTGGTGCTAAGTAATTTCCAAGAAATTTTAAACTGCCAAGTATTAATTCTTAAGCTATGACACACACACACACACACAACTGATTTGAATCAGCATCCAAGAGCATTGACTGTTACATATGGTATGGTGATAATTAGAAACACTTCTTCGCCACAAAGGGATGATTAAAACAAAAATTATTTATTGTATTACATAGGACCTTTCATATTCTCCTTCTGCAACTAACATGTCAAACAATGTGGACGAAGTAGCCGATCCCAATATGAGTAGGGGTATGCCAATACGGCAATTATTTTTTAGGGTACAGCATGGGTACAATTGTCAAGTGTTCTCCCCCACCCTGCCCTATTTTATTAGTAGGGGGGCAAAAATATAAAAAAATATTAAAAACATAGCCAAATAAGCAAAACTAACCACATAATACGCATACAGTAAGCAAAGTAAGTTAAATAACTAGAAAACAATTGAAAACACTACTGATAATTTGATACAATCACGATTACAGGTCTTAATAAAGAGATGCCTCAGAACATACAACCTACACAATAATGCAATGGAAAAAGAATAACAAATTTTTATTCATCAATGAGAGATTACACACCACTCACACCCCATCGGCTTACGAACACTGCAATCTTACAATACCCCAATCCTCACAAGAATATGATTCAACACTACAGTACCTTCCCCTGATATGTGCACGAATCTCTGCTTGTAGCAATTCTAATGGCCAAACTCAAAACTTTAACCTCAGGGTTTTTGAATGTCTTTTCACAAGTGTAGGGGTCTATTTATATAGGCATAGGATCCACCTACTTAAACTAATGATCTCACCTACCCACTAATGCTAAAAACATTAAATGATCAAAACACATCACAGCGTGCCACCATCCTTAAATGCTCAATACAGTCCCAAAGCATCATAACAAATTGTGTGATATGGTATCAACTCTACTAATTCCAATGTCATCCATCCTAGCAAGAAATTGTTAAGTAGTTGAAATGGATCCTCCTACCAATTATCAGTTAGCCTCCTGTTCTGTTGTTTCACATGACAAGTATGAACCTCTAGTAGCTCTTCTGCTAACTGCATACCTTAGAGCTAATACTAATCTTACCGCAAAGTGCAAACTACCGCAAGGTGTCCAAATGATGGTTCCTTAAACTTTATAGTATGTGGTAGGGAAGGGGTTTCGATCTCAGATGTGGCCATATAGATCCATAGGTACTTGTCCATTTGGTTATGAAGAAGGTGGCCAACACCATATAGCTTCATTCCCCTCATAGACCATCAATTCATTGATTATTTCTCTAGCCACTGGACGATCTATATATAGGGGACTCGAACTCCGTATAATAATAATAGATAGGTAGGTTTCGGGTGATCCCCTAACTATCATATGGCATTGATCATTTCTCATGGGACGGGGCCATATATCTATAAGGGACTCGACCCCATATAATAGATAGGTCCCCTCGCCCCCCTCGCCCTCATCCCCTATATATATATGGGATCTAATCTATAGGCTATCCCTATATATGGGACTCAGTTTTTTCTAACCATAGGATGGGGCCATAAATATAGAGGACTTGCATGGGTGGAGTCATATCAACTCCAAGAACCATAGCCTAGAATGAAGTTTGTTGATGTTGCACCATCTTCTAAAGTCAATTCCATGTTACATACTCAATGTAGTATATCGCAGTGCTTGTGCGATGAAAATATAGCTTCACCAAGAACCCTTGTAGCATATCCATCCTTATGCATTGTCGAATAGAAACAGAGTATGCAGTAACTTATGAGAGTGGTTTGATGCTCAAATAGATACCATAGACCAAGTGATCCAAACATGCCGCAAACTATTAGAATAATGGGAGACTTCATTGCGGCTTATTTCTATCAACATACTTATGTTTTTGTCTAATGTAAGATTGCTTGTGAATCTGGACACTCCCACATCATACACCCTAAGTAAGAAATTGTGAGAGCATTGTGTTCACATGCTTGGGCTAGGCGGTAGAACCCCCTTTCGAACCTGCACAAAAGGCCTTAGCATGCCCTTGCACCATGCAAGATATTTCCCACCTTCAAGTTTGTTTGGCTATGAACAGGGTCACAAATTGTCCTCCCCACCAAGTCTTTGGGTCGACCTCCTCTATCTGCGTTGGACATCCATTCTTCCTATTCACTGCAACACTACCCATTCAGACCACCTTTGGCTTCTTTTGGTTTGCAACCTCACTTTCCTTCCTCTTTTATGTGACATCTCTCTTCATCTTTGCAAACTCCATTTTATCTTCTCCAAGTAAGTCCTCCTTGCCTTTGTGTGTGACCAAATGAATTTGGTGCACAATCTCTCCTCCCTTATCCTTTAATGGATTCAAAAATTAACTTTGTCCATCCTTCTTCACATGAATAGTATTCGCTCTTCCATCATATAGCATCTTGTGATCATACTTCCATGGCGTCCCCGAAAAAATATGGCATGTGTCCATCGGTAGGACATTGCACAATGCCTTGTCCATATATCTGCCAATCTTCATCTCCACCGCGCACTACTCCTACACAACGTTGGCCTGACCCTCCACCTACCAGGGTACTTTGTAAGGCCTTGGATGCAACTTACACTCCAAACCCAACTTCATCACCATCTCCAAGAACATTAAATTGTTTGTGCTTCCACTATCCACCACAACTTTAAAACATTTACCTCGTCTTGCACATGGCCCCGAAAATATTTCTGACTCATTTCCTCACTCTTTCCTATGACCTTCAAGACTCTCACTACAATTAAATTTCCACCTAGCTTAGAGTTCCTCTCCATGCACAAGTGACTCCATGACCTCTACCTCCACTTGTAGGAATTGTGCACCACTGCCACTCCCTCCCCTTTCACCATCATCATGTGCACGAGGGCAATCATATGTGTGGCATCCAACTTCCCCACACCAAAAGCATGTTCCTTCGAACCTTCCTCCTCTTTCTCTACTGAAACTACTCTTTCCTCTTGCAATAGTGGCTCCTCCTCTCAATTGCTACCCTTGTGCAATGCTTGCACCTTCTTCAGTCCCCTACTCGCACGTCGATTGTCCTTTACTATTGTCGAGCTTCCCTCTGGTTCTCGCAATACTTTGCCTACATGCTAACTTCTCTACTCTTAGCATGCCCTACATGTTAACTTCTCTATTCTTAGCATGCCCTACATGCTAACTTCTCTACTCTTGGCACATATTGATATGCTTCTTCTATCATGTGCAATCTCAATATGCTGATCTCATATTGGATGACCCATCGCAGCCCATTAATGTACCATTCCACCTTCTCTTGGTACCTCTTGGTATGACCAGCCTGAATAGTTATCTCATAGAATTCTTCCATGTACTCTTTCATGCTCAACTCATTTTGTGAAAAAAATTGCATCCTCTGCAACAATTCTAGCCAATAATCTCCAAGAAAAAAATTCCCTTGAACTTCACAAACATTCTTTCCCAACAAGAAATCTTAGCTTTTCCCTTGCAATTTCTCTCTAGTTGTACCCCCTTCCACCATAGAGTTGTGTGTCCCTTCATTTTTTGCTGCATAACTTTCACCTTGTGCTCATTTGCTACTTTGTCAAACTCGAAGTACTCCATCTCCATGAGCCAAAAAGCATGAAACCTCCATCCATGCTCTTCTGATCTTGGAAATAGTTTTGATAAGCCTCTCTTCTCCTCCATACAGTTGATAATACGTTGGTCGCGCTTATTTCTCATCCACTTCTTGCACTTCAATCTCTTCATCGCTCACATCATCCCTCAGGATAAATCCTCTGCTCCTATCTTCCTCTATGGCAGTCAATGTCATCTGCATCACTCACAACATCCCCGCGATCTCTTCAAGCCTTCTAGATACATTTGCAAGAATTGTGCCTGATCTCACCACTCTTTTTGGTGGCATCTTGTCTCTTCACAACTCTAGACATCTTGATACACCCCTCTTTGCAAACCTACACAAGTTCCACCATGTTCTCGCTTGTTCTCTACCCACCCTCGCGAGAATGGAGAACCCTAAACCTCACTCTCTCAACCTAGAGTTATTTCCTTGCTTTGATACCAAAATGATGTAAGCATGGTTAAGGATTTCAATAAAGAGATGCCTTAGACCGTGCAGCCTACACAAAAATGCAACGAAAAAACAACATTTTATTCATCGAATGAGAGATTGCACACTCACACACACAACCTGCAAACTTACAAAACCACAATGTTACAATACCCCAATCCTAAAGAAGACGTGATTGAACCCTACATCCCCTTCCCTTGATTTGTGCACAAATCTCTGCTTGTAGCAATATTAAGGCCACACTGTGGACTTTCATCTCACATGTTTCTAAAATGCCTTTTCACAAGTGTAGGGGTTTGTTTATATGGGCACATGATCCACCTAGTTACATTAATGCTCTCACCTACCCACTGATGCTACAAACATTAAATGGTCAAAACACATCACAATGCACCACCATCCTTTAATGTTAAATACAGTCTCAATGCATCATAACACATCATGTGTGATGTAGTATCAACTCTATTAATTCAAATGTCATCCATCCTGGAAAGAAATGGTTAGGTCATTGAAACGGATCCTTCTACCAACTGTCAATTAGCCTTCAGTTATGAGTTTCACACGACAAAGTATTTGAACCTCCAATAGCTCTTTCGCTACACTGCGTACCTTAAAGCTGAAACTGATCTTATTGTAAGGTGTCCAAACGGTTGTTCCTTAGACTTTATAGTGTGTGTATGCAATCGAAAATGCATCATGTCCATAAATCAATCATGGATCGAATGGGATAGAGCACACTTACACTTCTGATTGGGGAGTATACAATTGTTAAGCAGGAGCATGACCAATGTGAGGATCCGCTAGACCCGATTAGGGAATCACTTGTCACAACACACCATGCGAGATAGGGTTCCAAAGCCTATAGTCTAACACAATCACATAACAACCCTAAAAGAGTCCTCTGATTTACTGTTTCACTAATCTAAGAACAAGAAAAGTAAATCTAATCTAGCGCGCACCAAAGCTTGTGGCCCAAAGTGGGGGTTAAAAACAAAACAAATAAACAACTAAACTAAACATGTATAGAAGACATATAATCATATCAACGTATACGAAATCCTAATACATGGAAGAGAAGAATACATATGTCTATCTATCTACTCTTACAAAGGAGGAATAAAGTTAGGAATACTTACTTTTGAAGATGAACCCGCCAAGCCCCAATCTCCTCCTTGGCCAAAGTGCTTTGCAAGAGATTGTCATGGTATGTAAGGATAACTAAGATAAATCAGCTCTAGGCTACACAACCTATCCAAGCATCCAAAAGACTTATCCACAAGACGAGATCGGAGCTCCAAAGAAAGTATTGAACCCTAAAGATTTATTCCCCAAGTAGAATGGTCAATAGGCAGATGTTCGTTCCCACTTCTTCATTTAATTCTTTGCTCTTATCAAATGGTGGTAAATGACCTTGTATATATAGTAGTATCTTACCCTAAAAACTTTTGGGAGCGTCAGTTGTGTTAGGTCGACTCAGTCGACCTAGCACACTTTCGGGGCTAACTCTCTAGGTATGTGCTAGGTCGGCCAAGAGGCCAACAAAGCAAAAGAGAGCAAAAGTCCCTAAACTGTACTAGGTCGACCTAGCACAACCGACATTTCAAAAGGGTGTTAAGGCAAGAAATGAAGGATAAAACATGGCAAATGATGGGAATAGATAAAAGTTTAGAACTAAGAAGAATAAGCTTGGGTTCAATGGTTTTAGGAGGCTAGCGTGTGTATGGCAAGTGGCAAAAGGAACAACAATCTTACGAATGATCGATGGTCAGCCCACCCCTTTCCCAATGCACCCCTTAAGGCATGCACTCAAAGAGATTGAGACTCAACAGGAACCTACAAAATACAAAGTGTCAGTAATCAATAAATGTTTGAAAATATTGTGTATACAATGTGTGATGGAGTGATACCAAGAACAATAGCTTGGAGTCAAGTTTTTTGATGTTGCACCATCTTCTAAAGTCAATTTCATGTTGTATACTCAATGCAGTATACCATTATGTTTGTGCAGTGAAAATATAGCTTCGCTATGAACCCTTCTAGAATATCCATCCGTATGCATTGTGGAATAGAAACAAAGTGTGTGGTAACTTATGTGAGTGGTATGATGATCAAACAAATACCGTAAATCTCTTTTAGTGATCTAAACACACTACAAACCATCAAAACAATAAGAGACTTCATTGCAACTTATTTCTATCAACCTACTTATGTGTTTGTTTGATGCAAGATTGCTTGTGAACCCGGATGCTCCTGCATCATAGTTCAAAGACAAATGTAATGCTATTTAGTGGACAAACTTGGAAAAAGTACATATTGCAAATTGCAATGAGAGGCAAGTGTTGCTTATTTTTGACAAAATTAATGTGAGTGGCTTTTAGGGTTTCATCTCCTTTTATTAGTTTTATACTTTTATTTTTAACATCCAAGTTTGACGTTTTTAAGTTAAACAAAAAATAAATGAATAAAAAATTATGCGGGCTACTTGCGAATACCATATTTTAAAAACTCATACTTAGCAATTACTCAATAGCCCAAAACCCTGACCCATACTCGAGGCTCGGCAATTACTCATCAATTACTCGATAACTCTATCGCTATTTTAAAAAAATATAAATTCATAAAAAAAATTAAAAGGCTACTTTATCCTCACACAATAGCAACAAATCACATCACAGCCAAAAACCCTAGAAAATCGTGAAATCGGAGCAAACCCCCTAGCAAATCCCAAAAACAAAGAAAAATTGAAAAAATTGAAAAATCAGAGCCAAAAACCCTGGAAATTTGTGAAATCCAATAAAAACCCTTGAAAACTACAAAATCAAAGAAAAAACCATAGAAAATAACAAAATTCAAGAAAAAACCCTAGAAAATCGTGACAAAATGAGAAAAATGACTGTTTTTGTGTTGGAGGTTATAAAATCCGAGTAGCAGGAAATTACTGGTAGTTTTTGGTGAGTAACCGTTGGTAATTACTAGACAAAAACCACAAAGTAATTACTTGCTAATCTTTTTGCAATACGATACCCAGTTACTTGGCTGTGAAAAAAATGTCATTTTACTACAAATTTTGGCTAAGTACCCACAAATTTTAATACATCCCAACACTTAGTGATGAGAAGGATGAAATGAGACAAATAGAGAGTATAAGTGGGGGAGAGAGGAGGTAGTGGAACTCAAACAAAAAATTCAGTTGGAAGTGTTCACATGTTTGATTGCCCATCAAAATTTTCAGTTGGGAGTGTTCATGTGTTTGTTTGTTTGGCGCCACTTGCAAGGGGCACTCAAAACAAAGACTTCACTAAGGCAATTTTGCAACATTGTTTGACACAAACAAGGTAAATAATTCAAGGGGTAGTTGGCATTGGAAATGCAATATCTATGGGGATAATTTGATGCAAAGCAACTAGGGTTAATGCATGCTTATTACACTTGTTAGGTAAAAGGAATAATGTTTGTCTTGCACTTCATTTGAGCATAGGAATAAAATAATCTATGTTGCTTTGAATATTTGGGACAGGGGAATTGGGGGAGGCACTCCTGAGAACAGACAAGAAAATTCCCTTATTTTGGGGACAATAGAGGGGCAGTCAAGGGTGGCAAATAATACATATATATGCATGTGTGTGTGATACAATAAAATTATAAGAACATTATTTATTGCTTTTCAATTTTATAATTAAAATCTTAAACATCATTAAAATTTCTAAAGCGCTGAAATTCAAATAACATTAACATCTATGACATTGGACATTAAACACCAAAGAATAAACATTCAATCTTGACCATTGATATTTGAGAGAGAACCTGAAATACAAATACAAGATTGTAAACCTGAATTTCTGATTGTTATGTATCAATGGAAATGAAAATAACTATTTGAAAAATCCTCCTTTTGTTGTCATGTATCAATGATCATGAAAATAACTAAATGAAGGAGACGAGTGAAATTGAGCTGCCTTATTATCATGGATGGGTGGACGAACATTAGGCACCACCCACTCATCAATGTTATCATCCCCTGTATTGATGGCCCTTATTTCCTTAGGGTTGTTGATTGTTCTCTAAAGAGGACACTGAAATTTAGTTCCATCTTTTGAGGGATGCTATTTAGGAGGTTGGAAACACTAATGCCGTGCAAGTAGTTAAAGAGGAAACATATGTGTGCAAGACAGCAGGAAGTTGTTTGAGGCTACCTATAGGCACATCCACTGGAACACTTGTGGTGTGCATGCAATGAACAATGCACTTGAGAACATCGGAAAATTTGATGGGTTTAAAAAAGTGGTCAGGAGTGCTAGAGAGGTAAAGATGTTCATATGCAACCACCACACCCTTGTGACATTGTTTCACTCCTTTTCAAGATAGGAATTCCTCAAACTAGTTGAAACCAAATTTACATCTTTATTCATTTTATTAGAGAGAATGCTAAAGTTGCAGGACCCATTGCAAATTGTGATTATCACACAAAAGTGAAGTAGGGGGGAGGCGGGGGAGTTTAAACATAACAAGGCAAGAGGTTGAAGGATGTGGTGATTAGAGATTCATTTTGGGCAAATGTGAGATATAGTGTGTCCTTTGTATCCTTTTTTTTATTGTCATTAGATATGGAGAGATCTATGAATGCATTGATAGAAAGCTTGGATAGATGAAGGTATTAATTCGTGAGAAACCCCGCCTTGGCATTCTATATCAATCATATTCAACCCATTAGTCCACAGATATGGGAAAATTTAAACAACCCTTTACACATGGCCATGTATGCAATTAATCCTAGATGGTTTGTGGAGAGACCTGGGAGAGTCATTTCTATTCATGATGACAGGCTGAAGAAGAGCTTCATGGAGGATCTTAAAAAAATGTACAATAAGGAAGAGGCTGCAATAATTAGGTGAGTGAACAGCATTTGGTTCTCTCAATGGCTATAAGATTGCATCTAGGACAGATAGACTCACTCTAGCACAGAAGGAACCAAGAGGATGGTAGCAGCTACATAGGGGTGTGACATTGCTACAATCACTTTTCATTCACCTTCCTTCATAGGTTGCTAGTTCCTCTAGTACTAAGATGAATTTCTCCACTTATAGCTTTACCTACTCTAGTAAGAAGAACATGCTTACCTCTAGGAGAGTGTACAAGCTAGTTGGTGTACATAGTTCCTTGTGCCTCATTAATTGCATGACAAATTACCACAAGGAGATTCCAACAACATGGTACGATATGGACCCCAAAGAGTCGAAGCAAGTTGATGACAACTAGGTTGTGCAGCCACAATTGATTGGAGTCCCATTGGTTGGAGGAGAGAAATTATGCAAAGTCTAGAAATGACCATGAAGAAGAGATTTTTGGGGCTAAGGGTGTATCCACCAAATCATAATTGATTTTTGACTTTGGTCCTTAATACTTGCAGCTAACTTGTTAGAGTAGATAAATCTCTCTCATTTTTACAAAATACATTGGTATGTATGATGATGTAGTCGAATCTTGAGTGGTCAACTCACCCGATGCATTATTAGTAGTAGGAGGTTTTCCAAAACTACATCGAAACATCATATCATAGTTTAAATTCTCTTATTTATTGATTATATTGTGCTCTAGGATTCCTTAAGGAAATCCACCCTAATATCGAGTGTTTTGTGTATGATCTCTTGAATGTTTGTGGATATTGCTTTTCTATTGATCATGGAATATTGAAATTAACTCTTCACATTCTACCACATCCTAAGGCTTAAGACCCTTGGTTTGGTCCTTTCCAAACACTTGGTTCACGGAGCCATTAGTGGCAACACAAGACATGTTTGGTTGTGTTCAGCATTTTGTTGGAGTTGTGTTTCAATAGGGGGAATTCAGCAAAAAAATTGGTTAAAAGGACTTGTATGGTGGTAGACCTATGATTTTTGTCAAGATTTGGAGGCTAGGAGAGATTTTTCAAAGAGAAAATCCCTCCTTTTGGTATTCTCAGGCAAGGATTTGTCCGCATAGGAGAGTTAAAGTTTTTACCACAACCCTTAGAGGCCAAATATTTCCTAATTGATCACATTTTTGGATTCCTTAAAAAAAACCATCAAGGATCCATTATTTGTTCATCGAAAAATTCTTCCGTATAGCCCCTCAAAATTGTTGTTCAAGTTTTCCTACCTAAGGTGACTAGTTGAGCAAGTAAACGATCAATTGGACAAGTCACGCACAATTCATGTGAATGATGGTGGTGTGGAGTTGACCAGCTTGCACGATAAGTAGTTGTAAGCAAAATGTGTGGCAAAGCAGAAGGGATGAAGCGACCAAGGGCAATTTGTTGCCAAATTTGATGGCCTAAGGTGAATAGGCACCTTAAGGGCAGAGTAGAGGGGTGTTGTTGCCACAACTAGGAACAAATAGGGCCATTGCTTGCTTACCAAAGGGATGTCAGCTCTTCTTTAACATTTGGGAAAACAATTTAGGTTGTAAGCACCAACGTAGCCCAAATAGCTAGGTCATTAGGCTCATCGGAGAGAGATATCACGTTTGAGACCTAACTCACCTTCCTTTGGCTTTGAATCTTGCTCGCATGAACTACAGGTGCCTTTGTGGACTTTTGTGTATAACTTGTAATGCCACGTTGCAAATTGACATTGAGTTGGATTCCATACATTTTTGCAACATGGAAGTTGACAAATCAATTTTCTAAAAGTATCCCACATGGTCGACATGTGTCATAGTGTCATTAAGCCTATTTTTTGGTATTTAAAGGGGCATCCAGTAAAAAAATTTGATGAATCACTAGACTATAAATGGCAATGCCACATCCACAAAGTAGTACCATAATGCGCACTATTGGCATAAGCCTAAAAAATTAGAGGACACTTGGCGCAATTAGTTATTTTCACACTAAATTTTGAAATTTGAATTTTAGTTAGTTATGTGGAGCATTGCACACTTAGAGTTCCACACTTAGACAAGAAAAAGCTTTGTCATGCGAACTCCATTTGACCATGTTTCTAAAGCGTAGGAAAGGCATCTCTCAGATATTCACTATGTTGTTATTAGTTGTAGCATTTGGAAACTTACAGTTTACGCTATCTTAACTCAAGATGGATCCAATACAATGTGTTCCAGCTTCTTATGATGGTGGGGGCACAACTACAAAGTTTAGGTATTTGTCATGCAAAGAGCTTTGACAAGTAAAGAATTGTGAAAAAATGTTAAGGGTACTAAGGCAGTTTCGACATCTATAGAGAAGAGATATGATTACAACAACAGGGAAGATCATGCAATATCAATTCTGCAAATGTGTATTGTTTATGAGCTTCATTTTCACCTCAAGGAGGACATTCTAAAGCAATATGAAGTATTTGTTCAACTTTCCAAATGAGTTACAAATTTTCAAATTGAACCGGGAGTTAATCAGGCTTGATTTAGCAGATTTTGAGAGGATTGAGGATTGCTTAAGCAAGGTGTGTCCTCCTTTTCCACCATCTTTACCTTTGAGGAGATAAATTTTGGCGATATAACAATGCATAAAATTGGTGCTTATATGAGTTCTGGTCATGTCATCCATGAACTATAAGGAATCTGACAGACCCGGACAAACTCGATCTAGCCAAGAGGTACCCTAGATGAACCAAGGTGTACCCTCCTTATCCCTCTGTCTTTAGCTTTGATGAAATTCATTTTGGCTATTTAACATTGCATAAAATTGGTGTTTGTATGCATTGTGCTTATGTCTTCCATGAAACCATTAGGAATCTTCCCAAAACCCTACTCTCATTTTACTCTAATCACCACTACTTGCAGGGCATTAGTGAAAACAATACCCAGCCATCAAGCTTTGAAAGAACTATCCATTTGGTGCATTTGTCTTCCACTTAAATAGGGGAAAAATAACAGATGTATGTGTGTTACCCTTGTGCATCATCATAAACTCTTGTATTAATAAAATCAACGTGTTAGGTTTTTAGTTCCATGTGTCCATGCATTTTACATTTACATTCATAGCTACTAAGAGTTATAGCCTTTTGTAGACGAGATTAGTTTTGGTGAGGAGGCAATTTCATCCCCTGATGCCTACATTTTTTAAAAATACACTCCAATAACATTTTACTCAAAACTTACCAGTTTGTCAATAAAATACTCCAAATTATAATTACCAAAGGGTCATCCCTTAATAAATAAAGTTCCATGTTATTTGAACATGATTGATGTTTTAACCCTAGCGCCCTAGCAATAAGTCAATTTAGACGTCCATAAATATTTTATAAATAAAAGTTTCGCGTAGGCCCCTTAATTATTTTGTAAGTATATAATTAAAAACGTTTTAAGAAAATTTAAAAAGGGCTAAAGCATGGGTGGAACAAAATAAAGGGGGTTCCTTCAAACAAAATGGGTCTTATAATATTGGTTTTACTAAATGATATAATTGGAAAGTTGGAAGCATCAAAAATAACTTTTTCCTTCTTAAAAAAAATGACACCTTTTCTCTTAACTAGTCACGAATCTTTCAAATACCACAATGTCACCTCAAGCCAAATCATTATTGACTGACTCTAAGTTCGAACACTTACCATTAATCTATTATAATTTATCATGAAATTTAGCATAAAATTATGATATTACCAATTATTGGTAGTGTTTAAAAAAAAAATAGGTTATTTCACTTATTTTGTTTACTTTGTACATTATGTGATCCATTTTGCTTATTTAGCTATATTTTTAATGTTTTATATATATTTTTTGTATGGCCATACCCGAGGCAAAAAAACAAACATTGTAGCATACCCGAACCCCATACTAGTAGCTGTACCAATTGCAAGATCGGCTGCTTAGGTTAAACATATGAATGAAGCTTGTATCCTTTCATTATCATGCTATTGAGTATTGAGATAATGTAGTTGGTCATATTAGAAATCTTTTGGAGTGATTCCTTCCTCAAAGAGTATTTTATCGGGCATTTCTACCTCAAGGGTATTGTTATAGAGTTATTCAATATTTGGGTACATTAATACCTTCCACATATCTCTTCTATTGAATATTTTTCTTCTATTTTTGCATATTTCTATCATTCGATGCTTGGATCTTTACAGACTTGGTCATCATCTATCATTCAGTTTGTGTATCTATGGTATTACAATTTTACAAGAAATTTCCCCAACTCCTAATGTTACAGAATTTGTCCAATTCTCATAGCCTCGTCAATCTTTTAGGGCGTCCTCAATTTTATCAAAATTCCAATTTTGTAGGTCTTGCCCTGTAGCTTAGCACAAATATGAGCTACAGTTGTGGGATTTTACTTATCCATTAAACCCTTGTTTATAAACTGCTCTTTACATATTTCTTGTGTGCATGTTGAGTATTTATATCTGCACCTCTTCTATCTGCATAGGCCTCTATTGTTCTTGAATCTGAAGGAGACTACATGCGAAAAATCTGAAAAAACATGAATAAAATAATTCATCTTCTTCCCGAATAACATTTTCCTTTCACTCCTTGAACAGTTTGATTTATGTCTCCAGCCTCTCATGCTACACTCTTTAAATGCTTGCTTCCACGGAAGTGTAAATCATCCTCCTGTGTGTTTTTTGCATTTAACGATCCTCCCATTAATTATGCAATGTTTATGTTGTGTACTTTGTCATGGTTTCCATTGGTCAGAAACAATGCAAAATTATTAGGATGTAGATTGCTGTTAAAATATTGTAACATCGTGCCCAAAATACACGATCGCTTTACTACCCATGTCAACTTCAAAATCTGAACAAACAACTAGCCAGTAAACTACACCTATCACCCACCAAAATTTAATCAGCAGAAAATGGAAATGAAAAATAAATCTGTAATTTAATTCTATATGCAAAATACTATTTGATGGTGGTCATTTGATCAAACAAAACAATTGTTGCATATTTAGCTTGCTACATATATTGTTATTGTAATGTGTGAGTTAATAGAGGTGTTAAAACCATAGATTACATACTAGCCGATTAATCACGGGTCGCTTGGTTAATCGCCACTCAAACTCGCCAGTTATTTTTTTTTTCGCTAGCGGTAAGTACTAAGCTAGTATTCATTGATCGCCCTGTTGCCGTCCTATACATAGTTGGACGTGTCCAAATGCATCCAGGCATGCCAAATGTGTCATGGATGCTGCAAAAATGCTCAAAAAACACTATTGTTTGTCTAAAAAATTTATTCAAGCCCCCTCATTGGATTCACACAACATTTGGAGCATTTAAAGGGAATTGGAAGGAGAAAACTTCAACAAATACATCCCCAGGGCAGTACCTTTTTTTTTTAAATAATTTCTGATCATGTAAATGAATTGTAATTTAATAGTAAACAAGTTTGCCAAATATCCATGCATTTTGTTCAATTCCATAGTTGTTATTTACAATTTATGCATAGTTTTTCATGATTTTTGAATTAAAATGTTGTTTTTTACTGTAAACGTAAAAAATATTGTTTCTGTTTATCATTATAATTTGTGTTTGTTATAGAGATCGTTCAAAATGTTTAAATTTACAAGTTTACAATGTAAGGTTTTTTTAATGTTGTATTTTAATTTGCTTTAAACGTTTTTATTTTTATTTTTTTAATGTTGTTTTGAACATGTTTGTAGGTTTACCGTTAACATACAATGGCATCTAGTAAAGCATCGGGTCAGTTCAATCAGTGGTAGACAATCAGCTCCCCTTAATGCTCGCACTGCTGCTGGAAAGTATGTCATAGGGGTTGAAACATCCCAAACAACTACAATTTGTCCGTTTTGCTCGAAGAATATTTCAAGAAGCATCAATCGCTTTAAGTACCATCTTTTATGCATTCTTTGTCGTGATGTCATGCCTTGTCCCAGTGTAACAAAAGAGACAAAATGAGAGATGGTTGCAGAGCTTGCATTGTTGGACGAAAAAAAATTAGAGAGAGCAAGGATGCAAGCAGCCATAACAACGGCCATTGCCCCTGCATTGGCTCGAGTTTGAGTTAAATATACAGATTTTTGTGCCTAAAAACACACCTGGGGCACAACCTTCGCTACAAGGTATAGAATGGAACAAGGAAGCACATGCAAAAACAGATAAAACATGTGTAGTTTTTTGGTACTTTAAAAACCTTCCCTTCAACGTGGTGAGAAGCCCGTACTGCAAATATTTGGTGGCAGCATTAACAGTTTCAAAGAAAGGGTACAAGGCACTATTTCCAAGAAACTTAAGTGGAAGGTTGCTCCATAATGCAAATGAAGATGCGAAGGTAATTGGGAAAGATTAAAAGAGGTTATGGCGAAAGTTTGAATGCACCATTCTTTCTAATGGATGGACTGATGGAAAGAACCGCATCCTCATCAATTTTGGGAGGGTTTCAAATGGTGAGTTGGTTTTTTTGAAGTCCATTGATGCATCTAACAAGATAAAAAATGCAAAAATTTTGAGTTTGAAGCTCGACTGGGTTGTTTTTTAAATGAGCATTGAGAATGTTGCCCAAAATATCACAGACAATGCAGTAGCATATGTGGCGGTTAGAAGACTTCTCAAAGACAAACATCCATCACTCTTTTGGACCCCTTGCACGGCCCATTACCTTGACCTTCTTTTGGAAGACATAGGCAAACTTGATTGGGTGTGACCGGTTGTAGACGAACCCAGAGACATCACAAAATATATATACACTCACCCTTGAGTTCTCAACTTGATAAGAGCGTACACCAAGGGGAAAGAGCTTGTTCGAGCAAGTGTCACTAGGTTTGCAAAGAAATTTCTTACATTGCAAAGTATTTATAGTTTGTTGAATCCTTTGAAAGAAATGGTTGTGAGTCAAGCATGGATGGACTCATCATATATAAAGAAAGTTGATGGAGTTAAGGTTGGAAAGACAATTTTCAATGAGGCCTTTGAAAAAAGGGCTACAAAGATTGTCAAGGTAACTTGAAATTTCAATCTAAATTTCAAGTTGACTCCCTTATTTTCAATTTTTTAAATTTTTATGTATTTTTTTATTTTTAAGTTTGTAACTTTAATTTATAACTTTATAGGTGTCAAAGCCTTTGGTGAGGTTTTTTGCTTGGTAGATGGGGAGCAAAACCCAATGGGTTACATTTATGAGGCCATGGATAGGGTCAAAGAGGCCATCCAAAACTATTAAAAGGGGGATCGTGCCAGATTGGATCTCATTTCGGAGTTGATTGATCGGAGGAGGAACAATCAGCTCCACCAACCCATCCATGCAACAGGGTACTACCTTAACCCCGAGTTTTTCTACTCAGATGACTTCAGAGATGCTAATGGGGAGGTTATTGAGGAGCTCTCAACATGCATTGAGAGTATGATACATGACGTTGAGGTGAGGGACCTCATTATTTTAGAGATGCATAACTATAAGTAGGCTAGGGAGAGACTCTTTTCTTAACCACTAGCTATCCAAGGGAGAGGCACGCAGTCACCAGGTAATAGAAAATGAAGTTTTTACTTGTACCTTACCAGTTACAAATTTACAATTATTAATTACTTACAAAATTTTGAATATCTTATTTGCAAGGTTATGGTGGAAAAATTGGGGTGGGAATACCTCAAATATTCAAAGGCTAGCCCTCTACATTTTACCTCAACCTTGTAGCGCTTATGGATGTGAGCGCAAACAGCAGTTTATTTGATGTCATTCACATGAAAAAATGCAACAATTTGAGTCAACAACCCTTCAATGACCTATTTTTCACGCAGTACAACCTTCGACTTTGCACAAAAAGTTGGGGAACACATCATAGGAGCCTATCGATCTAGATGAAATCAATCCCTACAGTGATTGGATTGCACATGAGGAGGCCCACACATTCACAGATGACGAGATTGTTGATGTCAAGAGGCAAGCTATGGAGGGTGCAACTATAGTTGAAGGAGAAATTGGATCAGAGGATATCCTTGAAGATGAGGCAGAGGAAGAGGTAGAGGTGGAGCCACAGGCACAGGTCGAAGGGCAATGTTCTAGGCAAAGTGAGGCAGGGCAGCCAAGTGGGAAGACTAGATTTTCTCAGTCTCCCCTAGTTTTCCAGAGAGCAAGGAAGAGAAAATTATAGATTCTTGTAATTTGTACTTGTAGATTAGTTTGTTGTTGACAACTTGACAGGGCACAATTGTATTCACATGATTATGTGATTTCATACTTTATTTGTATTCAAATCTGATATAAAACACTTTCCCAGCATTTTACGAAATCATTTGATACATTTTGCAACTGTAATTTCTATAAAATTTATGTTTTTTTAATAAATTTAAGCATTTTTTAATTTGTCGGTTATTCCTTGTTAATCGACAACACATGTCAATTAATCAGCAGTTTAAAAATATTCCTTCTTGGTGAGTACTCGCTAGTGATGGTTATGTAAACTATAGTTAAAACAACTCACGTAAATAGGTATTGTTGAGAGTTTGTAGGGATTTTGTGCTAGCCTTACTCCACGCATATAGGAGATTAAAAGGTTGTATATATGTATCACATCTATTTAATAATTAACAAATCATTTTATTGTGTTATTAGTTTGTATTTTTGTGTCTTTAATTTGTACCAACTCAAAAACAATATGGGGTAGTACTCTCAACCTACATATCTATTATGTTCATGAGTGGATGACAATAACCAAGTACAAAAGAGTACAATGTATAGAGCAATGTGTAGGGTGAAATGTTTCAGCCCATGTGTAAAGCGATTATACAACAAACACTAACAACTAGTAGCAAAGCAACTATAAATCAAACAATAACATTATGATTTGGACCAACTATATAATAAAACATAGCTTTAATTATAGAAAAGTTGCTTACAAAGAGTGGAGCATCACAAATGAAAAAATGCACTAAGAACAAAAGAGCTGCTTAATTTACCCCTTTTGCATGTGTCGAATGATAGCTTCAGGTACGCCATTCATCTTTATCAACTCTGTAGCAGCCTTTGGTTTTGGTCCCTACACGACAAGGCATACTCTTAACAATGAGACAATCAACCTTAATAACTCACAAGAATAACAAATTTATGAAATAAAAACATATCCTGAATACATGGACTGACTACAACCTGTAGGTTTTATACTATCAACATAGATATATATTTGCCAATGGCCTAACCACTACCTCAAGAAATTATTACAAATAAAAAAATCGATGACGATTCTGGAGAAGAAAGAATTTTATAATGTTGATCATTCAAACAAATCACATTACACTCCACACATTGCATGCCTAGTCTAGGTTATCTTTAGATGTAATATCACATACAAACTCAAGTATGCTTTGGGGATGAATAAATTATTAATTAAAAAGACCTCATAAATAAGATAGTGGAGGGTTGCACATACCTACACTCTGTCCAATGTCGAAGCCCATGGTCGTACCCATCAACATTTTTCCCTCAACTAGAGGTTCTTCAGGCTTGGACACATAAGGAGGCCTTTCATTCTAACTCTGTTGGGGGCACTTTTATGCCTCCCAGAATTGCACCACATATTTTTATCTGTCTGAGCCACACTCCAGATGACATCCCTAAGGAGCATTGGATAGTGATTGATGCAGATGCCATTTGTGATGTTGAAAGCAACTAGACAAGGGCCTCCTCCTTTCACTCTTTGCTTTGATTATTTATACATCCCTACTTCTTTATATTTTCTCGTATTTCCTCTCATAGTCTTCATCTTTATTACCTATTGTGTTTTAATTGAACGGGGTGTTGCTTCATGAACTATTTATGCTATTGCAACTTTTTCAGTACATAAGTCCGCTTGACATATATTGGGCATTCCCCCAATTAATATGGTTTCCTAATTTCTATCTTTGCACATTCATGCTTTGCAACACCCTAATAAATTTTTGAATATATTACTAGCTCACTGTACCTCAAATAAGAACCTATTCTACTTTTTGACAAAAAATTTGCAGCATGAGAAAGAATAAAGTACTAGAGAAACAACCACTCTACAGCAAAGCTTCCCTTTACTACCTTGGCAAGAAGAGCGAGCATCTCTAAGTAGGCTCCCATGTCACTGAAACAAACATTAAAGACACTATTTTTAGAAATCCATCTCGAAGATTCAAGAAACGGCTCCCATGTAGACATAAATCATCTCAGATGAATGCGGCTATCACAATCGTGAATAAAGCACTGAGCATTGAGAATGAATCAGCAGTGTGAAATGGGAAATGTACTGTTTAACATATTGAGAGATTCCAGCATCAAATATGAATTCTTTAACAGTGCATAAGGAATCCCAGAAAGTGAAGGTGATCAATCCTGTGGTGGTGATATTTGCAAAACAGTGCCCATGTTTAAAAACAGTTGCAGAATCATGAATGATTTTACAGAGACGTGCCAAAGATCTAGAAAATAGTTTAAACCCGTAGCCTTTTAAGGAGATCCTCTTTAGTGAAATCTAAACATGGAACTTTTATTTTTATTTAGCAATTTACCTTTTCTTCGATTATTTGATGTTCTGCCAAATCGCTGCTGAACCCAGAAACTCTGCCAGTATCCCACCAATTTTAGAGAGTTCTGCCAAATTCAGAGGTCTTCTTAATTTACCAAGGTTCCACAAACATATACCCTCTTTTGAGAGCTTGCAAAATATGCAGGCTATTTTCATGGTTTGCTTTCCTAAATCCTGCATAATAGTTCAAAACTGTCATTTTTCGACTATTTGAGATGGAATCTGCATCAGGAGACATATGAACAGTCCTTTTTTAATCTGTTTCTGATTCCCTGTATATGAAGGTGGATTCTCATTTGATAGACTGCCAAACGGATGTGGACAGACAATCAGTTGTTTCTTTAGCAGACTATGACTGTCAACTGTGATTGATAAGCAAATTATTCTCAGATCAAAACTCAAAAGCAGACGACGCAAGTTATTTTGTCTGTAGATATTGCAATATATCAGTATCAAGCCAATCTTCACTGAACAGAAAACAAGAATTGTTCAAAACTAAAGTTTTTCTTCTTGATTCTTGCCTCCTGTTATACCTTTGGTTGTATATTTGATAAAGACCAGATTTATTTGTCCTGCATCATATTATATTTCTGCAAAATTTTCAGACAATTAGAAGTCATTAGAATTATCAGACAAGACAAAAGACAGCTGGGCTTTATAAATGGTGGGATGCCTGTAAAAGTTTGGTCAAAGACATTAAAATCCAGTTGATGGTTCACAACCCAAATATATTTAAGAAATAGAAAGAACATAGGCAATGATAACCATCTCTAGTGGCAGGCAGAAATCTATTGTTATGACACTTTTTCAAGCAGATATGACATCAGATACATACTCAATTACAAACAAGGGCGAAATTGCTAAAAAAGCATTTCAGAAACAAAATGAGCTTTATGAAAGTTGACAATGTCAAAATGAGTTGCAAGCTGAAAATGCTGTGCACAAGAAAGAACGTGAAGAGAAGAAGGCTGAAAACACATAGTTTGTTCCCTCGATGTGAAGCAGTACAGAAGAGTACATCAACTGGTGAATTGCAAGGCATCACAAAAGATCCTGATAAGGTAAATCAATCTTCTTCTTTGGAGACCTCTTCAGTTGATGAATTTTCAGTTATGAACATAGCTTCTTCCAATTGCGAAGGTGAGATTCGTGGCATCTAATGCACTTATGGCTTTTCTGATATTGAAAAGTTGAAATCCTCTGCTCACTTTCATAGAGGCCTTGAGAGGATGTTCAGTCTAATGATGACAACAGTGAGGCTGTAACAGGGATAGAGCAGCGGGGCCATGTCTCACCATGGAAATGTTGAGCAAAGCTCTTCTGTATAACCTGCTCAAGACATCTTTCTGCAAAAATATTTTGTCTCAAATTAGGAGAGTGGTAAATAGAGAGATCCAAAAACTCCGTTTGAAACATCTCTTGCAAAGCCTTGCAGCATGTTATTGTAGACCCTTGGGGAGGACTTGCAGACCATTACTAACATTTGAGGCCTCATCCATGAATCGACGAAGAACCAAGTTCAAGTTGAGGATCCCATGATATGTTGCTGCCAACTGCAGAGCAGTGCCAAGATCAACTGTTGAAACATATGTGGACTAGCCAGTGAAGACTGAATCCATTGGCACCAAGGTTTGAAAATGCAGGCCATCATTAGCATCGAGGGGTCAATTGCAGAAAGATTGACTGAGGCACTTCAGTGCAGGTATAAAGATGCAGAATAAAATCACACCGGTGGTACGCCACAATGTTGCGGTGAAAGTTGCATTTGTAAACATTACAAACCATGCATTTAGTTTAGGGAAACTATTTGAAGCCATAAAAGACAGAAGAACCATTGCATGTTGTTGGGAGTTGTTTGTACTCGAATGTTAAAGACATGAAGACAGTGGAGAGTTTCTTTAAGTTCTTTGTGTTTATTGGTCTGCAAAAAACTTTGAAAGTATTTTTAAGGCATTTGAAATATCATTGCAAATGGTTTCAGTGTCAGATACCAACAAGGAAACTGAGGATGCCAATAACCACAATCAACATGGTCAGTTGTCAAGCATGTAAACAACTGCAAGACAAAGAAAATGGAATGCTGCTAAAATAAAACAATTCAGCGAAAAAACACGCTGAATTGAAAAAAACTCGTCAACAACTTGTTTGGATTTTGTCAGAGGATCGGGTGTGAATATATTGCCAAAGAAAGTATGGTAAAAGTTAGCGAAACTAACACTAATAAAAGCATATTTTATACTAAAATTAAAAAACCAAGAAAAAATTGCTCCATTAGACATCTTATTAGACCAAGAAATAATGGTTGCAGGAAAAAGAATAAATGTCATTTTTCTAATTATAAGAATGGAAAGTGTACAAAAATATTATGATGCAATACTTGGATGCCCATGGCTGGGGCAAGTAAAAGCTATGTACAATTGGAAACATAAGACAATTGCAGTGAAGACAGATAGAGTTTAATTACAATGGACACTCTACGATCAAGCCATCGGTGAAGAACAATCTAGTTCTAGTGGGAATTTGAATAATGATTTGAACAAGATGATGAGGGCATATTACACTCAAACGAATGCTCAGAGGACAATAGATACAATGCTAAAGGCTTGTTGCAATGGCAAATGGGCAAATATAAAATGTTGAATCCAACATATTTGGTGGAAACTGAGGCAAAACATGGAACACAAATGAATAGGCATAGGATTATCATTAAACCACTATTCCTAATAGATATAGAAGTAGAGGATAGTACAACTGTATAACAAAGTCAAGTGGTTAAAAAATATTATTATTTACCTTATTTTCGTGACTACAAAAAAAGGAAATTCACAATTAGATATGTAACCTGCATACAAATTCCCACAAGAGACACAAATACATTATACAGGGCCAAAAGAACAAGAGATAAATTTGGGAATAAAAGACAATGATGGGAACATATCTAGAACCATGGTTGGCAAGAAAAACATTGGAAACATTAATGGAACATAAGGAGATATTCACATTGGCTTATAAAGATTTAAAAGGAATCACAAAAGAACTATGTGTCCATCATACCAAACTAATACCACATGCAATACCAGTGAGGCTAAGACCCTATAGAACGAATCCCCATTATGCAATACCAGTTTATGAAGAAAGAGAACAAATGTTAGAACAGGGTATAATTTCCTTTAATGATAGCCCCAAAAAAAACACATACATTGAGAGACTGGGGATTTCTGCTGCCTAAATGTGGTAACAGAAAAGGACCATTTCCAATACCTTTTATGGACATTATTTTAGAAGAAGTTGCAGAGAGCAAGTTATACTAGGTTTTAGATGGATTTTTCAGCTAGAATTAAATCACTATAGCTGAGGAAGATAAGTTAAAAACACCAATCATATTAGAATTTGGTACGTATGCATATCAAAGGATGCTGTTTGGATTGTGTAACACACTAGCCACATTTCAATGGACAATTTTATTCATTTTCAGATAAATTTTCATTGAGGATCCAAAAACCGTTTTGGACGATTGGTGCATTCATGGACAAGAGGATGATCATTTGCGAGCATTAGCTCCGTGTATGTATATATGGTGGGACGCTCAACTGTGTTTGAATCCCAAGAGGTGGCATTTGTTCGTATCATACAATAAACTATTAGGTCACATAGTATGCAAGGCTGATATGGAAAACAACCCAGACAAAATAAAGATAATGAGTGAATTGCCTAGTCCCAAAGATGGGGGGCAAGTCAGATCGTTTTTAGGAAACATCGATACTACTGAGGAATCATTAAAAACGTTGCAGGGTTATCACACCAATTGGACTATTTGTTCAGAAAAGAAGTACCATCTGAATGGGGCTAGAAAAAAGGGCATTTCAAAAATTAAAAACCATGTTATTCAGTGCCCCCATTCTATCACATCCTAGCTAGGATAAAGAATCCCATATACACATGTATGCTTCTAATTATGCTACTAATTATGCTATAAGGTGGACATTGATGTAAGGACCACACAATTTAGACTGCCCATTATATTTTGCTATTATATCACTATCAAAAGTGCAAAATAATTACACAATAATTACACAACTTAGGAGAGTGAGAGGCATTAGCAATGGTTTATTCAGTTCAGAAATTCTGCCATTACTTACAAGCAACACATACATATTTTTTGTAGACCATCAAGTGCTGTTGTATTTTATAAGTAAACGAGTAATCCACGGCAGAATATCAAGATGGTTACTAATGTTATAGGAATTTACATTTTTAATAGTGATAAGGAAAGACAGAAGTCATGGGACAGCTGATCACTTATCATGAATCAGAAACAGTGAACCAGTTGACCGAGTCAGTGATGCTTTCCAAGAGTCATGATTGTTTTAAATTTGTTTAGCAAAATGGTACAAAGACATTGGAGAATATTTGTCAACAGGAACATTTGTAGCTGATGTACCAATGACTCAAAGTAAAAAAATCATTCTTAAATCCCAGCCGTTTCAGTTGATCCATGGATTACTATACCATTTAGGTAAAGATCAAATTTTATGAATATTTCTACTAGAATAAGTGGAATCAGTCCTCAAAGAAGCTCATAAAAGTGAGGCTGGAGGACATATGAGTACTGAAGCAACAATAAAATAAATCTAAAAGGATTTTGGTGGCCAATAATTCATCACGATTGTGGTGAATGGATCAAATCGCCACAAATATCAAAGAACTGGGAGACAGTTGAGGCAAATTTCCAGCCACTAAACCCAACCTTGCCACAAGAACTGTTTGAAAATGGGGTATTGATCTTGTTGGACCATTTAAGCATCCATCACAAAAACGAAGGTGTAGATACTTATCAGTCACAATCGAATGCCTTATGAAATGGGTAGAAGCAAAGGCTCCACCAAATAATACAACAAAATTCCTACATTACTGGACATGCCCAATCCCCCCTCTCCCCCCCCCATCTGATATGGATACGGGCTGGATATGCAGGGGATATGGGCAGGATACGTCCTGACCACTGCAGATACGCCCGGATACATCCGCTTATCAGTTGCAATCAAATACCTTACGAAATGGGTTGAAGCAAAGGCTCCACCAAATAATACAACAAAATTCCTACGTTACCGGACACACCCACCCCCCTGTCTGATACATATATGGGCTGGATACGCCCTGCCCACTGCAGATACGTCCAGGGACATATCCAAGCATATCCACTGGGGGCAGGATGTATCATGCCATATCCCTGCGTATCTTCTGGGAAAAACATTTTTTTTTTTTTTTTTTTTTCAATTTGACTTGATAAAAATCAAACATGGACTTCAAAAAATGATAAAAAGTATTCTCTCAACCCTAAAATCAGCTTTGGGATGTGGACACAGAGACTACTGACTTGGATGCCTCCGTTGCCTACCTTTCATTGCTCAACATGGAGCTAGATAGTGCTTCACACGACCTGCATAGTGGAGCTGCTAGTGGGAGTGGCACTGCTACTGCTTGTGGTTATAATGAACCACATGATGATACTCTCAATGAAGACATTTCTGCCGAAGACGAATATGAATATAGTGAATAATGAATATGCTGATTTGTCTTTCCTTTTGTCCATGCATTGTAACAATTGAACTATGTACTTGTTATAAGACTAATCTAAGTTCGACCATTGAATATTATGACATTTGGCATTGAATTATGAGTATGGTTTGTGGTTATCTAACTTATTTTGTTTCCTCTATTCATAATATGTGGTTAATTTTGCTTATGTAGCTATATTTTTATATTTTTAATTTTTTATGTAAATTTTTGTACAGCTGTATCCAAATACATATTGAGGCCCAAAATTCCTTTATGAAAATATTGTAACAAGATTAAGATGCCCAATGAGCATATTCATTGATTAGGTACACTCTTTATTAACAAAGTGATACAAGATATGACAAAAATCCTCAAGATTGAACATACTAAGTCCACAGCTTACTACCCTCAAAAAAATGGACGCGTCGAGGCATCTAACAAATCAATCATTGTAGTCATTCATTAAACTTACAGAATTGAAAAATTGGAATGAGCAGAAAAATCATGAACAACAAAATAGGCATATTGAACTACATTTAAAACAGTAACAACATTTAGACCCTTTCAATTAATGTATGGACAGGAACTCGAGGTACCTATGGAATTCGTAGTACCCAGCCTAAGGACCACAACAGAAAATCAATTACGGAATGAAAGTTTGCAAGAAAGCTTGTTTCAATTGAACAAGTTAGAAGAAGACAGACTGTGTGCAACTCTCAATAGAAAAAAACTGTGCACAATTTTCCATAGAAAAGAAACAGAAAAGACACAAATATTGGCACAAGAAACATATGAAGAAATGCAGTTCAGAACACAAATGCTTTTATTAAAATGTACAAGGAAATTAAGGCAGGCAGGCAAATTTTTCAAAATGCAATGGATCTGTACAACTCAAAAAACCTAGATGTAAATAGACATCCCACATTAATTAATGCCTCAAAGATAAGACAATTGCATTTAAGAAGAGATAATGAAGCAAACTTGATTGAAATAGAGCCACTCACAAATATAATGAAACAGACGTGACCGATGAGCATCGGACAGAGAAAACAATCAACAAACACCAAACATATGACAAAATCGCCAAGTATATAGACTTATGTCTTCAAAATGGAAAACTATTATGTCGTGACCATCAAACAAAATAGTTAAAAAGAGATTGTCAGACAAAGTAAACATAACAACCAACTAGTGTCTCAAACAGTAAATGCCAAATAGAAGAAAGTAACAATGGTCGCTGACAAAGCAAAGGAATCGGTAAAAAAGTGAGTGACATCATTAGCACAAGAACCTATGAATAGGTCCTATGAGTATGTGCCAAGTGACAAAGTTTTTAAGAAAAACAACAAGGAGAAAATAAAATTATTAAAGTTTATCACAGAATTAAATGACCATCGACCACCAAAGGAAAGAAACATATGGCGATCAACAAAGGAAAATAACATATGGCAATCACCAAAAAAAAATAACATATGGCAATCACCAAAGGAAGATATAACCAACGACCAACAGTGGGCATTGTTCTCCAATTCGACAAACAGTACTCTACAACACCAATACAACAGCTTTGAATAGTGGTGATGAGGCAATCAAAAGAGAAGAAACCAATGAAGGAGGAACAAACAGAGAAGAATAAGCCTTGGATTTAGCAGTTTTGTCAAAGAAACTATTTAAAAATGGAAGCTATGCATGAATGTTTTGCAAAGTTGAAAGAAGCTGGAGTCATATAGCTCATTGACAAACCAGAGATACAAGAGTATCCTAGCTCACACAAGTCCCTAGCAGCATACTATGATGAAACCAAGCACCCGTTGATACATCATGGTGAGGAGCTAAGAAAAATTTCAGAGTGATTACATATAATTTTGGGATTTCCAAACAAAGGTTCAAGTGTAGTAAATCGGCCATTACCAAAGGAGAGGAGGAAGAAATTTTGAGAGTTATCATGGGGATCCAACAATCATAGTTAAACAGCATGGTGTAGAGATGTGGATGCCATAAAATGTAAGGTTGTTAAAGCAATAGCTGAGATCACTTTAACAAGATTATTGTTAACAAATGTATACATGAGATGTCCTCTTAGTGTCTAGGTTATGTCCAAGGAATTGCACATCAAAAAAATAATAATTGAGCAAGGTACATTGCCATAAGGATACACACACTGTGAGGTGCAACCAAAACTCAACCAATGAATTTTACTGTTCATTGTATACTCAGATTATACCAGATATACCCCCAACTATCATCAAGAAAAAGTCATTGCTCTCAATGAATTTCATCAGGGATTTGGGGAAAAGATCACTTGAGTTATATGTAACATACAAGACTCACAAGGCTAGACAAGAAAACTCATATTTAAAACACCATTCAGCGAGGGTTTGATTTGTCATGGGACGTATTGGTTATGAAAAAACAAAGGAAGGCAATGTCTACACTGGAAATCAGCGTAAAATCCATGCCTCTATCAAAAGGTAAGTCCTTTATCCATATACGGCAAGATATTATTAAAAAAAGCTATACCAATTTCAATCCTCAATAATACAATGAATGAAGAAGAAAGGCAAAGGTGTCTTGCAACTATGGCTAACTAGGAAGATGACAATGAGCTCAAAGGACCATTCCAAACTCAAGAAGAAAGTGAATTTGTGGAAGGAGAGGAATTGGGTGATGGCTTTGAAGTTGACATACCTTCATTTAAACAAGTTAACAACCATTGTTGGATAAATCAGGGTAAGGTTTGTAGATATTTTACTATTTGAGCAAGCAGAGGACATTCCACCACTGCAACAATTGATGAACGATGTAATTCATTTAGCTATGCAACTGCAATCAGCAATAGAGAAAGGAAAATTGGTAATGACTTAAATGTGACTGAATTAAGTAAGTTTTTTAGTCACACAGTGCAAGATCAAGGAACACAAAAGGAAGCAATAACAAGGAAACTCGTACTTTTGACACCAGCAATGTTCAAATGGATACAAGGTACACCTGTAATTGCACCTCCAATTTCAGCAAATGAAAACATTCATAGCATTTATCAAAATATCTACTCAATGTTCACAATGGTTGGTCAATAATATCAACTAAATAAGGCATTTGCTTCAAAATAATAGAAGAGGAAAAGGCAAAAGAACAAGCCAGTACTGCTACGATTCAAGCCAAATTGAAACTGGAGAAAGTTAAACGAATGTGGGCAAAGAAAGAAGCCACTAAAAT
The DNA here is from genome assembly GCA_037957365.1 of Torreya grandis. Taxonomy (NCBI): domain Eukaryota; kingdom Viridiplantae; phylum Streptophyta; class Pinopsida; order Cupressales; family Taxaceae; genus Torreya; species Torreya grandis. The sequence continues at coordinate 350,381 of JARHVA010000438.1, read as the reverse complement.
CTAAGGCACATAAAATAGTTTTGAACCAGTATGAACTGCTTAAGCAAGCACAAAGTTCTCATCATACAAACACATGATAGCAAAGACGAAGGCGGGGTTTGAAACATTGAAACATTGATTGGCAGCATGTGAGACAGAACATGAACTTGCGAATTGAGTCAGACAAACCGGAAAACCCACCAAAAGAACAATTTAATTTTAAGGTTCACCCTATTGAAACAATATATATACCACAATTACTATTGTCAATCAGACTTGCACCTCTGTGAAGGTAGTTTCAGGCCTTCACAGTTTGCTGAAACATGGAAACAATCATGCGCTGTGGGTGACCTAATCGATAGATTGAATCTCTAGATTATAAGGGTTAGCTCCCTTTGGTGTATCAATTAGGACCTTTGCTCTATGCTACAAACTGCCTGGGAAAAGAGAGAACGAAAACTTGAAAGAAAATCCTATCTAATGATGGTGATACACCTTAATGATTGGTTGATCCACTCAATTAGAGCTCCTAAAAATACTAATTTAAACAAGAGAAACGCTGAACTTTCAACTCCAATTGACCAATATGTATAAATGTTTCATAAAAAGGTTATGTCTTGTGATCAAAGCTTGAGGGAAATGATGGAATAGCCCTGATTCAAGGCACTAACCAGCTACTTGCATCCACTACAAACTCAGCCAAAAGACATTAAACACGGAACATGACCTGCATAATTTGACCAAGTAGTAACTAGGTAAGAATCAAGACTTGACAAGGAAGAAAACTCTATCACTTATGCAAATCAATGACATGAATATACTATACCAACAGCTGGAATCTGAAAACAACAGTCCTATTAATCTGAAAAAAAGTTACAACTCAATCTTTGGTAAAATTTTGTCTTGCCAAAAGAGGAATACAATTCAAGGCTGAAAAGCCAACTTATATAGAAAAATATACAACAGCCAAAAGGTTGGCGTTGAAAATAGAAGAGAAGTCAACTCAAATTCAACTTGTGTTGTCCAAAGACCTAAAAATAAATCCCTTTGTCTTATGCTTACATGAAAACTCCTTTTGGCTTTGAAATGGACAGTGAGCTAATCTTCTTCATACACGAATCATCACGTCAAATCTTCAAAGAGAAATCTACTTGATTCATTGGAAGTTGCGTTGAAACGAAAGAAAATTCTTCTCTGCATGGAATGCTACACCAAAACTGAAATTAGAACTCCACTTGAATTGTTGGAACGTTGAAAGCCTTCAACAAGCTAAACAAACGTGCATGCATCAATTGTCAACCAGTCAACCATAGTGCAAGGCTAGTCAACTCTAGAACTGAAATGTGCCTAAAATTCCATGTTGGCGTAGAAGGGATGAGGTGGACCCAAGTTTGACAAGTCAAACTCTTGCATGGAAAGCCATGCCACATCTCGCACTGAGAACTCCACTTGACGCTGAGTTGGACCTTTGGATGCATGAGAGTGACTAGGAGATAACCATGAATACAACAAATAGTCAACTGAAACTTAGCCCAACCAACTCTAAATGACCCTCCACTTCCATGAAATTCCATGTTGACTCCATCTCTTGTTCTTGTGCATATATTGCTTCAGGCCATTTGCTTATGGTTTTCATCTTTGGCTATTTGTTTGTCTGCGGCTTTTCTCTGTTTCTTGATCTTTTCGGACAAATTGTCCATGGCTCTCTTCTTTATTCATTTTCCTGTGGCAAGTTCTTTTGGCTTGTCTTTCCCTTCGCTTGGCCTTAGGACTTTTCTTGCTTATTTCCTCCGAAGTTGTTGAATCGGGCATTTGTTTTTCAGCCTTTTTGCTCAGTCATTTTCCCGCGAGAATCGTCTTAAGTCTCTGGCTTTTCCTCAAACCATTCCTTCGGACAAAAAATCTAAAGGAATTAGGTCTTTGGGATTTTCTCTCGAACATTCGTCTTTGGACAAATTGTTTGAAGCTTATTCTCTGTGTTCTCTCCTTTCTTTCGGGCAAATTGCTCGAAAGAATTATTTTAGATTTTTTGCCTATCACCTTCCCACGGACAAATTGTCAGCAGTAATTCATGTCGAGTGACCCTTCGGAACTTAAAGAAAATGGCCTTTGAATTTATGTAAATGGTCCATTTCCTTGTAAAGAACCTTCTTGAAGGGAATATACCCTTCGGAAGAAATGAAAGCAACCCTTCGGAGATGCATATGGACTTTTTCTTTCCTTTGGTTTTCATCATTTCTTTCTTCGAAATTCTCTCTTCCAAAAGAATTCCTTCGAACAAAATGTCCAAAAGAATTCTTTCGGACTTTTGTCTGGCCCTTCCCTTTCTTCGTTCCTCATTGCCCTTGACTTTTTTCGTAGGGCACATACCCTTCGACATTGTTCCTAGTGACCCCTCGGGTTTATGAACTGCCCCTCAGACTTTTGACAATGGTCCTTTTCCTTGTAAACTTCCTTCGGATTGCCCTTCGGGCTTTTCAAATGTCCCTTCGGATCTTCTGTTTTGAACTTTCCCGAAGGGCACACACCCTTCTGGGTTTTTGTAAAGGACACTGCGGAAGAAATGAAAGTGCGGAAGAAATGAAAGCGCCCGAGTCTAATTTCTTGAAGACTGCCCTTTTGAAATTTGTGAAGTGAACCTTCCCAAAGGGCACATACCCTTCAGGATTCTTGCCAATGTCTTTCAGAAATTTCCAAGTGAACCTTTTCCGAAGGAATTCTACCCTTCGGACTTTTTCAAGTTACCCTTCGGCAAAAATGAATTGTCCACTTGCCCTTCGGATTTTTGTCAATTGCCCTTCCTTCGGACAACTTGAAACTGTCCTTTCCGGATTTCTGATAATGACTTTCTCGAAGGGAAAGAGACCCTTCGAGCTTCCTGTATATCCCTTCAGTATTTTTGCAAGCGTCTTTTTTTGAAGGACAGATACCCCTCAGCATTTGAAATAACCTTTGGGATTGTGTAAAAGAACCCTTCCGAAGAGAAAAAGACCTTCGAAATTGTGCAAATTGACTTTTTCGAAAGGAAAAGAACCCCATTGGAAAATCTGAACAAGCCCAATCTCTGAAATTTGGACAAAGAAACATGTTGTGGAAAGTTTAGAATGATAAAGGTGACAATTTGACCTGTGGGGTCAAAATTGTCAATAATATAAAAACTTCAGGAAGGAACTGCAGATTTTGTACATCACAAGAAGCCACCTAATACATAGATCCAGCAAGATAATATCAGTGATACCGTGAGTACAGCCTAAGAGATGAGTATGGCAGTACAAGGATAAGTACAGCTTGAACAAACTTATTTTATGCACTCTGGACAGCACAATTCCTCCCCAGCACAGCAAGGAGTGGACAGATAGAAGATTGTCTAATCTTTTAGGGGAGATAGCATGAACAGCTTAAAGGGTACTTGCGTTAGAGTAGTTAATTCCAAGTAGCCTTATATGTCATTTTGTTTAAGTTGCCACAATATATATTTTAGTATAAAGATTGATATTGTTATGAATAGGCATAATCAAAGGTATGACCTTTGATGATGACATTAGAATCATATTTATGTTGGTTCTTTTTGGTATTAAAATATCATTTGATAGCTATTTGATGTTGTTATTTGCTTACATAGCTGTGGTTCATTGCTGATATATGTTATCTATTATTATTATGCTGATTGTACTTTCCAACTAAGTTTTACAGCACATTAGACCAAATGCATCATATCACATTGTACTAACTATCATGTAGATATTGCACACCCTTTCATGATATTAGAAAGAAAGAAAGAAAGAAAAATTATATTAACGACCACGAATGACCAAAACTAGGTCAATGGGACTTGAGGATACAACCGTTAACAACAGAAAGTTCAAGGAAAAAGAATCCAAGAAGCCAAAGTACAAAAGACAAAGTAAAGCAGTTACTATTATCCCATTGATTAGAGGATATCAATGGCACAACATACAAATATTGCTACAATTACCTGACAATATCCTTCTATCATACATGAAGGTTGAATGAGCAGAACAACAAAACATGCAGCCCAATAAGAATCTTAGATGCAAAATCAGCAAAACCAAAAAATAGAGAAATCAAAGAATATCTCATTACACAGTTAAATAGATCTATGGAAGCAACTTGAAAAGTTCTTGAAAAGTCAAGCTCATTGAGGACGACGAGTCCCTAAAAGGAGAGGTGTTGTTACTGATCCCCACATAGCTTCAGCATCTCGTGCTCTTACCTTGAATGCCTTGTTTACTTGTGCAACTCCATGCAGCCCCTTGCATCGTGCACTTTTTGCGTAGCACCAAGGAACATGCAAAATAACCTCCACGCTTTGAGCATCTCCACACAATGCCCAACATCATGCGCCTCTCGCATAGTGCCAGAAAACATGCCACATAGCTGAAAAGACAACATCGCGGCAATAAATTTTAGATGATCAATCTCAACACCATTTCACACAACTTCGCATTCTGTGCAACAGAACGTCCCTAAATTTTGCCACTTTGCGCCATGTTCGCAACCTATGCACAACACCTTTAGACATATTGCACAACTCAGCCTCTGTGCAAAATCTCTACATGCCAATTGGACATTTTGCGTCACATTGCACCATGCTAGGTGGACTTCCAGGGCTAGCATTATGCCACAACATGTATCAGCATACCACACACTTGTCAATCAAGCCACATAACCATCAAAAGATGAAGGGTCACACATGGAAACCCAAACAGTTCAACCTCCAAATGGGCTCCTTAGCCTTCATGGTATTGTAATCTACGTATACGCATCTGTAGCATTAGTTAGCAGGCAAATAGTTGAAAATCAGATAGCCATACATCTTTCTCAAGAGTATGCCATGTACAAAATGCTCAGATTAATATAATTTTGTGTTCCAATTCTTTTACTTTCTCTATTCTCCATCTTATTCAATATTGCTTCCACATACACATATAACATATGTAAACCTTCATTTGGAGTGTTATCCCCCAAACCTTTTGGGATTTGGATCAGTTAGAGCCCAAACTAAGTCTTGGCTCCACAATGAAACCTATGATGCATTTTCAAGACAATGGAGAACAATCACAAGATAAAAACCGAAGGATATTCAATTCAAAAACCAAAAGAAGAGGATGGCATCATTCAACATTACATAGTCATTCTTGACATCATAATTACCCCTGCTTTCACAAGTACTAACTTTGATGAAAGCAACTGATTGTGAAGGTCTCCAAGCTAAGTTTGCCTTTCCCCTTGACATGCTCTTTAATCAGGTGGAGTGTTCAAGTTTTCCTCAGTCGTGGTCCTAGTACATCATTCACCCTATTTTTAAGTCTATGGATCTCTCTATCCCTAACAACTACAAGACCGTTATGATTGGGCATACATTTTCCCAACTTAAAACCACAACGTTACACATATAATTGTCATAGTACTTGGAAAGGAATAATATCAAAGCTAGGAGGCAAGTTGGCTTCAAAAGGGACTATCAGACTATTAACCACGTCTATACACTCCAAGCTATTATTGAAGAGGCTTGTCATAGGTCTTCCAAAGTCTTTTGTTGTTTTATTGACTTTAGGAAAGCCTTTGACTCAGTTTCGAGACACTTGCTTTTCCAAAAGATGAGAGATATCAACATCCCAAATTCTTTGAACACTGCCACTTGGAAGCTTTATGAGACAATTATTGGGCAGTTTTGTACTTCTCATGCTTTCGCTAAATTTGTGAAGAGTACCATTAGGGTCAATCAAGGATGTCCTCTCTCACCAACCCTATTTGGCATTTACATTGATGAGTTAGAGGAGTTTCTTTAACAGCATACCCATATGGATGATGGTTTTATTTTACATGAGGTGCTTATAGCTATCCTTATTTTTGTCGACGTTGTTGTCCTCTCAAACTCCATTGAGGGCTTACAACGACAACTTGATGCCCTTGCTCATTTCTACAACTTATGGTCAACCTTAGTAAAACTAAGGTCATGATTTTCAATATCTCCAAGCGCTCTCTTCAAATTCCAATTTTTATACGAAGGGGAACTTATAGAGATCACATCGGCCTACACATATTTGAAATCCCAATTTCTTGTCCATCATTTAGTATGAAGTCTACCTCTCTTTATGTCTTGGAACGTCAGTGTTTCCAAATCCACTTCCAACCCATCCCTTCCAAGTTACACCTTTTTGATACAATCTGCAAACCTACATTTTTATATGGTTCAGAGGTTTGGGGACCTAGCTCAAGGGTTGTTGATTGGGACCGTATTGAGAGAGTCCAGACTCTCATACTACAATGCATGATCCATTGCAAGCAGACAATTCCTCAGTGCATTGCCCAAGCTAAATTTGTCGCCTAACAATACACTTTGAGACTATCTTTAGACTTACTTTCCACATCCACAAACTCAAAACCTTGGGGAACTTAGCTTCTAGTCGTGAGAGATATCCATACTTAGCACTTTACTATTCAAAGAGGATTGTTTCATTCGTCCCCACCAAACACCAACATTGTTGGTACTTTGCGACTAGGTTGTTCCTCCTTTCCATTGGCATCTCTATTGATAGGCTAACCCCTCTCATGTACTCCTTGAACGTCGCCCTAACTCCTCGCAAAGAATGTCATCATTAGACCTGCCAAAGAGGATATCTACAGACAGTATATCCATGCCATGTGGATCTCCCCTATGAGCCGCTCAACCCCAAGCTTGCTTTTTATGCTAAGCATTTCTTACAAGTAATGGATGGTATTATTCGTTGTCCTCAATATCTCTAGCGCCACTAGTCACATGGCTTAAGGTTTCCCCTTTGCCAAATAAGTATGTGTTCTCACTAATTACATGTTGAAACTGAACACCACATTCTCCATCAAGACCAGATCTACCATCTTTGCTCCCTCCATTAGAAGAACACTGAGGAACACTTCGTTTTCAGATGCCCCATTTACTATGAGAATGAGATTTAGGGAAGATATCGTGGCTCTACAGGGACTCAGGGAACACTCTATCTGCTTTCTTCAAATATCCAAACCAATAAAGCCTAGCTATTTATCTTCACGAGGTCGTATTCCTCTGACACAAATCCCTACAAGGAAAGCCTAAAGGCTCAAAAGCCCCCATGTTGATCACCTCTTTCTTCCAACCCATTCAGGGGATTCGCAGCACTAACCGTCCTTTGGACTCTGGTTCTTCACACATCAGAGCTAATAGATTAGTTAGGCAGACCTATCAGCACACCACTACTACTCAGATTACTCAAATCCCCCGACCTGCTCTCCCTAGGCATCGTGGCTCTACTCCTTCCCGTCAACATGGTTTTGCCCCTTTCCAGTGACATGGATCTACTACTTACTAGTCACCTACCAAACCACAAGGGCAGACTCATATTACGAGTTTCTTTTCTATTATGAGAGTTACACTGACCTTGGATGTTAATGTCATGTCCCCTTTTTCAAATAAAGTATAAAATAATAAAATTAATATTTTAAGTTGTCTAAGTGACTTACTTTTTATTTTATTAAAAAGTGACACCTTAATATTACTTTATTATTATTAGAAATAAACGGAAAGGGTGAGAAAGGGTAAAAGTGAAAATAAAACTATAAAGAGGGGTGTTGGGTTCATGGGAGATCATCTTTTGCCTATTATCAATTACACTTTTGCAAATTTGAGCATCTGCTTCAGCTTTCAGCGTTTGAGGACGAAAACCCTCTAGTGGATAAGGAGACTTGAGGATGAAAACCATCCGGTCTTATGAGGTGGTTCCATTCAGGAACTACAGTTGTGCTTTCAAATCAGGATATCATCACAATTCAGCATTGGGAGAATCATCAAGCAGATTTAACATATTTCCAGCTCCTTCCAAGGTTTGTGCTAAGGTTTCCAACCAACCATACCAAAATCAAAGAAACTCACGCAAAAGCCAAAATCACGCAACTGCATGTGAACTACTTTCCAAAGAAACTCAATCTGCATCATCTAATAAGCAGGTTTTTGTACCATTCACCTGAAAAGGTTACTATTATAGAAACCTAGCATAGACCAAAGGAAAACAAACGATACAAACAAGTGCAACTAAGGAAAAACCTTAATGAGATTCGACAAAGCCCAAGCTGCTGTTCTTGATGTCGAACCCGTGTTTGATAGCATTAACCGTGCAAGAGGTGGCAATGCTCCTTGTGCTAATAAAATGTCCCTAAACTCCTCTCCTTCACCAGCAACATTTCCCAGAGCCCATGCACATTGTTCAGCCACTGGTATTGAGCTCTTTTCTGTTCGAAAGAATGCGAAACATATCAACAAAAAAAGTGAGCATCATCTCAAATCTCAAAGAAAGTTGTTCATTACCTAAGCATTAACTCAAATCTCAAAAAACATTTTTCATTACCTAAACTTTACCTCAAATGTCAGAACAGTATTTATTGCCTATGTGCACAACAAAAACAGATAGCATTTTTTTATGCCTGATCTTTACAGATCTATAGGTTTTAGGGTACACAAACCATTAACATGAGAAATAAATATGCTGGGTGCACAAGAAAGGCGCCACCAAATAATCATATATTTATCTCATAAATATTCAATACTTGGAAAAACCCTATAGAGAGGATGAAGTTGTAAATGCGGTAGTTGCAATGCCTAACCAACAAATCCAATGAGGTAAAGACATAATTGATACAAGTCTAGTGTACAGTAATTACATTAACCAACATGTGCTTAGGTATATAAAATAGGATTAGGGGCTCAATTTGTCCTCCAACAAGCTCTACATCCAAACATTGTAAGGAAATACTTGTTTGTAATAAAACATACAGGAAAAAGGTAAACAATGACAGAACATAGACATAGTAGAAGCAACTCTATATATTAAAAAGCCTAATTGTTATAAAACTTAAACAGAAACCATCTGCAAAGTCTCTAATCATGGAAACTCCCAAAAAAAGGCAACCAGCACCAAAGAGTCTAAAATAACTGTGCGCAAAATGTCCGACCCGGACTTCTCTCAATGACACCAGCAGCAGCATTAATTTGAATGTAGCATAAGCCAATGATTATTGATTGTATTGTGTGAAACATATTGGAGAACTGAAATTACTAGCATGTTCTTGGAACAGTTCTACTGGATTTCTTATAAATCCCATTTGATGCCAAATATTTGGTAGGCAGAGTTGTGGAATATGTTTTAAAAGGTCCATAATCAAGGTATCATTCAAGATAGCTTGTTCTAGTTTATCACGAATATGGACGATCCTTTTGAATGTTGTCCTGGGTGGATTTTGCTGTTTCTATAAATGAATGGTGCCCAATTTCCATCCTGAACGTTTTTCATAAGAAATGACATGGTTTTAAGGAAGCTACTGTGTGGATTGACGAGGAAGTGTTAGTGAAAAAATGTAAGTAAATATTGTCCAGAAATTCAACCTTGGTGCCAACAAACAATCCAGAAATATTAAACTCGGAATGCCAACTTAATGCCCATATTCAACCCTTCACACTCAGCAATGCTACTATAATCCCATCTAGTTTTTAAGGCAATAGTGGCCAAAAAAAAATTCGTAGGGTCTCTGAACCAGATCTGGGATGATTTTAAAATGGGAAAACACCATCAGAATGCCTGGAAGTACTCACAGACAGTCCTAATATTCTCTTTCACAATCAAAACCCTTGCTCGGCAGTAGGTGCATCGAGATTGTTGCTTCAAACCATCGATGACTCAGGAAACCCATCGAAAACCCTGGGGTTTCTCAACAACCCGGTCTCAATCTTTGTTTAATCACATGAATTGTGTGGCAAGACAGTCCAAGATGGTCTTCCATGAATGGACTTGTCTTAGATGATGAACTCAAACACTGAGAAGCAGATTTTAATCTACTGAAATCTGATCTGTAATGGCTGATTTACCATTTTTTTGGAGAACTGTGTCTTGTATTACAACTCTGAACAATGAATTCATGTCAGTTTTACAACAGGGTTAGAAGGGAGAGCTCACTCATTAAATACCAAAAAAACTAACATTTGAGCCTGCACCCCAAAAGAAAGAATCAAAATGCTTACCTTCCCTAAACTGATTTCACCTATCCAGGCCATTTATATCTCCGCTTCTTTGTCAATGATTGAAAATATTTTTTGCTGGAATGTAGAGCTTTCCATTCAAGTTGCATTTTATAGACTTCATTGGAAGTGTAAAATAAAGGAATAATATAGGGTTTCAGTGGTTGGCGTCTAATTTTAGCTCTCTCTATGTTTTGTTTTTTATGCTTCACCCAATTGAATAATCTCAAATAATATCTCATTCCTCCAAAATTTGCCCCTATTTCCATCTAGGGCATATCCTTGGAGTTCACTTGGTAGAATTTTATAAAGTTCATTTTTTTTAAAACTGCCTCCAGGTTATTTTGATGGGTGCTGTTTTTTTGTTTTGACTGTCGGGTAAATAATTCCTATGTCCACTTGAAACTCAAGTTTGCCACATAAGAGATTTGGTAGATGTGTTTTGGTGGAAGACACTCATTATCTATATAGAGGATTCAAGTTCAATCCCTCCCATAGTTACCACCTCTGGCCGGATCCAGATTTTAGGCCAGCCTGGATAAGTTCAACCGTATCGGCCCTGTTTGTTTTCAAAAATTCAATTTTTTTATTTTTTTTAGGTTTTATGCAGCAAAAATACTTACCAACCATAAATATTATATATATTAACATTTTATATTACTTTATCAATGTTTTTCATTGTATTTGTCAATTTGACATATTTTTAAAACTGTGATCACACACATACATATGTACGTACGTACATATGTACGTATGTACATACATATATGTATGTATATGTGTGTGTGTATATATACATACACATACATATGTATGTATGTGTATGTGTGTGTGTGTGTGTGTGTGTATTCCAAATTGAATTTTTCCAAACTTCTTCAAGAATTCTGGATTTTCGGATTTTTTGCCCTGTCGAATGAATCCAGATTTCCAAACTTGGTAACCATGCCCTCTCCACCCAAGTGAATTTTATTTTTTTCCTGCAAAATTGCCAAACTGAAGTTTTCCAAAAAACAGGACAAATCAGAATTCCTGTCACCATTTTTGTCATAACATTTGCATAGTAGGATATTTTTCAAAAAAAATCTAGTGTTTCAGAGATTGGTCTCCTTTAGCTTTCCTATGAGTTGAGTGATGAATTCTAAACAATTCAGTTGGTAGATTATAAAGTTTAAAAAGTCAAACAGAAACGGGCTATAAACCAATTAGAAAGCATCAAATTGTCATATCCTTGGTGTTCGTTGTCCAAATGAGCATTATAGACCCCCGTTCTTCATGGAAAGAAAATTTTGAACGCTGTCGTGATGTTAGTTTTTGTGTTAGAATCTTTTGACAGCATGTTTTTTCTATTATCATTGTGCATCCTATTGCGAAATTGATTGAATAACAGAGAGAGAAAAACGTATTGTTTGCTTCTTTAGAAATAAGGTTGTAACTTATAAATTGAAATATTTGAATGAGGTCCAAGTGCAAAAACCCATTACACAAAATATTTTGCTTTCCAGGCATTATCATTTGAACCAAACTCGGATTCTGTTAAGCATTTTGTCATTGCATTTGCATCATGGGTTATGCTCTCTATTTTGAAGGCATCCTGTCATTGCAAATTCAAGTGAACTAGTCATGAGGCAAATATGATAGCAGAATGTTGGAGACAGTTTCAGCCTACATTTATGCAGTTTTGTAATCAGTAAACTTTGTTGCGACAGGAGATAGATCATTTAAAGGATCAAATCAACTCTCAAGGAGCAAAGCCTAATTCCATCCTATCAGCATTGCCAAGAGACTTGATGTCAAGCCATTTGTAAAACAAACCAATCCTTTTGCACCATTTGCTAGTACCAAAAATCTTGTTTTGAACACTGTCAAGACAAATGTTATTGAATTGATTGTTTCTAAGCATGATTTTATTCAAAAGCAGGTCAAGCCCATTGTGGAATCTTCACATATTGTGTGAGTATGGTAGACATTGCTAGTCAATAAATATCGTGTTGGCCTAAGGTATACTAGTCCTATTAGTTTGCATGTTCCAGACCATTCAAGACCTATTCACTTTGTTCATGGGGGTAATCTATGTGATAGTCGAGTTGTTGATCCTCTTGTTCTCACTGTGGACGTCGAGGTCATACCTCCAATGATTGTTTTGATCTACATCCCTGTATATCATATGGCAAAAACAATCATTTTTTCGAGCATTGTTGTTTCAAAATTCGCCTACAAAGTCCATGACAAGTGTGTATTTTGGCTGGATTGATAATTCTAAAGAGCAATCTGAGATTCACATTTCCTCCAGAATTTATAGGAGAGTTTAGTCCACTATAGATGATTTAACTTGTGATGATGATGTTGATGTCAGCTTTGACTCCCATGATGATGATGAGCTCAACCTCGTCGATCTTGTGGATCATGATCATATTGGTCCAGATATTATTGATTCTTCTAGATCTGATACTGAAATTCATGTTCTTGATATGTCTCTTGGTATATTTGATGAGTAATTTGTTATTGAACAAATTGTCGACTTTAACCAGATCCACACAAATGATGATGACATGTCGATTTGTAGTACATACGCTTGATTCTGTATCTACATATTATATTTTTTTAGGCCTCGTCATGACATATTAGAGTTGATGGATTTGTAGCACATGCATGAGATCATTGTGCCCATAGTGATATGTTTTGGTTTGAATTATTTCTCTCATTTGAGCAAGATGTGAAGTACAATGTGATGCCTGTATTGTAGACTGGTTTTGTGTATTTGAGGCTATGGAGATTGGAGTTTGGCCTCTTCTTGTTGATTTGGTAGGGCAGTTTAGGCCCAAATTTATGCAATTGAGTTTTAAGTTGAAAACCCAAAAGGGCATCATAATAGAGACTCATGATAAAAACCTGTAAGGATGTCATTTAGTTCGGCATTTTCCTATACTTTGAGTTGTTGATTCAGTCTACTTCCCTTTCAAGGGGTTATATACAGCAGCTCTCCGCTCTAATTTGTCAAGGAGGAACATTGTGAGTCACATTTCAAGTTTCAAATTAATGATTATTGAGTGATTTGATGGACACGCTTGCAAATTTGACTCACAGTTGTTGATGCTTGGTTGAGTCACCATATATTTTCATTGGACGTTGATTTGTCCACTTGTGCACCTAATGAATCTTTATAGTCTTGACTTGCATTTGCCATTGTACCTATTTGTGGAGGATTAAACCCCATGTATGTGTATCTTGTTGCTCAAGATTTGATGATTTTCAATACAACTGGATGGGTGATGTTGTCATTCGATACTTGTGATTGACATGCATGTTGACTTTTATAGCTCTAGTACATTACTTGCAGATATGTGTTGATATCTATAATAGTTTAAATTTGTATGGGGTTGTAGATATTCCAAATAATGTACCTGGAAATATCTTGACACATTGTCTATTGTGTTCAAGTGATTATTTGTCCTAGATGAGTTACTTGGAGACTACTCATATTGGCCACTGAGGATTGATTGTCATTGATTGCAACATACTGCTGATTGCAGCTTATTATAGCATTGAACAAAGATTGCTCTTAAATATAGCAGCATTGAAGATGGATCATAAGACAGGTCCCAGGATTATTAAATAACCAGATTTTGAGTGAGTGATGTTCAAATCAGAAGCTGACATGTTCTACACAAGTTGTTGCTCCAATCTCATCTGACAGGAGGAACATGAGGATTCAGATTTCGAGTGGTGACATTTCCAATTTTGTGTTGTGGATATGATGTTTATTAAATTTATGGACATGTTTGCATTTGATAGATTGGATTGCATCAGCATTGTGTACTTGAACACTTCAATTTGTATTTTGATCATTGGTTATAGATTGTGGCAATATTCCAAAGATGTGCAGCTAGTCATATCCTAGATTGTCACTTTGGAGAGAGGACTTTCAGTGTATTGTCATTTTGATGTTTTTGGATGTTTTGGTTTAGATAACTTTAAGGGCTCGGAGGATTAATATTTGAGATTGTGATGATGTTATAGATTTGGAGCTACAACATCATGGTTCATGTTGGATTGGCTTGCATTTGTGCATTTGGGATTGACTTGCATTTGTGCAAGTTGATTGACTTGTGCATTGAACACTAGAGTGGGTACAATATTGGTGAAGATCAGAGTTGCGATACGGATATTCCAGATGTTGCAATAGGCTGGAAATATTTTAGTATTTCAGATTTTCTACAGATTTTTTGGGTTGTTCAAATTGGTGGTATGTAGAAAGTACTCTTCTTTTCAGGATGGGATATTTCAAAGTATGGTTGAGATTGTAACTAAGGGGACAGCAGTTACACATTCATTGAGAGCTGATAGTTGGCACAGTTTTTCCTACCACAAGTATATTTTATGTGTCAGCATGATTTCCAAGAGACAGGAGTCATTGACTCTAGAGACTATCAGGGGAATGGTCCTTCATTAGTGACCATCAAGAGAATGGTCCTTCATCAGCTTGACATGATGAAAAGCAAAACATTTGAGAGTGCTCTTTGTTGGGTGAATATTTTGTCTTCAACTAACTGAAGGCAAAATGGTTATATCAGCCACAGTGTAATGAGATAAATCTCTCCTGAAATGATGAATAAAACCCTTTAATATTAATTGAGAATAGTATTGATACACAGGGATTACCCTCCTATCTCCTTCTGATGTTAGACCTGGGAAGATTCTCATAGAAGCTGCAATATACACCAAATAAGAAGTCGTGTAGAACTTGAAGGTAGTGGATACCTTTGTCAATTGTTCGTGCAAAGCATAGCTGATATGTTCTCCCTAGAAGATGGTTTGTTTGCCTTGGAGTATTAACTTGATGAAAGGATACATCCATTCATGAAACTATGAGGAATAGGACAAACCTCTTATCCTGTTGAGAAGAGTTATCAAATCACCAACTTCTTCTATAAAGTCACTTCTAAGAAAACTCTGTGGCCACCTTGACGTCTTGAGTCATTTATTATTGATTACCTTCTTCGCCTTTTCAAGATTTTTGTCATACTCTTTTTGTGCTTCAACAAAATCAAGCTTTATCACTTCTATAGCAGGAGGGCACATAAACACCTTATCAATGAATTTGGGATCTCGTCTGATTATCACATTGCCACTAGCGTCCATCACAGCGCTAGTATCTTTGTTATAAAACTGAGCACACTAAAGAAAAAATTCCGTGTTGTGAGCTGCCACCAGGAAAGAAGACACCAAATAAATGTTACTATTGATTATCTTCTTCATTTCAGAGCTGGGATTGCTTGACTTGGTTCTCTCCACAAACTCAGCAATGTCCACATGGCCAATTTATGTATCTCTAATGTCATCGACATTAGAAGTAACTGAGGTGATTGAAAAAACACCTTGATATTTGTATTTCATCGCTTTCGACTTCTTCGAAGATAACTCAGTCATCTGAACGAGCTATTACCAGAAGGATGTCGATGAAGAAAGATCCACAGAAGAAACTGCAACAAAAAGTCATGATCATGCAATTAGGAAAAATACTGGCAATCTGGAAAAATTGCATGTCGATGATCACGACTATGGAGACGCGCTTGAAAGGGCTAAAGTGCGAGTAGGCCAAAAAATCAGAGGAAAGCGGGCTTGGAAAAACAAAATCAAAAATATTCCAGAGTCAGGAAAATTTATGAGAATGTTTGCATGGGCGGCGAAATTTGCCGCCCTTGCATGTGAAGGATATTGTTATATATGCATCGGCAGCAAAATTCATCACTATTGCATGTAATGAGGAAATTCAAGTGTTATGCAGAGGCAGCAAAATTCGCCGACATTTCATATTGGTATGGTTTACTGTTGATGTTCAAGCGACGGAATTCACCACTACTGCAGGTAATGAGAGCAGTGTTTGAGCGGCAGTTTTTGTCGATACCACATGTGGTATCAGTTGCAAAGTTTATCACTTGAAGAGGGCGGCAAAATTTGCTGCCCTTACACTTCTTGTTGAGAACATCTCAAAATACTTAAGCGATGAAAAATGTTGTCTTTGCATTTGACTTGTTCGCAACGGGAAGTGTGAGAACCGCTTATTAAAGCCGTCATCACAAAGTTTTTTTTTTGGAAGATGGTTTTCAACTAGATGGAGGGTAAACCTAGTTCGGGTCAAACCACCGACAACACGCACAATAACCTAGGGCACGAACGAAGGTTGGCGGATTTCACCGGTTTGACCCACTAAAGATAAAAAATATAGGATACAAACATATAAAAGAACAAGGCTTCGACAAAGCAAAACGACAAAATTAATCTGCAGCAAAAATCACTCAAAAAACAAAACCCTAGAAGTTAAATACAACTTACTTGGCAAGTTCGAAACCCTAAGCTTGGCGGCGGCAAATTCGAAATCTTCCTCTGTCACCACGGTCGAGTGGTTGCGAAAAGGGGTCGAGGAAACTCTGATAAACGAAATGATAAGAAAAAACAAAGAAAATAACGCATTTAAAAGATTGGAAACAAGCCTTTAATGTTCGACACGAGTGGCCATTAATGCCACTCGAAGTTCAAGATCTCGAAGATCTTGCTCAAGGGGCAAAATTTGCCGCCCTGACAAGTGCCTAACAACAAGAACATGCAATGGCGGCAAAAAGTGCCGCTCGAGCATGTGAAAAACAAAACCCATGTAAGAGCAGAAAAAAATGCCGACCTTACACAAGAAAAACCAAAATTCACTAACCTGTAAAATGATCAAAATTGACATTTTGATCAGTTTATGACTACAACAGGTTTCATGATTTTCGAAAAATCATGGCAGAAGAATGTCATAAACTTTCCTAGGATGTCGGACAACATCGCTTGAGATCAAAAGAATCTTGTCTTGATCAACGAACTTAGAGTGTAGATTACGAAACGGACAAGTTTCGTAGGGATTGTCCACAAAACGAGCGTAGAAGATTTTGGGAACAACACTCTTGAAGCACATTGTGGCAATTGACCTCAAAGTATTTGGATACTTATGGTAAAGACAACATGAGATATCACATTTGAGAGATTTGAAGACTCGTGGCAAGAGATAGCATGAGCTTCTTAAAAAGGGAAATATGGTATATACAGTTTATTCTTGCAGTGAACATTTTGGCATCATTGGACACACGAATGGGCAGTGCGGTACCAACATAATGAGAGGATTGTGGCTTAAAGAGTTTGAGATGTGATTCCTGCATCATTTCAGCTGCGGGGAACAAATTGAGTAGACTTTAGATCCCAGGGGTTATGTTAGGAGTTGATCCAAACTAAAATATAAGAATAATGAAAATACATACAAAGGTATGGAAGGTAATAAACAAATATTGAAAACGCACTTGAATGGATTTGGAAGGTGAAAGAAAGGTCACACTTGACCTTTGGTTTCTTTCTCCCTTAGATTTGAAAGTGTTGAAAACTAATGCATTATATACCTTTGTACATGAATGGAAAACAAGAAGTTGGATTGCCGCATATTGTTTATCTTTTATATGCTATTGTGTGTATATTTTATCTATATTGTAGCTTTCTTAAAATCAACAATTGAGTGGCTTAATGGTTTACCCTCACCCTAGGGTTATTAGATGAGAAAGTATATATAGAAGTATCTATCATTGTAATGGATCATGGATTATCGAACACTTAAATTGAAGAGTAAAGATAAGAGCAGTTTCGAAGCTTAGGCTCTCATAGTAGATTTCTTGGAGTGGTTTCTTTCATTAAGGAATATTCTATGGTGTAACCCTGCCTCAAGGTTAATCTATTTTCGAGTATATTGAAGCGAAGGGTACATTGGTAACCACCTTATATCTTGTGTTGTGCATTTTTTATATTGCATCAATAATTCTATATATTGGACATCTTGTCCTTAACATGCAACCCAAAATAACCAAGAATCCCAATAATCATCGTTGACTCCTGTTGTTGGCTCACCATTCATAGTCTAAAAGAAATGATCAGCAATAACAAGGCTCTTCTCCTTCCGACCCACAATATAAAAATTAAATTGTTGCAATAGTACCATCCACATTGAGATATGTCCATGCATCACATGCTTAATTATCAAATACAATTAAGCCTCGTGATCCACAAAGAAATTAACTGGTTCACCAACAAATAATGTTTTGATTTCCATACAAAGTACACCACACCGAAGTTTCTCTCTCTATTCTAGTATAGTTCTTCTTGGCTTTAGAAACCAGTCTACAAGCAAAATATAATGGGTGGTCCAACTTGTGGACACCTTCCTATACCAATGTACACCCAATTGCATAATTGGAGGTGTCACCGTTAATATGAAAGTCTTTGTCCAAGTTAGGATGTCCAGAAATTGGAACACTCATTCTCATGATTTTCAGCTCCTCAAAGGCTTGCTGCTGCTTGGTTCCCTGTTCGCAAGGTACTTTCTTAAACAAATAGTCCATCGGATGTGAAAGTACCACAAAGTTCTTTATAAAACCCTTGTAATAGTCAATTTGACCCTAGAAAGATCTGACCTGATCCACATTTTTTGTGGCTGTAATTCACTTGTACTTATTTTACCGGGGTTTGTCTTCATTCATGCTTCACAAATTACATAGCCTAACAATTTATCATATGACACCCACAATTGACATTTCTTTGAATTTAGTGATAGCCTTACTTCCAAACACAAGCACATACACCCTTGGCTGATCATCTCTCATTCTAAGAACATACCAATCACCCATTAATGTTATTAGATCCCTTGCCGACATTACTCAAAACACAGAGGATTGTTCTTTAAAATATTGTTGGGACATTGCTCAAGCCAAATGGTGTAAGTTTATAAGAATATATTCTAAACTCCAAAATAATGGTATTTTTTGGCTTATCTTCCTCTGCGATGTTGAAGATAATTCGCTTCATGCTACTTCTTCTAGAATGTTTTCTGTGAAAATTTATTAGTGTTGATGTAAATTTATAGTGACACCTTAGCACTCAAGTTTACTTAGGCTAGCAGGTAATTTTTCTAGGTTTTATTACTTTCTATTTTAGAAATAAGCAGATTTAGAATATGTTGCTTGCACTTCTAAAATGTCCAAGTTGCACACCCACATGGATCATGTTGACTATCCACTTCACATGCGTCTTTTGACCATATAGGCTTTGGGCAACCACTCTCATTTAAGTTGTAGGCCAGCCACTAGCATTTATGAGAGCCTTCAAGTTCTATACAAAGAGGCCTCTCCTCACCTATTTGATCATTCGCATTTATGTAAAATCTGTGGAGATTATTATAAAAGTGAGAACTTTCGTTGGGCATATACTGTTTTGCAGAATATCTTGTGTATGGTTTATGTAGGTGTGTGATCTTGGGGAGGGTTAAGAACACTTGAGTGTTGTCCAGAATCACCACTTCTCTTATATGGTATCAAAGCAGCACTGCTGAAGAGCCATCACATTTGTAAAACAAGGAGAGGAAGAATTAGGCTTGACACCCTTGAGGTCAAATTCTTCTAGTTTTAATATTGTTTGAATCCATTCTCCTTATCTCCTTTTGATTTTACACTAATTTTGTGGGTTTTCAACATTTTTGGGAGATCTCTTCATTATGTGTGGAATTTTGTACACAAAAAAAATTAAGAGTTTGGGATGGGACTTTGTTTATTGAAGATATTATTTGTTATTTAGAAAATAATAATAATAGAGTGTGGGCTTTATTTTTTATTTTTTTGTTTAGTTTATTATTAAAAAAACTTTTTAAAAAAAAGTACTACAAAAGGGAGGAGTGGCCATGTTCAATTAGCCTTTGTCCTGTTTACAATGCTTTTATAAAAAAAGTACAAAGCAAGCCTGTCACAAAAGGGCCTTTTAAAAAGTTGGTGGTATTTTTTAACTGGTGTGTTTTTTAAATAAGGGTGGTATTCTTGAAACATGGTCCTTCGTTTGCAACATTGTCATTTGCGAGATTATTTTTCCACACCAAGGTATTTTTGGACGTTTTGGAAGGCTGGAGGATAGACAACCCCCCCCCATTGGAATTTTATTTTGACTGTCAACCTCCTTGGCCCACAATCTATAGGAAACTTCACCCGGGCATATCTCCGCACTCGAAGCACCTTTTCAAGTGTTAATATTTTGGAAAGTGCAAGATTTTCTACGTACAATTCATTAATGCCATCATATTAACTTTGTAATGTACTTGAAAGCATTTTTCTGCTCTCTTGATTCACGACATTGTATAAGTACTGCAAAATTCATTATCCAAATACATCATTATACGCAGTTGTGGGGGCAATTTATTGTACGTGCACTTAATATAAAGTGCATTTTTGGTGGGGTACTTGTATTTCTAGCACATTTTATGTTTGTGCCAAGGTCCTTTTTTAGTGCATTATTTTTCATGTGCACAACATTGAGGCACACTGTGGTGCTTTTGCTCTCATTTTCGGGTTTTCATTGTGCTTGTGGTCATGTGGACCCACTCATTCCCTGTTTGAGAGATATTTTCAGAGACCATTGTGATGAAAGATTCACCTCCACCAATTCTTTTTGGTATGACCAATTAAGCATTATAGCATCTATACATGGAACATTTCTTCACTACATAAGGCTTTTATCTATTTTTATATGAACAAGTTCTTGCTCCCTCTGACTTAGTTCAGTACAATGACTAGCTCAATTCATGTGGCAATGTCCTTGGTCACTTGTTGACGTATCTTTCCATGTCTTTTCACCATCATCAGGAGCACACATAATGTCTTTGCATTGTGTGGAGCAATCTTCACAATCTGTTCACAGAATCTTCTATTATTGGAGACCCTTCTTCACAGATTTGTAGTTTGCACTCTTATTTCTTGTGATGATACATTCCCGTCCGACATTGCTCTACTTTTTGTAGAGCTACCCTTTTGGGATGAGTTTCTACTAGACACGAGACTTCTTTTCACAAACTCCACTTATGTTCTTGTATAGGATGATGCTTTTCCTTTTACAAAGCCATTGCAAATTTGTACTTCAAAGGATTATTTTGTCTCCACTGATGGGAGGGACCCTACTTTGTTCTTTGACACTTCCACATTTTTTAGAACTCATCGACGATCCACCTCTTCTTATGGATCCTCATTCTTCAATTTCGAGGGTTGTTGAGACATGCCCCCCACTTCACATGGACATTCTTTTGGTGAATGATCAATGTCTTTCTCTTGAGAGGTCTACTTTAGTGGCATTACCTTCAGTTCATGTGCACGATCTTGCCAAACCTATGCCACACTTCGACATTGGACCAATTACATATATCTTCATATTGTTGCCTTTGTCTTCCTTCGTGGAATGGGTAGATTATCAATATGCTTCTTCTATCATTCCTCTTGCAAAGGGAAAACACATTGTTCGATGCAAATAGAAAACAAAAATAATATATTTTTAAGGTCTACAATGCCAGGTAACACCTTGGTTATGGTCTGCAAGGTATCTTACACAATATGGGACCACCTCATACTCCTAGCATGTAGGAGGCGCCTTACTATGCTTCAAATATGAGGCATGCATACCTTACCCCCTACAGGATTTGAACATGTGACCTCTGCTTTGGGAGCACATGTTCTTCACCATTAGGCCACCTTCTTCAATCTTCAGGCAGAGGCCCTCATCATCGACACTCTTATGTTTATGACTCTTGTTCCTTCATAGACTTCAGCATCTGATTTTAAAGTAGTCCTTAGGGGGGAAGGGGGATGTTAGTCTTCCTTCATCATGAGATTTTATTGTCCATAGATACATCATCAGGTCTTGTTGCTGAGACCAATGGTTTAGTCCTCCTTCCTTGTTCATAATATTTTTTGTACATAGGTACCTCATCAAGGCTTGTTTCGAAGACCCATATCAGAAGATGAGCCTCGTGTTTTTTAGCCTCCCTAAGTTGCACTTAAGGGGGAGTTGGTGTAAATTTATAATTACACCTTAGTACTTAAGTTTACTTAGCCTCGTAAGTAATTTTCCAAGATTTTCTTATGCTCTAGTTTGGAAATAAACACGTTTGAAATATGCAACTTTCACTTCTAAAAGGTCTAAGTTGCACACCCACATGTGTCATGTTGGCCACCCACTTCACATGGCCATTTTGACCACATGGGCTTTGGGCAACCACCCTCATTTAATATTGTAGGCCAACCACTATAATTTATGAGGGCCTTCAAGTTCTATACAATAAGGCCTCCCCTCACCCATTTGATCATGGAAGCTTATGGAAAATCTTTGTGGAGATTATTATAGAAGTGAGAAATTTTGTTATTCTGCGAATATTGTTTTTGTAGAATATATTGTGTGTGGTTTATGCAAAAACGTGATCCTAGAGTATAGAAGGGTTAAGACAACTTAAGTGTTGTCTAGAATACAATTTCTCTTATAAATAGGAATGGATGTTTCTTAGTAACTACGTTAAAACTCTCAAAATCACTATATGCCTTCTATTTGCTTGTGTTTTTCTTCAGAGCTATAACAACCAAGATTAGCCAATCACTAATAGCCCTCAATAGGATACATGTTTCTCGCATCATCTCAATCTCTTCATGAACCCTTGTAACATATCTAGGATTTATGTTGTAAGGTCGCCTTCTAACTCTTGGCAGTTTTTGACCCCACAGGCCAAAAATGCCACCCTTACCATTCGAAACTTTGCACTTCATGCTAATTTTGCCTTGAAGGTTTTTTCCATGTTGTTAAGAGCAGTTCAAAGAAGCAAGAAAAGGGACTTCGGGTTTGCCCCAAACGATGACTTCAGTTTTTCTTAGGAGGGAGACTTCATGTTTCTCAAATCAGTTGCAAGAAGTCACAAGTCCAAAGTAGGCAAGTGTGGAAAACCTGATCAAGCAGAAGCTAAGTGCAAACTCTCATTTTCATATAAGTCTTTACTTACATCTTTTGGACTTTTAATGTCGGACTTTTGTCCAAAAGAAAAGTTCCAAAAGCTTGTTTTCTTCAAAGAAGTGTCCAAGCAAAGTTTTTCGAATGATCTTTTTCAAGCAAAATGCCCTATACAACTTTCCCGAAAGGTTCATTTCTCAAGAAAGTAGTCATTTTCAAGAGATTTCGAAGGGCTTTTGTGAAAGGAAATGGACCATCGCAACTTTTTCAAAGGGTGTTTTTTTGCGGAAGTGGACCAAAACATTTTTTCCGAAGGAACTCTTGCAAAAAAACCGAAGGGTCATTTCTTTCGACAAATGGTCCATTTCAATTCTTCCGAAGGGCAAGAGGACCATTCCCTTTTTTCCAAAGGGACACTTATCAAAAAGTCTGAAGGGTCATTTTTTTCGGCCGAAAGTTCATTTCAACCTTTCCGAAGGGTTCTTTTCCTTTAGAAAAGTCAATTTCAATTCTTCCGAAGGGCAAGAGGACCATTCCCTATTTTTTGAAGGGACATTTATCAAAAAGCCAAAGGGTCATTTCTTTAAATTCCTTCAGACAAATTGTTCGCAGGAAATGGCCGAAAAGAAAAATCCGATGGAATTAATGACAATTGTGCAGACGCCAACTTCAGCCTCAGCAAATAGTCGTTGGGGTTCAAATATTCCATGCCCTGCCCGCAAACGTCAAATTTGAACCCATGCAAGTAGCCGTTTGGATTTGAAAACCCTGGGACGTTTGCACAGACGTCAAAGATAGGTCTCATAAAGTAGCCATTGGTATTCAAAAGATCAAAGGGCTCGTCAAGATTGCTGCAAGCTTGACACTTGTCAAGATCTCGCGATAAAAGATCAATGGCACGAGTGATAATCAAATAGTCAGCAAACCCAGAGGACTAATCAGTCAGGGACAAATGGCATAAGCCCGTCCAATTAGCAAGGAGATCAACAATTCGTGGGATATCAATAGTTGTTCAACGCAAAAGCAGCATGGCTCGATATAGATTCAAAGATATGGGGATCCAGGATGAAGGACCAAATGACTAAGGCAAACGCAACAGAAGTAAAGACGACTCAAGTTGAACCAAGACGCCAACAAGAACCAAACCCTGTCATTAAAGCTCCTAAAGGAAACAAAAGAGTTGTTCGCACCCATTTGTACAAAGTGGGTGAGCGACTTGAATAAAGATGTGGAGCCATGCTTAATGTCCCCTCTTCTCTCATCCCTTTCTGCTATATATATAGACGTTAAAACCTTAAAAAGGATCCCTCGACTGGTGATAGAGTTACTCTGTCAAAATTTTCTTGTAACACTCTCTTGAAGCAATACAAGACAACTTTCTGATTTTCGTTGAAGTCAAGTGTGCATTATTGGAGTTTAACTTGCAAAATGTATGTCTTTCTCTCATCAACTGTGGTTTCTCTACGCACCTCGCTTTAGTTTTCTTGGTTTCTAGCAAGTCATGTGATGTGTTAGCCTTTGGTGCCTTTCTAAAACGTTACAAGTTATAGTGTTTCTCCTACAGACCTATTCGTTCCTGCCCTTCAAAGTGCATCCTCCCCTTTGACCTCCACACAACTACTCATGCTTGCGGCTTTGAAAT
Source organism: Torreya grandis (assembly GCA_037957365.1). Taxonomy (NCBI): domain Eukaryota; kingdom Viridiplantae; phylum Streptophyta; class Pinopsida; order Cupressales; family Taxaceae; genus Torreya; species Torreya grandis. The sequence goes on along the minus strand of JARHVA010000438.1, from coordinate 325,896 downwards.
AGGATCAGCTAGACTGTGTCTTGTTTAAGTTCAGTAGTAGTCATTAAGGCTCCCAGTCTAAATGTGGATCACTCTCTATTTGGTGTATCACCTCCCTTAGCTTAGATTTCCTTTTTATGTCATCCTCATATCCCTTCTCCTTAGTTAGTAGTAGATTTTAACGTGGGAAATAAGAGCTGAAGTGAAGCATCTGAGGAACTAGCCTCATTAAAAAGCCTAGAGGTTCAACCTCACTACAAGATACCCACAACTTGAGGTTGTCCCAATGCTTGTAGCTGGGAGTGAGAGACCCTGAGAAACTCTCCCACAAAGGGTGCAATTCTACCCTACAACACTAACTAGATGAGCTCCAAGTATTTAATCAATAAGATGCACACATAATTCAGTTGGCACCCCTTTTAGATCTCTACTGGCCCACACGCAGACTTCTTTTTGTTCAATAAAAATATTTATAACTTTTGCCAATGTTGAATTTAAATTAGCTCCCATAGTTATCATCTTTATGTCTTCTAATGTTCCCAAAATGATCACACTTAATTGTTTTTCCTCTGAAAATTCATATGTTGGCCGCATGTCCAATTCTGCATTCCAGTTTTACACTCAGAAAAAAAAAACTTGATTTTTTCATTATGGTTAGCTGCTTGGGTTGAATCTGATATAGTGATCAACTTTTTCCCCCAACCTCCATTTCAAAGCTTTTTTCCAATCTCATATAGGGTGCTACGCGATCATAATTTTCTATTTCAATTATATATTGTCAGTCTCAACAACTCATATTCTCTCATCTTCTAGTGTAGCAGGCCCTGGCCAGAATATCTACTATCTTCAGAACATTCATCAATATTTAAGAATCCAGACTCCGTTTTTGGGTTCATATTGATCTTCTTTGTAGTTTGAACCAACACATGAGCTTGATTGTTCTCCTATAAGTTCATCTCAGATTGTGTCCATCATTAAGCAAGCTCTTCCCATCTTGAGAACAATGGTTTTATGCTCCCAATCGTGTACTCTTTCACTTTCTCCAGCCATGATCTCCCTAAAATGGCATCGTAGTGTTGTAACACACTTTCTTTTTCTGTAGTCACAAAAGTAATACTTAATTGCTTCTCCATGTTTACTACAAAAGCTACACTACCAAAGGATACTATTACTATTTGCAGAATTACAAGTACATACCATGAACATAACACGGCAGAATAGGAGAGAACAATAAATTTATTGCATAAGTAGTGTAAAGTACAATGCTTAGTAAAGGAAGAACATCTCACATCAACGTCCTTACCCCAACATTAAAATTGATATGTATGATACCATTGGATGTCGGTTTAGACATAACTGTCGACCCTAACCATTCATAACTAAAAAAGACTAATAAACTACCAAATTCAACAATACAATCATTAACAACATAACGAAGTCGGCTACCAAACATATAATTAATAATACATTGATGACAATAATCAATGATAACAAGATGAACATACACAATTATCCTCTTTGGGTTTACTTTTAAGTTAAGCGACATTCTGCTATGTCATATGCTCGTTTATTACAAATAGTTTTGTATGGCATTTAAAAACAAGAAGCCTAGTTTTTCTGCTTTTGTTTTATTCTTATGTTTCTTACTGAGCAGTTTTAATGATCTCTTGCAATTGAGACCCATCCTCATCTAATTTTTGTTTTGGTCAAGATTATTGTTAGTCAACATCTAACATCATATTTTAGGTTTCTTGATAATTCAATGTTGGTATGATTCATGTACTTTCCTTGAATACATTATGCAACCTATTTAAGAAATATTGATGTTTTAAATCTTACCTGAACGGTTTTTCTAACCTTTGTACTAAATTTAGCATTCTTTGATTATAATTTTTAATCCATTCTCCCTTGCCTTGCTGAACACCAGTCAGCTCATTCAATATTTGGGCATCCACATGTCAGCTCGTTCTTTATTGAAAATTGTTTTGACGTCTCCAGGTGTCTTTTGATCATTCTGAAGTCAGGATGCGGTTTGTTAAGCATAATTCTGCCAAAAGCTTTAAATCTGCTCCAACCAAGTTTTGTCATCAATGACGCCATTTGGTTTCCAGTAATATTCCAATTTAGAAACAAAGTTGTTGGATTTTAATTCTTCTCGCCTCCAAACCTTGCTTGTTTAGAAATCATGGAATGTTATGTCCATTTTCTCTTTCTAGGGGGGCGCTGACTGATTTATGCATTCCTCTTAATTTTGGAAGCCCTAATTGGCCAAGTGTGTTCTTTCTTTGTATAAGAGGTTTCTGGGTACAACTCCATAAAATTTAAGGGTTCCGACAGTTCGGGTCTCTCTACTGGAGCCATCATCAGGGAAAGGAAGATTAGAAGCCAATGCTTGAAAAAAGAAAAGGAAATATTTAGGATAAATAGATGCAAGCGACAAAGAAAGAGGGTCAACTCAAGAGGAAAAGAAAAAGAAGAGAGGCAAACATTAAAGACATGAATTAGTTAAAAATCATTACTTATAAGTTATTAACTAACCAGATTACCAATAAGTTTAAAAACTTAAACAAGGAAAAATTACAAATTACAAAAATATAATAATTAAAATTAAACCTAGACTACCTAAATTTTGGTTAAAACTAAATTAAACAAAGGTGGTGATAAAGAAAAATATATTTTGTGTTGAAGTAAATCCTGAATTAATTCATTAACTGACTAGCCAATTAATTAATTAATTAGTTTCAAAAAACTGTTTACAAAAATTAATTAATATTTTACCCAGACTATTCCATTTTTGGTAATTATTTTGATTTAAGTATTTTAAACAAAAACAATTGCCACATTGACTAATTAATTAATTAGTTAAAAACATCATGTGAACACATACTAACTGCATAAATTATTTAATGTTTTACTTGTATTCACCAATTTTTTGCTAAGTTTGTGGATGAGAGGTTTCCAAGTGCGGCTCAATTTGAAACCATCATCCGTATTTAAACTCTAGGTCTTCTTTCGATTTCAATGGCTTCTTTGATTCTTTTGTCTTTCCAACGGCCCTCTAGAGCCACAATTTTAGAATCCCCCAAGTTGATCAGACGGTTGGTTTTATGCTCATACTCTGCTAAAGCTGATTTCTTCACATTGCCTCATTGGAAGTCCCATGCATGTTCTTTTATTCTTGTTTGAAATGACCTACCCGTCTCTCTAATGTATGGAATACCACAAGAACATGGTATCTCATTAACCCCTTCTTAGAGTCTTGGTTCCCGATGGTCCTTCACACTTAATAAATTTCCATGGGTTTTGACAGGTTTAAAAAATGATTTTATGCCTTTCTTCCTTATAACCCTAGCAAGTTTCTCTATAGTTCCTTGAACGTAAGGTAAGAAGGCTTTCTTTACTTGTACCGAATCCTTAAAATTCTATGCAGTTGTATGAACAAACCTCTTATAAGTGTTCTTTCGGTGATGGGTATGAATTCTCAGCTCTTTATCCTTCTTGACAATTAAAGTTGCCTCTGACCTATAACCAGTCCTTTGATGGACACTTCAATTATCCTAGTTGAGCAGATAGTGTATATACGTCAACTTCAACAACTAGGATTTGAATTAAATTAACATCAGCAGCATGGTTTTTCCTCCACAACAATGCTGCTCACTGAAATTTTGTCTTTTCATTGCCTTGATTACTCCCTTTTGCATGTTGGAGTTGAATCATTTGCCAAGAAGTCCAAGTCACTGCTTACATATACTGACATAACCACTGCCATAAACCACTCTCCAACACAGACAAGGATATTCCATAAGGTTTCCTTCTAGTCTTCATCAACACATGCTTTTGGGGCCTCTTGTTCACCCTTCATTGCATTTGTATTGTTTTCATTACCACCTGTGTTAGTGGTATTAAATATATTAATTAACATATTAGTTATTCCATTAACTAATGAATAATTATCAACTACCCCAACCTGTATGTAACTACGTTTAATTGGTCTGAGGTTACACACGGAAAACTCAACTTTATTCAACAATACATGTTTACAAATACAGGCTAGTAATCTCCTGCTTTCCTAGAGCTAGCCTTATCACAAATCCCTACAATCTCTCTCTCTCTAGTCTATAGGTGAGTTGCAACTCACGTAAAACTTAATATCAATTACACACACTCACGCTAATAGCAATATATCTATGATGTACTAAACTATAAAACATCCAATATTCGCCCCCCAGTACAGCCATAGTGATGGGAATCACACCACACGTACCAAAAACAAATATGTATGTCAACAAATACACATGTTCAAAAATAGACCAAATATTCACCCTGCTTCTAGTGATAACCTACATATGTAGACATAACTGTTTACGCCTTCACTCCAGTGAATGCTAGCCTTCTCACCAGCAGATCACTTACATCTCTAATTCTAGTGATACTCTATATACGTAAACCCAATTGTTCACGCTTTCACTTCCATTGAGTGTTGGGCTTCTCACCGCCATATCATTTATGAAGTACTTACACAACATGGAATACATACATCTGTTTACAATGAGTATTGGGCTTCTCACTGAATTTTACATTTGTAGTCTATCCTTGATTGTTGCCACCCAATCATGAACAGCGTAAACAGTAGCCACTGCACCGATTGTCATTTTCAATATTTGTCGATTTGGCACAGACATATTTCTATGCATGTTTCCAAGGACATCGCATTCGCCCAATAATGCATTCGTTACAAGGAGAATTTTTTGACACTTTGAAAATGACAACATACAAATGTTTTATTTAACTGACCCATGACTCATAAAATAAACTCACTAGACTATAAACAAAGACAACATATTAATATTTTAACTACTTATTGACTCTCCAACTAATTGGACCATCTAATATTGCATAAGATAAGATAAATATATTAATGTCCAACAAATGACCACTAAAGTAGGTCAAAGGGACTGCAAGATTACAAAAGGTGAGAGTAAAGCAGGAAAACCAAACAATTTCCCGTGGAGAACACAAAGTGGAAAGAAAAACAGTGCAACAAAGAGCGGGAGCAAACAAAAACCCGCAGACAATGACAGCCAAACGGATAGGTGGGAAAGTACAATATGAGAGAACCAGAAGAAGCAATGAGAAAGGTCCATCAAGGAGTAGGCCCAACTCTCCTAACATCTAAGGCCGTCGAAAAGAAGCTCAAAATAGATGGATAACAAGTGGAGGAGATGGAGTGTCTGGGCTGTCCCATGTGTTGTTGTTTGGAGGGAGTAGCTTGTCACGATGATTTGGTGGATCTAGTTTGTTTCCTGGGGCTAGGGCTGGAATGGATATGCTGGTGAGATCCCAAGGAGTTGTGAATGATCCCCCAAATCCACACTGATCTGAAGTGTGACGTTGTGTTGGTGTCAGTTTAGCGCTTAGTGCCTCTCCCCAAAGGTAGCACCATAAAGAAGGAAGTAATCCGCTGGATGGACCGTGGTCTAGTGGGGCCTTAAATCGTGAGGTCACAAACCCTGAAGGCCTCTTGCATACATAGAGCCAGACATCTCTGGTCTTCATATCTAAAGAAGACGGAGAGAGTCTAGGTCTCCTTGAAAAGATAGTGGAACCTCCCTCTGATCTCGTGGTAGATGGGGCAATGAAGGATGAAGTGTTCTTCCATCTCAACCTCTTGAAGGATGCATAGCTGACAAATAATGTCTGTTCGATCCATCTGGTGAGCAGTCTCAATCTGAAGCCTATGGGAACCCACTCTGAACTATCCAAGGGGATTACGGAGAGCATGCATCCAATGGCAGAAAGTATACTGAGGACGAACAATAAGCCCATCCCTCAGTTATAGGAAGTGCTCCACATAAAAAGCCATCTTTGGGCATAACCCACCGCAGGGGTTAACCCAAGTGGTATGAATAAATTGTCTGTAGATATCCTCCTTGATCTTGTTCATCTCCTGTTTGGTAGGTAGAAGGCGGATTGGAGCGTCCACGAAGTCTTGAAATGGAGGAAGACGATCCATCCTAATCCCCACAAAACCTAAGAGATCCGAGACCCCAGTGTACCAACAACGAGCCCAACCAGGAGGGCCAAAACGAGCAATAGCCTCTAAAGAACAATAAACTAAGTATGGGTATCTGTCTAAAGGGATGGGCTGATTCAACGAAGCTCCGGATGCGATTCAGGGAAGAGATTAGATCAAATATAGTCTCCAGTCTAAAGGGATGGGCCCCAAAATCTTCAAGGATGATGTGTTGGGGAACAATTTTTTTGCAACTGACAATGCGGCGGAGAAGAAGTGTTTGGACTCTCTCAGCGAAAGCCCAATCAAACTTCAACAAAGATGGTCCCCAAACCACGGACCCGTAGAGAATAGTGCACCTAATAAGGGTGTCCAAACATCTTGGAAGAGATGCCTTGAAAATGGCGTTGAAAACACTCTCTCAAGGAGGGCTAAAGAGCCATACCACTTGTTGATTTGAGGTTGAAGGCCCAGTCTCAAGATAAAACAAGGTCCAGAGAAATGCACCCCTAGGTAAATATAGGTGTTGGCGATCTCAATCTCCTCCCCTCTAAAGAAGAAATGCAGGTGTGAGGTCTTCAACCCGTTGAAGGCCATAACCTTGGTTTTGCCCAGGTTGATTGTCAATTGTCGAAGATCACAGAAAAGAGCTAAGGCATCCAACTGCTGCTGCAACCCCTCAGGAGAGGAGGCCATGAGGACCACATCGTCTGGAAACAAAAGGATAGATATCAAAACCTGGTGGAGAAGATGACCATCACCGTCCTGGATATGCTCATGAAGGAAGGTCTCCAACTCATCAATGTGAATACCAAAGAGAGTAGGGGAAAGGTGGCAGCCCTGTTTAACCCCGATGGTACTCCTAATAAAGTCTGATAACCCAAGGGTAGTGCAGAGACGATCGAGGACCATCTTGATGAGGCGCATAATCGTTGTCAGAAGGGTCTCGGAGACATCAATGTCTCTGAGCCTCTAGAATAGAGCCTCCCACAGAATAGAGTCAAAAGCTCTCCGAAAGTCTACAAAGCAGCAGTAGACTTTCGATGAGCGATGACATGCTTCCTCAATGATGGCTCAAACAGTAAATATGTCGTCTATGGTCTGACGAGCTAGACGAAATCTAGTGTGTCCCCTAGCTCTGAGGTGTCTTTGCTCCAACTCTCTCGAAAGCCACATGTGGAGAAATATAGCATATCAAACTATAGACTAATCATTGACATAAAGTATAGAATGTGAAAACCTAAAAACAAATAAATTTTGACAAAACTCAAATTTAGCACCTGAAAACAATTTATATTGAATAATAAAAACTATGCTCTTCACATTTTTTAAAATAACACTTGCCATTCTATACTTTTGAGCACTTATGATAAACTAAAACTTTATTAGACTTATCAAACCTAAGTATATAAAAAGAATAAAATAAAGCTAAAACCTAATTAAACTTTATACCACCCACATATTATCAAAACACAATGCCAAAAAAATGTTAAACAATGGTGGAGATAATCAGCAGGTAAACGGCGAACGCACAAACGTGGAGGTTCCTCACAGTGGAGAAAAATAATGTATACATGAAGATTGAACAGAATGCGAGGAAGCATACGAGGGAAGCATGAGTAAAGCATGCACATGGATCTAGCAAAATTGGTACGATAATTTAGGATTGCAAGAAGATACAAAAATGATGACTCTGTGTTGAAGATAAATAATTTCTTCTTTAGGCGCTGTGCTAAGTCTGGGTCTTGCTGTTGCACATTTGCTTCTTAGTTTTCTGCTTTTGTGTCTTTCCCTTCTTATTTTGAAGAGAGAGGTTACTACAGCGATGATCAGAGCAGATTTTCAATCAGAAATCAGGTTCACCATTTGGGAATTCGAATAGCGTCTATACATGGTCTGAGTTCTCAAGCATAGCAAGCATGTTGATCCAGCTGAGTCGCCATAAATGTTGACAATTCTTCCACAAGTCGGATTGTCTTTTGCCATTTAGAAAGTTCGTGTCTCTAGCCAAGAGAAGAAGAATACATTGTTTTTGGTAAGGGCCTTTGCTACAAAAGGATGAATTCCTTCGGACTTTTGTCCGAAGGAATGGTTCATTAAACAAGGGAATAACAAATCAACAAAATGCATAAGGCAAAAGGAAGTAATTCCTTTGAACTTTTGGCCGAATGATTACTTCGAAAAAATCCAAAAGTCCACCCAAGACGCTTCGGAAGGGTCATTTTCATTTTTTACGAAGGGCACCTACCCTTCGTAAAGGCACAGAAGCAAATTCGGAACCTTGGCAAATAACCCGAGTGTCCTCCAATTTTTCCGAAGGGCAAAAAGGGAGAGCTACTAGCCCTTGAGGAGGGCACTTGGTCGGCGGCAGGACCATAGTGAAAAGGCCGAAGGGCACATTTTGACGAGCAAAGGCACAAAGATATCCTTCGGACTTTTTGTCCGAAGGAATTCGAAACACACAGGAAGAGGCCCATAGGAAAAGCCAATGGCAAAAAAATCCGAAGGGTTCGGAAAAGTTAAAAGGCGAAGGCAGAAAAGAGACCTTCGGACTTTTGTCCGAAAGAATTCCTTCGGACAAAAAGTCCGAAGAAATTTGGAAGATAAGAAAGTCTGTAGAAAAATGTTCGAAACAAAGACAAGCAAAAAGAAACCTTCGGACTTTTGTCCGAAAAGTCCAAAAGAATTCAGAGAAAGGGCCGCGAAAAAAAGCTCGAGGAAATAACAGTCGAAGAAAAATTCCGAAGGTAAAGGAAGATAATTCTTGCGGACATTTTGTTCGCGGGAAAATGACTTGGCAAAATGAGTTAATAGCAAAGGCAAAGGAAACCTTCGGGCTTTTTGTCCGAAGGAATTCCTTCGGACAAAAAATCGGAAGAAATTCGGAGAAAGGGCCGCAGGAAAAAGTCCGAAGGAAATTGCCAAACAAAGGATCCCAAAGGAATAAAAGCCAAAAGGTGACGTCCCGCTAGCCATCAAATTCTGACCGCGGGAAGTAACCGTTGAAACAAGGGAAAAGCCAAAATTCCGAAAGCAAAGCCCGATGGAGAAAATATAGACTGGATATAATTATAAAAACACATCCAAATATAGAACCCCGCCAGAAATAGAAAGGAACAGGCAGACCAGAATAGGACAAAATACATGCAAGCGGGAGCTATTTTAGAACACCGGTCAAAGCTTCAGTTGACTAGTTATTAAAGACATGCTCATCTCCGGGTCAACTCCACGCATCTGAGAGTCAACTGAAGTTCCAAATTCGGATGTCGAGTTGACTGTTCCAGATTTAGAGTTGACTAATTGTTAAACGCCGCATACACTAGGAGCTTTCCATGCGAAGGAGAATGATCTCTTCGATCAACTCAGCTGATTTCTTCGTCCAACTCAGCGTTTCAAACGTTCCAATTCGGCATCAAGCAGCTCACATAGAGTTCTAAAATTAACATTGGCGTGGATTTCCATGCAAAGAGAGGTGGGCGGTTCATAACAAAGACAAGTTCACTTCCTCAAACGAAGAAGCTTCATGCAAAGACAAAGGAAAATATATTGATTGAAAGGCCAAGTCAGCCTTGAGTTAACTAAATCCTTCTCTTCAATTTTCAACGCCAATCTTTGGCCTTTTGTAATTCTCTCTATAAAATGGCTTTCAGCCTTGTTTAAAAAGAATCCAATCTCTCTCTTTGTTAGACCAGACTCTGCCATTGGTGAGTTGTGTAACCTCTTCGATCAATAGGACTGTACTTTCAGATTTCAAGCATTGGCATAGTGTATATTTCATTCAGCACTTTGCATAAGTGGTAGATTTCTCTCCCTTCCCAAATTCTGGTTCATACCTAGTTGCTAGATTATCTTTGTGCAGGTCATGTTAAAGTGTTATTTGTCTTTTGCTAAAGCTGTAAGTGGATGTTAGGTGGCTGCAAAGTGTCTTTTATCAGACCTCTCTCCATCGTTTTCCCTCATATTTTGGTCATTAGATCGAACCTCTCCATGAAATATTTATGCATAAGTGATTGATTGAAATCATAGGTCTTCCTTTTCCCTTGTTCGTTCAGTGTTCAAGGTTCCAAGTCGAGTGGATCAAAATTCTGGTGTATCACCCCCTTTAGGTAGGATTTCCCCTTTAAGTTTTCCTTCTCCCTTTTCCATGGTAGTCTACAGCATAGAGTAAAGATCCTAATTGATACATCATACAGGAACCAGCCTTCTCTGGGGGTTCTTCTCACCGTTGAGGCACCCACTCGCGTGAGAAGATCCCATTGTTTCAGCCGGATAGAGGACTAGCCATTTCGTGCACGTCTTCGAATCAGGGTGCAGCTCCAAGTTGACAACAGGTCTTTCTACTTCCACGCCCTTGAGATGCCTCCTTCAAGTTTCTTTTAAGATCTCCAAATATTCACTCGTCCAATAATGTTGTTGTTCGATGTTCTTTCCTTGTTGCGTGTATGGATCTGACACGCCTTCTCCCTTTATAGGGACACAAAAACCTTCTACACCAAAATCTGAATCAACAGAAATATCAACAAAGACAATATTCCCTCAAACTGTTGCACTCTTCGTTCCTCAACGTCACGCCTTTCTCTTTGCCCTATGGCCTAAGCATGGACATGACCCTTAGCCTAGTTCGTTTAGTGTTTCTCATCGGCTAAGGGAAAATAAAAAGGGAAACTTTGATTTTAATTTTAAGTTATAAAAAGATACCTCTTGATATATTTTTTTATTTTATAACTTAAAAGATAACTTGCAAGGGTTAGCTTAACCCTTAATGAAGAAAAGGGAAAAGATGTTTTAAAATCACTTTAACTCTCCCTCCAAGTGGAGCGCCCCTTTTTGGGAGGACTTGTGGGAAGATAGGGTATAAAAGGTGGTATGATGATCATTTAAAAGGTTACCATGAATTTATGATATTTGATTTTGAGGATAAAGCACGAAACGCTTGGCTAAGTGACTTGAAGACGAAAACTTTCAAGGACACAAAGGTTTGGGAAAAAAAACCTCCACTCCGATTCAGGGCAGCACTATTTTCAGGGGTTGTAATTGCATTTCAGATTTAGTGATTTGGTTATTTGACCCTTTTCTAGGGCAGCGACTTGCATTGGCAAGTGTGACTATTAGTTGTGGTGCTTTGTCTTGTTTTTGGGAGCCATTCGCAAGGGTTTGAGTAGGGTACAAGGGCAGCACTTGATTGGGAAGTGTGGAGACTCTGTTTGGACAAGATTTTTAGCAAGGGTTTGCATTTTGAGGGTTGCATTTGACTTTGAAAGCAGCGATCTTTCTTTAGCTGATTTGATTATTTGCGGGGCTATTTACGCCTGAATTTTATGTACGAGGGTTTGAGCAATATTCTTCTATTTTTTTTAATTTTCCAGCCTATATTTGCATGTTAAAAAACAGATTTGAAGAGGTTTTGGTGGCTGTAATTATTCTAGATTTTTGGACAATTATTTAATGGTGAAAATTTGCAATTTATGCCCTAGTTTCATATTTCCAAAATTCTGAAATATTTGTTAGGGTTTGATTAAAAATCAAAAAATTCATTTGTTATGTTAGGGTTTGTTGGGAAACCCCTTTATTTCACTTTTAGCCCAAAAATGGGGTCTCAAAGCCATTACTTGGCCAATTGTGGGACAACAGGGGTTTCATGTCAAACAGTGACATGGATAGAGCTAGGTTTGAGAGGTTGTCTCAAACACAAGTGCAGATGAAGGTAGTGATGAATGAAATCCTTCAAAAAGTGAAGGATATGAAGGGAGACAGAACACATGTTGCGATGGACAACACCTTGGGCATAAGCATAGGAACTACACCAAGACTCGATCGAACACAAGAGTAGATGAAGGTAGTGATGAATGAATTCCTTCAAAAAGTGAAGGATATGAAGGGAGACAAAACACAGGTTGCGATGGACAACACCTTGGGCATAAGCGTAGGACCTACGCCAAGACCTACTGGACCTAGGGTCCTTCAAAAGGACGAAACTTCGTGTGGAAGAAAAGTACAACCCTCCTATAGATCAAATTTGATGGAGATTTTTTAGGAGACGGACCTAGGGTCCTTCAAAAGGAATAAACTTCGTGTGGAAGGAAGGAACAACCCTCCTATAGATTGGATTTGATGGAGATTTTTGAGGGGTATATGACATACACACCCCCTTTTAAGAAGGAGGTGGACCTCAATGATTTTGTCATGGAAAAGAGGTAGGGCCGATACCTAAATTGGACAGGAGTTACATGATGCCTTGAGAAAGATTGCTCTTCCCACATTCAATGGTTCTACAAACATTTCAACTAGAGCATGGATTGATAAGTTAGGTACATACTTTACACTTCGTCCCAAAGAGGTAGAGGTGGCCCTAAAATTCATCACAACACATTTAGAAGGGGCTGCCCATAATTGGTGTCACTAAGGGTTGATAACCCAAAGGCATCACCTCATAGACAACTATGAGGAATTCAGCAAGAAGCTCACTGGGAGGTTTGATCGCGCTGATCCAGAACCATACTTTGAGGAAAAATCATGCACTTTGGGTCAGCCAAATGTTGAATTTTTTTGAGTTTCACAAATCAAAAAATTTGGAGCAGCAAAGAAAAACATTCCAGCTAAATATGGGACAGCCAAATAAGGAAAATTATGAGATACAAAAGTTAGAAATTTTGGGGCAGTACGAAGTTGTCTAACAAGTTCATGAACAACAAAGAGAGCAAAAAGAGGAAGACAAGAAAGGAGAAGAATCAGAAAAATCATAACTTTCCAAGGAAAGGGAAGAGCAAGCCTTACATGAAGGATGTCAAGAATCCAAGGTTGAAGTCGTTCTAGCCCTAGATAAGTTAGGTACATACTTTACACTTTGTCCCAAGGTGGTAGAGGAGGCCCCTAAGATTCATCACAGCATATTGAGAAAGGGCTGCCCATGATTGGTGGCACTAAGGGTTGATAACCCAAAAGCATCACCTCATAGACAACCATAAGGAATTCAACAAGAGGCTCATTGGGAGGTTTGATCGAGCTGATCCAGAACCTTACTTTGAGGAAAAATCAAGCACTTTGGGTCAGCCAAGTGTTGAATTTTTTGGGTTTCACAAATCAAAAAATTTGGAGCAGCAAAGAAAGACATTCCAGCTAAATATGGAACAACCAAATAAGGAAATTTATGAGATACAAAAGTTAGAAATTTTGGGGCAGCATGAAGTTGTCTAACAAGTTCATGAACAACAAAGAGAACAAAAAGAGGAAGACAAGGGAGAAGAATCAAAAAAATCATAACTTCCCAAGGAAAGGGAAGAGCAAGCCTTACATGAAGGATGTCAAGAATCCAAGGTTGAAGTCGTTCCATCCCTAGATAAGTTAGGTACATACTTTACACTTCGTCCCAAGGTGGTAGAGGAGGCCCTAAGATTCATCACAGCGTATTGAGAAGGGGCTGCCCATGATTGGTGGCACTAAGGGTTGATAACCCAAAGGCATCACCTCATAGACAATCATAAGGAATTCAACAGGAGGCTCATTGGGAGGTTTGATTGGGCTGATCCAGAACCTTACTTTGAGAAAAAATCAAGCACTTTGGGTCAGCCAAGTGTTGAATTTTTTGAGTTTCACAAATCAGAAAATTTGGAGCAGCAAAGAAAGACATTCCAGCTAAATATGGAACAACCAAATAAGGAAAATTATGAGATACAAAAGTTAGAAATTTTGGGGCAGCAAGAAGTTGTCTAACAAGTTCATGAACAACAAAGAGAGGAAAAAGAGGAAGACAAGGGAGAAGAATCAGAAAAATCATGACTTCCCAAGGAAAGGGAAGGGCAATCCTTACATGAAAGATGTCAAAAATCCAAGGTTGAAATCGTTTCGGCCCTAGAAGTAATTAACCCTCTTGCAAACTTTGCAAAGTTTGAGTCATCACATGTTGAGAGTGGTATTATAAGTTCTTCCATAGTAGTGAAGGAAGAAGGGGAAATCGTGGGGCTACCAAGGATAGATCGAGTTGAAGAAAAATCAGATTTGCCCAAGCTTGAGGAAGAGTTATACTTGGAAGGTCTTGTTGGGAAGTATGCACATAAGGGAGGGGCCTCACAAGCTTTGTATGATGATCTTCCATTTGCTGGAATTTTCGGACCAGCATATAAAGTTAAGCAATTTAATCATTTTCATGGCACTAATTGTTGTATCACCCCCTACTATGCGCCTAAAATTACCTGATCATCATGAGGGCCATGCTAACCATGAAGACAAGACGAAGGGCACTAAGTGGAGAAAGAAATTTCTCCAAGAGAATCTAAGGATGGGGAGTTGCTAATTTCCCATATGCACATGGGATCTAGATGGTTTGGTGAGGTCCAAGATAAATCTCACATTTTCATTTTCAGAACAGCAGTACCGCAATATGTATGTTCAACCCCTCTTAGATAAGCATGCCTTGATGGAGGCATTTATAAATTCCGAAGCAAAAGATATTGAAGGTGTCACGAAGGGTGGACAAGTTATGGGCAGCCAAAGGTATGAGTGTGTTTTAAAATTGTTGCTTACTAATACGGCATCTAGGGTGAGTTGTTATGAAGGGCAACATATACAAAAAAATGAGCCAATGGCAATTTGGATATTGGTTAGTGCCCCATGGCAAGGCTTCCATCATCATGGACCACCACATGAAGGTGATGGTGAAACGAATGGCACTTGGAGTAACAAAAATAGCATGGATTCCTTCTTTCCGGTTCTCAACAATGTACATATGAATGTTGGAAGGTGATGTTCGTCCAAAGGGGCTAAGGGAGTGGCCAAATCTGAGTATGGGCAGCCACTAAGGTATGTTGAAGACCCCTCAATTTCATGTTGTAACAACATTGTAAATTCTGAAAATGAAGATTCGGAACAGCTCTTCTATAGGGCAAAAAATCAGCTTGTGAACGAAGGAAACCAGAAATGGTTATGAGAAATAGACCCATGACATACTGAGAAAATTCCTGAGATTTTTGTGTAAAATCAGATTGTCCCATATGTCAAAAAGTCTGATAATTGTTAAGGGACAAATTCTGGATAATATGTACAGGGTCAGCCTTATGCATGTACACGAAGGTTAAACGGTTTGGTGGAAAGCCAGCCCCATTCAGGTACAATAAATTCTGTAAAATTTGGTATGTTTGCTACAAATAATCCTCAACTCATCAAGAGAGGAAGACATGATAGGGGCAGCACCATAGGAAAAAAAAACCATCAAACTTTATGCATTCATGATGTATGAGGTGAGCATGTTTGGAAAGGGCAGCAAGAGGATAAGCAATGAACTTTCATTTGGGCATCATGGCAAGGTTGCCCACCTCACCGAAGTATCCACACAAAAGGAGTGTCACATGCAAGGAAGAATGACCATACGGGACAGCCTTAATACATTTTCCTATCATGTTTTTTATGACAATTCCAGCTCATCTAGAGAGGTTTGTAGATTCATATTGGCTCCTCATGAGGTTGTAGACATGAAGGGTTCATTAAATGGCAAGTTGAGAATGAAAAGTTTGACTTTAATGGGCACTTGCATGGCAGTAGATTATAAATTCAGCCCTCAAAACATCAAGTACAGGTTTCCTTTTGAGATGATTCTCTCCAAGGTAAGGGAACATATGAGCATGAGTACCAAGGATTGGGTTATAACCATATTGAGGAAGCTTCCAACCCATGGGATGTATGGAATTATGTTTTTGAAGGATGGTTTTGAGGGGACTAACCACTGTTATATGTTCCATAATGAAGGCTACAATAGGGGCAGCCACTTGTTTGTGAAAAGATTGAGCTTGGTGGCTATTTCAGAGAGTGCTAGCGGCTGGTTCATGTCTAGCAACGGAAGGTACGGCCATGGTATACTCTTTCACCATGCTGCCCATGACAGTTCCAGCTCATTTGTTATGACCTTGAGGGTTCACAGACGCATGGGGAAATCTGATTGCAAGATGTCACTTCGAAAGGGTGAGTTATGGTTGGATAAGTTCCTATTTTGGGATCACAAAAGGCCTAATTTTAGCATACCCAGCCAGTCAATCACATGGGATGTGACTGATTTCACTATTCCCTTTGCACATAAGGGCATTTGTTGGTTGCCAAGAGACAAGGGGTGGAATGTTAATAAGGTGAAGAAGTTTCCAGCTCTCGTAGATGAAAAAATTCTGAGTTTTGAGGCAGCCCTCCTATACCCTCTAAGGCATTCACATACATATTTCCAGCCACTCCTCGTGTGGAGAACTTGATCGAGTATGCAAGCATGGAAAAAGAAGGGAGCCACCCCCGCATGGAACATAGAGGAAGATCCTCCATATTGACTAACATGTTTGTGTCTTGTGTAGGTATTGGCAGGTGGACATTCAAGGCACAGTTTTCCAGCCAACATCTTGCTGAAATAAACTTTTCCAGCCCTACATTGCTGCAAATTCGAGGACTTCTTTTGTCATCCTTTTGGGAAGCCTAGGGTCCAAGGCCTCAATGGAGGGAATGAAGAAGCCAATGCGATGTTGTTGTATCATTTGCAGCATGAGTAGGAAGCCAAAAATCTTAAAGTACAGCAGGAAAAGGCATCAACAGGAGGCCTTCCTTCTATGGAATGAAGTGAGGGTTGAGCTTTGCATGGGGATACTTGTTGGGACAGCTCCATAGATGTTGCTATTGCTTGAGGACAAGCAATTTTGAGTGGGGAGGATTGTCATGTCCCTCCTTTTAGCCTAAGCATGGACATGACCCTTAGCTTAGTTTGTTTAGTGTTTCTCATCAACTAAGGGAAAATAAAAAGGGAAACTTTGATTTTAATTTTAAGTTATAAAAAGATACCTCTTGATATATTTTTTTATTTTATAACTTAAAAGGTAACTTGTGAGTAAGAGTTAGCTTAACCCTTAATGAAGAAAAGTGAAAAGATATTTTAAAATCACTTTAACTCTCCCTCCAAGTGGACCACCCCTTTTTGGGACGACTTGTGGGAAGATATGGTATAAAAGGTGGTATGATGATCATTTGAAAGGTTACCATGAATTTATGATATTTAATTTTGAGGCTAAAGCACGAAACGCTTGCCTAAGTGACTTGAAGACGAAAACATTCAAGGACACAAGGGTCTGGGGACAAAAACCTCCACTCCTATTCAGGCCAACACTACTTTTAGGTACTGTAATTGCATTTCATATTTTAGTGATTCAGTGATTTGACCCTCTTCTAAGGCAGCGACTTGCATTGGCAAGTGTGACTATCAGTTGTGGTGTTTTGGCTTGTTTTTGGGAGCCATTCACAAGGGTTTGAGATGGGTACAAGGGCAGCACTTGATTGGGAAGTGTGGCAACTCCGTTTGGACAAGATTTTCAGCATGGGTTTGCATTTTGAGAGCTGTGTTTGACTTTGGAAGCAGTGATCTGCCTTTGGGATCTGAGCGACCCCACTTTGGGGTCTGATTTGATCATTTGTGGCGTTGTTTAGGCCTACATTTTATGTATGAGGGTTTGAGCAATATTCTTCTATTTTATTTGAATTTTCCAACCTATATTCGCATGTTAAAAATCAGATTTAAAGAGGTTTTGGTGGCTGTAATTATTTTGGATTTTTGGGCAATTATTTAATGGTGAAAATTTGCAATTTATGCCCTAGTTTCATAATTCTAGAATTCTGAAATATTTGTTAATTTGTTAAGGTTTGATTAAAAAATCAGAAAATATTTTGTTGTGTTAGGGTTTGTTGGAAAACCCCTTTATTACAATTTTAGCCCAAAATGGGATATTTCACCGTGGCACTACACTTCCACCAAGCTTTGCTCCAACTTCTCAGATCTGCGGCAGATATTTTGTCGGGCATATTTTTAATCCCTGAGATCTACACAAACAATAAATAAACAGTTTTTTTTTTGTGGTTGTATTAGCCTTTGTTTCTTGTATACAGCCACTCATTATACAATATTGAATGCCTCACTACTTAATTTGCTTGCTCAGACAAATAAAACAAAACTGTAGATTACAAAAGACAAGGTTCTGAAAAACTTCTGCAAATCTAAATTCACAGGCGATTGTCGTCAATCAGGACAATCAGAAAACAATACTGCTGCCCCTTCATAAACAAAAGAAACAACCCTCCTTCCATCTAACTCACCAGCTCATACACCTGTCCTGATACCAAATACTCAATCTGGTTTAAGCTTACAAAGAAAACTCAGCTTTATTCAACAATAGATGTTTACATATATAGGCTAGTAATCTTCTACTTTCGTAGAACTAGCCTTATCAAAAATCCCTACAATCTCTCACACTTTCACATCAAAATCCCCTACAACCTTTCTCTCAATCTATATAGGTGAGTTACAACTCACGTACAACTTAATATCAACTACACACACACACTCTAATGGTAACATCTCTGACGTACTCAACTATAAAATATCTAACCACTACATTTTGCAAAGTAAAAAAAGGATGCACATGCACTTCAATATGCGTCTTCCAATTTTCTCTTCATTCTTTCAACATTCATATTTGCTAACATTCATATCAAAGCCACTATTTGAGGAAGCCTAGGTGAAGGGTACGAACAGTAAGTTGCAGAGTCAAGTTTGGGGAAGCCATGAAGAAAGGGTATGAACTGTGGAGAAGAAGAGGTCATGATTTGAACTAGATGTTTGTAGGACAAACCAAAGGTCGTGATTCAAAATAGAGGTTGTGATTTAATTCGCACAATTCGCAGTTTGTCCGTAGAATATCGTGAGGAAGAACCAGATGCAATCATGACAAAGAATCACATGCAATCCAAAATGAAAATGCAATAGATTAGTTTGTGGCAAAAAAATATGACACAAAGGGCAATTTCGCATGGGTCAATTTTAGTCATGTTGTTGCAAGGAGTCATGGGGATCACATAGAGATTCATCGTGGTTTTTTAAGGTTTGTGCTAGGGCACGAGAAGATGCAAACCATGCATGTTTCACACAGTTGAAGACATTTGATCAACAAATCGTGGTATTTAAGGCACCTACTATGTTTTGTAAAGCGTTCCCATCATGATTTGAAGAGCAGAACAATGTAGATCGATCATGATTTTCAAAACATTGTTGTGCAATTAGGGCACAATTTTTATAAAGGGTTGTGCAGTTCGAGTTGCAGTTTTGAGCATCATCTGTGCTACGGCACAAACCTTACATATTTTTTGAGCATGTAAGTAAATTTTTTGAAATTTAGTTTAGAAACAATTTCAAAATATATATTGTATATCCTTGTTGCATTAATTTTTGGGACAAAATTGTTCTTTTCCTATTTTATTAATTTCTTAATCAAAGGTCAAAAAATTATGTATAAAATGGTCAATATTCAAAATTTGGTTCTCTCGGAAATGCAGAAATTAATTGGCTAGAATTATAATGTTTGGTGTCATAAGATTTTAATAATTGCAGGGTATCACAATTGTGATAAAATCATCCTTGGCAGAGAGACCTGCTACAAATTTTGTAGATTATGACAAATGTTATAAGGAGGCCTTGTTGAAATTATCTATGTTAGACGACATGATTCCTGAGGTCCAGAGTGCCACTGAGGCAAGTGCGTTTTGGACCAGCTTGAAAAACAAATATCAAACTTTAGAAAAAAAGCCGAATCCTATACCTAAAGAATCTGCTAGTCTCTATAAAGATTAAGGAAGGTGGGTCCCTGTCAAAACATCTTCAAATGAAAGATCTTCAAGATCAACTTGCATCCATTAACAAAAAGGTGGATGATGGCGATATGGTTGCTCTTGTTTTGAACAGTTTGACACCCTCCTATGAAACTTTTGTGGAGGCTCTACACTTGATGACAGAAAGCCAAACACTACCATTTGATCAAGTTAGTTCTTATTTCCTATAAAAAGAATGCAGTTAGACACAAATCAGTGAGTCCAGTTTTGGACAAACAAATAGTGCACCTACTGCACAGTCAAAAGGGAAGTGGAAATGTAATCTTGAAGGATTTAAAACCCTATATTAGGTGAAGTGTTATTATTGTCATAAGGTTGGGCATGTCAGGAAGGATTGCCTACTATCCAAGAAAAACATGATGTGTTCAAGGTGTTTAGCTAGGAAGCAAAAGCGGAAACTATTTCCAGCTAAAGATGTTTGACATGCAAAAGGGCTCTTAGATCTCATGCATGCAGATCTTTGAAAATCATCTACAATCCTCGTAGTGTATTTTTTGTTGTTGGAGGATGACTTCTCTAGGAAGATGTGGATCTACTTCTTGAAAAAGAACTTTGATTGTTTTGCTGCATTTGCAAAGTTCAAAGCATTGATGGAAAACCAAATAAGCTGGTGGATCAAGACTCTAAGATCCGACAATGGGGGAGAATTTACTTCCAAGCAGTTCCAGAACTACAACAACAAGAAAGAAATTCATTGACAGTTGACAGCGCCATACACTCCACAATAAAATGGGGTGGTCGAGAGGCATAATCGCACTATCATATAGATGGCTCGGTGCAAGATGCATAGTAGGGGCATGTCGTACAAGTATTGGAGAGAACCAGTAAACATGGCAATATATATCATGAATAGGAGTACTTGCAAAACTTTGCAAGTGGTCACACCTAAGAAAGCTTGGTCTGGAATCAAACCTAAGGTAACGTATTTTAGTGCTTTTGGTTTTGTTGCATATACTTTAATTCCTAATAGAAAGAGGAGTAAATTAGATTCTAAGAACGCTAGATATATGATAATCTAAAATGAAGGGCCGACCACCTTTGGATAGGTCGTATCCCTTGGAAGAAATCACCTCCTTTCAGAGAGGCAAAAGGTATAAGAGATAAATGAATGTGAGTTAGAAAAGAAGAAGATATAATTCTTTCTATCATACACAAGGAGAAGAAGAGGAAGAAGAGAAAGAAGGAGAAGAGTGAAACTTGTTTGAGCCATCATTTGTTGACAAAGCAACAGTGAGGTGGAAATTGTTTGAGGTCGGTGCCTCAGAACAGAAAGATCCGTGACTTTCGCTAAGTCGGTGTTTGGCAGTGAAGTTGGTGATTCAATTCAAAGAGACCGATGTCTCTTGCTAAGTCGGTGCTTAGCATTGGGGATTGGTGTCTCCAAGTAGGTTGGTGCCTACAAAATTTTTATAAAAATAATTATTAATCTTATGGTTGGATTTGGACAGTAGATCCAAGTAACATTTCAAGTGTGATTTTTTCCCACCATGGATTTTCCATGTAAATTATGTGTTGTGCATTTACTTGTTCTTGTGTGAATAGTTTCTCTATGAAAATTAATTAGAAAGAAAGTAAATTATTATTACACACTGATTCACCCCCTCTCTCACTGTGGTGTGTGCTCAACAATTGGTATTAGAGCAAGGTTCCTTCAGGATCAATTAAACCACTGGAAGGCAGATCTCGAAAGCACACATGGCCAGTCATCAGGGTCATGAAGGTTTCTCCACCAACAAGGCTCCATTGTTCAACGGGACAAATTACGCACTCTGGAGTATAAGGATGAGGACATATCTAATGGCCCTTGGTTTTGACATTTGGCAAGCAATTGTAGATGGATACACAGCACCACAGACTTCACCAACAAATACAGCAGAAAAGAAAGCTAGTGAAAATAACGCAAAAGCCATGAATGCTATTTTGTATGGTTTGTTAAAATCTAAGTTTGTAAAAGTAATGCAGTGCAACTCAATTAAGGAGATTTGGGATAAACATAAGACCATCTATGAGGGAGATAAGAAAGTAAAGATTGCCAAGCTTCAAACTCACATGAGACAATTTGAAAGTTTGAAGATGAGAGAGGATAAAAACATTGCAACCTATCTGCTCCATGTGGATGAGATTGTTAACACCATCAAAGGGCTTGGTGAAAAAGTTGAATCTGTAATAGTTCAAAAGGTATTGTTATAGACTAGATTTGCATCTTTGTGGGAGAGTTCTTCAGGCTCTCTCACTTTCAGCTATAAGCATGGGAACAACCTCAGGATGTGGGTGTCCTATGGTGAGGTTGAACCTCTAGACTTTTTTATGAGACTAGTTCCTCAGGTGCTTCACTTCAGCTCTTAAGGTTTCTAACCTAAATTCTATTAATCGCCAAGGAAAAGGAGAGAGAGATTACTTGAAAAGAAAACTAAGCTAAGGGAGGTGATGCACCGAAAGTAAGTGATAAACCTAGCTTGGGAAAGACACTAATTCAGCATAAGACAAGTTGGCTTACACAACCTCCTAGCCAACTAACTTGCATAAGTATTTCTTAAGTTAGGCTTACTGAACCACACATGAGGCAAAGAGGAATTTCAATTTTCACACCAAGAATCCATTAATGGTCGAAAAGCATGAGTTTAGACCTGCAATTAACTAAAAACTACCTGAAAACAAACAAGAAAGAAGGGCAACAAGGTTGGAAGGATGTTTCTTCACAACACTTTTAGTGCACAAGCTAACTCAACGCAATTTTCAGACAAAGAGATAGGTAAAAAAATATCTTTATTGCTTCAAAGGTCCACTACATAGCGATTTTCGCAGAGTGGTTTTATCACCAATGCGGGGATACATTTCTAGGCTCCAAGGCCTCTATTTATAAAGAAAATGGGGAAGAGAGAAAGGGAGGAAAGAAGAAGTTGTAGATGGTTGGCACCACCTGTTGTCCTTCCTTGATGTTCATAAATGCGTCGTTCCAGATCGCCGCCCAATACTCTTGAGCCCCTCCCTTCTTTAAGACTTTCTTTGGCGCATCTAAAAAGTCATGTTGTGAGCAGCTGGAATGTTTCTTCCTAGCGTGACGTATTTAAGCGTCGAACGATAATTGCTGGCAATGAACCATGGCAGATGGGAGCCTTCATAACTTCCATCTACCAGCCACTCGGACTCTCCCATGTTTATTGAACATCCTTGTGCCACTTGTCATTTATTGATTGGCCCTTTTTTCTCCAGTTGCGCCACGTGGCAGCGTTCCAGTCATTGAATCATGATTCTAGCGTTGTCAGACCAAGCTTAAGTCGAGCCCTTGGAGAATCCCGATTTACTCTATGCAGAGTAATTCAGGTTCTTTGGCCTCTCCAAATTCGGACTTTCTCAGATCCTTCACTTATAGAGCCTTTTAAGTAGAGTACTTTGAGAAACCCAATTTACTCTATGTAGAGTAATTTGGGTTCTCTAAGCCTACTTACTTTGGGCTTGTCCATCTTGAAGTCTTCTCACTTTGTTGTTTTCCAAGCCTTAAGATTTCGGGCTTTTCAAACACAATTACTTCCAACGGCTAGTCCCTTATCCTAATTTTGACGTCCATTGGCCCGTCATTTCCTTCGGACACTTGGTCTCGAGGTTCTCTCTCGGCTTATTTCTTTCGAGCAAATCTCCCGAAGGAATTCTTTCGGACTTTTTGTCTGCATCTGTCTTTAATAACTACCCTTCGGGCTTTTCATAATGGAATTTCCCAAAGGATAAGAGACCCTTCGGGCTTTCTGCAAGTCCCCTCGGATTTCCGCAAATGATCCTCCTGAAGGGAAAAATACCCTTTGAGAATTTTGAAATGGTCCTCCCGAAGGGTAACATACACTTCTGGAAAATTGCAACTGTCCACTTGGAGAAGAAAAGCCCTTCGAAAAAGTTGAAGTGTACCTTCAAAAAAGTTGACTGGTCCCTTTTTGCCCTAAAAGGACCCTTCGGTATTTTTGAAAAAGATTCGTCTTATGAAGAACTCGAGAAGCACCATTTTTCAAGATCAAATCGGATTTGTCAAGCCCCTTTACTTATTTCGGGTTTCTGACTGCTCAACTTATGAAGTAACCAAGTAGTGCCCCTTGGAGAACCCAAAATACACTGAGTAATTCAGGTTTGTAAACCCGAATTACTTCTACTTATGAAGTATTTAGAAGCTAAGCACTGTTGGAAACCCGATTTGCACTGTGCCCTTCAAAAAACCCGAAGTTGTCACTACTGGAAAACCCGTAGTCCTCCCAAAGACCTACCATTTTTTTCCTGAAAGATCCATTTTCAATACTTAGGTAAACTTTGATATGTGGGCCAAAAAATGGCCAACATTTTTGGGCATTCGCAGGGAAGCATGCCTGCTATGCTTGAGAACCCAGCGCATTTGCTTTGTTCGATCCATTGGGTGTGGAGTCATTGCTTTTGCACGAAGCTGGCTCTTTCTGGAAAACTTCCTTGAAGCAACAAGGACCACCGAAACAAAACAAATTGTGCCCATGGCACTTAGGGAAAGGAAAACACAACTGAAAAAGATGTGCACCAGGCACTTAGAGGAAAACACAAAAGAAAACTAAAAGAAGCGTATAGAAATATATACAACTGCAAACTCTCAATAGCAAGGGTTCAGATGAATCCCATTTACTGGGATTGGTAATACCTCTTCGTCTAATTGAGCAAGCTGGAAGGCATTATGTTGTTTGCATTTGTGGATCAAATAAGGGCCACTCCACAAGCTGTCAAACTTGGTATGATTGCCTAGTTTGGCCTTTTTTGAGTCCCATTTGAGAACCAAGTCTCCTTCCTGAAACGTCCTTGCTGTAGCTCTCTTGTCAAAAGCCTTCTTGACCAGAGCTTAATGTGCCTCCCATGCTTTCACTGCAAGGTCCCTTGTCTCCTCAAACTCTGTGAGTTTTGCCAATCTCACATTCATAGGTTCATCTTCCAGCAACTCCAATTGATGGTCTAGCTCTAATGCAGGTAGCTCAAGGGAAATGGGTAACTTGGCCTCACTTCCATATAATAGAACATATGGAGAATTTCCAACAGCAGCTTTAGGAGTTACCCGGTCAGCCCACAAGGTTTTCTTTAACTTGGTGTGCTACGTCCTCAGGTTCTCCATAGTCCTGATGATCCTCAGCAAATTCTTATTTGTGGACTCAGCCAACCCGTTGCCTTGAGAATAATAGTTTAAGGAAGTGTTGAGGTAGATGCCCATCTTAAGAGCCCATTCACTTGTTTTCAAACCAAGGAAAGCCAAAGCATTATCAGATATGATAGTGGTTGGAACACCAAACCTGGTCACAATGTTGTCATAGAAATCTAAAACTGCATTTTCATCGGCTTCCTTCAATGCAATGGCTTCCACCCACCTAGTGAAATAATCAATTGCAGTAAGCACCCATTTATGCCCTGCACTTGATGGAGGGTTAATTACTCCAATGAAATCCAAACCCCACTACATGAATGGTTGCTCCACTTGAATCGGGTTGAGAGGAAGAGTTGCTAACCTTTGCTTTCCCATGAAGAGAGCTCATTCCTGACACTTCCTCACCCATACATAAGCGTCCTTGAAGAGGTTGGGCCAGTAGTAACCAACCCTCATGATCTTTGTTGCAATAGTCTTTGGGGCAAAATGAACCTCCTGCAGGCCCATCATGAAAATGCTCCAAAAGCTTGGCAACTTGATCATCATCTACGCACCTCAAGAACACTCCATTGAGGTCTCTTTTAAACAAAACCCCGTCAACTAAAACATAAGGTCTGGACTGAAGTCTAAAATACCTTCTTTTTGCTTTGTCCATACCTTGAGGGCACTCACTTATTAGCAGAAAGTGAGTCATATCATGAAACCAGCTAGTGTGAATTGGAGGTGAATCTGCTTGTAGGTTATCTTGTGTCACCAAGATGACCTCTTTGTCTTCATGAAGATCCTCAGCCATATGCTCACATAAGCCTTTAACTCTTACTCAACCTAGTGACCTTGATCTCCACGTCATACTCCATGACTTTAGTAATCCAACCAACTCTTTTTTTGCTTAAATCCTTGTTGAGAAGGAAATCTCTTACTCCAGGATGAGACAACATAAGGTGGATTATGTTGTTGGATAGCATTGGCCTAAACTTCTTGAGGCTCCTTACTACTGCAAAGACTTGTTTTTCTACAAAAGTGTATCTCACCTCATACCCTTCAAGCCCCTGGCTGAAAAAAGCTAATGGTTGCTCGGGTCCTTCACCGTTTCTTTGCATCAGCATAGCTGATATATTATCAATATTGGCAAAAGCATACAAAATGAAATCCCTTGAGAAATCAGGATTCATAAGTGTGGATTCTTGAGCAATAGCTTGTTTGATAGCTTCAAATGTTGACTTGCCTTCATTTGACCAAGTGAACACTTGGTTCTTCTTCAGCATAGCAATGATGGACTTGACTAAACTTGCAAAACCAAGGATAAATCTTCTCACGAAGTTTATCTTTCCAAAGAAACTCTGGAATCCCTTCTTATGCTTGGACAAGGATAGGGCCAAGATGGCACTTATTCTCTCAGGATCAATGGACAGCCCTTCCTTTGAGACGATGTAGCCCAGCAGCTTGCCTTCATGCACGAAAAACACGCACTTCTTGGGATTCAATGAAATCTCATACTCTCTGCACCTTTCGAAAATCAGCCTCAGGTGGTCCATGTGTTCGCTGGCATTCTTGGAGAAAACCGTGATGTCATCCAAGTATACCAGCACCATTTGATTCAGCCACCATTTGATTCAACAACCCCTGAAAAGCCATGTCCATGGCTCTTTGGAAGGTAGCACCCGCATTTGACAGACCAAAAGGCATCTTTTGGTACGCATACGTGCCCCATTTGGTGGTGAAGGCAGTCTTGTACCAATCCTCATCCTACACCCAGACTTGGTTGTAGCCAGAAAAACCATCCAACAAGGAAAAGTGTTTTGAATTGGCAACTACTTGAAGGAGATGCTCCATAGATGGCAGGGGATAGTGATCTTTCAAGAAGACTTTGTTCAAATCTCTGAAATCCACGCAGAGCCTACTCTCCCCACTCTTTTTTCTTATAGGCACCAAGTTGGCTACCCATGATGAGTGCTTGATGGGAAAGATGATCCTAGACTCAATAAACTTAGTTAATTCATTCCTCATCAGCTCCTCAATCTTGGGGTTAATCGGCCTTTGCTTTTGCCTTACATGCTTGGCATTGGCCTCCAACTCTATGGTGTGTTGGGCTAGTTTAGGATCAAAACCTTTTAGGTCATTGTACTCCCAAGAAAAAATATCTGCATACTCTTGGCAAAATGCTATGAAAGCACGCCTCTCAGCGTTGTTGCTTACCTTCCCCAACTTGAGAAGTTTGTTCTTGAAGATGAGGACTCTCTCATAGTTTTCCTCATTAGTAGACACTACTGCCTTCTCTTTCCTCATATGGTCTCCATGAAAAAGGCCCTCAAGTGTAACCAGCCCCTTAGGAAGTTTGTTTGATGTCAGCTAAACACTCATACTGATGCTACAATTTAGCTTGGTTGGAAGAGAAGAATTCAGCTTCCTGCTGCAAGAAACAAACAATATGCTCGTCACTCTCAAAAACTTGCCAATGGGCTTCATCATCTAGCACTGACGGTCTCACCACCACCTTGACATGTGGTTGAACCTTGGTTTCTTTCCCCTCACTTGGAATGTCAAATTGAGCTCCTACGACTGCCAACCTATCAGCATGCTGGTTTTGATCTCTTGGGACAGCTTGAATGTTAAAGGCTTCAAAATCTTCAATCAGGTCCCACACTCTATTTTTGTAGGACCTCATCAAAGCATTCTTTGTGACGTTCAAGCCTCTGACTTGGTTAACTACGAGCTCGCTGTCTCCATAAGCTTGCAGCAGTTTAATTCCTCTCTTGGTGGCCCATTGAAGGCCATGGATCAAGCCATCAAATTCTACTGTATTTGAAGAGCAACTGAAATGAACCCTGTAAGAAGAGAAAAGCTTGTTACCTGAGGGTGAAACCAACATTACCCCGGCACCTATGCCATTATTGCTCCTTGAGCCATCAAAGAACAACTTCCATAAACCATTGGGGTATTTTTTAGGTATGATAAGTGACGGCATGGGTTGATTCTCTTCATGCGGCAGGTAGACACCCATGTCTTTTTCCTCAACACCTTCCAAAGGGTTGAAAAATTGGTTATCTCCCCATAACTCATCCAAGAACAAGTCTGGAACTTCTTCAGGATGAGTGTTCAGCGCTTGGCCAATTGTAAACGCATCCTCATCAAGGATGGTACAATTGAGGCTTATATTATCTAGCTGATGGGGTTCAATATGGAATTGTGCCATGGGTGCAGCCTTGATTGAGACCTTAGTCCCATACCTTGCTCTAAACGCCATGTAAGACAAATCTGCCACAAGGTAGCCCCCAATCTTGGTTGTGAACTCTCTGAAAAGACACAAGGCAAAGCGAGGAGTGATATCTAGAATCAACACGTCTTGCACCGCAGATACGCTAGGACAAGCATGCAAGGTTAGGCTCAAATTCCTAATGATGCCTGATGGCTTTGTGGAAGAACCATCAAGTTGCAAGACTCCTTTAGTGTGAGGCTCATACTTGAGTTTCAACTAGTCAGCAATAGACTTTGGCATGACTGAGGTGCTGGCCCCACTATCCACCAAGCAGTTGTGCACCACGGAATCACCAATGATCAAAGAGACGTAGAAAGGGTGAGGGGGGTGAGGGGGCCGGGCCTTGGTCACATTACTTGACCCTTCTCCTACATGACTCTTGACTGCATTAGTGAGGACTTCAATTTTCTTGCTTGGCTGCTTACTTGTAGCTGTAGTGACACCTATCTTGGACAATCCTCCTGTAGAATGTCTACTTGGCCAGGCAAGGAAAGCATGTCCCACATCAGCACACTCACGTTGGATTTCTTCATTTGCTCCACAATGTTGATTGGCGTACCACCAACTTTTACCTAAACTTTGGGAGCTACTAATGTTGGCTTTGTCAATGAAGGAACAATGACAATAAGTTCTTTGAAAGCTTCCCAATTGTCATCCATATTCCTTCTCTTGAACCTTGTATTTGTTGAGATGGGGATGTGAGCTAGATTGGGAGTGGCCTGCTAATTGGATGCATAGTGCTCCTCTTGCTCACTAATGACCATTGAGACCTCTAGTTCGTTTAATCCTTGATCCAAGCCTTGCTCTTGTGGAGGCTACTCTTGTCTCGTCATTGTGGGTACCTCCGAGTTTTGGGCCATAAGAGCCTAGTTGTATCCATAAGCAACAGCTTGTTGCCATTGATAATTAAACACCTGATTGGAGCCATTAGTTGAGACAATGGATTGCCCAAAAGAATCATTCCATGGCATTGTCCCCTCAGCTTCCTGAGCCACATTATTCTGAACTGGGACCAAGGAGTTGGAAGGGCTTGCAGTATTCGGATTGTAATTATATTGCTTAGCATAGTTAGGCTGCCCCTGTCCTTCGAAACCTCCTTTGTAGGGTGGCCTATTTGCTTGATAAGGTTGCTACTGACGCTGATATGGAGCTTGGTAAGACTTGTTGTAAGCTTGCCTCTTAACATTGACCACATCATTTCTCAAGGATTGGAGCATGCTCTTCAACTCCAAGTAATTCTTCTGCTCTTAGGAGTCATTGGATCCGCTAGTAGAGGCCTTCTCTTGCTTAGGTGAAGGTACAGCAGCAATTGTTGGCGTTGGAAGTATAACATCAAGTGGAGAAATTACTGTAAGAGGTGGTTTGATCTCTGGAAAAAGAGGCATTGGAGGTCTGGGAGTATGCTTACCAAACTGAACCAGGGAATTCTCCACCTTGATGGCCACCTCGTATGCATCCAGCAGTATGTCTCCTCCCATAGACTGGATCATTACAGCTATGTCACTATTGAGAACCTTCAAGTAATACAAGAAAGCAAAGTTTAGAGATGGTCTAACAACTGCTGGGATTCTATCCCACGCTTTCTGAAATCTTGTATTGAAGTCTTGCATGGCTTCATGAGGAGCTCTCTTGATGGTCGTCAGCTGCTCTGTAAGTGACAGGTAATCACTCTTATCTGCAAATCTTTTACGGAGGGTTGCTCCCAGCATGTCCTATGAGTGGATAAAATTAGGAGCAAGGCCCCTATACCAATCTAACGTCTTTCATTTGAAGGACGCAACCAATATCCTAACAGTCATGTTCTCCACCGTGATATTGTGAATGTTGCAGAAGTTGGCTATGTCCGTTATGTGTTCAATAGAGATTACAGTTTGGTCTCCTAAGTAATAAGGGACACTTTTGAGAGCCGCTACTGGCATAGGATCATACTGTGGTAAGTTCAAAGGGCTTTGGCCGCTAAAGCCCACAAAAGCTCTTTGGAGAATCATAACAGCAAGAGGGGATGATAAAGATCTTGCGTAGGTATACCTTATGATTGGTTTAGAAGGATAGCTTCTTACGTAAGGGTGAGTATGTGCGAACCTTAACCTTCTTGTTGAGTTTAAAGGTAATTCAACAAACTCAAAAGGAATACCTGCAGAAGTCGATCTTGTAGTCACCTTTGGCATGAAAGACAACTACTGCTCTCCCACCAGATAGCTAGGTATTCTTTGGAGTCGCCAGATGCTGAAAGATGAAAGCTACCACTGCTGCAAACTGATCAAAACAACATCAAATTTGACCAATCTTCCATAAAAATGGAAATGAAATGGTAGTTGTCCCACTGCGCATGCCAGAACTGTTATACACTGGATTTGCACCCTTGTGGAAGAGTTCTTCTGGCTCTCTCACTTCCAGCTATAAGCATGAGAACAACCTCAGGATGTGGGTGTCCTATGGTGAGGTTGAACCTCTAGACTTTTTTATGAGGCTAGTTCCTCGGGTGCTTTAGCGCTTTGGGTTTCTACGCTAAATTCTACTAATGGCCAAGGAAAAGGGGAGAGATTACTTGAAAAGTAAACTAAGCTAAGGGAGGTGATGCATCGAAAGTAAGTGATCCACTTGGCCTGAGAAAGACACTAATTCAACATAAGACAAGTTGGCTTACACAACCTCCTAACCAGCTAACTTGCATAAGTATTTCTTAAGCTAGGCTTACTAAACCGCACATGAAGCAAAGAGGAATTTCAAAATTCACACCAAGCATCCATTAATGGTCGAAAAGCACGAATTCAGACCTACAATTTACTGAAAAGTACCTAAAAACAAATAGGAAAGAAGGCCAACAAGGTTGGAAGGATGCTTCTTCACAACGCTATTAGTGCACAAGCTAACTCAATGCAATTTTCAGACAAAGAGATAGGTAAAATAAAACAATCTTTATTGCTTCAAAGGTCCATTACACAGCAATTTTCGCAGAGTGATTTTATCACCAGTGCAGGTATACATTTCTAAGCTCCAAGGCCTCTAGTTATAAAGAAATGGGGAAAGAGAGAAAGGGAGGAAAAAAAAGTCGCAGATGGCTGGCACCTCCTATTTTCCTTCCCTGATGTTCATAAATGTGTCGTTCCAGATCACCGCCCAATACTCTTGAGCCCCTCCCATCTTTAAGACTTTCTACGGTGCATCTGAAAAGTCATGTTGTGAGCAGCTGGAATGTTTCTTCTTGACGTAATGCATTTAAGCGTCAAACGGTGATTACGGACAATGAACTATGGCAGATGGGAGCCTTCATAACTTACAACTACGAGCCGCTCGAACTCTCTAATGTTTATTGAACATCCTTGTGCCACTTGTCCTTTACCGATTGGCCCTTTTTCTCCAGTTGCGCCACGTGGCAACCTTCCAATCATTGCATCATGATTCTAACGTTGTCAGACCAAGCTTAAGTCGAGCCCTTGGAGAATCCCGATTTACTCTATGCAGTGTAATTCGGGTTCTTTGGCCTCTCCAACTTCGGACTTTCTCAGATACTTTGCTTATAGAGCTTTTTAAGTAGAGTACTTTGAGAAACCCAATTTACTCTATGCAGAGTAATTTGGGTTCTTTAAGCCTACTTCGGGCTTGTCCATCTTGAAGTTTTCTCACTTTGTTGTTTCCCAAGCCTTATGACTAGAGCTTTTCAAACCCGATTACTTCCAACGGCTAGTCGCTTATCTTGATTTTGATGTCCATTGGCCCGTCATTTCCTTTAGACACTTGGTCTCGAGCTTTTCTCTCGGCTTATTTCTTTCGGTCAAATCTCCCGAAGGAATTTCTTAGGACATTTTGTCTGAAGGAATTCCTTCAGACTTTTTGTCTGCATCTGTCTTTGGAAACTACCCTTTGGGATTTCATAATGGACTTTCTCGAAGGGTAAGAGACCCTTCGAGCTTTCTGCATGTCCCCTCGAATTTTCGTAAATGATCCTCTTGAAGGGAAAGATACCTTTTGGGAATTTTAAAATGGTCCTCTCGAAGGGTAACATACCCTTCGGAAAAATTGCAAATGTCCACTTGGAGAAGAAAAGCCCTTCAAAAAAGTTAAAGTGTACCTTCGATAAAGTTGACGGGTCCCTTTTTGCCTTAAAAAGACCCTTTGGCATTTTTGAAAAAGACTCGTCTCTTAAAGAACCCGAGAAGCACCATTTTTTAAGACCAAATCGGGTTTGTCAAACCCCTTTACTTATTTCAATTTTTTGACTGCTCAACTTACAAAGTAACCATGTAGTGCCCCTTGGAGAATCCAAAATACACTATCTATGAGTAATTCAGGTTTGTAAACCCGAATTACTTCTACTTATGAAACATTTAGAAGCTAAGCACTATTGGAAACCCGATTTGCACTGTGCCCTTCAAAAAACCCAAAGTTGTCACTGCTGGAAAACCTGAAGTCCTCCCAATGACCTACCATTTTCTTGCCTAAAAGCTCCATTTTCCATAGTTAAATTTTGATATGTGGGCCAAAAAATGGCCAACAGGGACTAAGGTAGAGATAAAGGATCTAGACTCATTAACAATGGATAAGCTGCATGGGATACTCATGGCATATGAGATGAAAACTGGAAAAAAAAATCGTCTAAGAAGGAAGTAAATTTCAAAGCTTCTAAGAAAGGAAAATTCAGCGATGAAGAAGATGAGAAGGAAGCCCTGTTTGTCAAAAAGCTTAAAAAGAGATCCGAAAAATACAAAGGTAAGTTACCCTTTAAATGTTTTAATTGTGGTAAGATAGGACATTTTGTTGCCAAGAGTCCTCATAAGGATGATAGTGAAGGTGAAGAAAATAATAAAGATGAAAAGAAAAAGAAGGAAAGCAAACCTCACTTCAAGAAAAACTTCAAACAAAGTGGATATAAAAAAAATTCCAGTAAGTACAAGAAAAGCCTCTATTCCAAAAAGGATAGTAGCTCAGCCAAGGAGAGTGATGAAGAAATATCAGGGAGTGACAGGGAGGAAACCTTGTTCATGGCAATAGAAACAAAACTCGAAGCCTCCATAAGTACAGACACCTTGGAAGAAGAGGATGATGTTGAAAATCGAGTGGTAGATCTTGAAGAAGCGCTGATTTGTGCCTTGGGAGAGAAAAAATGCTAAAGAAAAAGAATCTGAAACAAAGATTACAGATTCAAAAATACAAAGAAGAAAATCGTGACCTAAAAACAAAAATGTCTCAAAGCCTTGAAGAGTCAGAAAAGGTCATCATTAGTCTAAAGACTGAAATAGAAGCCAAGAAGACAAAGGAGGAAGTAAGAGTCCATCTTAAGGCAAAAGACGACCACATTACCAAGCTAGAATCAAATGTTGATTTCTTAAAGAAGGAATTGAAGAAAACATGTGCTAAATTGAAAAACACCAAAGTACTAGATGGGATTCTCAATTGCCAAAGGTTCTCATGCATCAAGTCTTGGTTATGAAGAGAACCAGACGAACACTAAAGAAGGGCAGAGTGCAAAAACTACAGAACTACCTAAGAGGATAAATACAGAGAAGCCAAAGAGCTATGTAGATGCACTTAAGAGATCTGTGAATACAGAAAGCAAAAAGAAGACAGAGCATGTCAATTATCTTCATAGAGAAAACAAAGGTAAGAACATCCCTGTTAGAGATCTCAGAAGATCATTTTCGTCAAAACAGAACAATGTCATAAGGTACACAATCTACTTCCATGGTTATTGTTATTCTTGGAATCAATTTGGTCATAGAGCAATAGAGTGTAATGCACATGCAAGAAATGAATATGCATGGAACTATGGAAAAGGCACTTATGGAGTTTCTAATAGAAATTATAACTCATTTGCACCATTAACAAATTACAAAGAAAGTGACATTGTATGTTATAATTGCAATAACTTTGGTCATATAGCACGATTATGTAGGAGCGTTTTCATAGAAACCCCTAAACAGAATAAGGTGAATGCCCCAGTTATAGAGAAAAAGGAATTTACAAAAATATGGAGAGAAACAAGAGGAAGTTAATCAAAAAAAAGAAATATCTATGCTTGTTCAAACAGCGTTTCATGCACAAGATGAAGGACAACAATGGTATATTGATAGTGGGTGTTCAAGCCACATGACAGGTGATAAAAAAAAATTTCTCACTTTGAAGAAAATGAATGAAGGTACAGTAAAGTTTGGAGATAATGCTACGGCTAGGATTGTCGGAAAAGGTACACCCTCGGCTTTGATAATGGAAAGACAAAAACCAAAAATGTTTTGTATATTGAAGGATTGAAGCATGACCTATTGAGTGTCAGCCAAATGTATGATCAAAGACACATTTTAAGCTCAAGGCTGCAAGATCCAGAGAGCAAACACAGGAAAATTAGTTGCAGATGCAAATAAAACATCAAACAATCTGTACATACTCAATGAAGTAAAAGGTGAGGAATGTTACTTGAGTCAAGTTGACGAAAGCTGGCTATGGCATAAAAGAATGGGCCATATGAATTTTGACAATTTAGTGAAAATCAGCACTAAGAATGTTGTAAGAGACATACTGAAAATTACAAAACCTTCAAATACTATTTGCAAGCAATGTCAGCATGGAAAACAAACACGACCAAGTTTCAAATCAAAAGAGTACTCGACAACCAAGCCATTGGAATTGATCCATACAAATCTGTGTGAACCCACAAGAACGCAAAACATACAAGGTGAGAGTTATTTTATGTTACTTATTGATGATTATTCTCGAATGAAATGGGTTGCCTTTTTAAAAGAAAAATCTGAGGCGTTTGAAAAGTTTAAAGCTTTTAAAGCTTTGGTTGAAAACAAAATGGATCTAAAGATCAAATGTTTAAGGTCAGATCAAGGGGGTGAGTTCCTCTCAAATGAATTCAATGAATTCTGTGAAAAGCATGGAAGAAAGAGACATTTCTCAACCGCTAGGACTCCACAACAAAGAGAAAAAGAATCGAACTATGCAAGAAATGACAAGAACAATGCTAAACGAATCCATGCTTTCAGATAGATATTGGAGAGAGGCAGTTAAGACCGTAGTTTACATCTTGAATAGAGGACAAACCAGCATAAACAATAGTAAAACACCCTATGAGTCGTGGAAGGGTAGACCAGCGTCGGTCAAATACTTCAAAGTGTTTGGAAGCAAATGCTACATCAAAAGAGATGATGAAGACTTGGGAAAGTTCGACTCAAGAGCTGATGAAGGTATTTTTCTTGGTTATTCCTCAAAAAAGTAAAACCTATAGATGCTATAATAAAAGGCTGCAAACAATTGTAGAGAGTGTCAGTGTTAGAATGGATGAAACTAGGCCTACACAAGTGAGTGTACCAACTAATACTCAATCAGAAGAATCAGAGTTCAAGAAAGAAGTAGCAGAAGAAAGTTAAGGGAAGATACAAGGGCACCATCCAGATTTATTCAAAAAAGTCATGCAGAAAATCAAATCATCGGTGATATTGATGTTGGAGTGCAAACTAGGAGAAGGATAATGAATACATCAAAAAATCTAAACTTTTCTCTATTGTCAAAGATAGAACCGAAGAGCTTTTCAGAAGCTAGCAATGATAAGCATTGCATCAATGCCATGGAAGAAGAATTGAACCAAATAGAGAAGAATAAAACTTGGGAACTTGTTTCCAGACCAAAGGACAAGAATGTAATTGGAACTAATTGGGTCTTTAGGAACAAACTGAATGAAGATGGCAATGTAACAAGGAACAAGGCAAGATGGTGGAGTAAGAAACAACCTTCAATTTTCTTGTCCACAACTGAAGCTACGTACATAGCAGCAGCATCATGTTGTACACAGATCATTTGGATGAAACAAACCTTAAGTGATTTTAGAATTGAGTATGTCAATCCAATTTCTATTTTATGTGACGGTATAAATGCAATAAACATCTCAAAGAATCCAATTATGCATTCAAGAACTAAGCATATTTCCATCAAGTATCATTTTCGAAGAGAACAGGTTGCAGATCAGCAAGTAAAGATGGAGCACATTGCCACAAAGGAACAAATAACGGATATCTTCACGAAGCCCCTCCCAAAAGAAGCTTTTGAGTTTCTAAGGCAAAAATTGGGAGTGATCCATTCTTTATCTAGTCATTAAATCCATCAAGAAAAGCATGGATTAAGGGGGAGCTAATCATATATTATTCTGCTCCTTGGATAGTTTGGTGATATACATTGTGAGTATGTTGGATGTCTCTTTGCCATTGATGTCAAAGGGGAAGAATTAAAGAAAGGAGGAGCAAAGAAAGAGAACTACAACAAGGGGAGTCCATGTACTATTTTTTCGACAAGATTGCCATCAATAACAAAGGGGGAGATTGTTGGAATATTGTCATTGATGTCAAAGAAAAAGTGAAGGGCAAGCTTCAGACCGGCTCAGAGCTTCAAACTCACTAGGTAGCTTTGGACTCGCCCAGAGCTTCGAACTCACCCAGACCTTTAGACTCGTCCAATAAGCTCCAAACTCACCTAGTAAGCTCCGAACTCACCCAGTAGCTTCGAACTTGCCCAATCAACAACTACAGACTCACCTAGGGTGAAGAGCAACGATTGAAGAATGAAGAGCGGCGAATGAAGAAATGAAGAACAATTGAAGAATGAAGAGCAACATTGAAATGGAGTTAAATTCATTTGTATTAAATGAAGGGCCGACCACCTTTGTTAGCATCCAAGTTTTGGCAATAAGAATCGTCGCCCAAGTCTAATGAATGAAAATCTAAAATGAAGGGCTGACCACCTTTGAATATGTCATATCCCTTGGAAGAAATCACACCCTTTTGGAGAGGCATAAGGAAGGTATAAGAGAGATATGAATGTGAGTTAGAAAAGAAGATATAATTCTTTCTATCATACACAAGGGGAAGAAGAGGAAGAAGAGAGAGGAGAAGAGCGAAACTTGATTGAGCCATCATTTGTTAACAAAGCAATAGTGAGAAGGTGGAAATTGTTTAAGTGAGGTCGGTGCCTCAAAACAGAAAGATCGGTGTCTTTCGCTATGTCGATGCTTGGCAGTGAAGTTGGTGCTTCAATTCAAAGAGACCGGTGTCTCTTGCTAAGTTGGTGTTTGGCATTGGGGATTGGTGTCTCCAAGTAGGTTGGTGCCTACAAAATTTTTGCAAAAAGAATTATTAATCTTATGGTTGGATTTGGACAATAGATCCAAGCAACCTTTCAAGTGTGGTTTTTCCCCACCAAAGGTTTTCCATGTAAATTTTGTGTTGTGCATTTACTTGTTTTTGTGTGAATGGTTTCTTTATGAAAATTAATTAGAAAGAAAGTAAAATGTCATTACACATTGATTCACCCCTCCCTCAGTGTGGTGTGTGCTCAACATCTACACCTATGGAGGTCGGGTTGAAGTTGTCAGCACATGATGATTCATCACTGGTCAATGAATCACTCTACAAATAGTTGGTGGGCAGCCTAATATATCTTACAACCACACAACCAAATCTATGTTTTGTTGTTAGCTATCTTTCTCGATTTTTGTCTCAACCGATATTCATTGGATAGCAGCTAAACGTGTTTTGAGATGTCAAAGGAACTCTTGATTTTGGCATTATATATCAAAGGATAGAAAGTTTCAGTTTGGCAGGTTATACAGACTCTAATTCGAGAGGATAAGTAGAAACTCAGAGGTCTACCACCGAGTACATTCTTTTCTTTGGTTCAAGAGTTGTTTTGTCACAAAGCAAGCTTCAGTATATTGTAGCTATATCTGTCACCAAAGTAGAATGAAAGGCAGCAGTCAGATACAGTTGTGAAGCAATTTGGCTACGTCGAATTTTGGTTGATTTACAATTTTTTCGACCTACACCTACTCAACTTTTTTATGACAATCAAGGTGTATTGAAGTTGTTGAAGAATCTAGTATTTCATGCACAAACCAAACATATTGAGATCCATCATCACTACATTTGACGGTTGATTCTAGTGATATTTCTCATCACTTTTGTGCTTCTATAGGGCAGCCTGCAGATCTAATAACTAAACCTCTTGGTCCTATTTTGTTTGTAAATTTCAGGACAAACTTGGAGATTGTTTCCAATTTAGTCATTAAGAGGGGGTGTTAAATATATTAATTAACATATTAGTTAGTTCATTAACTAATGGTTAGTTATCAACTACCCCAATTGTATATAACTAGATTTTGCACAATTAAAGAGAGATGCACATGCACTTCAATGTGTGTCTTCCAATTTTCTCTTAATTCTTTCAGCAGTCATATTTGCTAACAAGTGGCATGCTGCTTTATTTTGTCTTATGTACTTTTATACCTTTATTTAGCTTCTAGGATTCTCTCTTCCTAGAATTTTCTATTGTTAACTGCTGTATCTTCGAGTCCCACTGACCTAATTTTGGTCATCTGTGGACATTAATATAATTTCTTCCTTTATTTCTTTATCAAGCTGCTATGTCTGGTTCACCAATACCGATATCAATCAGGTCTAACTGTTCTTAACAGCAATGGCATACATTCAGCATGCCCACAGTACTGCAGCCATACAGCAGATCTCGATAGTCACAAAAAACAGCCTTTCATCCCATCTCTTCATGGGACACTTAAATACTTATCATTACATATCACTTCATTATAGAATAAGATTAGAATTTTTATATCAGATATACTATTTAGAATGCAAAAAAGGCATAAGGGCCGACTTTTCCACCTACACATATTCAGTGGATAGAATTCGAAAGAAAAAAAAATGATATAAGGCTGCAGTCAAAAAAGAGAAGAGGACCAGCCATGGCAACTCTTCTAACTCACCTCCAAGGTGGGCAATGAGCATTGGAAATGCAGGCAAAAGAGCTCTTGTCTGTTCCACATCTCCTGTGGCTATATTTGTGAGGCACCAGGCTGCTTCCAGTAACTGTTGCACAGCAAAAAATCAACATAGAATGCTAAGTCCTATGTTATAATCTTTTATCAATGAATTCCCGTACGTTCTATGGAGTCCTGAGAATCTCATTTCCTTTTACTCAGATAAAAGGAGGGAAAAGTAAATATTGAGCCCAACATCTCAAAATACTGACCTGCTCATTTGCGGATCCGAATGAAAGGAACTGAACAAGAACAGGCACAACCCCAGCTTGTACAACAATTTCTACAGGAGGCATAGAGGTCTGCGAAAGTAGTCGTCTCAATCTGCGGAGAACATCCATCTTTTGCTGAAAGGATCCTTTGCCTCTGTATTGAAAGGCAACCGAATAAGGCACAGAAGGATAAAAGGTTGACTAGGAAAAATAAGAAGGGAAATATGACTGATATTTTTATATAGACATCAAATGCACACCTTTAAATAGTAACATCGAGTACTAGCTGTTACTCTGTTATATTGAGTAATAGTTTCCAAGTTTAAATCCCACATTACAGGTGGCCCTTCAAGTTTTAAATTGCTTTATACTCTAATTGTCAATAGCAGCTATGATGAAAGTATAATGAGGAGAATACATCTCTTGAATATAGGATACAATATAGAAAGGACTTTACCCATGCACGTTGCCATTTGAAGGTTGAGTATTAACCTAAATAAGGATACTGAGCAGACTTTGAAAATCACACTGTTATCTTTACTCAAATCCAGGCTAAAATCAACTTCACATAGAGATTTTCCACTTAAATTTATTGATACTATAATGCATGAATAAAAAATAATTCATAATAATTTCCTTGAAATTCTAATTTGCAGAACACTGATTCCATTCAGATTAAGCAAATTTAAATTCTAGCTCATATCCCCAATTTTCATAGTCAATTGGGTTCAACCATTGCTTAACAGTTACCTGCCGCCTGAAGAAACTAGACTAACTTTTTGTCCAAGGTTGGATAGAAAATGTACAAAAAAGGCTTCAATTAACTACTCCATAGATTATAGGGTTGGCCAAGAACATTGATATTTGTTGAAACTGATTTTGGAAGGAAAATATAAACAAAATCATTTGATTCCATTTAGGTCAAGCAACAAAATTATACTCTAACTAGTATCCCAGCTTTCAGAGTTAATCGATCAACAATTGGCTGCCACCTGAAGATCCTAGACTACCTTTAAGTCCATAGTCAGATAGAAAATGCACAACAAAGAAGCTTCAATTGACAATTCCTGAGATGATCGGATTTGCAAAAAACATAGGTATTTGCTGAAGCTGAATTTGGTAGGAAAATATATACAAAACCATTTGCTGAAGTTGAACTTGGAAGGAAATTAAAAACAAGTAATAGAACCACTTTCTGAAGTTCAAATACAAAACTGACCAAAAAGAATGAAGTAATATTTGTAAATTATTTAACACTAATGTATTACGCAATATTCCTGCAAATGCACCCATCAATAGCCTTATCAATTAAGGCATTACATATACTATAAAGTCATTTCCACAATTTACGGCATCAATACTAATGCAACGAATTGTATGAACTTTGAAGCAATATATTTAAAATAGAATCATGTCTAAGAAAATGTTTAAGTTGTTAAAGAAGTAATTTCCTTCAGAGGACAACGGATCCTAGATAAATTGGAAAATCCGAGGGAAACTCAATTCCAATTTTATCATATACAATCAATCAATTGTAAAAAGGTTGGATGGAAGATTGGATGCATTAAAAAGGTTAAAACAAGTGATGCTACATAAAGTGATGCATGATTTGCAATGTAGAAATCAAAAGAATTTAAATTTTTATTAATGTTCACAAATAACCAATGAAATATTAATGGGACTATGGTTGAATATAAAATAAAGGGAGTGCCTGATGCAACTCCAATAGAAAATTAAATAAATTGAGAAAATAGGATGATAAATTGGATTTTAAACTCTGAATATCATTATATATGACAACCAGAAAATACAGTGTTAAGACAGCGTACAAGCTACCCGTGGAATCTGTAATTCCGGCTGCAAATCAAACTCAGCCTTGCATGAAATCTGGAATGAAAAGATTAATCAGAATTTTGACATGTTTCTATGGTCTTCTAGGTGTGTTGTTTGTATACCAGTTCGAAAAATGGTCGACAAGATCCTCGTAACTGCAAAGAAATCAGACTCTTCTGGTACAAAACAAAATGGTAATCCAAATCATAGTTCAAAAACTCATACTAGGCAATTCCTCGGCAGCCCAAAATTTTGACTCAAACTCGGGACTCTGGAGTTTCTTGGCAATTACTCGGCATTACTTGGCAACTTTATCACCACTTTAAAAAACGTGTAAATTCATAAAAAAAACCTAAATAACATGTAACACATTGTTAAATGACATCAGAAATGAAAGTAGAAAATGCCATAAGTCTATTTTCTATTTATTTATTTTTTTGAAAAATGCATCATATATTACTCCAAGGAACAAATGGTTACATCACTTGAGCTAAAAGCAAGAAAAGCAAAAACTTACATCATCTGAACATAATGTTAACAGGAAGCATCTCTCCCTACATAGGCAAGGAATGAAAGCACCTGAACCTGTGCCCCAATGGCCAAAGAGTCCACATCTCTTTGAAACCAAATTTTCTACTAATTTTCGACCAAAAAATAATACTGT
The DNA here is from genome assembly GCA_037957365.1 of Torreya grandis. Taxonomy (NCBI): domain Eukaryota; kingdom Viridiplantae; phylum Streptophyta; class Pinopsida; order Cupressales; family Taxaceae; genus Torreya; species Torreya grandis. The sequence goes on along the minus strand of JARHVA010000438.1, from coordinate 284,309 downwards.
GACTGTGTATGCTGTAAGTGTATACCCTTGGCCTTGTTAATCACTGTTCACTGATGTATTCCTTGAGACAGCCTTGAACAATGAAAACCCTAGGCTCCACTGACTGTATACTGATACTGTATGACTGTATGACTATGTTCCACTGTCATTCACTCTGATAGTTTGAATCCTTAAACATCTGGTGAACTTAGAGGCACCTCAACAATCAAAATATAATATGTGTATAAATCAAAGAGTGAGAAGGGAAAGAGCAGGTATAGAAACGTAAACATCACAATCCAACGCTACTATTTTGTATACAAATCAGCTAGAGCTGAAATTCAGCCATCATATCAAGGTACAGGGAGATGTCATTGGCGGCAAGTATATCATGAAGGCAATCACCCTTCAATCCTAATATAAATCCATGAGTTATGCTTTAACCATAGACTAAGAAATCGCAAAAACCCTTGCTCCACTGACTGTGCACTGTATTCGCAAATCAGAAGGAAAAAAATGCAGAGAAATATGCAGATATAAGCATGAAATCGTATCTTTTTCAGTTCTGTGGTTTTATAATGTGCCTGGGTGAGTCGTGGCGATAAATTCACGATTTTTGCCAAGTAATCACTGTAATTATTCAACAAAAATCAGCAATTTATCCGCCTTTCTCATCTCATGATTTAACAGAAGATGTGTCGTTTCAATCTTGACTCGCGATTTATCACGATTGTTCTGGCAAATTCTGAATCTATGATCCAAGTACTCCATTAATCCATTATAATTAGAGAGGTTGTGGATCTGGCAACAAATAAGACAGCAGGATTGTTAAACTCTGAAGGTGCACCAAATAAACTTTGATTGAACCCTTACCCAAAGGACTTCCAAGGCATCATGGTAAGCAACGCCTCTTCCCTTCTCTTCTAGGTTCTCCTTTCGGCCCACATTCAGTCATCCATCAGCTGCTTAGGCCTATCCGGTAATGTGACACTAAATCTCAAGTTAAGAAAGGTGGATTTTTTAGGGTAAGTCTTATTCATTTCACTTCCAACTTGTCATTTTAACTTCACTTTGTGAGATTTGCAGAGCGTCACCCTCCTTGGAGCTGGTGGTTTGCTTCTATGCATAGTGTATGATTAGGATTTTATCCTTTGGGCCCTGGTTGATTTGGTTTCGAGGGACTGTTGTTTAGGGTCAATTGTTTTTGCTTTCACAAAAATTTAGAGTCCTTTGAATTGCTAGCTTTTCTTTTTTCATGAGAGTTTGTCATCCTTGAAGTCATGGTTTGGACTTTTTGGCATGGGTCATTTTTAGTCTCCTTTTATTTTTTTGCTCTTAAGTATGTTTTATAAGGAAGGATTGATTGTTTGTGATAGGAAAAAGGAGAATTGGGTTGGGACATGTTTTGTTGAAGGCAAACGCTAGGGCATCCTAGAGTGCAATTTTCATTTGAACTTGGTGTAATAGGCTTTATGTGTGAAGGCATGGCCCTGTATTACTATTCTCCTTTATTTTGATAGGGGGGGCAAGCATGAGAAGAGGTTGACAAGGACATACCCAATTTTCTTTTGATCCGAATTGGATAATGAAAATGTTAGTAAATCAGCTAACTAGGCCACTATTCTCATAAAGTAGTCAACATGACTAAGAATATATCTTGAACACTCTTTAACACTCTTAAAATTTAATTTGATGAGTTTCAGTCAAGAACAAAGCAATACAAAATGTACAAGAGCCTACAGAGATTGCAGGAGATTTGAAGGTAATCTGGACACCTTGGTGTCAAATTCAATTGAATTAATTTCCTACAAACAGAACAAAACAACGTGCAAAACTATCAGTTGTAGAACTACCAGTTTATGTAGGGTGGTGGTTGCACAATTTTCATTGCACAAAGTGGCGGTTTCATCCTGCTACAAGTAGCGCTTTCGCACGAAGACATGGAACAATCAAATTAATTGTTCCAGACGGGTTCTCCTCTTCATAGTCTTTTGGGCTTCTTATCCCAAGCCTAACATGATGTAAACATACGAATATACCATGAGGGGTGATTGCAGGAGATTTTTCTTAGCATTTCTTTCTCATTCTTCTTCTTCGTTAAGAATTTTTGGAGTTAAATGCAGAAGAGAGTGTGTTTTGAGCGAAGTTGTAGAGGATGTATGAGTGTTTGGGTATGTTGTAATGGTGATTGATGTCCATGAAGATCTGAAAAAGCAATAAAACTTGTAAAAGCATAAGGAGATAGTGGCAAGAAAAGGCAAGACCTCTTGTGTTGCTTTGCATTTTTTGTGTTCCTTTGCAGCTTTCCTTGTTTTTCTTGCATACAACTTTCTACATTCAGTTTACAACACATAACAACTAAAGCACAAAAATAATGTTCTTTGTGATAAATCATAAAATAACGACAAGTATGTCAATCAAGTTGTGTTGGGAAAGAAAAAGGATTCATGTTTGGTCAAATAATAATGGAATATCCATACTAATTATGTATCTGATTGGTATCAAAGCAAGTTGTAGTCATTATTTGTATGGTTTTGTTGTGTTATGACCATTTTTGCAGATTTATGTATGACACTAGCGCACCTACAATGGAGAAGGTGTTTTGATTCCTTTATAGCAAGAGATATCCACAAGGAAGTGGAATAGAGAAGTGAGAAGCATGTCTCATGAAGAAGAAATGATACCTAAATATGATGAAGAAAGATTCAGCAAATCGGAAGAGGATGTTACAAACACTTCTCAATCCATTGGAAAGCTTGATAAGTTGGAGAAGATCATGGATGCTTTCATAGGAAAGCTATAAATTTCCATAGAGATTCCAAAGGCCTCTATCGGTGATCATTGATCGAAGCAAATGAGGTAAGGAAGCAATCGCAGTAATTTTGAAACCAAGGTGTAATCCATCCTAGCACTTCTCCATGTGGTTCTTCTATGTTCATTTACCTAAAAAATATGGTTTGTGGATAATGTGCATTGATTATAGGGCCTTGAATAAGAAAACCATTAAGAATAGGTATCTTCTTCCACAAATTAATGATCTATTGGACCAACTTCAACATGCTAACTTTTTACAAAGTTGGATTTGAAATACGAATATCATCAAGTTGAAATCAAGGAGGATGTATTGAAAACAATATTCAAGACAAGGCAACGTTTGTATGAGTTGTTTGTACTTCCATTTGGGTTGTTTAACACCCCTGCTACTTTCATGAGGTTGATGAATGATGACCATAGTTCGAAATCTCGTTCTCGGCGATTTCTCGGGAGGGCAAAATTTGAACTGGATCTTGGATCTCGGGAATTTTCGGCGTTTCTTGGCAACTTTATCGCTACTTTAAAAAACATATAAATTCATAAAATAAACTTAAATTAAATGTAAAACATTGTTAAATGACATGAAAAATGAATGTAGAGAATAGAGAATGCGATAGGCCCATAAGTATATTTTTTATGTGAGATTAAAAAAGAGTACAATAGTAACAATATTACAAAGTTGCAAACTACAAACTACAAAGTTACAAACGACAATGCTCATAGAGTCATGGAATATCAAATATACATATTATCTTTCATCTCTAGTGCCTAGAATAAGTTTGGTGTGGTTGCCTAACAGAAGTGGAAGGTAAAAATTCTTCCTCTCCAATGCCAACATCGTCATCAAAGCTAAATGTATCATTTGGATCCTCACCAACACCTCCTGATACCTCTGCTACCCCAGATGCTATTGCTTCTTCTGCCTCCCTCTCTAAATCTGCAATCTCCTCTACTGTAAACATGGGCTCTGACTCTGCACCATCAACAATCCAATCACCATATGATCGATCTCATCCAAGTCAATAGCATCATAGTTATCTTGCCCCTCCACTTGTCTCACGCGAAGACAAAGATTGTATCACACAAAGACAAGTTCATTGAGGTGTTGTGTCATCAACCTGTTGCACTTCTTTGTGTGAACAACTTCAAACATGATCCAATTACATTCACAACCAGAAGAGCTACATGGTTAACACAAAATGCCGATGGCTAGCTTTTGAATATTTGGAACACTTGCACCATAATCTTCCCACCACACATCTGCAAAAAGGAAATAGTCAACTAGGCTTGAATAAATGAAAGAAGTCTACTAGAAAGAATAAACAAATGACTCAATTTGTTTTTATAGTTTACCTATCTGAGAGGTGTTTCTTTTTTTAATTCATAGAGTTGAAGAAAAGAGTCTCGTCATTACATTCTTGTAAATCCATAGGTCATCAATAATTGCATCTCTAGTCTCATCATCAGGGATCATCCTCTCTATGCATGTATTGAGGCCATCCATAACCTCCTCATCTGTCTTAAATGAATCAAAATAGAAAATCTTAAGATCCAAATAGTAGGTTGCTGCATGAATATGTTGATGGAGTGTCTTATTCCATCTACGATCATTTATGCGCCATATGGGTTCATATTTTCTTTAATTATGCCCATAATATTTGGCTATGAGCTCTTTGGCCACGTCCATGGCCTCATACAAATAACCTATTGGGTCTCTCCCCATCCACCAACCAAAGAACTCAAACCAAAGGCTTTGACACCTATAACAAAATAATACACAAATTGAAAATGCAAATTAAGAAAAAAAAAAAAATGAATATAAGCTCATTTATTGGGAATATAATGAATTATGGCGACGGGCGCATTCTGGTGGTGAGCTAGGGCCCGCGTGCCCTAGCTGTTGTTCCTGCTTTTCGTTCATGGTGGCGACAGGCAGTTTTGCGTGCTGGACGAGGGGATTTGGTGCTGCCGGTAAGGTGTGTGGATGTTGGTTGTGGGGTCGTCCGGTTTGGTTGAAGGCAAATGCGATTTTCTGTTGTTTGGTGTGCTGTGTTGGAATCTGGTCGTCGGGTTTTGGGGTTGGGGACTGTGGGTTTTTACCCCATCTTTTGTTGGTGGATATTGGGCTCGCCTTATGGAGAATCGGAGATTAGTGCTTTCTCAGATTGCCTCTGAGGATATGGAGATGGCTGATCCGTCTTTTTCAGCACAAGTCAATGGCGAAGGTCAGGTGAATAAACCTACAATGGGAAATGGAGTCTCATCCTCTAAAGGGATGCCTCGAATTAAAAAAGTAAATGGATGTCTGGAAAGATCTGAAGACCGGCCTGTGTTGGTTATTCAACCTGAGCAGATTTCATAGGATGTTGAATACTGGCGTAACCATGCCCTTATTTGCAAATTTTTGGGCCTTCGGTTCTCCTTACCTGTGCTAGATTCTTGGGCTCGTCGGGTGTGGAATCCCGAAAGAGATATGGAGATTATTTTGGCAGCGAACAATTACTTTTTAGTTATTTTCTCTTGTATGTCGGATAGGAATAAGGCATTTGAAGGAGGCCCTTATTTCTTTAACCAGGTGGGGCTTTTCATCAAGCCTTGGCACACGGGCTTTAATTCACTTGAAGAGATCCCCTCGCGAGTACCTGTGTGGGTTCGGTTGCCAAGACTTCCTTTGGAGTTTTGGAGGGAAGATATTCTTCACTCAATCTCACTACTTCTTGGAAACCCTGTGGGAGCGGCTACACAAACTCAAGAACGAAAGGTAATCTCTTATGCTCGTATTTGTGTAGAAGTTGATTTAACTAATCCATTACCAGATTCTATGGAAATATGCATGGGATCCTCTTCTTGGATCCAACAGCTGGATTATGAGACTCTCCCGTTTAGATGTTGAATTTGCCATGAATATGGCCATTTACTCCGCAAATGCCCCAGATTTAAGCCCGCTCCCTTGGATGACTCTGGGTCTCTTAAGGGGGATAAGGGCAAGGCGCCTGCATCTACTGTACCTATGGATAATGAGGGCTTTACTCAGGTTAAATCCTGTAACAAAGGCAAAAGTAAATAGAGAACTTGGATGGATAGACCAAATGATGGTATTTTCAACAGACTTGAGGTTCTTGAAGACCTGGTACAGGAGGAAGGGATTCTAGTTGAGCTTTCTTCTGGGGATAAGGGACTACAAGAAGTTCCGGAAGAAGGGGAAATGAAAGATCACCAGCTGCTTTCTTCAGAGGACCCTCAGAGTGTACAGATTGATGTGGATCTGCCTGTTCAGGCTCAAGATACCAGGGATACCCAGGGGTCACAGGCTCTGATGAGCTCGGTTGTAGTGGTTACAGATCCCCCTATTCCTAAACGAGCTTCAGATTTGGTTAAGAGCAGCAAAGCCCATCCTATTTTAGGCCTACAACAGAAATCCTTTAAAAAGGGGCCTCTTGATAAACCGTCAAGGAGTGGCAGAAAGTCTGATCAAGAGAAGGTCAAGATTATGGGGGACACTTCGGTTGAGTCAGGGTCTGTGAAACCCATTGATTCCCACTTTTCCCAACCCCAAAATGATTGTTCTATCTTGGAATGTCAGGGGGTTGAACAGCATCCCTAGACAAAAGGCTGTTCGTAGATTAATTGATTCTCAGTTACCTGATGTGGTTTTTATCCAGGAAACTAAGCTTACAGTGGACGGTTTGGAAAGTTGTGCTTCTCGCATCTGGGCCCAGGGCAATTGGCAGGGGGTGGGAGCTCGGAATAGTTTGGGGGGGGTTGCTTGCTTCTGGAACCCGAGGAAAGTTCTCCCCTTATGGTGGATTTCTAGTCGATCCTCTATCTCTTTGGTTGCATCTTGTTTGGCGACTGGGGAAAGGTGCCTTCTATCCAATATTTATGCTCCTACTGATATTATAGGCAAGTCAAATCTTTGGGCTCATATTAGCTGCATCCGCGCCTTAGACCCATATCTCCCATGGATTTTGGCCGGTGATTTTAATTATGTTATTAGTCTAGAGGAAAAACAGGGTGGAGTTGCCAAGTTGGACCCCTCTGCATATCTTTTCATGGATATGATAGATTCCTTGAATCTCATTGATGTGAAGCCAAATAATGGTATCTTTACATGGAATAATAGGAGATGTGGTGTTGAGGCTATATCAGAAAGACTCGATAGATTTTTGGTTTCATGTTATTGGATGAATGACAGGTTGCTCACCAGTTCAGAAATTCTTGACTGGAGAAGCTCTGATCACTGGCCTATCAAGCTCTCAGTTACGGCTTATGTAGTTTCCAAAAACCTATCTTTCAAATTTCAGCTAATGTGGTTAAGAGATCATTCTTTGCAGGACCTTATGGAGGAGTGGTGGTATGAGGGATTCCCTGCCCATGGGATGGCAAAGTTTACTTTCTGTAAGAGACTTCAGCATGTGAAGTACAGGCTTAAGAAGTGGAATAAAAAATGTTTTGGAAACCTACATGCTCAGAGGATTGCTGCTCAGGCTAAGTTAGACAACATAACTCGGTTGATTCGGGATCAAGGGAGGACCCTTGACCTTAGTGAAGCTGAGTCTTTGGCTCTTAAAGGATTAGAGGAGTGCGAGCTTCGGGAGGAGATCTTCTGGAAGCAAAAATCTCAGATTGACTGGCTTCAGGAGGGGGATAGGAACACTGCATTCTTTCATAATTCAGTCAAGGCTCGGAAACAAGGAAATTCTGTCTCCTCTTTGATCTCGCCTGTAGGGGCTCATCTCTCATCCAATGTGGATATTTCTAGGGCTGCGGTCAACTACTTTTCAAATCTCTTTTCTAAGGAGGGTCTTGTTGTTAGGGATGAAGAGAGGGAGATCTTGTATTGTATTCCTCCCCTGGTCTCTACGGAGATGAATGAAGCTCTCTTACGGCCTATTTTGCTATCTGAGGTGGAGGGGGTGGTGTTTAACATGAAAACTGGTAAGGCTCCCGGCCCTGATGGGTTTTCGATTGAGTTCTTCCAGGAATTCTGGGAAATAATAAAGTTTGATCTCCTTGAGGTGGTTCAAGAATCTCATAAGAATAAACAGATGCTCAAGTCCATGAATTCTACTTTTTTGGCGCTCATTCCTAAGCAGGAGGGAGCTAATCAGTTGAATCAATTCAGACCTATTGCACTATGTAATGTTGTCTATAAGATCATTACCAAGCTGATTGCGGAGAGACTTAAGCCTCTTCTTAGCACTTTGATCTCTATGGAGCAGGGGGTTTTGTTGAAGGAAGACAAATTTTGGATGGTGTAGTGGTGGCAATGGAAGCTATTCATTCGATGGCTTACTCTAAGGAGAGGGCTATGTTTATAAAGCTCGACATGGCTAAAGCTTATGATCGGGTGAGCTGAGAATTTTTACAAAGCATTCTCTTAGCGTTTGGCTTTGCTGAAGAGTGGGTGAATTGGATTCTGAGCTGTGTGACCTCTCCTTCCTTTTCAGTTCTTGTAAATGGGGAACCTTCTGATTTGTTCAGGGCTTCTCGGGGGCTTCAGCAAGGAGACCCTCTATCTCCTTATTTATTCATTTTAATCGCAGAGGGTCGAGGAAGATTTGTTAAGTCTCAAGTGGGAAGGGGTCTTATTCACGGTTGGAGATGGAACGACTCTCTTCCTCCCTATTCTCACCTTCAGTTTGTGGATGATACTGCGCTGATGGGCATTGCCGGAATTAGTGAAGCTGTGAACTTCAGGTGAGCTTTAGACATCTATTTGAAGGGTTCAGGTCAGTGTATCAATGATGACAAATCTTCCATCTATTTCTTCAATACCTCCCAGCCTATTCAAATCAGGATTGCCACGATCCTTAGATTTCAGATTGGTTCTCTTCCCCTGATATACCTTGGGGTTCCCTTGTCTTTGGGATCTCAGTATCGTGTGTATTGGCAAGGAATCTTGGATAAGTTCCGGAGTAAAGTTAATCACTGGACTCTCAGGTGGCTTTCTTCTGCAGGGAGACTAGTTTTTATAAAGACGGTGATGCAGTCTCTTCCTATTTACAGGTGTTGTGTGCAAGTTCCTCCTTCCAGCTTTGTGAGGGATTTTGATGCTCTTTCTCGGAAGTTTCTCTGGTCTGGTACACTCCTCTCTTCGAAGTGGAGCCTTGTTAAGTGGGAGTATGTTTGTAGGCCAAAGCATGCGGGTGGCCTTGGGCTTAGGTCTATGGCGCTTGTGGTCATGGCCCTGGCTGCTAAGCTGTATTGGAGGTGGTGTACCAATCAGCATTTAGACTAGGCCAAGATTCTTACTCACAAGTATTTTCCTGGTGTGGATAGCTCAGAGGTGTCGCGGCTGGATTTGATGGGTAAAGGATCTTGTGTTTGGAATACCCTTAAGAAGGGAGCGCAGCTGATTAAGGAGGGGCTTTTTTGGATTTGTAACAGTGGCTCTGATGCTTTGTTTTGGCATGACTCTTGGGATGGCCACCCGCCCATGATTTCTAGCTTTCCTCAGCTCCAGCCTCTTTGCCACACTTTTACTAATGCTGGTTGGTGGAAGGTGGAGCACTTCAAGACTGTTAAGCGCTTGGGTCAGGTGGAGGTGACGTGTTGGAAGGATTCTCAAGAGTGGCCTGCTGGTGGCTCTAATGAGGACCGTGCTCTTCTTTCTCAGGTGGTGGAGGATCGGTTTTGCAGCTCCCTCAATGGTAGGGATGTTTTGGCTTGGAGTCCTAACCCAAAAGGCAAATTCTCTGTGGCTCAAGGATATGCTATACTTGACAAGAACCTACATGGTACAGATGAAGTGCACTGGTGGAAGAAGGTTTGGAATAACTTCTCTTGGCCTAAATGTAATTTTTTCTTATGGTTGTTGGTTCAAAAAAAATGTCTCACTTAGGAGAATCTTCGCAAAAGAGGCTTTCAGGGGCCTTCTGTTTGCTTCTTATGCACACACAATGAAGAGTGTTCCTCTCACCTGTTTTTTATTTGCCCCCTTTCTCGAGGGATATATGGCATAGATGGTGAGAGGCTTGGAGTCATGGGTGTATTCATGCCACTTCTCTCAGTGACTTTTGGGAAAGCTTGGGCAGACCTCCAGCGAAGACTTCCTTCTTGCAGGTTGCCTGGACGGTTGGACCGGTCTTTATTCTTTGGAACCTCTGGTTGGAAGGAATCGCAGAATTTTTTCTGACTCTAAGTTAGATAGCCTTCGGTTGTGGAGGAAGATTCTTAACAAGCTTCAGGAGACTAAATTGGCAAAATGTGATATGTTTGAGAGTATAGATCCTGGTGATCAAGCTATTGTGAGGAATTTGAACCTGGACGGCAATAATCAGGGAGGCACTCTTTGGAAAAGGCCTTGCCATGGTAAGCAACATGTTTGTAGGGTTGGACGATGGACTCCTCCCCCGGCTGGGATCTTGAAGATTAACACAGATGGATCTTCTCGGGGGAATCCAAGTCATGTTGGTATTGGGGCTATAGGTAGAAGTAATGATGGGGACGCAGTTTTTCTTTTCTCTATCTACAAGGGCCAACACTCGAATAATTTGATGGAGGCTCTTGCTATTAAGACTGTTGTTGAGAGAGGATGTTTTTTAGGCTGAAAAAGGATTATATGCGAGTCTGACTCTCAAATTGTTGTTGACATGCTGAATAACCAGAGTTTGGAGAATGTTAATTGGAAGTTAGCCTCTCTAGCCAGACAAATTTTAAGTCTGTGTAGTTCCTTGGATTTTGTCTCCTTTTGTCATATCCCTCGCGAATGGAACAGAGTTGCAAACTGTTTGGCTAAGTGGGCTGCTGAGAATGAGGATAGCTGGATATTAGCGGAAGGGATGAGATTCCTTTGGATTATCATGGGATTTTTGATCAGCTTTTATTAGAGGATAGGTATATGTAGTCTTGTGGTGGGTCTTTGGCCTTTGCTATGTAATTTGGTTTTGATTGAATAAATTTTTACCCCTTTTTTTTTTTAAAATAAAATAAAAATAAAAAAAATTATAACAAATAAATTATAAATAAAAATAATAATTTAGTTTAATTCTTTAAGGTTACCTTAATGATTTACTCCATGCATTTTGCAAAGACCTCATCAAAAATGGTCATCATGAGCTTTACCTCGTCATATTTCTTAGCATAGGGAGACCCCACCCACCGATCACTCACCAACATTTGGTTAAGGTATACTAGTAAGCCCGCAATATGCGAAAAAATTTGACGAATCATGTGGCTCCCGATCGCATAAGTTTCTTTCCCTTGGTGTGCTCTCTCATCAACTGTAGCACCCAAGTGTGAGTGTAGATGAACTTGGTCATACTTTTGCCCCCATCAACCACACTCTTCACCCATGAGATCTTTCCTATGTCCTCGAGCAAAAGATCCATGCAATGGGCCGCACAAGGCGTCCAAAAAATTCTAAGGTGCCTCTCCTCAAGAATTTTTCTTGCTGCTACATATGTGGCCACGTTGTCCATCACAACTTGAACACCATTCTCCACATCTACTTGCATCACCACCTCATCCAACATGTCACATAGTGTTTGTTGTTTTCACTTGATGAGAGGCATCAATTGACTTCAAGAAGACCAACTACCCACTTGAAGCAACTAAAAAGTTAATCAGTGTACAGTTTTTCCCATCCGTCTACTCATCAGATAAAATGGTGCACCCCTTCATCAATGGGCCACTCAAGTCATGAGGAGTACGAGCTTTGAACCCCTTCCCAATAACGGTCAATGCAGTGACCAAATTCTCCCAATATGGACTTTTTGCCACATTGAAAGGAATGTTGTTGTAGTACCAATAATTTGCTATAGCTATCCTCACTTCATTTTGTAATTCTTTGTTCCAAGCAGTACCTTCCAACAAAGGTTGTGACCCGGGGCTTCTTCTAGGAAAAAAAAAGTAGCCGAACTATCACTTATAGATGATCCTCGTCCTTGACTATGACATGGTGGAGTTGGGGCAACAAAATGGCCCTCAATGTCACTATCGTTTATCATTGTCCTCTTACTCATTAGAAGTGCATTGGCTTTCCTCTTCTTTTTTGTTTTTTTTCACATTCACTACAATGTAAGCGGTCAACTCTCTTTGAGCCTCAGGTGGAACTTGATTGCACACTACCACATCATTACTTGCCAACCGTGCAATGTTGTTTTTTAGATGAGAAACACCTCCACTAATCTTCATCCCGCAATAGTTGCATATTACACAATTACCCTCCGTCCGTTCACAATGCTTCCAACTAGGGTCATTAGACTTAGGCTTGCTGCGAATAAGACCCACGGAACTAGATGCCGATCCCTATGCCATTTTCAAACAACAAACTTGAACCCTATATAGAAATATATATATGTTTTAGTATTTTATAATTTAACATTTAAATATAACTGCATTTAAAATTTAAATATAGCTGGAATCTAGAAATGAAATTTCAATGATCATGTTTCTTGATAGAAAAATTCAAATTTTATATTTTATAGTAAAAATTAAAAAGACAATGAAATTTATTAAAAAAATGCCTAGAATCTAACTCTTTGATGCATGTTGTGTGTGTGTTGCAGGCTGCCAAGCTCTCATTGGTTCTCAATCTCAACTTTCAAGCTTCAGTTGTATATTGTAGCTTGTCAAATAGTAAAAGTATTATATTAATATTGTAGCTTGCCAGCAGCCCTATCACTATGCAATGTGCACAGTCCAACAAAGTTGCAAACTACAATATAATAGGCCAAATTCCAATCGATTCTCACTATGAACTTGAAGTTTCAATAGTCAATCGATTCTTTGTTGACACTATGAAGTGCCAAGCTGCAAAATAATATTACAAACTACAAAGTTCAACTTCAAACTTGCACTTGAATATTACAAATCGCGGAGGTTGTGGCTATGCACACTACATAGTGTAGGGTTTGGCAGCAAACTTGCAACTTGAATATGCATGAGAAATGATGAGATGACTGTGAAATACTAATATGGGGGCACTTTTTTGCTTTTCGCTTAGCAATATTGTTTGTGGCCTATGCAAATGAAGAATGACGAACCACAATACAATATTCCATGAATCCGTAGTTGTTTACCTTTAATTTTTAAAGCATCAATTTTTTTTGGGTCGCTGAGAAATACGATTTTCTCGGCAAAAATCACCAAGAAAATCAGGGATTCTCGTCTCGCACAATAGAGCCCCGTTTCTTGGCTAGCAAGTTTACCACGAGATCTGCCAAGAAACGGTGAGAAATCGCTAAGATTTGATTCTATGATTGAGAGCATAGCTCAAAACCTTGTGCTTGGAGATTACTCCCCAGCACAAAATTTTGACTTGTACTCAATACTCGGGAGTTTCTCAGCAATTATTCGGCATTACTGGCAACTTTATTGCTACTTAAAAAAAACATATAAATTCATAAAATAAACTTAAATAATATGCAGATCATTGTTGAATGAAAAGAGAAATGAATCCCTGTAGGTTGTAGGTTGTAGGTTGTATGTTAATCACTATATGTATTCCTTGAGGCTTGAAAACCCTAGATTTGTACCACTTCAATTACGATTCACAAGTTGCACTCTGAAAACCCTAGCTCCATTATCACAATGATTGTATTCCTAAAGAAAACTGCAGGTTTATTGAAATGAAATTGTATTTTTTTCATTCTGAGCTTTTTATTCTTTCACTAGCCAATTTGTGCAGATTAGTCAGCGATTTTCGCCAAGTAATCACAAATATTAGTCAGAAAACATCACCAATTAATTGGCATAAATCGTCTCACAATTTTCCTAAAGATTTATCATTTTTATTTCAACTCGCGAGTGGTCATGATTGATCACCAAGTTTTAGCGATTTTTGAATCTATGATTGAGACATTTCATAGATTCTTGTGTCATTGTTTACTTGGATGATATATTTATTTTCAGCTAGACTTAAATAGCATCTAATGCATTTGAAACAATTCTTCCAAACTATGATGTGGAAAAAGGCCAGTCTTACGTGGGGGCATGTACCCCCCCCCCCCCAATTTTGGCAAGTCCTAGACCTCCTAAACGCTTGTAGGACTTCGGGACTCCTAGGAAACGTCCCCTTGGCATTTCCAGAAAAATGAAAATCTTAGGAAACATCTTGGGGACATTCGTCCCCAGAACTATCGAGTGATGTCTTGGGGGCGTCCTACACTGCTGCATAAAGTTTGCAGCTAAATAAACAATTTCTAATAAAATTAAAAAATAAAATAAAGTTGTTAAATGACTTAAAAACCTAAAATAACATAAAGCTAACCTTAAAAGTGACTTCCAACTTATAAATAGACCAATTTCTATCATTTAAAAACACACTTGAGTCTTGAGCAAATCAAAGAGCTTAGAGAAGAAGAGGAAAGGAGGAGAAAGAGGAAGAGAGAAGAGGAGAGCATGGGCGAAAAGCAAAGGCAAGAAAATAGCAACGGGAAGAGCAAATAGCAAAGGCACAAGAAGGGCAAGGGCAAAGGCAAAGGCAAGAGCCAAGTAAAGAGTGAAGATTCAAAGGCACAAGGAAAGCAAAGGCACAAGGAGAGCAAGAGAAAGAGCAAAAGAAAGAGGTATGTACATTAAAAGAAAAATGTATAATAAAAAATAGGTGGGCTGCTAGGGTTTGGTTGTAGCCTTGTAGGCTCTTTCTTTTTGGCTCAAAATTGCAAATAAAAATGTAAAATAGAAAATGGGTGGGTTGTTAGAGTTTGATTGTTTTCATTTCTTAAATTTTTTAATTTAAAATCGCAAATGAAAATGCGAATAAAGTAGAGAATGGTTGGACTGCTAGGGTTTGGTTGTTAAAAGTTTTAATTTCTATATTTTTTTGGTTCAAAATTGCAAATATAAATGCAAAATATAAAATGGGTGGGCTGCTAGGATTTGGTTGTAGGCTCTTTTTATTTTGTTTTTGTTCTTTTGGTTCAAAATTGCAAATAAAAATGTAAAATAGAAAATGGGTGCGCTGTTAGGGTTTGGTTGTAGGCTGTTTTTTATTTATATTTTAGGTTTTTAAGTTCAAACTTGCAAATAATATTGTAAAATAGAAAATGGGTTGGCTACTAGGATTTGGTTTTTTTAAATTTTTTAATTTTTTTGGTTCAAAATTGCAAATAGAAATGTAAAATGGAAATGGGTGGGCTGCTAGGGTTAGGTTGTAGACTGTTTTTGTTGTAACTTAAAATATTTATTTATTTTTTATTTTTTTATTTTTTAAGATATTTGCATATTTCAGATTGAGTTCTACTTCTGATCATGAAAGTGATTATAAGATAGATGTTTGTGATGATCTTGGTGTGGAGGGGAAAAAGAGATGAAAGATGTCGTGGCAGTGCAAACTGGTAGTTCAGTTGTAATTGTCGAAAAGACTAATTGCCCCTCTACTTTATTCGTTGAATATGCCAAAGGACCATTCAACCCAAAGAAACCTTTGCAACAAATTGCACACATTATTCAAAAATCCAATAAAGGAGGGGGGAGTAAAAAATGGCAGTGAAATTTGTGTCCATTGACTTGGCATGGCAGCATCACTAGGACAAATGCACATTCCTAAGAAAGGGGTTAATAAGTGTGACAAATGCAACCTTGAACAGAAGGCATAGATTATCAAGCTTTATAATGGAGGTTTCATGGCTGACATTCCAGTAATTTGTGGCATTGGCACTGGTAGCTCTTGTAGGACTTCTAGGGGTTCTTTCTATCATGCTGCAACAAGTTTTGGGGTGATAGAATTGGAGGGCAATGGGAAGAGGAAGGCCGTGGAGACGGGCCCCAATGCAGTTGTATGCATGTTTGATGCACAAGCTAGGGAGGAGGCCGATGATGCAATTGAAAAATCATTCTATGCCACATCCCTTTTAATGTTGCTCGCTCTCCTTATTACAAGGACCTCATGGCTAAGGTAGCCAAAGCTAGTCCAAGTTATGTGCCCTCAAGAAAAAACAAACTGAGGACTACAATCTTGGATGGGAACTATTCCAAAGTTAACTTATTGATGGAGAAGATGAAAGGCACATTGGTGTCCCATGGATACAACATTATCATGGATGGGTGGACGGATATTAGACACCATCCACTCATTAATGTCATTGTCTCATGCAAAGATGGACCATACTTCTTGAGGTCAATTCACTGTTCTGGGAAACGCAACAATGCAAAATTTCAGTTCCAAATTTTAAAAGAAGCCATTGAGGAGATTGGCAATGCCAATATTGTACATGTAGTCACAAATGCAGCATGTGTGTAGAGCAATAGGGAAGCTAGTGGAAACTACATATAGGCATATTTTTAGTCCCCGTGTTGCATACATGCCATGAACAATGCATTGAAAGATATTGGAAAATTTCAATGGGTCAAACAAATAGTGGTTGAGGCTAGGGAGGTGCAGATGTTCATCTGTAATCACCACACATCATTGGCACTCTTTCAAAGCATTTCAAGGAAGCCATTCCTCAAGCCAATCGACACTCATTTTGCATCCTACTTTGTTTTGTTGGATAGGATGCTTGAGTTTCAGGAGCCCCTATGACTTATGATCATGACACACGACTGGACTCGGTGGCTAGAGTGCAAGATAGAGCAAGGGAAGAGAGTGACGGAAGTGGTGGTGAGGCACATTTTGGGTCGATGGAAAACACATCACATCTATTATATCTCTAGTTTTCAGCATCATCAAATGTGGGGATTCTGATATCCCCAACTTTGGTGAGATATATAAGTGCATCGACAACATTCCTGCCCAGATGCAAGTCGTTATTCAGGTGAGGGAACCCATCCTAGACTTTTACAATGAAATCATTCAGCCCATCATTCAAAAGAGGTGGGAGAAGTTGAACACTCCATTACATATGGCTGCATATGCCCTTAATCCAAAATGGTATGTCGACAGACCTAGTAGACGCACCCTTAGGGAGGACGATGAGGTGAAGGGGGGCGTAATGAAGGCCCTGAAAAAATGTATACCACAAAGGAGGCTTTTACATCTCAAGATCAAGTGGATCAAGTTTATAGAACTTGATGGCTACAAAACATCAGCAAGGATAGGCAAGACAACATTGGCACAAGAGAAGCCAACAAGTTGGTGGCGACTGTATGGGTGTCCAGGACAACTACAAACACTTGCAATTTGTCTTCTTAAACAGGTTTCTAGTTCCTCTGTTGCTAAGAGGAATTGGTCAATATATGGTTGGATCCACTCTCTTAAGAGGGACATACTTGCCTCTAAGAGAGCACAGAAGCTTGTTGTACATAGTGCCTTCATCTGATGGATCACAAGACTCCTCAATACATGCAGACCCCAACATTACAATGGGATGTACATCCTAAAGAATAGAGCCAAGGTGAAGAGAAGCACAATGCACAATAGGGATTGATTGGGATCCACTTTGAGGATGAGGATGAGGACAATAGTTCCAGCGAGGAGCAGTTCATGGATGGTGTTTCTGATGATGATTTTGATTTTTGAGTTGCATACTTGGATGTTTATGGACTATGTTTTTTCATTTTGTTTTGGCCCTTGGGAAACGTGTTGAATAGTTGATATATTAATCAAAAACTTCAAAACCATAATGGTATAATGTATGATCATTTAATCTATCATTGATGTATCTAGTTATACTTTATTTTTTTAGTTTATTTGTATATTTAAAATTTTAAATATTTATATATTATTTTAATTTATCGTCTCCCCACCATCCCCAAAGTTTTGGAAAAAAATTGTCGTCCCGAAGTCTTGGGTAACTATGGAATAAGTTGATGCTCAATGAGAAGAAATGTGAATTTGCACAACAATCACTTCTCTATTCGGGGCATGTGGTTGGAGATGGAGTGTTTAGAATTGATCCAATAAAAGTGGAAGCCATTTTGAAGTGCCCAAGCCTTTTAAAGTGGCTAAAACAAGGAGTTTTGTAAGTGTGGTTCGGTACTTGAGAAAGTCATCCACGCCCTTCTCCACAATAGCAGCACCTTTGCATTCAATAACAGCAAGTGGTAAGTCATTTACTCAAGGTAAAAATATGCAAAATGCATTTTTTGAATTGAAGCAAAAGATTAATAATGCATTGGTTTTGGTTCTACCTAATTTGCAACTGCCATTCGAGGTGGAAACGGATGCAAGTGATTATGCCATGGAGGCTGTCCTATTGGAAGAAGGTAAGCCTATTTGCTATCATTCAAAGTTGTTTTATAAAACGATTGTGAACTACTGCACTATGATAAAGGATTGTATGCTCTAGTTCTAGCAGTTGAGAAATGGAAGCACCATGTAGTGAGAAAAGAAACCATTAATCATACGGATCATAAACCACTCCAATATTTGCAAGCCCAATCAAAATTGCAGCAAGCACAACACTATAAATAGATAGTTTCTTGCAACATTTTTGTTTCCTTATTAAATATAATAGGTGTGACTAACAAGTTGACTGATATGTTCTCTAGACCACCTTTGATTTCAACATTGGGAAATATAACACAACTTCAGCCATTTGTTCACAAGGCATATGGTACTAGATGTTGGTATTTTTATTGGCCAAGCATGCAAGTTGATGTTGCAAAATTCTTAAGGGGATGCGTTATGTAGCACAAGTAGAACTAGTAGTACAAATTTGGGATTGCATATACCACTAGCAGTTCCTTCTACACCACAATAGAGTATTTCTATGGATTTGTGGGAGGTTTTCCTTTATCAAAGAAGCAGTATGATTACTTGTTTGTTATTGTACACCAGTTTAGCAAAATGTGCATCCTCATTCCATGCAAGAAAACTCTAAAAGGATATGATGCAGCTGAGCTATGTTTCACCAATGTTCGAGTTCATTTTGGTTTGCCCAGTACTATCATTTCAATTAGGGATTCAAGGGTATTGGGAAAAATTTAAATACTTTGTGGAAGATGGACTGGTTAATGAGAAAGTGCAAGGCATGGGCCCAAACCTCAAAACTTCCATATACAAAAGATAAATGCTAACCCCATTTGGGCAGCCCAATAACGCCATTTCAAGTCAATAAAGAGAGAAAAAAACAAAAAAGTTTGTGAGAGATACAAATCTCTAAAAAATCTTCAGAGGGTCATAAAAGAAATAGTGGCATTACACCCAAAATAAGCTTAAATAAACAAAAGGATTGAAATTCAAATGGCCTTCCCCACAAACTGATGGGAAAACAAAGGTGGTCAATAGGACATTGGTACAGCTGTAGAGGGGGTGTAATAGGAAGCATCCTACGACTTGGGATGAAAATTTGGTATATATCCAGCATTCTTATACCAAGGAAAATCATTTTTCAACTAATAAATCTTGTTTTCAGACATGTTTTGGTTACTTAACTCCTAATCCATTTGACGTTGTGTTGGGACAGCCATGCAGAGAGCATGAAAAGGTGGATTCGAAATCCACAAAGCAAAGAAATTTTTTAAAAAGATGACGAATTCACCTTCAAGAACAAGAGAGGTGTTAATTGCCTAGCCGTAATTGTGTGAATGCACCCACAATCAAAGTATGTAAATGGAAATCTGAGGCATTTTCACTAAGACAATCTATGAATCATGACAGGTCCCCTATTTTAAGGCTATCTAAAATTGCTTGTGATGAAAAGGGTGAGGGAAAATTCAATGAATACAAAACTAAAGGGCAAAGCACCAAAAGTGTGATCTTCGACTCTTCCAAAAAGAATGAAAGCATAGAACAATTTCTCAACTAAATATAATATTAGTCATCATACATAACCAGATGCAAGATGCAATAAACCAACACTGCAAGCAGATTAAGACATCTACACATAATTTCAGACCAAGGGCTGAAGTTTAGCCCAAAAATATTTATTAGATACTTCAAATGTACACAGTTGCCTATAGTTCTATAGACTGATTAACATTAAACTCAAATTAAAAGCTAAGGCTTAAAACTTCAAAATGAAAACTCTAATAAAGTTGGAAAGTTCCGGTGAGAAAAGACCCTCTACATAGATTTTTCAACTCAATATATAATACATGAATCATGCGACAACACACCAGATGATCCTCTCCAGCTGCAATTAACACTCAGATGACGTCCTTCATAACCATTCCCATGTTCTATGCTCCAAGTCAACCTGTGAAACAAATAAGTTTGACGCCCCATGCTTGGAAGTGCTTTACCTTGGGCGTATAATGGAAAAAATAATCATTTCAGCTGCAGGCCCATTAGTCCTTATTTTCTTGGTCTATTTGATTTATGCAATCCAATGGTCTAGAGTCTTTTTGAATGAAAAAGAATGACACAGCCCCAAGAAGAATCTTTTCTTCTTTTCCTGTCTAATTAAGCAATTCGGTGTCGTGTGGCACACAATTCTTCATTGTGGTCATAGCCTCTCTTATTTCCTAACCTTGGGATAAACATCCAAGGGAGATCTTGGGGACCAGTGATGCAGAGGGAGAATAAAAAACAACTTTGAATGACCTTTCCTTTTGCTTGGCTTCTACTACTAGGCCTCTCAAAGCACCTTTTAGGACGGTTTGACAATTCTATAAGGTTTCCAAGCCAACTAATTAGGGTTTCAAGTACCCTTTATCCTCCTTGATCAACATACAAAATTGCAGACTCAAACTCTAAAGGGATGTTCTATGTTTTCAATATATTTCTCTCTTTCATGTCAATTTCTAGTAGCCCTTTGAAGTCACTTTTCTTGATGATTTGTCAAGCATACAGGGTTCCAGAGCAAACAAAAGACCTTTTTAGATACCCATTAAGGGTTTACAACTCTCTAGCAAGTTTTAGGATCCAACTCACCAAATAAGTGCACTAACTCAAACTTTCTCTCTGCCAATTAAGCCTCTAACTAGGTCTCTTAGGCCTAAAACTTAGTTTTAGCTCTTACAAACTCCACACGTGCCAAGACTTCAAATAAGTGTTTGATTCACCTTTAGGACACAAAACCCAACTCCCATGCCAAATTTTAGGGTCTGGAATATTGTCTAGGTACACAAACCATGAAATGGCTAAACCCTTCACTAGGTTTTTGACTCGGGCCGAGAGAGAGTAAAAGAAGGATTTCAAGAACACAATGGGGTTTCAAGGACTGAATTGGATTGGAAAAGGGATGTGCAATGTCAAGAACAACTCAGGAATAGAAAACACTATTTCTTTTTATTTTTATTTTTTTAAAAACCAAACCTTATGTAGATAAGAAATTATCAATTACATACTCTAACATGCCATGCATGGAAGCTATTAGCCATATCACTAGCATTATAAACAAAATCATCTCTATGATTATTCATTGGAAAGATTCAAGTTGTATAATCTTCCTAATATCTTCTTGAATCCTTGTGGACCACCATAGAGAAGGAAGACCACAGCAAAGGATATCATGGTTGTCAAGGGCCCAATTAGCAAGCCCATCTACGACCTTATTCTGTTGACGAGGAATATGACAAAACTGAATTTTTTGAAACTTTTGCTGTAGTTTTCTTATCTCAGAAACCTCCTTAGCAATCTTCCAATTAGGGGAAGATCCATTATTACAAGTTTTCAGTAAATGCATTATGACTCTTGAGTTAGATTGAACCTTAACCCTCTTCCAACCAACTTTAACAGATTCTTGTAATCCTCTCTGAATGGCTTTGATTTCAGCAACATTATTAGTAGAAATACCCAAATTTTCAGCAAAAATTAAATGAATTTCTCCTCCTCCACTAAGTCCAATCCCTCCCAAAGCTGCTGTCCCTGGATTTCCCCATGAAGCACCATCTATATTAAGTATTCCATGAAAATTCCCCCTATCTTCCATTTGATGGTATATCTCTCTCTTCTTCTTAGAATGAAAGCGAGGCATAGTGGCATCGTTAGGGTCTAAGGAAAGTTGCCCATAGATATACTCCCTTTCCTGAGAAGGTTGAGCTGGAAGCGAGACTTTATGTTTCAAACTCTCTGACAAATTAATTTTAATCTTTTCCCATACATATGTAATTTCTCGTTTAGTTTGTCTGAATATTCTATGATTTCTTTCTTTCCAAGTGTTCCAGAGCAAAAGAGAGATACCACTATTTTTTAATGACAAAAAGATTAAAAACTTGAAGAACTCACCTGGACAAGACTCCCAAAAGAGTAATGTACAGACCTGTGTGGGCAGAACTGAAAATTTTGATCAAGATTGAGTCTTTCTTTGAGCTATGTGTATGTAACAAGTTATCTTCAATTACTATCCTCTATTCACAGCTTCTCTAGCATAAAGATCATGAAATAATACAAGAACCACCAATATTCCTTCGAAAATTGATGATGGCAATACTAGATTGTGAATAGACTGAGTTCCTCTTGTATCTTGTATCTGCCTGTAGATGATCAACCTTAGTTTAGTGTGTCAATAAATTCAATGGTAACAATGTCATTACACTCGTAAAGACTGCATTTCCAAACAAAACACATTCCCAAAAGCTAAACTTTAGTATGGACATCCATGTCTTACATAGGCATACACAAAATTTTGATAATTGTCTTCTTCTTTGAACTATATTCTCTCTCCCTCTCTCGTTCTTGGAGCTTGAAAACCACCTCATATATCATTTTGATCATTTGAGACTTCTACAAAAATTAAATCTTCCTGAAAATACTCTTTAACTGTTTCAAGATTGCTCAAATGTAGGTCTTTGAATGAACCAAAATGTCTTTTGAACTAGACCATGGATCAAACATAACAAAATGAATTGATCCAAGGTAATCAAAACACTAGAAATCAGATTAAGACCCTCTAGACACCCAACAAACCAAAATCCATCTTTAACATTCAACAAAATGTTGGACATAGTCATTGAGGTCTGAAGAATTGTCATTGATGTCAAAGGCAGCATGTGCCATCATGCATTAATGACAAAGGTGTTGAGCTGTACAAACTAGGTGTAGAGTTCTCACGAAGTTGAATGTGCATCTTGACTTCCAAGAGCAGTCATATGAATGCCTTTGCTAGCTTGTTGAATATGGCTAGGTACACAATTTGTTGGTGACTACGTCTACATACATGGCATCATTTGAAGGAAACAATCACACCAGGTTACTCAATTTTGCGCCTACTCTTGGTGGTCTAAGTTCTAATGCATAAGGTTGTGTGTGCAAATGTTTCCACACTTAGTCAATTTAACAAGCTTGGTCTATTCTTTCGGAAAAGTGCCCTGGTCAATTCAAGCTTGGTCTATTCTTTTGGAAAAGTGTCTTGGTCAATTCAAGCTTGGTCTATTCTTACGGAAAAGTGTTTTAGTCAATTCTTTCGGAAATATTGGTTAAGTCAATTCTTTCGAAACAATTGTTCCAAACAAAAGATTTGAAGGAAGTGTTCTCTTTCGGAGAAAGTGCCTCGCTGAATTCTTTTGGAAAAATAGTTAAGTTCTCATCGGACAAAAAGTCCGAAGGAAATAGGTCCCGAACAAAGCTTCCGAAGTGGACCTTTACAGAAAAGCCGAAGGGTATGTGGACGTTTCCAGAAATGCCAAAGGGTATTTTATAAAAGGCCGAAGGGTATGTGGACCCTTACAGAAAAACCTAAGGGCATGTGGAAGTTTCCAGAAATGCCAAAGGGTATTTTGCAAAAGGCCAAAGAGTATGTGGACCTTTACAGAAAGGCCAAAGGGTGTGTGGACCCTTACAGAAAAGCCGAAGGGTATGTGGACGTTTCCAAAAATGCCGAAGGGTACTTTACAAAAAAACCGAAGGGTATGTGTCCTAAACAAAAGTGCCGAAAGATATGAGCAAAGAATTGAAGGGCACTCAGACAAAAAGCCCGCAGAAATTGTCTCGAAGGGCACTTCAGAGTGTTTGGAAGCAAATGCTACATCAAAAGAAAGGACAAACCAAGCAACTTTGAGTCAAGATGTGATGAGGGAATTTTTCTTGGTTACTCCACTCATAGCAAAACCTATGTCTATTACAATAAGACGCTGCATAAAATAGTTGAGAGCATGAATGTCAAGGTCGAAGAAGAATTTAAACATGTCGAACCTGTTGAGGAGATTAAAATTGAAGAATTATAAGGAGCAGAAAATGACGTAGAAGATAGTGAAGAGGAGGAAGAAAAGAGTGAAAAGGCACCTGCAAGGTTTGTTCAAAAAGAACATCCCAAGGAGCAGATAATTGGCAACAAAAATGAGGGAGTTCATACTAGGAGAAGCGCTATAATGAACAAGGAGCAAGTAAGTTTGCTCTATTTTAAGAAATTGAGCCTAAAACCTTTAGTGAAGCCAACAAGGATGAAAATTGGTTAAAAGCCATGGAAGAAGAACTGAGTCAAATAGAAAAAAATAAAACATGGGAATTGGTTCCTAGACCCTCAAACAAGAATGTGATAGGAACAAAATGGATTTACAGAAACAAACTCAATGAAAATGGAGCTGTCATAAGAAACAAAGCAAGATTGGTGTGCAAAGGATATGCACAAGTAGAAGGCATAGACTTTGAAGAGACATTTGCTCCAGTGGAAAGACTGGAAGACATAAGAATGTTTTTGGCATTTTTTGCTCATAAGAAGTTCAAAGTATATCAAATGGATGTAAAAACAGCCTTCTTGAATGGAAACTTAGAAGAGGAAGTAATAACCAGAAGGTTTGCAGCGAGTGGATGAAGAAGATTGTGTGTAGACTGAAAAAGGCATTGTATGGTCTGAAACAGGCACCTAGAGCATGGTATTCAAGATTGGATCAATACCTGCAACAACAAGGCTTCAGCAAAGGATGTGCAAATAGCAATTTGTACTTTAGATCAGAAGGTAAGCATATGTTGATTATTGTTGTCTATGTAGATGATATCATCTTTGGAGGTGGCAATAGTAATATGTGCAAAGAATTTGCCACACAAATGCAAAGTGAATTTGAAATGTCTATGCTAGGAGAACTTTTGTTCTTTCTTGGTTTACAAATTGCACAAACCAATGAAGGGATATTCATATCTCAAACCAAGTATGCAAAGGAGATGCTCAAAAAATTTGGAATGAAAGAGCAAACCAGTTAGTACTCCCATGATAACTGGATGCAAGTTGAGCAAAGAAGATGAGTCCCTTGAGATGAATAATACTATGTATAGATCAATGATAGGTAACCTGTTGTACCTAACTGCATCAAGACCAGACATCACGCAAGTTGTATGCATGGTTGCAAGATTTCAAGCAGCTCCTAAGGAATCACATGTCAATGCTATGAAAAAAATCTTCAGATGCATCAAGAGCACAATTGACTATGGTCTGAGGTACCCTACAAGTGATGATCTCACTTTGATTGCATACATAGATGCTAATTGGGTAGAAAGTGTGGATGATAGGAGAAGCATTAGTGGTGATGCATTCTTCCTCGAAAATAGACTTGTGTCATGGCTGAGCAAAAAGCAAGAGTCGGTTACGCTTTTTATAGCAGAATCAGAGTATGTAGCAGCAGCAGCATGTTGCACCCAAGTCTTGTGGATGAAGCAAACTCTCAGAGACATCAAGGTAGAATACAAAGAACCCATTTCTATCTTTTGTGATAACTCAAGTGCCATAAATATATCCAAGAATCCAGTGATGCATTCCAGAACCAAGCATATATCCATCAAATATCATTTTTTGAAAGAAAAAGTTGCAGATCAAGAGGTTAAAATTGAGTATGTGCCAACAAAGGACCAAATTGCAGATATATTTACCAAGCCTCTTCCCGAGGAGTAATTTGAGTATCTAAGAGAGAATTGGGAGTAGTGGCTCCCACACCACATCACTAGCTTCTAGTGATAGGGCATGGATCCAGGGGAAGCATTGTAGAATCATTATTAACTCTTGGATTAAGAGAAAAAGCAGTCTAGTGAGAAAGGTGCAATCTCTTTGCTATTTGATGACAAAGGAGGTGCCAAAGGTGTGTTGGCTCTAGATCATTATGCCTATCTATACAGCGATATGTCGATTATTGATTGGTCTTTTAGACCAATGCTATACAAATGAACAGTTGTAGAACATTGGAGCCAAAGGAGCTAGATGTGAATGTGTCTACGTAGAGTTTAGGCAAATATGCCATTGCCTAAGGGGGAGTTTTCTATCAAACGTGTTCTAATCTGCCAGGTCCAAGGATCAGAACAGTCGAGGTGCCAAAAAAAGAGCAAATTGTTGACATATTATGGCAGACTCTTTGTCATTAATGTCAAAGGGGGAGAAAGCAGAATGAAGAGAAAGAAGTCACTCTGATGATGTGTTGCCATCAATAACAAAGGGGGAGATTGTTGGACATAGTCATTGAGGTTTGAAGAATTGTCACTAATGTCAAAGGCAACGTGTGCCATCATGCATTAATGACAAAGGTGTTGAGTTGCACAAACCAGGTGTAGAGTTCTCATGAAGTTGAATGTGCATCTTGACTTCCAAGAACAGTCATATGAATGCCTTTGCTAGCTTGTTGAATATGGTTGGGTACACAGTTTGTTGGTGACTACGTCTGCATATATGGCAACATTTGGAGGAAACAATCACACCAGGTTACTCAGGGTTGCGCTTACTCTTGGTGGTCTAAGTTCGAATGCATAAGGTTGTGTGTGCAAATGTTTCCACACTTTGTCGATTTTACAAGCTTGGTCTATTCTTTCGGAAAAGTGTCTTGGTCAGTTCAAGCTTGGTCAATTCTTTCAGAAAAGTGTCTTAGTCAAGACTTTCAGAAATATTGTTTAAATCAATTCTTTGTTCCGAACAAAAGATCCGAAGGAAGTGTTCTCTTTTGGAGAAAGTGCCTCGTTGAATTATTTCGAAAAAATGGTTAAGTTATCATCGGACAAAAAGTCCGAAGGAAATAAGTCCTAAACAAAGCTTCTGAAGTGGACCTTTACAGAAAAGCCGAAGGGTATGTGGACGTTACCAGAAATGTCGAAGGGTGTTTTGCAAAAAGCCTAAGAGTATTTTGCAAAAGGCCGAAGGGTATGTGGACCCTTACAGAAAGGTCGAAGGGTATGTGGACCCTTACAGAAAAGCCGAAGGGTATGTGGACGTTTCCAAAAATGCCGAAGGGTATTTTGCAAAAGACCGAAGCGTATGTGGACCCTTATAGAAAGGCCGAAAGGTATTTGGACCCTTACAAAAAAGCCAAAGGGTATGTGGACGTTTCCAAAAATGTCGAAGGGTACTTTACAAAAAACCCAAATGGTATGTGTCCTAAACAAAAGTGCCGAAAGATATGAGCGAAGAATTGAAGGGAACTCGGACAAAAAGCCCACAGAAATTGTCCCGAAGGGCACTCGGACAAAAAGCCTACGGAAATTGTCCCAAAGGGGACTCGAACAAAAAACCCACGGAAATTGTCCCGAAGGGGACTCAGACAAAAAACCCGCCGAAATTAGCCGAAGAGCCCTTGACAAAAAACCCGCAACATTTTGTCTAAAGGATAGTTGAAAGAGATAGTGGACACTTGCAAAGCTCCCGCAAGACATTTCCAAAGAGAGGACACTCACAAAACCTGAAGGGTAGTTCGAATGAAGGGAAAGGGCACTTGAGAATTTGCCGAAGGACAATTGCGAAGGACACAAGGACCAACAAAGGTTCCAGAGGATCACTTGGATTGTTTCGGAAAGAATCTAGGGCAAGTGGATGCTTAAAAAGGTTTTGAAGGACATTTCAACTAAAGTATAAGACTATTGCAATATTGCCAAAGGATCAAGGCGAGATTAAAGATCAAGCATATTAAATATAATCGAAAGGAGCAAAAGCGAACCAATCATATAGAAAATATCGAGATACGAGAAACAGCTCAACGGTTAATGCAAGAGAGATAGATGGTTCTGTTTCAAAAGTGGAAATATCTGACGGTTCAAGATAGACAATGATTGGCACCAAAGACAAGATGAATAATCCTCGTTTAAAGACATGACCAGACAAATGGTGAGTTCGAAAAGACTACATAGAGTCCGAGATTGATTGATCCAACCGATCAATCATCAATTAAGGAAACGGCGTAGTAATGCCCTGAATCCAGCAGTTTCCAAACATAGTAAAGAGACTTGACCATTGCAATGTGACACATGAATCGAGACACGGGAAAGCACATAAGTCAAAATTGTTTTTAATGAGAATCGGTTAAGTGCAGTTGGACTGTGAATGCAATTGGAGACATGAAACCCTAAGATTCAACGTATATACATGACTTCAAAACATTATTGTTGTTGTCGTCACAATTTTGAGAGAGTAAAAGGTTGTCAATAAGAAATTTGCAGACTAAGTAAAAAGGCAGAAGAAAAAGGGGGAATGAAGCATGTCTGAACAGAATATATCCAGACACATGCAGAAAGAGAAAAAAATGCTGTCGATAAGAGACATATGTAGACAAAGTAAAAGGCAGAAGAAAAAGGGAATGAAGTGTCTCCAAGCAAAGTACATCCAGACACCAAAAGCGTAAGGCAGAGAGGAAGTGAAGACACAGAGAATGTGCAATGTTTGAGCAATTACAAACCAAACTTGTGACAGAGTAATAGAGCTGGATTCATTTATGAATCTGTTTTGTATTCTGAAGTTGTAGCTTCATAAATCTGATAGGTTGGTGCCATCAAACAGACTGAGTTGGTGATCAGTTAGAAAATGGGTGCTTCCTTGGCATGGGTTCTCTTGAATGTAACCAGTGAGATTTGTCAATGAGGCATTTAACTGTGAGGCTGGATTAGAACAGTAGATTCTAGCAGTTATTCTCACCGTGATTTTTTCCCTTTGGGTTTTCCACGTATAAATTTGGTGTACTATGCTTTTGTGTGTGTGAGTGCTCTCTATATTTGTTCTTTAATATGCATATGAATTGATATCTCCTCTAAAAATTTTAATCAACTAGTTTTAGCTCATCTACTAATTCACCCCCCCTCTCAATAGATAGTTGTGTTCAACACAAAATTTTGTAAAAGTCTCATAAACTAAATAAAACTATTCAAAAAATTGAATCCGTCATTTTGGTGGGAAAATGTCAAATGAAGCCAAATTCAAATTTTAAACCAATCTAACACCTAGAAATGATTCAAATATGGAAACTAAGACATCTGAGACCACTAGGACTAACTAGGCAAACCAAAATTGATCAAGACAAGCGAAAAATGAAACTAGGAGTGATGCTCCTGCATGATAATCCCAAGTGAAAAAAAGTGGACTCATGAACGGTTGTTCATGAGGTTTGCAAGAATATTCCCATGTTTCTTGATCTCTTCTTTTGTCATCCAAGTGGCATCTTCACGAGGATGGTGCTTCCACTTCACTAGATACTTAAGATACTCTTTATTTCTGGTTTTCTTCACAATCTTCTTGTCCAAGATGATCTCCAACTCGTCTTTCTTAGCTATTGGGAACTGACTTGACCATTCTTGGACTGTTGTACCTTCTCTTGTTTTCTCATTGTCATTACCTTCTTTTAACATTTATAAGTCTGCAACATTGAAAATGGGAGAGAAGCCCACTCCACTAGGCAACTCTAACTCGTAGGCATTATTAGAAGACTTTTTTAGAACTTTGCAAGGACCTATCTTTTTCATCTTGAGTTTATTGTACTCACCTTTTGGAAATCTCCTTTCTCAGGTGAGCCAAAACAATATCACCAATTTTAAAATTGTCTTCTCTTCTCTTCAAGTCTGTCTGCTTCTTGTATTTCTCCACACTTGTCCCCAACTGTCTTTTCACTTGTTCATGTACTTCTTGCATAGCCACAGCAAACTCCTCTCCTTCAGCACTTCTTTTCTCCATTTTGCTCATGTCTCTAAGTTCAAAAACTCCTGTTGGTTGCATGCCATACATCACTTGGAATGGACTCATGCCAATGCTCCTATTGGAGGAGTCATTGTCTGCAAACTCTGTCTGTGGTAGTACCAAATCCCATTGCTTGGAATTATCTTTTGATAAGCACCTAAGCAAGTTTCTTAAGCTCCTGTTAACCACTTCAGTTTGTCCATCTGTTTGAGGGTGGTATGCTGAACAAAAGTGAGCTACAAATTTAATGTCCCTATCAGATATGATGCTTAGTGGGAGTCCATATAGCCTAACAACCTCCATAAAGAACAAATTTGCTAAGTGTTTAGCATCATTAGTAGTTTTGCAAGGTATAAAGTGTGCCATCTTGGAAACCCTGTCCACCACTACAAAGATAGAGTCATAGCCTCTTTGAGTTCTAGGCAGCCCCATGACCAAGTCCATACTAATAGAGTCACATGGTCTACTTGGGACAAGTAAGGGCTGATACAAACCTGCATTTGTGCCTTTTCCCTTAGCAACTTGACAAACCTTACATCTTTCTACATATATTCTTACTCGGCTTGCATTCTAGGCCAAAAGTAATGCTTAGTGAGCTGCTCCAATGTCTTGTCAAGTCCAAAGTGTCCTACCATGCTCCCACAATGCTTCTCTTTGATCAAGTTCTCCCTTATTGAACTCTTTGGCACACATAATTGTATCCCTTTGAACAACAAGCCATCTTGTATCATGTAATCCAACCACGGTTCTTTATTCAAGGTAGTTGGATGCTTACAAGCCTTATAGGCCTTTTGAAAATCTTCATCACTCTCATACAACTCCTTAATGGATTTAATGCCTACACTCTCAAGTTGAAATTCATTGACTAGCAATGCCCTCCTACTCAAAGCACCTGCCACCTTATTACTCTGGCCTTTCTTATGTTTAATAGCAAAAGTGAAATTCTGCAAATATTCTATCCATTTCATATGACTCTGATTGAACTTGGGCTAACTAGTGATGAATTGTAGAGCATGGTTATCTATGAAGATCACAAACTCTTTAGGCATTAGATAATGCCTCCATTACCTCAAGCCCTGCACCATTGCATAGAACTCCAAATCATAAGATGAGTACTTTTTAGCATCATTTAGTTTTTCACTAAAGTAGGCTATAGGCCTGCCCTCCTGGCTTTAGATAACCCCAATGGCTACCCCACTTGCATCAAATTCCACCTGGAAAACTTTGTTGAAGTCAAGGAGTGCTAGATGGGTTGTTCAGTAATCTTTTTCTTCAAAAATTGAAAGTTTCTCTCAACTAAGTCAGTCCACACAAACTTTTTCTTATCTCCTCTGATAGTATCTATGATGGGAGCACAAATTCCACTAAAATTCCTAACAAACCAAAATCCATCTTTAACATTCACCAAAATTTTGTCTAGCTTCTTCTATATAAGAGGATTCTTAATGGGGACAATTTGATGAAAAGGGGTATGGTGGGACCCTTTTCGTGTCCTCTATGCAAAGAAGCGGATGAAACTTTGAGTCACCTTTTTCTCCAATGCCCTTTTGTTATGTCCCTATGGAACACTTTGACAGATTGGTTATCTGTCAATTGGTTTCCTTCTATGAACCTTGTGGAAATTTTTAGACCCTGAAAACATTTGGTCTCTGATACTCAGGATTTTAACAAAGGAGTTTGGATTGCTATTTCTCTTATGTTGTGGAATGTGTGGAAGGAGCGAAACAGGCGAATCTTCAAAGCTAAACATAGAGACATCTAGTATGTTAAGGAATTAATTCGAAGCAATATAGTGGAAACTATTGAACATAATGTGAAAATTCCTTCTCCTTTTCCTGGCAAATGGAAAAGCATGATACACAAGCTTAATCTACAAAAACACAAATTCAAGTTTGTCCCTAGTACCAGATTATTGGTGCCAATAGCTCTAAGAAAATGGAAGCCTCCTAATGATTTTGTTAAACTTAACATTGATGGAGCAGCAAGAGGGAATCTAGGTCCTGCTAGTATTGGAGGGATAGCTCATGACTTTATGGGAACTCCCCTTCTTTGCTCATCAATTGGGTTTTGCCACTAATAATGTGGCTGAAATTTTGGCCATTCAACGACCTCTCCAAGAGGTAACTAAATTGGGATGTCCTAAAATCATAGTGGAATCTAACTCTAAGGTAATTATCCATCTTCTCTCAGCTAAAGAGAAGCAAAGATCTATAAATTGGAGAATTGCTAGGATTCAGGATAACATTTGGGTTATCGCTAGACAATTTCAGACCATCTTATTCCAACATGTTCCTAGAGATCAGAACAGAGTGGCGGATGCATTGGCAAATTGGGTCATGGATCATCATAATTTGATTAACTTTGGTCCTTTGCCTTTGATATGGCTCCAGAGAAACGACATCAAATTCAAAAGATCCCTCACTTACACTCATTGGATGCATAAGTTGATGTTATGCCCTCTTTCTTCCTTCTTATGTTATTGGAAGTCTAAGGATAAATCATGGAGTATGAGTACCATAGCTTTTGTATTGATAATATCTTTTTTCTAGTAATATAATTTTTGTTTTTTTATTTTTTTTTAAAACTACTCAAAAATTTGAATTGGTCATTTTGGCAGGAAAATGCCAAATGAAGCCAAATTCAAATTTTTGACCAATCTAACACCTAGAAATGATTCAAATATGGAAACTAAGACATCTAAGACCACTAGGACTAACTAGGCAAACCAAAATTGATCAAGACAAGCCAAAAATGAAACTAGGAGTTATACTCCTGCATCAACAAGCAAGTCCCAAATTCCTTTCAAAGAGCCATCCTTCCCCACATGTATGCTTCACGATCAACTTTTTTATGTATTCATAAGTGCAGCCTCACAAATCCTTTTTAATGTCTTTTAAATTTTCCACTATTGTTCTAAAAGATCGATGGCAAGGGGAACTTCGTGGTGTATCAAACCTAACCTCCTCCTCCACTTTGCAATTGTCTTCAAGAATATCCACGGGCATAACACAATTTTTAGATCATCAAGCACCCTGAACTGAA
Source organism: Torreya grandis (assembly GCA_037957365.1). Classification (NCBI taxonomy): domain Eukaryota; kingdom Viridiplantae; phylum Streptophyta; class Pinopsida; order Cupressales; family Taxaceae; genus Torreya; species Torreya grandis. The sequence goes on along the minus strand of JARHVA010000438.1, from coordinate 251,856 downwards.
CTTTATTATAGGGCCCTCTCGATCAATAGATAGAATTCTTGGGAAATCAGTAACAGAGGGAAACTTTCAAGACTAACGAGTCTTTCCTTCTCCAAAAGCTATGATCTATTGCCACTCGGCATTTATTATAAAATTGTAGCCGCAAGTCTTTTACCTTTTAAAATAGCACCCACCAACCATTGGATTGCATCCTTTTGAAGATCAAGGGTAGGGGGGAACTTTCAAGACCTGTAATTTCTTGGATCAAGGCTAAGTCTGTCATTCTTGAACTTGGAAGGCTCCACTCAGCATTCAAGGAAATGCCTTGTAAAATTACAACATTTGAAGCTTGGGATTTACAAGAAGTGTTTTATACATTGCAAGAGGTTGAGGGAGTCATGAGAAAAGTTCAAATAAATGCATGATCAGTATAGAGTTGGGCATAAGTTCCATGTTGAGGACGACGTACAATTGTACTTAAGCAAAGAGAGGATCCAAAGTCATGCTAAGAAGCTAAAACCACTTAGGCATGGACCATTTTTTATTCTTGAACAAGTGGGAAAAAACGCTTTCAAATTAGATATGCCTCCATATATGCAGATTTATTCCATTGTGAATGTTGAAAACTTATGTTTCTTTGAACCTGACATGCTAGAAGAAGACGAAAAAGGTTTTTTGTTGTCTTCCCTTGATGATCTTGCTACTATAGCTCAAGAGGAGTTGGATAAAGATGTTTTGTAGAAAGAGAGTGTGTCAAGGAGAGGAGTACAAGAAAGTTGGTAAATTGGGTAGAAAGGACAATTGCGAAGCAAAGCAAAGTGGTATTCGGAGGAGCAAGTAGGGAAGAAGATCCCTCACCTTATGAGTCCTTGAGATTTTAGGCACCAAAAGCGCCTCCTAATTAGAGAGGTGTAATTCAAATTGGATTATGAAAATGTTAGTAAAGTAGTCAAAAAAACTAAGAATGTAATATTAACACTCTCAATACAGTGAGTTCCAGTCAAGAATTGCATGAGGTTCTGGGGTGATCTAGACACCTTGGAGTAAAATTCAGTTGACATAGTTTCTTGGAAAACAAAGTAGGTCAGAGTGCAAAATTGTCAGTTTATGCAAAGTGGTGGTTGCACGATTGTGAGTGGCAATTGCGCAATTGTGAGTGGGAGTTGCACAATTGTGAGTGGCAACAGTGCAATTGTGTGTCAGTTGCGCATGTGACATGGCAATTGTGCCTGTGCCAAAGGCGATTGTGCATGTGCCAAAGGCGGTTGCACATGTGACATGGAAGCTGCGCAATTGTCACTCCACGAAGTGGCAGTTGCACCCTACTGCATGTGACAGCTTCGCACAAAGACACAAAATAGTCCAAGTAACTAGCTGCAGATGGTTTCTCTTCATCTTCTTGGTCTTTTGGGCTTCTTGTCTTGAGCTTAACATGATGTCAACATACAAATATACCCTAAGGGGTAACTGTAGATAATTTTCCTTGGTAGTTCTTTCCCATTCTTCTTCTTGGTTGAGTGTCTTAGGAGCTGAGTGTAGTCGAGAATACTTTTTGAGAATCATTGCAAAGCATGTATGGGTGTTTGAGCATGTTTTAATGGAAAGGCACTAAAACCTGTAACAGCATAAGGAGATAGTTGCAAGGGGAAGCAAGACCTCACCTAGAGTTTTCCCTGTATTGGATTTCTCCAGGGTAAACAGCCTCGTGTTGCTCTGTTTTTTCCGTGTTTCTTCACCTTTTTTCTTGTTCTTCTTGCATACAACTTTCTACATTTAGTTTACAACACAAAACAACTCTAATTTAAACAAAAACACACTGTTCTTTGTGATAAATCATAAAAAAACAGCAAGTAAACTAATCAAGTTGTGTTGGGAAAGTAAAAGGAATTGTGTTGGTAAATTAGTAATGGAATATCTGTACTAATTACAGATCATCTTATGACTTCCCTCTTCTTTTTTAACTTAGATATATTTCCATGTCAACCGGAATGGCATCTTCCCGTGCTGCTGTTAATAAATAGAATGTGAAGGAGATTGTCTCCTCACCATGCAGGTAGTATCCATAACAGTCCCAGGCACCAGTTTCAGGCAACTCAGTCAGCAGGTTTTGTGAAGCTCAGGGAGATGGAAGGACGAAGTGATCAAATATTCTCCTTAATGCTACCAGTACCAATCACTTTGAAAATCACAGTGACCAAATGCATGGCCATATCAAGAACCCCACAGTGCAAATTTGGCTAAATGCATGCATACAGGTGGGTCTAGAGGTGGACAAGCCTTGTTTAACATTTAAAAAGTTGTAGATAAGTTGTTTGAAGATCTCGAGTGATCGAAAGGGTTGTAGTCTAATTGGTGAGGATGATGGTTGTTTATATCCATCCATCAAGGTACAAATCCCTCTAGATACCCGACACGGAGAGTCAAGTGGTTAAGGCCAGGATCATGCCCTAGGTGATTTTGACGGCATGGATGCCCCTTACTCGTTGCTGCTTAGCCAAAGGAGCTCACTGATTTAGATGTATGCTTACTCAACATTGTAAATCTGCTATATGTTTATTTCAGAAATATGGGCAGAGATGCCAACATTCTATGTAATTCAATGATTCCATGTAATGCCTTAAGGCATACAATCAAAAAAAAAAAATCCTGAGAGGAATTGGGGGATGAGATAGAATTTCAATGTGGCCTTCTGTGACACATGATGTTTATGAGATATGGTCTGTCAATGAAAAATGATGTTTTTACCCGCTGCTTATTGTTATAAAGAGAGATAAGAGACAGTGAAGATTGTTGATCTGATTTTTAAAATGCTGAATTGCTTCTTTCTGTATATAATGGTAAGATGAGAGACAGTGTGTAGTTGCTGTTAGTTTTCTGAGAGTGTACTTTTAGCTAGGAAAGGAACCATCTTTTTTCAATGAGAGAAGCGGCGAGGGAGAGTATCTCTGATAGCTTATTTTAACTGTTAATTTAGACTGAGGGAGCGGTGCTGCATGATATGTTAATTCAGTCCAGTACATGAGAGCTTATGATAAACGAAAGGAAAGTAAGCTGTGTTAAAAAATTATCAGAGGAAAGGATGTAATAAGTTTGTGTGAGTGGATTGGAGGAGCATTTGAAAGGGCTTGGCTTTCCTTTTTGATTTGTAAATGTTACTTTTTGTACACTGAGTACTACATGTTATAAGAGAGATAAATGTGAGAGAAATTTCTGATATTGGTCTGATGGATTCCCTTTGATAGATGAGAAAGGTGGGATGCCTGTATCTTCTAGGCATGATGCTTGTGTTTGTTACTCTCTGCTGTTTATGTGAAAGATCTTTTGAATGCAAGTAAGAGGAGAGGAGAGTTTAGGAATAAAAGACAAAGGATTGAAGGGTTGTTTTCCTTCTCCCCATGTCATTTTGATGGCTAGGATGGATGATTTTTGATGCAGATTACAGAGAGAGTTGTTTCTCTGCTTTGATTTTAGGCCTCCTCTGTCTTATCAATTGACAGGGTATGTGCTTTGTTTCCGCCAGTGGACAGAATTATTTACATATTTCTTGCTTTTTGACACCTTGGTGACCTGAGAATAGGAGAGGATGATAAAGACAGAAGACACAAGAGACTGGTCTCTTGGTGCATGGCTTACTGGATGCTTGGCCAAGTGCAGAAGTATTTAGCTGCTGCATGGGTAGGGTTAGCTTTGAGCCTGCGAGTATAAGCTTTTTCACTATTGTGCTATGTTTCAAGCCTCTCTTTAAATTTTAATTTTTTCTTCATTGACTTAGTGTGGTGATGTAATAACCGCCCGGGTGTTGGTATCTCAAACTTTTTCGGGTCTAGGGTCCCTTAACTCCAGGTACCTTAAGGAAAAATAAATTTGGGCAAAGTTTCCCAGATCTAATCAATATTGGTCAACAAAGCTTAAAGACTAGATTAAAGTTCGGAATGCAGCAACTCCCAAGAAGCTTTTAATAGATAAACACCATTCTAAATTAGAAAATATTAAGCAAGAACCAATCTTGCTATTGTCTGATGATGCTTCTTAGGGAAAACTTGAACATGCAGGTGCAGGATGAATTCTATATAAAAATTGTAGTAAAATCAAATGTTGTTTCCAGCAGGGACTAACAGACACCACAAACAAAATTGCCAAGTTATTCGATTTAAATGAGGGAATCAAAATCTCACAAAATGAAAGTGTACGGTGCTTAAAAATTCAATGGACACACCAAGCCCACAACCTTCAGATTGTAATTCAATTTAGACGAGTTCAAATGCTTATTTAGCCTCTCTACCTCGGTCGAAATCTTCCATGTACTTTGAAAGTAAAACCAGCTGCAGACAACAACACCAATAATGTGATGGGCCTGACCCTACATATACTTTATATAATTGGCAAACTGGGTGAGTACTAACAAGTCCCGATCCAAGTCAAGCAAACAAGTCTGACAGGTGACTCAGTGAGTCATTTCAGAAACTCACAAGTCTGAAGGATTCGTGTCTTGATGGGGTGAAAAGCCACTTTAAAAAACCCCTGAAAAATTAAACAAACCCCCAGCCCTCCCCCATTCTTTATTTTCAGTTGTGTGCAGCTCCAAACAAGATAAGATAAGATAAGATAAATATATTAATGTCCAACAAGTAACCACAAAAGTAGGTCAATGGGACTGCAAAGCCCGCAGAAGGCAGATACAAAGCACAGAAGCCAAAACACTTCTGAGAAGAACAAAAAAAAGTAAAGAAAAGAAAGGCGAACACCAGAAGAGAGAATAGAACCAGTACAACCAGTGAATGCCAACCAGAAGAAGAAAGAGGAAAGAGGAGGGGGAACATCACGGGATGGACCCAACACTCCTAGCACTCAAGGCCGAAAAAATAGAACTCTGAATGAGAAGCTGCCTGGAAGTAGTGGAACAAAGCGGTGTCGCCTACTATGATGCCGTCTTCAGCAATTTGAGGATAGATAATCAGTGATTTAGTCATTTTTACAGCTCCAGTTTCATTTCTAATTAATTTTTGAGATTGATAATCAGATGATTCAGACTTTGAAACTTACTCCCTCTACACCTATTTGGTGAGGTGTGCAATGTGATCTTCTGAGTTGTGCAGCATGTTTTCTAGCACTGCATGGTAGGTGCATTATGCTGGGAGTTGTGTGGCAGAAATTGAAGCAAAGAGGTTGTCTTCTAAGCTGTGTGGTCTATATCATTGCACTGTGCAGAAGGTAGATGATGAAAGATGCTGCGCGGAGGTGCTTAAAGCGCAGAGTTGCGTAGGTAACCAAGGCACTCAAAGTAAGAGAGCGATCTTGTACGACTGCACACGGTTCAGGTGAGGTCTTGGTCCAAAATATGGTCCTCCAAATCCTTGAGACCAAGCACGTAGGATCCTCTTGTTGCGAACCCATTGTTGTGGTTGGCATAACCTCCACTAATTGTAGAAGTGGGTGGGGAAAACCCAAAAAACATGTGTACTTCCATTGTTGAAGAATGACATGTTCCCATATCCCTGATTGAAGTTTTATCCCATGCTCACATTGATATGATTGCAAAAAAGGCATGTTATTGGATATTTTGCCAAAAATGTTGATCCAGCCATTACCCTCATCCAAAGCCGGTGCCAATGCTGCCATTTGACATGCCCACTGTAGCACCCTGTCCTCCAACATTGGTATGGATACTACCATTTGACATGCCTAATGTAGCACCATGCCCTCCTCCAATGTGGGTGTAACTGTTACCATTTGACATGTCAATGGTGGTACCATGTCCTCCCATCCTTCCAAAACAACACATGCTTACTCTACTTGGATTGTAACCCATGCCTGAATTGTTGTTCACTATCATTGTCGTTAATTTTTTGATGTATTTGTTGAACTTGTCCGAGTGTGACAAAAGCTCACACCATAGAGGTAGAATTGCTTCATTAATAATGTAGTTCACTGCTCTATTCACATCTACTGAAGTTGGTAGCAACTTCTAGTGCCGTGATTCTCCCTCACTAGATCCTTCTCTATTAAGACCATACTTGTGTGGAGGCACATGCATCTATGTGATTCTTCCATGAGTTTTTAACAGATTTTCCCTTTTCTCTTTTGGATCGGAACAGCTGGTGGGTAGGATTTTCCTACACAAATTTTGCGTTTTGGGGTAATAAAAGGGCTTACAAGAGACTTTGATGGATGTGCTCAACTTAAAGAAAGGGAATTGAAAAGGTAAGGCTTAAAATGAAGGTGGGTAGAGCAAAACGGCAGGGAGTGTACAGAGATTCAAAAAGCATGCTTGTCGCAGACCTATATGGTTATGATTCTCTCTTCAGTTCAATTCCAATGATTCTATGTCTGCTAACCCCTAAAAATCCACTTCTAAACTTTTTTACACCTTTTTGTTTTAGGAGGAACCCCAATATTCTTCCAGGATAGGAAGATAGTCTTGTTCCCTGATATCCCCAAAACATAGATCTACACAAAACAACATGCAACTATTAGGAAAGATAGTCTTTATTGCTAACATCCCCAAAACATAGATCTAGTCAAAATAAAATGTGACTATCTGGAATTATATTGGAAGCAATTTGTCATGTCCCCTTTTTGGGTGGAGTTGTTTGAGCCCTTTCACATTTGGGTTGCTTTTGGGGATTAAATTTCATGCACGTGGTGGTAGGCCCCACTTGGGACCCTTTGTGTTGCACTTACTGGGTTTCACTGTTGCATACTTTTGCTAGTGGAATTGATTATTGCACCACTTTCTGGGCCCTCATGTTGCAAATGTACTTTCCTTATTGGACCACATTTTTCATTAACTATGCGGACCCCTTGTGTAATGGAGTGGTACGCCCCACCCTCCTTGGTCTCTCCCCTCAACACTCTATTTAATTCCCTCTCACACATTGATTCAATATCCTTTATCAATCAACCTTTTCAACTTATATGTGAGTATGAGCATTCCGTTTCAACTTTCAGTCTTAGAGGACGAAAACCCTCTTGTGGAACATCAGAGGACCAAAACCCCCTAGTGGAAAAGACTTGGGGACGAAAACCCTCAAGTTTTGTGTGGTGGTCCCATCCAGGGACTCCACTTTAGATCTAGTCGATATTCTCCATTTTCATTTTGAGTTGTGTCATAAATAAATTCTGCATTTTGTTGTAACTGAACTCTGCCATTATTCCAATAAAATCTCTATTTTCAGTTGTTTATCAAAAAAATTAGAGTTTTATATTTTCAGATTTAAGGGTTTGTTACAAAAATCAGAATTTCATATTTTTAGTATAAAGGTCGTTGTAAAATCCAAATTGTTCTAATTTGTCCAAAAAACGGATATTACAATGGTATAAGAGCTTTGATCTTGTCAGCTTGTGAATCAAACAAAAAATCATGGGAGACAGAAAAGAGATGAAGCAAAAGTCAAAAGCAAAAGAATGGCAGCAACTCAAATTTGATTATGAGGCCTACTGTGAAGAATATTATAATCTAAGCCTGAAAGTGCACACTACCTTGACCCTCCGAGATTTATGTGACTTAAAAATGAAGCATGAGCCAAAATGAGGAAGAAGGAACCATCAAAATCATCTAAGCGAGCTTCTCAAATATGATGAAAAGTCTAAATTTACCTTTGAAGAATTCTTGGAGATGCTCGAAGAAGGTAGAAGTAAAAAATTTTAAAAAGAAGAGGCTGCAACAACTATTTAATCTCATTACAGAGGTCTGATTGACCTCTGGCAGTTTTTGAATTGTAAAGCAGCTGCTTTACTCTTGCAGTGAGCTGTAAGAGTTCGGATTGCAGCTGCACAAAAGGAAAAGAATAGTCAACAAGCCCAAAATTCTGCAATACTAATAATTCAAAGTCATATCCAAGGATGGTACCAATGGTCTTGGAACAATTTTATAGTAACCTATATTAGGAAACTAAAGAGGTGGAGTAAAGAAGCTGATCAAGTGATTGATATGGCAGCAATGATTGAGGGGTTGGTTGGTGATGATATTCCACCCTTGGGTGAGTGTCTTCAAGTTGATACGGAGACAATAGAAGGTGATAGAGCATGGGAACAAGTTCGTTCTCAAGGAGATGTGCAGGCAAATGTTCATTTGCAGCGGTGTGTGGAAGAAGAGCTGTCCCAAGAACAGCTGAATATGGTCATAGAGAGTGGGCAGAATGAAGGTAAAGGCTTTGAGAAGCCAAAGCTTGACATGGAGCAAGCTTGTAATGTGGAGATGGATGAATTGGAGCAGCTGAATTTGAGATCAGCTCATGTATGTGATGTTGCAGGTATGGAGAGTGAGTCTCTTGAGCTCACCAAGTGGAAGGAGGAGTTGCTAATGTATATGGTAGCCCAAGCATGTAGTGTAGATGTGGATGTTGCAGTTGAGATGGAGAGCGAGCTTGCTATGCAATGCGGACAGCAATGGATGTGAAGTTGATTCATGATTCAACTATCATGGGGAAAAACTCAAATGATTCACTCACTAAGAAAGTCAGAGAAGCATCACTCAGTGTAGGGCTTCTAATTTTTAATTATGTTAGAGTAGCACAGCAGAAGCCAACTACATCACACGAGTGAATCGAAGAATCAGAAAAAATTGTTTGAGATCCTAGTATTTGCAGGACGTTTCAAGTATTGCTCGAGGACAAGCAATCTTTGTGAAGGGCGGACTATCATGTCCCCTTTTTTTGGTGGAGTTATTTGAGCCCTTTCACACTTGGGTTGCTTTTAGGGATTAATCTTCATGCATATGGTGGTAGGCCCCACTTGGGACTCTTTGTGTTACACTTAGTGAGCTTCACTATTGCATACTTTTGCTAGTGCAATTTACTATTACACACGTGTGTGCACATCCTCAGTGGAGTTCATTATTGTAAACTTTTTGCTAGTGGAGTTCACTATTGCACCACTTTCTGGGCCCTCATGTTGTAAATGTGTTTTTCTTATTGGACCACATTTTCCATTGACCATATGGACCCTTGTGTAATGAAGTGGTATGCCCCACTCTCTTTGGTCTCTCCCCTCAACACTCTATTTAATTCCCTCTCTCTTTTCGATTCAATATCTTTTATCAATCAAGCTTTCAAACTTATTGTGAATTTGAGCATTCCACTTCAGCTTTCAGCCTTAGAGGACAAAAACCCTCTTATGGAGCCTCAAAGGACGAAAACCCTCCTGTGGAAAAAACTTGGGGAAGAAAACCCTCAAGTTTTGTGTGGTGGTTCCATCCAGGGACTACATTTGCGCTTTAGATTAGTCTATACTCTCCATTTCATTTTCAAGTAAGTCATAAATAATTTATACATTTTGTTGTAACTGAACCCTACCAGTATTCCAATAAAATCTCTATTTTCAGTTGTTTATCAGAGAAAATAGAGTTTTATATTTTCAGATTTAAGGGTTTGTTGCAAAAATCGGAATTTAATATTTTCAGTATAAAGGTTTGCTGTAAAATCCAGATTGTTCTAATTTGTCCAGAAAAGGGACACTACACAATTTACCATAAATTTGTACATAGTTGTCGTTTCTTCCCTTACACAGTAGAATTTCAACAAATCCGCCTTCAGAGACTACTTGCAATGAAAATAATATATTGTAAAAGGAACATGTTCATTAGTTCAATCCAATAGCCCATAGAATTCAAAACAAAAGCAACAATATCATTCAAAGATGAACATTTGTCAAAAATAACAGCAGTAAATGCATCCGCTATGAAAACACTAATGCAGAATAGAGGAAACCTGATGTATAAGTGATGGCAAGAGGTCAGTAATACCAAATAACATAAATATGAATATACTACCACTTTGAGGAGGCAACCTCCAATAAGAAATAAATCCACAATTCATCCCTACAATGACGACCTGGTCTCTATTTAAAGCTAACGTTAGGTGGGGATATACCCATAGTCATAATGGAAACAACTGTATTGAAATTAGCAATTCTAGAGTCTACCATTGTCCAGTCAAAGGTTATAGGTGCCGGATGTCGGCTACTCCGTAACCCTACATTACATATGATGACATGAGAATAACTAGAGGCATAACAACGATGCATTATGTAGCTATTGCAAACCCCAACCCAAAATTTTAGGCTACTTGTATTTATTGTGACCATGATGTTATGATCCTAGCAAACAACGGTCAATCAGAAGTACAGCAGCGGATTAAAGGAGATGAAAGTTAGGAGTGAATATAGATAGGTATGGCATGTATGTATGGGTGAAAAAAGGATTGTGCTTTCATACCACATGAAGAATATCCTTATAAATAATTTATCCATTTGGATAGATGATGAATAATATGTTAATCCACTAATGGAATATGGTTCCTCATTAAAGTAGGATAAATATTTTATGATGGCAGCACCATATCATCAACAGTTGTGACCTTTCGTTTATTAATTAGACTAATTAATTTTATATGTGTTGCTCCTCCCTCTCTTCCTCAAGTGGATAAATGAAAAGTTTATAATTTCACATTTGTCCTGATTTTTGCTCAACTGCAAAATTAGGACCAAAGAACAAACATGGTAGACAAAAAGGGTTTATGCATCACAAATGTAGCAACTTGTCAACCAACTAACAAACTCACACCATCCATTTCAAATGGATTTTTTCATGTTTACACACAAGCAATCCAAGCCGTAGAATTCCCTTTTCATGCACAAGCAATCCAAGCCACAGAATTCCCATTTCCCATTCTCATTTCTATAGGCTTACCAATAAAAATGAAATCCGTGAGGACTGTTACCCACATTTTCACATTTCTTTGAAATTGTCCACTTATGGCTCGATATAAGATACAAGCAGCTCAATATCTTCTAATGCCATATCTTTCAAAAACGGGTTGTGTACCACCACCCATTCTACATCCCCCTACTCATACCACTTTCTGGTTTTTAGGATATCTTGTATGCTTCATGTATAGCACGTCCCTTGTCCCTTCCCTTCTATGGGAATGGGATCCACACTTTGACGCCTAAGATTCCATAATGAGCAGATACATTTGTATAAACGTAATCAAATTTATGGAAAAAAGCATTCTACGAGACTTTTTCATACTCCCTGCAATCCATTCTAGTTATTTCTGCACCTTTCAATCAAACCAAACAGCAAATATCCCAAACTATTTAACTAAAAATGGAATGAAATGATCTTTTTATGTCTCTCAATTGGAAACCAATATCATGAGCAATCAAAGTACTTTGATAGGCTATATTCAATTTTCAAGAACCTAATGAAGGTATTCGTGTTTGTTCTATTGGATAACAAAGATCCCATATTTGCAATTTGTTTGAATAATAGTTGTGTGTATGGAATTCTTCCATTTTTCAGTATCATCCATCACCACCCCTATTTCCCTCATCAAACCTCCTATCCCACCAAGTTCTATGAAAAATTCGTATAATCCGGAACCCATGAGGTTCCTTGATTCTCACCTCAATATTCCTATGAGTTGTTCTAGGACATCATTGATTTGTTGGAGCCAATTTTGATTCTTCCTACCCGTAGCATAATGTTATCCCTTAGCAAGGAGGAAAGGAACGCGGAAGGACTTGTCTAAATGGTATAGCGGCTCGACTAGTAGAATTTGACCATCTTTAACAAGGGTCTGACTGAGTATGTGTAGGTAGGTGTTTCCTAGTAGGGCCAACAGTAGTAGAAAACTGAGTCTTTGTGGCAAGCTTTCTATGAAAAACGATTCTCTTATCTAAGCTATAAGAAGGTTAATCCAGTATCACAAAATGATTGAGACCTACAATGGTCATATAATATGAGTTGTCATTTTAAATCCACTAATAACAGGCAAAAAAATAAGCATAGTTTACAAATCTATTGTCATGAATGAGTGTCTTAATGTCATACAAACATACACTGCAGAATGAGAACCTAAACACTAAGTTACAGCCACAGGTTTGGGTAGGGTGCAGGGCTTGAGTACAGGGATTCACAGTTTTTTGTTGGATTCCTGGTACACTGCGGCTTGGGGAAGTACGTAATATATATGAACAAAATTAATCAATGTTATATGCATAAAATAAACAAAAAAATAACAGAACACTACAGATAATTGATAATTCAAAATATTAAATTAGCCGTGACATATGATATACCGCATATTAGTTGCTCAAAATAGGAAAACAGTCAATGGTCACAGTCAAACTCAAGAACTAAGTGAACAAATCATCATATTGTTCTCCATCAAGAGCATCTAAATCAGCAATTGGTTCATTAAAACCAGACACAATAGGACTATTATCAGTTTAGCTAGTTGTGTGTTTTTTTTTGTGACTATCATACACGGACCAGCACCGTTAAATTATTAAGTTTTAATTATGACAGCCGGCTACCCAGGATAAGAGAAGAACCCAAGAGGTCCCTCGGTGGTATCCCAACCAGTACCTGAATCAGAGCCATATGAGTACAGGTACAGGGAGCTCCAGGACAGTACCTGGTAGCATAGCTTAAAGTTTAAACATACACAAACAATTTAGTGTAATTCTTAGTAGTTTTATTCCAACAATGAGCACGGCATTCTTTTCCTGAAGCCAAGCCATATATGATAGAAGCAAATCTCTAATAATAGGAGATAAACCACAAAAATGACCATGTTCCCAATTCATGGCCTAAACTCAAGCAAAGATTTGCGACATGTGCCTCCTACTTCCTAAGTTCTTCTAGAAAAATAACTTACTTTAGTCATAGATGAAAGGGCTACTTCAGGTTGCAAACAAACCAAGGTGCCCATAATTCATTTGATGCTGATCATCATAGATAGAAAGATTTTACGAGTTCAGAACAAATTCATTTCAGGAGTGAAAGTAACTTTAATAAATGGATAATAAATTGAGTCGTGGCAGATTGCAGAGAATTTATTCTCAACATAAGGCAAATCACACCAATAGAGATATCAGAGCAAGCCATACATGAATGAAGCTGCTAATTTCAATTCCTCCACAGTATGAACCGTTTGGTCCTCCAAGGATGCTATGTCATCATTCATACCAACATCAGTATCAACTATTTTCCCATCTTCTTCATTATGATCAACCCTGCAAAGTCGCTTTGCCCGAACCACTGCATCTCTTCTTTCCTTGCGAACTGAAACTGCCTGCTGCCGCCTCCTTTGCCCAGCAATGTTCCCAACTGTGAATCAAAATACTGTCAGTTTTCTATAAAAAGATATGACCACTATGGTAAAATGATGTTCAGTACATGCTCAAACACAATACATTTTTTTGAGTCAGCCACGAACTAATAAAATGATGTGTTAACCCCCCAATATTCCATTTTATCAGTTATGAATCATGACAATTGTTGTTATATGGATATACCTTGATTGACCTAATTTACAGTTCAAATACAATATTCAACATATAAGACTGAAATAATAACACTAACTCTATAAATCACAGCAACGAATCAATATGCAAAAGAAACGAAAAAATTGACACAATTAACCCACAAAACCGACAGAATGGCATTTAACAAATTCATCAATTATATTGGTGTAGCCTATTGACAATTCCTTTCGCACATTGATGCTTGCCATTTTCTACATAGAGATTTAATTAATAAGTTTGATAATATTAAAATGTTGCAAGATCATCCAACAATTTGTTTATCAATTATCAGATATCAACAATAGGAACAATACTATGTATATTGGATATAAAGAGGCAAATGATTTTCGTTCTTAATCATGTCCTACTTTTTAAATAGTTACCAAATCCAACCGGATCTGCACAAAATCCAGTCGAATCCGACTTTTTGGCCGTCCCAGATAAGTTCATCTAGGTTGGCCCTGTTTTTTTTTCAATTTGTTTTTTTTAATTATTGTTTTTAGGTTTTCTGCAGAAAAAAATGCCCAAAAACCATAGTTATTTATAATATTAACATTTTTCATTGTATTTGTCAATTTTCCATTATACAACTATGCTCGCGCGCGCACACACACACATTCCGGATCAGATTTTTATGCACTTGCTCAAGAATTCCAAATTTTTGGGATGTTGTTGGCCTCCAAAACAGATCCGGATTTCTGAACTTGGTAACTGTGCTTTTTATTAATCGGAGATAATAAGAATGCGATGTTATACAAGCTAATCGAAGATACAAGAGGACAGCAACTGGAACAAAAATGGTTGCAGAAGACCAAAAAACAAAATTCATTTTATGATTTATCCTACAAATCATCTTTAATAATTTATGCATATTCCATGACCTGTCTAAAAACCAAAAGTCTTCAAAATTGTATCTGACAATAAATACCGAGAAAAAATAGAGGAAACCAAACAAAAGGTACTAACAATTCATTAGAACTTCCCAAAAGTTGGATTCTATTAATAGATAGTTATTATATAGCCCTTAAGACCCACAACACATACTAGTAAAATCTCGTAGAGCACCTTTTATGATTCCTCCATAATCCCATATGAACATAATGAATATTTTAAAGGAAATTGGCTAATCAACATCACCATATACTATACAACTATTATTCTTAATAAGTTTCTCAAGACAAAACTAGCATGCCAAAAATATTTAAACACTCTATTCTATGCAACTTCTGTCTACAGTAAATCTCAAGGGCCCCTTACCAAAGTTCACCTTGAATCTGTTGAAGAAGCAAACTTCATGCTTCAATCATAGTCAATTAGATATTAATTTATATTATTATGTAAACTTAACCTTTTTCTTAGTGTTGCATAAAGTGTATAAGGAATTATATGATTTCAAGAAAAACCTAGGGAAGCCCATCTCGAGCTAGCCTCTTGTATCATTCAGTCACCTATAGGCGGGAGACATCCCAGATACAAGAGAGGGGGGCTCAAACAAAGAATATTAAAATAAGTAAAATATATATATATATATATATACACAAAAAAAATAGATATAAATAAATTTTACAATTTTACAATGTGTCAAATATATAGCCTATACTTTAAAAGTAAAAGATAATCCCATGGGATACCCCTCTTTTCATATTCAATCAATTGATAAATCTTTTGTACACAGACATCTTACAAAAGACAGTTTATTGTTTTCTCTTTTTCCTAGTACCATTTTAAGCTTTGATAAGAAGGTTTTCAACTACAGAAAAACTCGTACATTTTCATGCAAAATTTAGAAAAATACACGTCTATCAGTATTATTTTTCAGTTCTTCTAACTCTTATCAAAAAGTTATTAGCTTTTGGGCAAAACATAAATGTAATTAATATGACATATTTAAGGAGCTTCTATAGGAAATTCCCCATTTTTTTATGGATAATTAAAGGAGATGAATAGAGACACTAGGAAACATCATCCAAAGTTTCCCATATTTAGCTCCCAGATGGGGACTCGTTTCCAATATGGGAGACGAGTACTAGGAGTCAGGGTACAAGTTTCTAGGTAGCTACAATTATTCATACTGCAGTCTCATGTAAAAGCTGTTTCCTTTCCATTTCTGTGTTTAAATAGGTTTGTTAATGTTCCAAACTCTCTTTATGACATGGTATCACAGTCATGTGAGTTCAAAGCACGTGAATAGAAGCCCTCATACAGAAAAAAATTATATGGCAGCGTTGGATGATGCACAGTTTGTGTGAGGAAAGCATGAGAGGACAAAAATAAAAAATGAAGACTTACAAATAAGTTACACGAGTCATGACATGTACAGAGCAAAAACAGCTCTGATAAATATTCTCATGCTCCTTTATTTATTCTAAATGGTGGTTCTGTCTGAAGATAAACAATTATATATTGGTACAAAGCTCACCCATCCTCCTGTGATTTGGTGTAATTCCACGGATCGCCAGGATAGCTTGCAAGCGACCAGTACACATTCACCTGCTGGAGATTTTCTGGGATTGTGGCTACCCAGTGCAAGCCATGCATTGAACTTGGACGGCTTAATATATCTGTGGCATTCATTTGAGCCCTAAGCCTCATCAACTTGAAATTAAATATCATGGTGCATGGTGTTCATGTATGCTTCAGATGGAAATTGTATGTTAATTGCCAAATCATTTGCAGTTAAAAAGGCATCCATCTCTATTTGAAGAAGATTGTGTAAATCACAGATAGTATGTGAGATGTCTGTCAGAGAAGTTTGACTTGCAGAGAACATGAAATCCTGTAGAAGCCTCCTGAAGCAGTGAAAGACGAGTTTTACAATTTGGAAGAAATCTGAAAAATAATCATTGCACATTAAATGCCTGAAAATTGGACACTGGACACAACAGTTAAATCATGCATGTACAGTACGTTCTAGGCCAGTACAAGCTGCTCCAATTGGAATCATCCAAGATGAACATGTGTTCAATTTATTCATTTTTCTCAAGACATTAACGTCACAATATGGGAGAAAAGCCAGTACTTAGGCACTCTATCTTACGAGGCCTTGAGAGATGTCAAATGACCAACAATTTATGTCAACATCATACGGTCAACTACACTGCTATGTCCTGAAGCCAAGAACTTTCAGTCATTTAAGAAATTAGAAAACGTGTCTTTAAACCTGTTTGTTGGGAGAGCTCTTAAAAACATAGAAAATTACATTGGTCCATTTCTTGTCCATTAACAATCCCAACTGTGGTTCACACTTCAGTCGACTGTGGAATAGCCTGTGTGTTGTCATATGAGTTGATGTTTACTTGAAAGTAGTGTAGCGATTGGCATTTTTTATAGCTTATTTAAATGTTAACATGTTCATGATTCATCGCATTTCTATTCAATAACTGGTAGATCTAGCAGTCAGTAATTTGACGACACTAAAATAAATTGTGCATCTCTCCCAGTTGCAGGTTTAAAAACATTCCGTTCTCCAAATTGTACAGTGCTTATTCAGCATGTATAGAGGAATTCAAGGCTGTACAATTCAAAATGGTTGAATATTTTCAAACATTAGTACCATCGACAGCACCCAGCTGCATAGTTATCTGAAGACAATTTAAAACTAGAATCTTGGTTTAATTAAAATGAAAGAAAGAACTTTTAAGATCCACTTCTTCTATATTGGGGTTTCCATGGATTAAATGAGCTTTCAATAAGCTAAAGTATTTCTGAAGGATTAAAAGTCGGTTCTTGAACCAGAACTTGTTTGGATCCACAAAAGGATATTTTAACCTGGCACTTGAACATTTTTTATTGATGGTATTTCTTTTATTTTTTCCATTTGAAGATGGAATAGGTGGCCATGTGAAGATATAAGTAGGTATAAATCATTATCTTGCAGAAACTATTGTCCAAAGTCAAAAAGGTGTTTTATGGTTCTAGCATTTTTGTATGCAAGTTCTTTTAAAAACCAGGTGTACCTCATATATGGTCAAGTTTCCCTGTGCTAATGCAATTGGTCCGAATTAGATCGTGCAGCCAGAAATGTAAGTATGGTCTTGAAGGTTTGTTTAAGGATTTGTTTCAGTGTCGCAAGATATTTTAGGTTGTAAATTGCAATTCCAATGTTGCACAAGATAGAGATATTTTAAGAATTTATTGATTTCCAATGTGTTGAAGTTACAAGACCAAATATAAGTTGTGATTTTCCCCAAAAAAACATCATGAAGAAAGGACAAGAAAAGAAGACTATTTAACTTACTTGCTCCCCTTAGAGAGTGATTTCACTTTAGAGATAGACAGTATTCATTAAAAGAACCAGAAAAGATGTGCCGTGTGAATGTTCTTGGTTGGACCCATGAGAAGTTAGAACGAGTGACTTTGTAGGCAAGGGGCCATGATAATGATGGATTGATTTTTTTTCAGTCTTTCAAGTAGGTAAGGTAGTTTTCCAGTTTGAAGAGTTTGCCTGTGGCAGATGACGTGTGATTTTTCCTTCATATAAATTAATAAATATTAAGTGCAATAGAAATGACTAGTTATCTATCCAATTCAGGTATGTCCAAAGTACTTGAGGATATTTGATACCGTCAGATCCATTTATTTCTTATTTAATTTCAATGACACATGCAAGTAGAAGCTCAGGTAGGGATGAGGTGGGTGTACTTGCTCAGGAGTTGGATCAATGGTTTCACTAATGGAATGACCACTGGGAGCTAATGCGGGTGAAGTTCTACCTAGTTGAACAAGGAATTTGAGTTAAGGGGGAATATCAGAAATAGGTTGTGACAATCAGTTTTCAATTAGGGTCAGATCTTGTGGTTTCTTCCCAGGTTTTGATTACAGAATCGTACAATACAGACCAGAACATACAGACGGATCCATACCCAGCCGAACCTGTCCACATAAGACAAATTAGCGGACTCCAACAAATCCAAGGAAGCTCAAATGCTTGGAATTCCATCTTTTCAAAGATTTTGTCAATTGGAATCTCTGTTTGGTCTGATTGCTGAGTTTGGGCATAAATACACCCCATGGGGCTCATGTAAATCATCTTAGTTTAAGTTTTGGACTTGTAGCATGTATATGCACTAGATAAGAAGAGTGAATTATAAAAGCAAGTTTCAGAGCAAGGCAAAAGAGAGAGAGCATTGTAGAAGTGCTATCAAGTCCCATAATATTCCTGGAGGTATCAATAAGACAAAATGGCCATAAATCTTGCATGAAGGCATGAGTAGGCACAGCCCCACTCTTTTTGAATATTTCCACAATGGCTATCTTCAAGGTAATCTCGTGTTAGCTCTGTGTTTCTTGCATATTTCAGTTCTTAGTTGCTTTCAATTCATGTATACAACTACCTAAAACAATTTCAGCACTTACACATCACAATTCTAAGGCAACATATTGTTTTCTTAAGCAAAGCACTTAGAGGACAGAAAGCATAATTTTCTAAGACAATTGTACGTAAGTTAAGATTCTTGTTAATAGTCACTAATGAGTTAGCTATAGAATATCTATACTAATTATGGATCAATCTCAGGCAAGCCTCTTGTATCATTCATGCTGCAGTACAAATGTATTTTCTGGTTTCTCTCCATTTCAATGGATCTGTAAATATTTTTGTTAAGGAATCTACCCCTATTTTTAACAACTTTTCCCAAATTATAAAGGTCAAACACGTTATTTATCAAAAAAAAACCATGATTAACATTACTAAATAACTCCATTAATGTGTAATATCCCCAAAACATTTGACTTACTTTATTGTTTAATAGATCTTGGTCCCGGTGTGACTTGGGCCCAGATCTGTCTATGGATTGCTACCGTGTGAAACTGATGGATTAATGTTTTCTGAATTTTATACATGTATTTATGACTCTCACATTTGTCGCAATCTTTATTACTATGCAATTTTATTTACATTAATGAGATGTGTTGCCGTTACATTTTAATTCCTGTACGTTTATTTTATATGTACTTTCATGATACTGGTGCAAGTTCCGTGTAAGATAGTTTTCTGAGGTGAGCCGGAATCCTGACTCATGATGAGAGGGGAAGGGACCCTTTTGCTTAGTTAAAGTGTTTTACTTGCTTATTTGTTTAAGTTGGTGCTTGACTTCATTTATGCCTTGTTTGACATTGTATGGTTCAGTTAAAGGATAGTAACTATACAACTTTGTCATTTAGCAGCACTTTTCTTGACTCTTTTCTGTAAGTTAACCAAATGCTATGTTTTTTGAATTTGTTGTTAATCGATTTCCCAAGCCATTACCAGTAATTATAGTCTGAGTCTGTGATGCAAACTTTGCCTTCTTAGAGAACTCCTTGAGAGGCTTTTGGTTATGGCTAAGTCACAAGGTTCGAGTTCAAGTTCGAATTCGATGAGGATAAAGTTCGATTCATATTCGTTAATGAATAAAGTTCTAAAAAAAATTGCCATTAAATTTGTCCAATAAATTAAATATGAAAATATAAAATATAAATAAATATAATATTTTAAAAAATTATAAATAAATATAATATTTAAAAAATTATAAATACAAAAACTTTAAAATATCTATAAAATAAAATAAAAAAGTACATATATAATAAAATATAGGGTATAATGAAATATAAACTATAAATTTAAAAAAAAACTAAAACAAAATTAACAAAATATAAAAACTAAACTAAAAGTAAAATAAAAAAGGTAAAATCATGTTTGTGCACAAGCCATGACTTCGCAGCATCTATTCAGCTCCACCACGGCAACTTTATCTCAGTTTTGTTTGCAACCAGGAACAAGGCAAGTAAGTGGATTGAACAGCAGCTCCTAACCGATACAAAGCAGCTTGATGGGTACATTAGTCCCCTCACATGCAAGATTACTGCTCCCTGTGCATGTCAACTCCCACTCTCTTCAGGACAGCAGCTTCATGGTCAACGCTAGGGCACAGGGAACAAAAAAACAGTTATTGCACAGGGAAAAAATGAACAGCTAGGGCACAGCCGCACAAGCAAAAAATGCATAGTTAGGGCACAGGAAAAAAACAAATAGCCAAGGCATAAGGTGCACATTTTGCCCCCATTTTAGGGTAAATTTTACACTATTTGCTGGCCTCAACTTTTTGGCAGCATATTTTAGCCGAATTTTGACAATTTTGCCCGAATTTTTTAGAGTTATAAAAAAATAGTGATTTTAGAATTGTTTGGTAAAAATCACCAAACCTTGTGGCACAAGGTTATGGTGAGTATATTAGAAACTTTAGGTTGTTTTATTAACTTAGAGGTAAAAGACCTTACCCAAAGAGCTCTATTAAAAGGAAAAAATTATATAGAAAAAAATAACAGAGATTAGGGCTTAGGTAACCCCATCCTCAATTTGCTTTGAAAAAGCCATGTTATTGGCCACTGTGAGTGTTAAGGGGTGGTTTTGTGAGGTTGAGCTCAGTCTTGTGAGCTTGCGTGGAGGCGAGAACAATTTTGAGTGGGTTTGCATGATTGGGATTGTGAATTAGGATGGAAAACAATGAGTTTGAACTAAAAACTAGCCGTTTTGAGGCCTAATCTTTTTCTACTTGTTATTTCATGGAGGATTTGGCACTCAAGATGGCCAGGAGGAGGGCATGTAGGTAGAAGAATGTCAGTTCTCCACCTCCATGCCACTCTACTTTGCCTTCACTCAACTAGCAGTTCACAAGGCTTAAAGAGAGAAAGGTTTTGGGTTTGGAGGATACATATGTGGAGGTGAAGTAAAAACGGGTTTTACAAAGAAATCCACCAATAGAGAGAAGGGAGCCAGCCAATTGAAGGCCCTAAAAAAAATGTATACTGCAGAGTAGGATTCGCATCTCAAGATCGTGTGGATCAAGTTTACATAACTTGATGGCTACAAAACATCAACGAGGATAGATATGCTAACATTGGCAAATGAGAAGCAGTGAGTTGGTGGCAGCTATACAGGCATCCTGGACAGCTACAATGTCATGTCCCCTTCTCGAGGTGGTGGAGTTGTTTGAGCCCTTTCACACTTGGGTTGCTTTTGGAATTAATTTCCATACACATGGTGGTATACCCCACTTGGGACCGTTTGTGTTGCACTTAGTGGGTTTCACTATTTGGCATACTTTTGCTAGTGGAATTTACTATTGCACACATGTGTGTACACATACTTAATGTGTTTCACTATTGCATACTTTTGCTAGTAGAATTTACTATTTCACACGTGTGTGCACTTTCTTGATGGAGTTTACTATTGCAAGTTTTTTGCTAGCGGGCTTCACTATTGCACCACTTTCTAACCCCTCATGTTGGAAATGTACTTTCCTTATTGGACCACATTTTCCATTGACCATGTGGACCCCTTGTGGAATGGAGTGCTTCCGTATGGTACACCCCCTCTTATGCCCCCCTTCCTTGAATCCTTTTGTCATGTATTTGCTCCACAATTCCTCTCAACATTCTATTTATTCTCCTTTCTCATTCATTCATCCCTTACCATTTTATTATCAAACCCTTTTCTAGAACTTGAGCATTTCTTGTTCAATTTTTTCTCTCGGGAAGAAAACCTTTGGAGTGAGGAGATTTGGAAGACGAATACCCTCTTGGTTTCCATTGTTGAATTGGAAGACGAAAACCCTCTTATCCATGTGAGGTGATTCTATCCAAAAATCACATTTGAGCCAAATATTGTTGTAAAAAGTTGTTGATGTTGTTGTAAGAAGTTGTTGATCTAATCTACTTCTTCACCTTCAATTTCTATCCAAAACCCCGAAATGACTACTATAATGCATACATTATATGACTCGCAAAATCAAATCAAAATTCTTTCTCAAGAGACTCAAAAGCCAATAAGCAGGGTCACTTCTAAAGATATTCTCTGAAGCCCATTAGCTTATGAAGTGCTTGCATATCCCTTTTCAATGAGATTTGTTGCTTCAAAGATTGAATTGTTCAATAGAAAGGGAGATCCTTCACATCATATTAAGGCTTTCTACACCTCTTGCTTATACGTTGTTCATGATGATAAATTGTTAACTAAACTATTTCCAAGAAACTTGAAGGATTATGCACATGATTGGTTTTATGCATTACCATGTGAATTTAGATTCCATACATTCTTTACAACTCTAATTGAAGATTTCTTGGCTCATTTTCAAATCACTATTGCTCCAAATGTTACATTTGTCGAATTAGCTCAAATTAGACAAGAATGCAATGAATACATTAAAGATTATGTGCTTAAGTTTAGACTATGGTCACCAAAAAGAGTGACAAGCTACTCAATAATGAGATTGAAAGCATATTTGTTGATAGTTTGTTCCTAATTATTAAAAAAATGCCGTGTCCAACTCTTATACTTATTTTGAGGAGCTTTGTCTTGCTATTAGAGAATGTGAAATCAAGCTCTTAGATGCAAACATCCTTAAATATTCTCCCAATGCTTCCACATTTCAAAATGAATCAAGCTTTAAGAATAGAAGCTATGATGGTATCATTCCAACCAAAAAAGATAACAGAAATGAAGTCAATGTCATAGAGCAACCATCTCATAGGTTCGTCTTCACTCAACTAGGGGGTATAGACACTTTAATAAGGTTAATGAGCACCCACAACAAATCTTGGAGTAAGTACTTGAATGAAATATGATTACCTTACTTCCAAGATGGAAGTTGGATCTTTCAAGAACCTTGCCTTGATCTTATGACTCTAGTGTGTTTTGTGACTATCATAAATTCAAAGGACATCCCAAAAATACTTACATGGCCTTGAAGCATCAAATTCAATATCTCATTGACAAAAATCCAATTCAATTGAGTGAGATAATTAGCAATTCAAATGCATCAATAGATCCATTGCGTCATAAAGAGCAATCAAGTAGCAATGACAATGTGTTTATGGTAGACAAACCAAAGTATAACAATGTACCAATGGCCAATGACAGACACCCACTTGATGATTTTATTCATATAGTTGATTTAATCCAAAAACATAAGACATCTACTCTTATTGTATTGAATGAAAATGATAGTTCATATGATGGGGCTTTATTCATTAAAGCATTCATAAATGGGAAGTAAAAAGATGGTAAAATGTTTGATAATGGCTCAAGTTTAAACATATGCACTGAACAATTTATTTATAGCCTTAGACTTGATATTGATGACTTTGCATACACCCCAATAGCTATTGCACAATATTATGCTATTAGTAGAGAGCCACTTGATATATTATCTTTCCTATTAGAGTGGGTCCAACAACAATTCAAACCTTATTTCATGTGGTATATATTATATTTCCTATTTGAGAGGGTCCAACGACAATTCAAAGCTCATTTCTTGTAGTACCCACTAATGGATCATATAATGTTTTGCTTGGTAGACCATGGATACATCAAATGAAAGCAATTCCAACTACTTTACATCAATGTTTAAAATTTGGGCATCAAAGTAAAGTAGTTACAATTAGAAGAGATATTAGTGTTCCAAAATAACAAATTCAGGAAGAAGTTGTATGCAAAGAAACACCAAAGGAAATATCAAGGTTTATACCCAAGGCAAGAGCAAATAAGGTACAATAGCATAAATCTACCCCAACATCACTTTATGTAGCTTCTAGACAATCACAATAGCCTAAACCAAATCATTGTATGCAAGACATTAGTCATAACAATGATTACTCAACAATGAATTACTATCTCTAGATTCATGGGTATCTCAACACCCTATTTATGCCTTGTATGATCACAGTACCTTGTCTTACATATTTTATAACGATTATCATGGACCTCTTATGATGGAAACTGAATACTCTCTATTTATATGATTTGTTGTATTATAAATATTTTCTAGGATCTTATATGTGGTTTGTTGGGGATGTCATTACTTGTCTAGTGATTATTATAAGTATTCATTATGGGCGATATATTCACATGATGCTTTATGCTATGATGACTTCCTTATATTGCATATTTTGACTAGAGTAAAAATGGCATGTTCATGATTATTTGCCTATATATACAAGTTATACTTCACTATTGTTTCTATTTATGCTATTAATTCCATTGTCGAAATAGATCCAAGTATTTTGTGCAACAAATTATAGGTTCATAATTGTAGCTTCACAGTAGGCTGGGGGCATATCTCGTGTTCTCTCGAGAGCAACTCTGGGAGCAATATAGGGCATCCACTAGTCCCACTTCAAGTTCTAAATTCATTGATTATTTTTATTATATTACGATTTCATTGGATATTATGCTTTATGTATATGAGGTGTGCTCTCTAGTGTACCTTATTTGTTGGATGTGTGTCCTTGTATGCTTCATGCTCTCATATGTATTCAGATTCTTTTTGTGCTTTCTATATCCATGTTTCAAGTGTTTATTATGTGATTGATGTGGCTTCAGCGTGTTTGATGTGCTTACTACGTGTTGATGTGTCCTTAGTGCACTTGAGGTGATTGCTTCGTGCTTAATGTGTCTTCAATGTGCTTGATGTGTTTGCTTAGTGTCTGGTGTGTCTTTGGCATGTTTGGTGTGTCTTCGCTGTTTTCTATGCTTACTTTGTGTTTGGTGTGCCTTCATTGTCTTTTGTGCTTACTTTGTGCTTGGTGTGTGTTCATTGTCTTATGTGTCTTCTATGTGCTTGGTTTACAATGTTTGAAGGGTTTTGTTTTGTGCTTGGTCACATATGCAACATATTTCTTATTCTATTTCTTTTCATCCGGTGTTTGTTATGTTCTATGGAGCCATAATCTATATCATACACAATGCTTTCATGATTGTTATCAAGAATCTATTAGGAACAAGAACACAATTGTGCTTTACATCATTATATCTTGCAATATTCATACTACAATGCTTATATTTCACCTATGTGAGGCACATTATTCTTGCGTTTATATTGACAATATCATAGGCCTGCATGGAGCAAATTATTTGTATCATACATACTTCCAAAGTCACATCTTTCTATGTTAGAGACATCATTGGTTTCATATCTCATCTTATATATGGTGCATATAAAACCTTTTCTTTTGAGATGTGTTTCACACGTTCATCCCATAAATCAAAAGGGGGGCATATATCTCATTCATCATATTTAGCTACATGTTATTAGGGCATGTGCATTACCATATTCAGCAGGGTAAAATTGGAGGCTTGTGACTGACAAGGTACTTAACTCCAATTTATATTGTTTGTAATTTTATTTAAATGTGAAGGCCCATATCTAATAAGGGTTTCTAACTCCACCTCACATTGATACTACATCAGATTTCTTTAGCATTGTTTTTTGTAGCACTCGGAATTTTGTTTAGCTTGATTTTTGTCACTAAAAATTGTACTCATAAATGTATGCAAGATTGAACACAAATTCAGAGGCCATGGTCTCACAAGGGAATTATCACATCTTTAGTCAAATCAGGTATATCATTTTCAATTTTTATAGATTTCAACATATTAATATTATTGGCACTCACCCAAAGTGTGTGTATAAAAAGAAAGAATGATCTTGCAAGATTCGCAGATACATTGGAGTTTCCTTTAGGAGACTCAAATTCTCAAAATATTGTATCCATACCAAGTTTGTTTTACTTTGATATTTATGCACACAAACAGACACACACACATCAAAGTGGGGCAAAATGCAGACACTTAAAAATGGCCCCAAGGCCTTTAATAGTTGTTAAAATGCAAAACTCTAAAATAACTGTGTATTTTTAATTATTAGTCCAAATCAAGGATTATTGGCACATTTGTGGTTTGTCATTGTGTCCCCCTTCTTGCTCCTCCCTTTCTCTCTCCTAATTTCATGATCACATGGTGGTCATTCCAAAAATGTACTTGGTAGACTACGTTTCTAGGGCTCTGGGTGGTACCAGTCATTTAGGTTGCACTTGTGGTTTGTGGTCCTATATTTTTATCTTTTTCAGCAATTTGATGTCAAATTGCGCACCAATAGGTTCTTGATTTAAATTCAAGTCATCTATAAATACACAAACACCTTAGTGCATTTAGGCATTTATAAATCATTTGAGAAAGCATCTAGCATTTATTCTTCACATGAATCTATTGAACATTTACACACAATTTAGGGAATTCAAGAAAGCATTTAGAGAGCATTCATTCTAGCACTAAAGTGCATGTTAGTGCGACTTTGCATTGCACCAATTTTCCTATTGGTGAATTACCGTAATTATTGGAGTGTTGTTTTCAATATTGTACATCGTTGAGGGCTTGACAAATAGAAAGGAAGCTCGGCTGTAACCTAGTGTAACAAGGCCTCAAAACATAGTTTTTATTATCATTTTCAAATGTAGATGCCCAATTAAGGCAAGGAGAATAAGTGCATTTTTTAGTGATCAGAAAAAAGCTTTAGAAAACTTGGAGAGGTTTTTGGAGCCCTAGATCCGACAAATATAGTTGTTAAAAAAAATTCCCCTGCATGACACTTCCCAAAACCATACTATGATATGGTGCCCAAAAAACGTCTCAAAACTGGTTGGACAAGGTCCTTTGATCGCCACAAGTTTTCAAATTTCTCGTTGTCTTGCCACAAAACCCTAATTTTTGCTATCAAACTTCAACGACTATCTCCAAACTTCTTGATATTCAAGATACATTTCTAACCCAGCCATTCATATTCATTGCTCTGGTTTTAAGAAAGTTAATTGGGTTTGATTTGTTGTTTTATATCTATTTAGGCCTAGTTAAATGTGTATGGATATTTGTGTCACAAATTGATTGAAATCCATTTATTCATAATACAAGTTCCCGTGTTGTTGACCACCATAGGTAGACAAGTTGAGAGACTACCGCTAGTGAGAGTTCGGTTACCTAAGGGTGGGGTTGGCACCATTGAAATAGATTTTTGTTGGATTCAGGGAATGATAGAATCCCCTAAATTTTCTAATCAAGTGTTTAGTGAGATTGTCAAAAGTGCAAGCACCTTCATGTGCAAAAAAATTACTGTTGACAAATCTTCCACAAATCAGATTTTCTCTTGCCACTAGAAAATTTTCTACGGACTCAAGCAGGGAATTTTCTACGGACTCTGCAAAATTTCTACGGACTCAAGCAGGGTGACTCTACGGACTTTGGAGGACGGAAAAAGCACTTAAAGGGAAGAAAGATAAAGGCGAAGATATCCTTCGAACTTTTTGTCCGAAGGAATTCCTTCGGACAAAAGGAATTCAGAAGACCATAGAGACAAAAAGTCTGCACAAAAGAAGCCAAGGATTAATTCGGAAAAGAGACAGTTTCAAGAATTCTGAAGGGTAGGGTACCCTTCGGAAGGGTCACTTTCAAGATTCCCGAAGGGCACCTACCCTTCGGGCAGGAGGAAGACCAAATTTGGAGACTTTTGCAAAAAGCCCGGGTGCCCTCCAATTTTTTCGAAGGGCACGGGCGGAGGACACTTGGTCCGTGACGGAGGACACTTGGTCGGCGGAATGGACCATGACAAATTCCCGAAGGGCACAAGCAAAGGAAAAGAATCCTTCGGACAAAAAGTCCAAAGAAATTCGGAAGTGTCCACAGAGAGAAAGACAAAAGACAAAGGCAAAAAAAACAAAGGAAATGAATTCTTTCGGACTTTTTGTCCGAAGGAATTCCTTCGGGCAAAAAGTCCGAATGAATTCGGAGAAAAGACCGACCAAAAAACCCGAAAGAATTCCGAAGGCCAAAACTAATATAATTCCTGCGGACTTTTTGTCCGCGGGAAAGATGCGAAGGGAAGAAAGCCGCGGGAAATAAAGCCAAAAGAATTCTGTGGAAATAAACCCGAAAGAAATTGCCAAGCAGAGAAATCCGAAGGGAATAAGAAAACTAAGGGTGACGTCCCGCAGGCCATCAAATTTTGCCTACGGGAAGTAACCCTTGGAATAGGGATAAACCCAAAATCCCGCCAAAAATAGATACGAACAGGGAGACCAGAATAGAACGAAATACATGCAAACATCGGAGCTATTTTCGAACATAAGAGTTATTTTCGAATAAACGGTCAAAGCTTCAGTTGACTGATTATTAAAGTCTTGTTCGTCTCCATTCAGCTCATGCATCCAAAGGTCTAATCCAGCTTCAACAGGAGTTTCGAATTCGAACGACGAGTTGACTATTCCAGATTTAGAGTTGACTAATTGATTAAACGCTGCTTCACTAGAAGCTTTCCATGCTAAGGAGAATGATCTCTTCATCCAACTTAGCTTAAATAACTGTTAACTCAGTTTTCAAACGCTACAACTCGGCAATCAAGCAACTCACATGGAGTTCTGAATTTAACATTTGCGTAGATTTCCATGCAAAAAAAAGAGGTGAGCAGTTCATAACAAAGATAAGTGCGCTTCATCAAGCGAAGAAGCTTCATGCAAGGACAAAAGAAAAAATATATTTTATTGAAAGGCCAAGTAAAGCCTTGAGTTAACCAAAGTGAATCTTCTCTTCAAGTTTTCTACGCCAATCTTTGGCCTCTTGTAATTTTCTGTATAATGGCTTTCAGCGTTGATCAAAATCATCCAATCTCTCTTGGTTAGACCAGACTCTACCATTGGTGAGTTGTGTAACCTCTTCGATCAATAAGGACTGTACTTTCAAATTTCAAGCGTTGGCATAGTGTATATTTCTTCAGCAATTTGCATAAGTGGTAGAGTTCTCTCCCTTCCCAAATTCTGTTTCATACCTAGTTGCTATATTATCTTTGTGCAGGTCATGTTCAGTGTTCTTTGTCTTTTATTGAAACTATAAGTGGATGTTAGGTGGCAGCAAATTGTCTTTTATCAGACCTCTCTCCATCGTTTTCCCTCAGGTTTTAGTTATTGGATCGAACCTCTGCATGAAATACTTATGCATAAGTGATTAATTGAAGTCTAAGGTTTCCTTTCTCTCTTGTTCGTTCAGTGTTCAAGGTTCCAAGCTGAGTAGGATCATAATTCTGGTGTATCACCCCTTTAGGTAGGATTTCCCTTTTAAGTTCTCCTTCTCCCTTTTCATGGTAGTCTGTAGCGTAGAGTAGAAATCCAAATTGATACATCATACAGGAACCAGCCTACTCTAGAGGTTCTTCTCACTATTGAGGCACCCACCCTCGTGAGAAGATCCCATTGTTTCAGCGGGATAGAAGACTGGTCGTTTCGCGCACGTCTTCGAATCAGGGCGCAGCTCCAAGTTGACAACAATTACCAACTCTTCACACGCATGAATGAATTCAGTTATTTAGGGTAGTGTGTAAAAATCAGGTTACTCTCCACCACTTGTGGTGCCAATAGGAGGATTACGTCCATTAGATTTTTTAGAAGAGGAAGACATGGTTGATTTTGGGTTGGTTTTTTGCCCCTATATTTTTTAATTCTCAAGGGCAAAAATCATCCTCTGCAAGTGTCGACCATACAAATATTTACGAATTGGTATCGAAAATTACTAGGGACCTATAAAGACATCGTCAAAATGAAAAACTATATGTGATGG
Source organism: Torreya grandis (assembly GCA_037957365.1). Classification (NCBI taxonomy): domain Eukaryota; kingdom Viridiplantae; phylum Streptophyta; class Pinopsida; order Cupressales; family Taxaceae; genus Torreya; species Torreya grandis. Next base: position 222,152 of record JARHVA010000438.1, on the reverse strand, counting down.
TATAGGGCTCAAACAAGCATCGACATGTCCCCTTAAACCAGGAAGGGTCAAAACACTTGGTTACTAGAGAGCTATACTGTTGCAATCATCTCAATGTGATGAGTCCAATGAGAGTTAACTCTTGCAAGCACCTAAACCCCAAAAAAGGACTTACTCAAAATGTCTTGCTCAACTCAGATCCCCCAAATTCTTCTTGCTTTAAAAGATATTAAAGACAATGTTAACTACTAGTGTTTGGTAGTAATAAAACTACGAAAAATCGAACTGATTTCCTAAAGTCAACAAAATACAAATGATGCACAAAAACTTGGTTGAAAATTTGAGTAACAAAAATATACCCCCCTTTGATAATCTAATGCCTTCGTCCTCACACTACAAAATTTGCCGCCCAAATCGCCATACTTTGATGATGCCTTGCCTTCATCTTCACCTTACAGAATTTATTGCCCAAATCGTCGATCTGATACCATGTGTATGATATTTTCTAGATGTGAAATAGAAAATAAACTCACGTAGCAAAAACAAATCCAAAGATAATGGCATGCCAAGGCCAAATGAAATGATAATATTGGAACATATATACTAGCCAATTTAAGGGGGCAACCTCCAAAATGCAAAACAAGGACATGCAATAGAGAATTCGACTTATGATGACTTATAAGAGGATATTTACCCCTATTTCTAGACATAATTAAGTAGGGGCAACCCTAAAGGTCCTAATTAGGTCAGCCTAATGAAACATCTAGAACTAATAAAAGAAAAGACAAAGGTTATGTGTACCACAAGTCGGCTACTCCATAACCTTAATGCACTTATGAAGATATAATATTAGGGGCCTAGCAGAATGTAAGCCTTGTCAAAACTTTGTATATTGAGTTTGCAACAACAAATCTTATGATTGTACATATAATTGATTATGGTTCATACCTAATTATTATGAAATGTGGATTGTACTTTCAATTCATGGCTTTACGTTGTATATGGAATGAATGAATGAAGCAAATCTTCCTTGCATTAATTAATGTGATTTATGTTATGTACCTTCTACATTATACACCTTGCTTACTGTATACACCCAAATTTAACACAAAACCGTTTATCCTATGTTTTAATCCTAATTTAGCATATTTGGTGATCTTGTACATTTTTACCCATTTTTAAGATGGCCCCAACCCCACAAGTCTCTATTTCAATCACTAAGCCTTAAAAGCATACCAATACTTATCCAGAAGGTATTTGTTAGTACATTTGAATTATTTATCCCCTGTTATCCAGCCCTGTCTCGAGAACTGAGCCCTACTTGTCTCCTAGACAAATCAATAGTTGTACGAGCTCGGCCTGGATGCTTGTCTCTTTTAGTTTTGAGGGTCCTTCAGTTTGTTGTCCCATAAAATACACCTTAACCCTTCCCATTCGCATTTTCAAAAGTTGGCTATTACATGAGTCATCCTAGATCATCCAAGCCAAGCCATTTGGGTAATCTAGCGGGAGGTCGAAGAATAGAAGTCGGAGAGCAAATAGAGAGACAACGTCCGTCACAACAAGGGTCAAGCTTAGAGCCAAGCTTTTCCATTCAAGTTGTGATTCACAATACGACACACAACACTTATCTATCATGGTCTCTCTACACAATCCCTTGGGTTAAAGGAGGGTAATTAGTATTCAATAGTTGCATTTATCACTTCTAGGGAAGAGGGGTTGAAACCCTTGAGCCATTTCATCCCACACCACAAAACTACGTGGAGCTTTGATTCCAAGCGTGAGGAACACATAGTTGCAACACTACTTCGGCAGTTTTCTTGAATCTATTATTATTGTTTTGTTTTGGAGTGTGCAAGCTACGTCAAAATGAAGATTCAGTCATACAACATATTTTGCCCTGCACATTTGTGAAGTGAAGATACAGTCGTAACCAGGGAGATGCAAGATAGGCACCAAAAAAACCAGACTATGAAACCCTACAGAGACAGGCCCAACAACATTGAGACAAGATTGAGGCCACAAAGACGGGATCGACGCATCACGCTTGTTGCGGCGAGGCATGTACATGATAGGGCTGTAAACTTACGAGCTTGTCTCTAAGTACAGTGCAAGTCAAAAAATTCAAGAGCAAGTCAACATAGTCATAATATGATCTAAGATTTAAGGTGAATGTGTTGCTTAACCTCTTTGTCAATTCATTGCATTGCTTTAGCTTATGTTTGCAACACTTGATCTTGTTTCCATATTTAGCTATCTTAAGTAGGTCTGAATTTTGTATTTCAGCTGTGCATGCTTAGATCTACTTAATTTGCTTTTGTTTCTTCCTATTTTGAGTAAAAAAAAAGAATTTAAGGTAAACACATATGGTGAACCCCAACTCGTTCACACATTCAACCTAAGGTTTCTTTTAAAAACCATCTTTTCTTACACTTTCATGGCTTAATTCAGATCTGATTTTCAAATCTGAATTCTTTCTATGCACGCTCATTTCCAAAAAGCCTAATTGTTACTTAGGTGCTTACATTATCCCAATCTCACCTAGGGTTTCATTTTTTGCTTGCAATTCAACCTAGGGATGTACAAACCCTCTTCCCCTTAGGAGTTGGTCATTTATTTCAAAATCTGATTTTCAAATTTTCACCTTCACATTGTTGTTATTGATCTTGCTCTCATGTTGCCGTCAACACGATAATTTCTTATGCCTAGACGGCTTAGATTGTCTACCCCCATTAAACATAGTGTTAGGTTGGGTGGTGACATTTGTGACTTTCAAACAATTATCATTGCATTCCATTTGCATTACCAAAATGATAAATGCTACAAAGGTGCGTTCCAAGGAGATCCCATCTCAAAACAATAGTGAGAAAGACGATACTAGGGTCAACAATGCAATCCTAAGAACCCTCCAATCAAAGCTCAAAATGCACCAAACTTCCAAGACATGAAGACTTTGTTGCCAAAAACCCTAGCGAATTAGAATCTATGATTTATTTGTTGGCACAAGCTAAAAAACAAGAAGCTCTTTGAAACCAAACGCCTAGACCCGAAAAACCTTCAATGGATGCAACTAGCCCTTCTACATCGGGTGGTGAGGATAATCCTCCGCCTAATACTAACAACCAACATGGCAATCCATCACATACAAATTTATAAATACAATCTCTTGGTCTTGGACACACTGATGCTAATGCTAATGGGAATCCTACATTTAGTGATGCATCTAGTGATTCGATAATACAACAAAAACTCAATGACTTAAACACGAAAAACTTTACAAATATCAAAGACATCGGGCAAGCATAGTCATATACTATCATCTGCAAACACATCACATTATCCTTTGGCTCGTGAAATACTTTTGTACCCTTTACCTCCATCTTTTCTTATGCCCAAATTCATGGCATTTAATGTAAAAGAAGATCCCTCTTTACACAAAAGATTTCAACGCATCTTGCCAAGGTTATCAACGTGACAAGATTCTCATTGTCAAAATGTTTCCTAAAAGTCTCACGGGTTACACCTTAAATTGGTTTTATTCTTTACCTAAACATTCAATCACTGGATTTAATGAGCTGCTTGACACTTTCCTAGCTCATTTTTCAATAAACATTAGCCAAAACGTGACTTTCTCGCAAATTGTACAAATCAAACAAGGTTCTCATGAACGAATTGCAAACGATGCCATTAAATTCAAGACCTTGCTTACTAAGATAACTCATCTGCTCCCTCTCAAATAGCTTACTTAATCCTCTTAAACACAAAGTAGTGTTGACTAACTATGATTCTTTTGTTGACCTTTGCATTCCTTGTGCAACATTGAAACTAAGTTTATAGATGCAAACATGTTAACATATTCATCAATTGCTTCATCATCCAATACTCCCAAATATCAAGGAAAAACGACATTCGAACCAAGGGCTAATGATATATCTAATTCTCAAGCTAATGTGAGGCTAAAACTATTAACATAGTATCACAAGCTCAAGAGATAAAAGTACATTTGCAATCATTAGGCCAAAAATAGAATTCACAAGGTTAGTCAAGCATTAAATAAACTTTTGGACTCTCATGTCATTTCTTTACCTGAACCACCTCAGCATGATCCAAATTTACCGCCATCTAAAAACTATAATCTCAATGCATTATGTGATTATAATTAGGGATCGGAGCATGCAAATAATAATTGTTATAAGTTGCACCATAAATTCAAGATTTGATTGAAGATAACATCATCTCGGTAGATGGGCATCCCTCTAGTGTGAATGAATAGATTGCACATATTGAACGTTTGAAGATCTTTAGCAACCCAATGCTTAACCATGATGTGCCAAAGCAAAACAATGTGCACATGGCATCCAGTACAAAAACTAAACATGAGCTTGATAACATTAATGGCATGATATCAGGTTCTCAAAAACAAATGCCTCCCATAGTATTTTATGACTATGAGATACCTATTGATGGGTCAAACAATGGTCCTTTATACATGTATAGTTTTGTTGATAGTAATCCTTCAATCACACATGGTATTATGATTAATAATGGTTCTAGCAACAACCTTATTTCAATGTTATTTTTATCCAATTGAGGATTCACTCATAGAGATATGCAGTGTAACCTCAATATTATGCAGTTATGATGGACATGAGCGCACACCATTAGGTGGTATAACACTTCCTCTCACCATTGGCCTTAAGACGTGTTTAGTTTGGTTCTATGTTACACTTGATTCATGGTCACATAATCTATTACTTGAACATCCTTGGCTAAATGAATTCAAAGCAATCAAATCAACATTGCACACAACTCTCTTAAATTTGTGCATAAAAATGAAATTCACATTATTCATGGCTCACCTTATGAAAGACCTAATCATCAACCAACGATCACACCTAGAAATATAAAGATCATTTATCCTAAGAAATTGGTTGTGATTCATCCACAAGCAGAATACTCTCATTCACCTACTACATTTGAGACAAAGGCATCATCTTCTATTTCGCAGGCTTCTCAAACCCCAATTCCCGCAATTGCACGCCCAAGACATGTTGCACCTTGGCATCCATGCCCTAAGGTTGATCTACAACCTCAGCCGGTAATTATGATAGAACATATTTTTGTCGATCTTCAGCACCGCCTATACAACCGACTGAAAACATCTCACTCAAGAATGACAACAATTATTACACATCTGAAAATCAATTTTCTAACACATCAAGCAATGCTTTCAATTCCTTTACTTCGGATATGGGCATTGACATCATTATGAAGTAGCATAGCTACCCTCATTAAGGGCTTTCATGCATACATCTTTCAAAACCCTCTTGTATTATAACTTTTGCTTGCTTATTCTGTTACACACTTCATATGTTGTTTCAATTAAAATCTAAAATACAAAAACATTGATAAAATACCAAAATGCCTTAGTGATCATCGTCAATTCATATTTACAGTACCATAGTCTTGTCCATAGCTTTTTTTCTTCTATTTTTTTCCTTCTTCGTAGCGTTTCCTTTTTCCAAATATGAAAAAATCCCAAAACATTCATTAAAGACAAAAATACAAAAAAAAAATTGTCTTTATCTTTGGTCATATGATGCATGTCATACCTATTTTACAATACACTAACGAAGTTGTTACATCCATGATATCAATACTACAGCTCTCTAGGGAAGGAGACATTGCTTACAGTGCTAAGCAATCACATTAAGCTATATAGAGCTACCTTTACATATATCTTGTTTCTTACTCACTCACATGAGGTATACATATCTTACATTTGTGCATGAATTTGATCCTGATATTTATAGATTATCATTATATTTGAGTACATTTTATACATCACCATCTGTGACCTTGATTTAGGCCATTTCCTTGAGTTTGATAACATTATTCTATTTTCTAGATTTCACATGGCACTTGCCTTCTATTTTGCATTGACATTCTTCTGAGCCACTTGTTTCATATAGCTTGTTATGTTTCATTCGCCTTGACCACTTGATTGTTGATCCCATTCTTAAGCACTTCCATTAGCCTTCTCGATGATGACAACATACTTATCAGAACAATTTGTCATCGCATGCATTGAATAATCATCCCCATCTCATTCTTATAGTTTGCAAACCTTGCTCCTTATTTTTCCTATGCAATCTTGTTTGTCCTTGTGCTAGTTTTTACTTTCTTATGAATATGCCTAAAAAAAATCAAAAACATGGTTCCATACACAATCGTATCTCTTTTGCCTATGGGGGCATCGTACCCAAGCATAATCTTTACTGGCCTATCTATATACACATTTTCACCTATATGGGTGGTATGGTTTCCACATATGGTTCTCATTAACAAATTATTTGTTTGTCTTTAAGCATGACTTAAGCCTAATCTGCCCATGGAGGCGTGGCACTAGTAATTTCATCCTATGTATTGTAATGATTAAACATGTATCACTTTAACAAGCCATATTATTTGCATGCCTTATTCAATCTTGGAGTTGCTTGATTATGAATGCATTTGTTCTCTTGACTACATATTCCACTGTGAAGGTACATGACACATTTATTTATAGGGTGCATCGTACCTGTGCATGTTGTATACATACCGTTGACACTACATTTTCTTGACTCCAAACTCTTCAACTTTCACAATAAGATTGTCATATGATGGCTATCATTATTGTATATGCCTTTCTTTGAGCATTTTCCATATTGGGGAAGCAGATGGTCTTCCCCAAAGCACATCAGTATCCTTAACCGGTGGTTCACATTCTATTTGGCCTTGGCACATAGTTGGCTTTATCATATGTCATGATATCTCAATTTTACATTACACTTTGAAACCTATAGTACGTAATCGTCTTGCACTATTGCATAGATCATGATAGTCAATACAATATTTATACATTTCATCACATTAGGTCAATCATGATTAATGATTGCATGACTCATATATTGCCCATCAAAGGGTAAAAATATGAAAACATTGGAAAAATTCGAAAATACAAAAACATTGACAAAATTCAAAAACATTGTTAAAAATTCAAATATTCAAAAACATTGGCAAATTTTCAAATTTTCAAAAATATTGCTTTATACATGCTACATATTTACCTACTCTAGAGGTTTTCATTATCCTTTATTTACACATAGGCATTTCCCAGTATTTTTTTGCAGTAAGTGCTCAGCAGGTTCGTAGGTTACATAATTTCATGTGGTGCGCCCACATTTTCGATGAGCCAATTTCATAGACAACTTGTCCTAGCTTGGGGGCATTTCCATTTAAGAGGATTCTTGCATGGTGATATCTATCCTTGCTTGTCTTTTATCACATTGAGCTGGTTACATTGGTTACTACATTTTCTACTAATATCTTATACGTCTCTTATCACATGGATATTTCACATTGCAATTATTAGCATGTTACATTGATTGTTTGTGCATGAATGCTTACTTGTGGGTGCATGTGTTTGCTTATGTGTGCATCCTTGTTCTTAGAGAATCCTCTTGCAGTCTTATTTTGTGAGTCGTGTCATAAGTCGAGTCACTAACTTGTCAAGTCACTTACTTGAGTGCAGTCACTAACATTGTGTAGTCTTTGTTTTGTGCCTACATTGCCATGGTGGTTACCATGCATCTATGGAGGCATATTGTTTGATTATGTTCTCATTGTTTTATCTAGACCCACCTTTGGGGTATGTTTATTGTATGGGTATACGAGTTTCTCCCATTGGCAAATTGGACTTTTCATGATCTATTGTAGTATGATTGGATGCTAATTCAAAATATAAAAAATACAAAAAAAATCTAAAATTCAAAATTCAAAATCAAATCCAAGGTTTCCATGTGTAAAAAATAACATGCTACATTCTTTTCTGACATATGAGGTCAATTTTTCAATTACATATGTTTTGGATAATGACACGTGAGATGAGTGATTGCATATGGTGTTTTTTAATGTATTCTTTTGAGATGAGTGATTGCAGCAACGAGATATTTCATCCCTCACCTCAAAAACAAGGCATTATATATAGGCAAATTTCAAATTCAAGATGTATTTGTTATGATCAAAAATGAGCTAAATTATCTACTTCCTTAATAAAGAAGCAGAAGGGTTGTTGGTGACATCATAGAGAGTGTCTTGGCTATGTTTCAAGCTATGTAACCGGATACTCCTCTACAAGTCCCCACATCCTGATATGAAATGTATCATATATGGATCCCTGCAGGATACGCCCTGGATACATCCAAGGCCCTATAGATACATTTGGATACATCCCTGCAAGACCCTGGACATATCCATGGCGTATCCTGCAGGCAGGATGTTTTTTTTTTTTCAATTTCACTCTACAAAAAGTCAAATACGGACTTCAAATAACAATTAAAAATAATATAAAATATAGGGGCAACCGTAAAAGCAATTTTCAATATATGTACCGGTATCCGGGTTGAACACAGCAATGTCTTAATGCCAACAACTTGTTAATACAACGCAGCCCTTAGGTCCTTTAAGGGTCCACTTTTAAAGAAATTGTGCGTAGCCAATTCAAATACTCATACAAGAACTGTATGAAGGGTTGTGCATCCTCCCTTTGGCAAACCCCTTCGTAGAGATCTTGTACTTGATCTAACCCCATCCTATCAAATTGCATTCCCTATATAGACCTATGACTAGTATTTAGGAATGCAAGGTGATATATGCCAAAGATGGTCCCTAAGATTCAGAGTATCAAGCAGTTCCCAGAATCATTGTTATTCTATAGCCACAAAAATAGAGATCCAAGGTGCATCAAAACAGTATAGCTCAATTCCAAAACATCAACTTATACAATAGATGGCTTGATATCAGATCAACCAATGCCAAGTAAAATCCTAGTTGATATGGAGAGGTATGCCTCAACATGCTCTTAAGTATGTGTTGGCTATAGGATGGGCCTAACACCTTAATTCCAGCCATGCAGGGCGTTGATAGGAGTTAACATTTCCAAGCAGATTTCAACAGGGAAAGATTCATTAATGTAAAAGCCATGGGGACAAAGCCCAAAACAATTTCACCGTAGCATTAATGTCAAGATAAGGATTGTACATCCGATATTGGGAAGTCTTTAAAAAGTTATCATGCAACCTGAAGCACAAGACACAAGACCCAAGGAGATGGTTATTTAGCATAATGTGTTTACTCTATTCATATTATGTGGTTAATTTTTCTTATATGGCTATATTATTAATATTTTTAGTTTTTTGGATATATTTTTGTATAGTCGTATCCAAACCCCAAAAAAATCGTTGTATCCAATTCCCATATCCGTATGTGTACCAATATCAAGATCGGCTACTTAGATTTCAAGCATTTGTCAAAAGTCTAGGATGTGTGCGTTGACCCCTCGTGACTCCCATAAGAAAGTGTTGGGATATGTTTTCAACACCTATCGAAATTCTAATGATGGAACAATTATAGTGGCATTTGGGGGTAATACCAAACAGGTGTATTCTTTCCTATGTTTCCTATCAATTTCAATTTCAAGAGCTAATTTCAGATTTTCAAAATTCAAAATTTTCAAATAATCACATGCATATCATGAGAAATTCAACTCCCTGTAAAAATTGGCACTTGTTTCAGGGAAATCAACTCATCAAGTGTGGATGGAAACAAGGCAAAAGTAAAAGCAAAAGTCAAACCCTTCATTTTCCCCTAGGTAAGCAAAGGTGCGTGTTTCAAACTATTTACATATAAGCAAAGGTGTGTGTTTCGAGAGAAGACCCCTTACAATTAAATCAATTTCCATAGTTTAGAAATTTAAGGAAAACGTTTGTTATATTTAAATGTAGTAAATGTAAATATGAACATTTAAAGGGCAACTTTTTTACTACAATGTTTTTTTAATTTCTTTGAATTTATATAAGGAGAGGATGTCATGGTAATAACCTCTGTAGTTACCTTAAAATTTGATTAGGCAACTCTCTAATAAGAAAGTTTTGTTTACGTACTTGGGATAGGTTTTTAGAAGATTGGAGCGTGGCGCTTCTGCAATTTTTTCAAGGACTTGATCTGGATTATGGTCTCAACGAGGGTGTTTGGCTCCCTTTCCTCTCCAGAAGCGACGGCGCAAAAGGCAAGATCGGATTCAGGTGAGATTAAAGAGTTAAAACATGGGTTTTGGTGCGGCAGAAGATTAGTGTGGAGTCAACAATGGAGGCAGATGGATGAAGGGCGCAGGATTCATTGTTGTTTGGTGTGGAGTCGGCAGACTCGAGTGTTGGGAAGGGTAGCTCGGGAGTTACAAAGCAGCCATCAACCTCTTCTAAATTGGTAAGCCAATCCACTAGGGTTCCTGAAGACCCTACATTTTCTCATCCGGATCAGGCAAGGATTTCTTCAAATAAACCTTTAATTGTCAAATTCAAAAAAGGCAATGTTGGAGATTTTGGAGGGTGAAGAATGGTTTGCAGAGAGGGGTCCGGTCTATCATTTTGACAGGTTCTAGCCATTTCTTTCCCTTCACCAATGGCTTTCAAAATCTTGGACACCGTTGTTGGAAGCCACCATGGAAATATATCCCTGTGCCAAAGGTTTTTATATAGTGATTTTTAGTTATTCAGTTGTTCGTGAAAAGATTTTTCTGACTAAAAATTGATGCTGTGAAAATCACATTTTGTTCTTGAAACCCTGGACTCCTGATTTTTATCCTTTGACAGAAAATCTTTCGTTGCGTCCTATCTAGGTGAGGCTACCATATCTTCCACTGCAATTTTGGTCTGAAACTGGTCTTTATGTTTATTGGCTTTGCACTGGATGATTTGTTGGAAATTGATGTTGCTTTGTTGAATTTTTCCCATACTTCTTTTGCCAATATTTCAGTGAGTTTAGACATTTCTCAAGCTCTTCCTGATGGAATTGAGCTAAAAGTGCAAAATAGGTGTTGGACTCAAACCCTTGATTTTGAGGGTGTTCCCTTCAGATGCCGAAATTGTTTTCAGATTGGCCATCTTTCTGTCTCCTACCAAAAATCTAAGCGAAAATTAAAATCTTCTTGGGGAAAGGAGGTTAATGAAGGGCGTCTTTCTGTATATGCGAAAAGTGATGTTGATCGGTCTTTAGGAGTGGTTTCAGAGAATTTTTTCGTTAAGAATTTGGATAAGGTTGGTCCTTTGTTAAAACCACCTCAAAATGTTGAGTTGGTAGATTTTAGTGGTAAAAAGGTATATAAGAGTGAAGTTATGAAAGGTATTCCAATGGAAAGAAGTGGAATAGTAAATTCAGTTCAGAAAAAATGGGTAATGAGGAAGAATGGAAGGTGGTGAGAAGTAGGAAATAAGGTCGTCTTATTCCTAGCTCTCGACCCAAGTCTATTAGTTCTCTTGGTAGAACTAAGAAGAATGAGAAAAGTAAAAAATGGAAATTCTGTTTGAATGTTTTGTTGTTAAAATTGAAGTAATTATTATACTTTCAGTTTGTTGATTTCGTTGGAAATAGGTGACTATATGCCTTGATGGTTAGACCATCAAGCCAAGTCAATTTTGCTTTTTTAATTATTTTTGTTTACTGGACAAGGACCCTTTTAATCCCTAGCATCGATCTAAAAACATATAACCTCTATAGTTATCACTTGGGAAATAAAAATCACTTAGGATACAAAGTAATTTTTATTTTTACCATTTACAAAATTGAATTACTAAGAAGAAATTGAAATATCAAGTGTTTATAAACATGTAAATAAAAGGTTGGAAAGTTCCTTAAAAACTACATTGAATTGTTGTTTTTGTGGTATTTTTGATATTTTAGAAAAATCAAGAAATCTTTGTTTATGGTAAAAAATTAAATATTTGCATAGTTAATTTACATGGGGAGAATGTTATGTGACTAAATCCCCGTAAATAATTATGGGTGGTAATGTGTAAAAAAAGCTTAATGCAAGTCACATAGAGTTATGTGAAAAAGTGGTTTAAAAGTAAATAAGATAAATAATGTTATATAATAATACTTGAATGTGTGGGTAATTATGATTAATAGAGATGTAATAATAAAATGTGAAATGATTCGATGATAGGTGCATTATATTATAAAGACTATTATGTACCACAAAGTTTTGCAAGTTTAGGGCCTCTCAAAATTGCCATTGAGGGGGAGTGTACATGACAATGTCACCTCCTAACGGCCATGTGTTTCTTTTCCTCTTTATACTTCTTCTCTGTTGTAAAAGCATTGTATAAAATCACCCTAAGTGATTTTTGTGTAAAATTCACCCTATGTGAGTTTATAGTGTACCCAATACTAAAACATTTTTTACAATGGAAGTCTTTACTCCAAATGCTTGTAAGCTTATCCATGAGAAACTGCAGGATGTAGTCCCCCAATAATGCTAGCCTAAATAACCCTATGTGGTTTCTGGATTCTAAATCTTTTTGTATAAATAAAAGATATTGGCATGATGGTGTATAAATCCTTCAAGTGTTACATGCTAGCCTAAACTCATCGTGGATGGTTTATGGATTGTAATTCATGGTGTATAAAAAGGTGACTATGGCATGTATCCCCGTTAAACATTGAGGAGTATTGGAACGTTAATATTTGTGGAGTTACATTAGTGGTCCACATTTTTCACAGTGCAAATAAAAATGTTATATTTATTATTTTAATTACAACAAAGTATTTAAAACTTATGTTGTGCAAATATAAACTTACACATATAAAAATGTATGTAAACAACTACTTAAACTAGTTGTAAAAGTGAAAAGGTATAAACACTCAGTTATAACCATTCCCTAGCTATATATTACCTTTGTGTAAAGAATATAAGTAATAATATCATGCCATTGTGAATTATTCAAATGTAAGTGTCTTAAAACATTTTGTGAAAGAGTTGTGTAGAAAAAAAAAGTGAGGTGAAAAGAAAGTCACTGGGTGTAAAATTGTTTCTCAATTAATGGAATATGCTTTGTGGGTTTTTTACCTCGTTGAAATTTTCCCACAATAAATCTCGTGTAATGTATTGTACTTCATTCAATTCATTGTTGTAATGGATTTATTTCTTTGTACTTCAATTCATTGTTGTGTTGCACATTCACATCCCTGTTAAAATTATTTGAATATAATCTTCAGTTGATCCTACATCCTGACATACTTGGCACGCATGCAATTCACTCACATACCCATGTCAAAGTGGGGCAATTATGTAGACACTCAAATTTAACCCTAAACCCTTAATCTCATGTTTTATTTCTAAATTGACTTATTTGGCAAACTTATACATTATAACCCATTAGTAGGATGGCCCCAACCCCACGAGTCTCTATTTGCCTAAAAAGCATCCCTCTACTCATCCTGAAGGTATCTGTTAGTACATTTGAACTATTTATCCCCTAGTATCCAATCATATCTCGAGAACTGAGCCCTATTTGTCTCCTAGATGAACTTGTAGTTGTATGGGCCCGCCATAGACAAGCCCATAGCCCTGCGAACTTGCTCCTTTTAGTTTTAAGGGTCCTTTTGCTCGTTGTCCCTAAAATTACGCCTTGACCCTTCCCATTTGCATTTTCAAAAGTCGACTAGTACGTGCGAGTCATCCTAAATCATCCTATAAACACAAGGTCTTGCCAAGCATTTGGGTAATATAGAGGGAGGTTGAAAAACAGAAGTCAAAGAATCAATAGAGCAAGGGAGCATTTGTCACACCAAGTATCAAACCTAGAGCCAAGCTTCTCCATTCAATTTGTGCTTCACAATACTACAAACTTGTAACACTTATCCATCTTGGTCTCTCTACACAATCCCTTGTGCCAAAGGAAGATCATTTAGATTCACTAATTGCATTTATCACTTCTAAGGAAGAGGAGGTTGAAATCTTTACTCGAGCTATTCTATCCACACACCACAAAACTACGTGGAGGTTTGATTTCGAGCATGCAGAATACATAGTTGCAACGTTGCTTCAACGGTTTGCCCAATTCCCTTATTATTGTTTCGTTTTGAAGTGTGCAAGCTAGGTCAAAATGAAGATTCAATCATACACCATATTCTCCCCTGCACATCTAGGAAGTGAAGATATGGTCATAACCAGAAAGACACAAGACACAAGCACCAAAAAAAACAGATTGTGAAACCCTAAAAAGACAGGCCCAGCGACACAAAGACAAGATCGACAACACAGAGATGAGATCAGTGCGTCGGGCTTGTCCTCATTGAGTGTGTACAAGGCAAGCCCGTATAGCTATGGGCTCATCTCAAAGCACAATGTAGATCCAAAAATTCAGGCGCAAGTTAAACACAATCAGAATACAATCTCAAATTTACGTAATAGTCAAGGTGCATGCATTTCTTAACTTCTTTGTCAATTCATTGCATTGCTTCAACTTATGTTTGCGACACTTGGGCTTGTTTTTGTATTTTACCATCTTAAGTAGGTTTAATTTATGTATTTCAATTGTGCATGTTTGAATCTAATAAAATTACTTTCGTTTATTCCTAGTTTAAGTAAAAACCAGAATTAGGGTAAACACTTACTTGAAATGGTAAATGATTGATTAAGAATAAGCAAAAGACAAACCATAGTGGAAGCTCCTCAAAGTCAGCCACGAGTTAATAACACAATTGTTTAGGATTGTTGTCATAGTTGTCAAGAAACAAAAAAAATGTTCATAAAAATCTTAGGCATTTTTGGGTTATGTTATAGTGGGCAAAAGAAATGTTATGCAAAAGTACAAAAATTCAAATGAGTGAACAACATAGCCCAAAAAAGACTCGAAATAAATAATCACAAACATCTGCAATCAACAAGCAAGATAATGATGTGATACAAAAGCATCAACCCTCAGACAGGCTAAGCTATGAATCTAAAATTTATGTTCCAATGATGAAGAATGATTAGATCCATGGCCAATATAGCTTGGGCACTGTGCATGGTTAGAATGCACAATTAGTGTGCAAGGTAGCATGCATGGTCAATGTGCATAGAAATCGATTGTTGAAAAAATGGATTAATTTAGATTTGAGACTTTCACAATCAATTAGATTTGTTTGAATGCTTCTAGATAAGTTGCATTAACGCATCTTATCCATAAGCACTCAATAAAAATTGATTGTGTCAATTAATAAAAGTGTAGAATGAATTGGATAGAGGTCTTAGATTAGTGTTCATAATAAAATGTTGATAGAAATGGATAATGTAGATTCACAAGCATCTCTTAATGTTAAACATCATATGCAAAGTGAAATTTGAGCAACATTTGGAAACTACTTCTCTTTAGACAGCAAAATATTGTGTGTGAGAGAAAGAGGGAGTCTTACACTACTATATTGGTTGAAATTGCATTATAGAATTAATTCAAAAAAACATTTTTTCCAATATTTCTTAAAGTTGACTTTTTGGTGCCAACGTTGATGCTAACTTTGGTGTACATGTAAGTTTGTTAAATTTGGATAGAGATAAAGAAAATGCCTCAAAGAAGAAATAAGAAAATTAATTTCTTTCTACAAATCACAAAATTGAGGTGATAGTGATTGAGATTAAAGTTCAACTTAAGCAACACCAAGCACAACCATACAACAAAAGATGCCAAGGGACAATAGTGAGTTTGGCATTAACTCATGTAAGCATAATTTCTTTCAATGGATTCACCACTATATGAAAATATGCCAAAAGTAGGCAAGAATGAACGATGAAAAAAGTCGGACTTTGTATTTGGGGCCAAAAATAGACAAAGAAAATTATTCAAGGGATCTAGGAGCCAAAATACTCTTGGAATTGATAAAAAGCCTAGAATTGCACTTCTACATGCAAGGAATGCCAATAATCAACACCTTTTGTTTGCAAGAAACAACTGTAAATCATAAAACCTAGAGTTTGGATATATTTTTCAAAAAAGCGAAAATTGAATGAAAATCATCTTAGCAAATGCATGCTGAAAGAATGAAGAGAAATAGAAGGAATATGACACACTTGTGTGTCCTTTTTTTTATTAAGCAGAAAGTGGTTAAAAAAGTTGGAAAGGTTTAATTAATCGTCCATTAGATAAGCATAAACTAATAGCTAATTATAACTTTAACACCCTCCCTTAATGACTAAGCCGAAGACTACTCCAAGTTTGTCCTGAAATTTTACAAACACAATAGGACCAAAGAGTTTACTCATTACATTTACAAATTGTTCTAAATATATCGGCATGAAATTTGCAGTCTTCATATTTTGTTGATTTCCGATGTAGGAGTTTCGATGTAGACAAAAATCGAAAAGGATAACAAACAGCAAAACAAAGATCCAATTGTATGGGCATAAGATATATCAAGTTGTCCACCAATTTTTTGTAGGGTGATTCGTTGACTGGTGATGAATCATCATAGGCTAATAACTTCAGCCTGACCTCCATAGTTTTGAATCCATAATCCTAAAGATGTTGATCAAACAAAGTATACCAGGTTTGTGGCACCTATTTAAGTCCATACAAGGACTCAATCAACTTGCAAACCGAATGATAATGACTAGGTGACTGAAAACCTTCAGGCAGCACCATGTAGACAAAATGCCACTCAAGAAACCAAACTAAGTTGTTGAGGAGATAAGTAACCGAAGTGTGATCATATTCGCATTTGGATTAAAAACCAACCTCTTAGTAACAATGGGAGTAAAAACCAACTCCACAATAGAAGAAACCATCTTCTCATCTATTCCCTCTTGTTGGGAAAAGCCTTTCACAATAAAATGAGCCAATGCCTGTGACTTCTGTGTATCATCCGTCTACACAACTGCTTGTGCATCCTCCACAACTACATGTGCATGTAGCTGAAATTGAAGAATTGCATCCCCTGCATGTCCTTTATAGTGGATATTCCTCCACCACTAATGCATGTAAGTTGACTGAATCAAGGTCAACAAGACTATAAGGAATGCCATCCTTCTGCACTCCTGTATGGTGGAGTCTCCCAACACACGTACATTTACATTGATTGTGGCAGGGTCAACAAGCCTATACAAGCCACCTTGCCCAATACTGAGGGCAACACATTATTTGACATCAAATACAATATATTGTTTCCCAAAGAAATTTACAATGGTGGGATTTTCCGTTAACTGAATAAAAGGTAAGAGATTTTTATTCATGCTAGGTACATACCTAACACTTCGAACTTTGATTTTTCTAACATTATTCAATACTATGCTAATATATCTTATCCCATGTATTGCATGTGACTGACCATCAGCTGATAAAGCTGAAGCAAAAAAGTTTGTAATTGCAATAAATTTGACATACTATCCTTACATCATGTAAAATGTTGAGATACGTAGGAATCAATGAACCAACAACTTGTAATACTATTGTTCAAGTATAATGCCACAAAGATATATTTTTCCTCAGAATCTCATCATTCGTCAATTGCTGCCACATTTGCCACTTGGCTGTTTTGTTAAAAAAGTGCATATTGTTGCTTTCAGCAATCCTTTTTGAAATGCCCAACCTTATCACAGTAAAAGAACTTTACTTGAAATTTAGAAGATGAATTAGTAGGGATACATTTCTACTTCCCTTTCAACTAAGCGACTAATGCACTCTCTGCTTGTCCAACATTGAACTCATTATGTGTCTATCTGCGATATTTTTACAACAAATAAGAACTAACATGATCAAATGTCAGATTGTTATTTTCCACCCTTCAAGTGAAAAGCCTCCACAAAAGATTCATAGGAACATGGCAAACTATTTATAACTGCGCCACCATATCATCATCATCCACCTTTTTGTTGATGGTTAATATTGGTGTTGGAGATCTTTCATCTAAAGTAGGTGTTCTAACACAGACTCGTCCTCCGACATCTTTGTGGAAAATCGCAGATTTTTCAAGTACATAACTCGGCTTTTTCCCCAAGTTTGATATTTATTCTGCAAACTGGTCCACATCGCACTTATCATTGTGGCATTCTGAACCTCAAGAATCATAAATCTGACACAAATAACTTCAATAATAGCAAGGCCTCCTTATTGCATTTGTCATAATCCGCAAAGTTTGTAGCATGTTTTGCTTTAGTGCCGAAAATAAGTTTGTCACAATCATGATATTTCATGATTGTCAAAATCTTATGACTCCAAACATTATAGTTATGGCCAATTAAATTCTGCACTTCTAGCAAAACCAAATTTTGTATGTTGGCCATTTTACACTAGAAAACAATATAATAGATAACATGGAAGTACAATTCTAACACCAAATTTAATGCAAAAAGAAAAGTATTGTTTTCTAACCCAAAAATTTAATGCAGCTACAATTTGTTGGCCCGAAAAATAATTTAACAAAAAAAGTACAAATGTCTAACTGACCCAAAAATCATGCAGCAAAGTTTTCTGACCTAAAAAGTAATTTAACAGTAAAAATACATTTTCTAGATTTTTGGAAATATACTTTGAAAATATAAATGACTTATTGTTTGTGCCCTAGACAATCTATGTTGTGACGTTTCAAACTAGTCTAATCCTCACGCTAGACTACACACTACAAATCACGATGTTTCAAACTGGACTAGTCTTTGTCGCGACTGTATTTTCCTTTGCCACGACTGTATTTTCCTTTGCCTCTGTGATTCCTTCTTGCAAGCTTCACAAAAAAGTCATCATGCACACAACGTTTTTCTTATTTCTAGTGAGCTTTGTTGTCCACAACATCATTGATCTTGTCATTCTTGGCATTTTTTGCTTTTACTACAAACCGTTCGCGTTTTGTTTCTTTCAATGCAGTCACATTTTATTGCTTCAATCAAATCGCATTTATGATCTAGTCGTCATCTCATGCCCTCACGTGTTGAGTGCTTTCCGCAACATTGTCTTCTTTGCTTTGTGTTCTATTCTACTTTGACATCGTGACTAACAATTTGTTCTGAGCACGTCTTTCGCGGTCTTGACCTTTGCTCCATGAACCTACCTTCACATTTTTGTTGTTTTGCAATTTTCGCTACTTTGTTCACAGTCTATACCCTTGAATTAGGTTTCCTTGAACATTGTGTTGTGTTCGTACCCGACTAGTGTTAGGACCGAGTAATGCACAGGTAAATGTAAAAACTACATTTTATTAAATTGACAACAATACTTTATTGATGGTAAAATATCTTTGTTAAAACATTCTTTCAAGAAGCCCAAGCATTATAAGCTTTTACAAAGGTAGTTTTATGGGACTTAACTACCATATTGGTCTAACCCATTAAAACCAATTACCTAACTTATTTACTACCAACCTACCCGTTAAAACCAATTACCTAACTTATTTACTAGCAACCTTATTATTAACACAAATAATATGAAGGGGGTATGTACCCTATAATAACAAATTAAAACTGACGACTAAATACTACATTGTCGATACGGATACGGGTATGAGAATCAGATACAGGGATTTTTTTTGGAGGGGGCTTGGATACGTTTTTGGATACAGCTGTACAAATATATATATATATATATATATATATATAATTAATATAAAAAATATATCCATATAAGCAAATTAACCACATAATATGCATAGAGAAAACAAATTAAGTTAAATAACCATAAAACATACTCATAATTAAATGCCAAACATCATAATATTCAATGGTCGAACTTCGATTAGTTTTATAACAAGTACATAATGCAAATGTTACAATCTATGGACAGAAATAAAGACAAAACAGCATATTCATTATTCACTATATTCATTTTCATAGTCCTTATAGCCGCTAGGAAAAAAATTAGCCCTTGCAATGCGAAACATCCCCACACTAGCACTTGCAGCGCAAGATATTCCCGTAAATCCCTATAGCCCCTAGGAAAAAAATAATAATATTAAAACTAAAGAAAATTAAATGTAATACAACTTACAAATTACGATTAAAATTTTTAAAAACTATTATTAAAATCAAATTAAAAAAACTATTTAAAAAATATAATATTTAAAAAAACATTAAAAAGATAACACTTAAATAATTATTAAAACCTAATTAAAATGAAAAAATATTATTAAAACCTAATTAAAAAAACTATTATTAAAACCTAACTAAAATATATATTTAAAAAACCTAATTATTAATTAATATTAAACCATATTATATTAATTTATTAAACTAAACTACATTACGAATCATATTAACATACCTTTGAAGTTTCACTAAGGCAGACGATGGATGCAACACACAGGACGAAGGGCACAGTTTGGACAGCAGATGGCTTGGACAAGATGTTACTCAAACCCGTGGGGAGAAGGATGTTGCCCAAGAACCACACAAAAATGGCAACAGTTCAAACGTAGAAACATGTGTGTAGTTAGGAGAGAAATGGGATACTACTCAATAGAATTGAAAAAAAACTTTAAAATTTTGTTTTTTTGCCTGATATGCAAGGGATACGAGCAGGATACACTCAGCAGCCTGCAGATACGCCCAGATACATCTGGGGACATATCTAGGTGTATCCCTAGGGAATTGGGTGTATCCCACCGATATCGCCCGATGAATTGTACCCAAATCTGTATTCGTTGCATATTGTATCATACCGTGTGTCCTAAACAACAATTTTTGGGCATATCCATGGGGGGTTGGGCATACCCTACCCATATCACCTAACAAATCGTACCCGAATTTGTATCTATTGCGTACTGTATTATACCGTGTGCCCTAAACAATAGATCCGGTAACATAAAGTAAATACAAAAATAAACAAAATACTATATTTGGATCATACAACCCAACAAACCCCCATTGATCCAAAAAAGGGTGTCGAAGATGATCCGGAGCTATGACCATGAAGTCATCAAAAGCATTCATCGCACCTACACCTGACATATGGTACATCGTGGTACTGATCAAATGATGTCGCTTCCAAAAATACTGCTACCCCACAAGTTGTGGCATGAATGATAAACACCATCAAGGTTTTCTCAATCCCTCTGACTATTTTGTACCATACTGCAGTAGAACACAATCAACCCATATTCAACCACATCGATCCCCATAAGGTCTCACACAGAAACCCATCCAAGTAACCATTCAGTACTCTGTATGGCATATCTACTTAATGCCCAACAAATGTTGACAAACCTTTACTCAACACTATGGTGCTAGCAACTCCTATGTCAATTCATACAATCACTATTGATTGATCGAAAGCCATGTAGTATCTTCCCCCCATCAGGCAAGAGGTGAGAAACCCTTGCAACAAAAAACCAAATCTAAACTTCTTTGTCTACTCCTCATCAGGAATATCAATGAACTAAAGAAAACCAAAACTAAATTGAAAGAAACAAACTGAAAAAAGCACACTATTGCTACCAAAAATGTTATTCAAACATTTGACTCAAACTCTGAGCGAATAGTGAACTAGAGAAGGGAAATTGTCCCCCAACCTCCATGGGATCCTCTAACTTCTAGTTTGACGCTTATATTTTGTCAATCAAAAGGACTCTGATGGACCTATAATACATGTCTTTAAAAGCTTTGGGGAGAACTCCGATAGCACATGCATGAGATGACATGATTAAAGTGAAATCATTGTGAAGGTGTCAGTTTCCACCAAAAATGCACCTTTATACATCCTTTCAATACATTGGCTTTACAAATCATATTGAGAAGCTTTCAATCATAAAATTGACCATTCTGATGTGTCTAGAATGTCCAAAAACCTAGAGATTGCCCAGTCACACGACCACTTTCATACAAAATAGCAACTAGATGAAAATATCGCAAAAAATCTCGCAAGTGTCGAAAGTCATGCAAATTACACCAAAAACAAAAAATTCCCTTTTCAAAAAAGCGTATTCCAAAAAGCAAATTCAAGTTTGACCAATAAAATGCTTTGGAAGGAATTGAACTTTGGACCACCAACTTGCCAAGGGCTTCACAAAATAACTTTCACCAATTGCTCTACAAGCATAAAAGGAAGATCTAGTATTTGAAGTGTCAATTTTCTGTGCGTCAATTATGCCATGACTTTTCTTGGGAAAAGCTTCTTCACACGTGTGGACCCCACTTGACCTAGTTTTGAATAAATTAAATCAAAATCAGTTTTAAAGCTTCTACAAACTTTTGTATCACGCCATTTTGCTGTTCCAGACCGTACTATTGCTGTACCACACCTTTCCAATGCTTGAAAACTGATTTTCATTGCTCCAAATCCATATACAAGGCCACACAAACAGATTTTTTGAGGTTTTTGACTGATTATATGCACATATAGGGTTCCAAACGCCATATCAATCAGAGATTTCTGTTTTGGAGGTCATACTACTATATAAATCGGCTGTACAACTGCATTTTACTCCTCAAAATCCATATACAAACCGTATAAGTGTATACAGGGGGTTTCAAAACCAAACAGAACAGTGAAACAGAAGATTTAAATGAATTTCAATGCAGATGACTTGTAAATTACGCCATGGAACTTCGCTGATCTTTGGAAGGCCATACAATTTCCTTTTTCAATGCCCAAATCCATACAAATCAGGTTTGGACAGGTTTGGAAGGGTTTAAAAGAGTTTATGGCAATAAAAAATAGATATATGGTTGGAAATATGAGTGGTAGGCCATATAAATAAAATTCATGGGCCGTACAAAGACTTTGACAAGCTAAAAAACTGATTTTGAAGATTGTAATTAAAAATAAATGTTTACACCTTCATACCTCAGGCAAATAATGGCTTTTCCTCCTTCACATTGCTCTCTTTCTCCTCCAGCATGTGATAATCAAGGCTTGATACCACTGTTAGGACCGGGTAATGCATAGGTAAATGTAAAAACTACATTTTATTAATTTGACATCAAAACTTTATTAATGGTAAAATATCTCCATTAAAACATTCTTTCAAGAAGCCCAAGCTTTATAAGCTTTTAAAAAAGTAGTTTTCAAGACTTAACTACCGTACAGGTCTAACCCATTAAAACCAACTACCTAACTAATTTAATAACAACCTTATTATGAACACAAATAAAATGAAAGGGGCATGTGCCCCATACTAACAAACTAAACCCAGCAACTAAATACAAAAATAAACAAAATACTATATCTGGATCATACGACCAAACAACTAGGGCTTCCTCAAATGATCGGCTCTGATACCAATGTTAGCAAATGGACGCTGAAAGAATAAAGATAAATAAAAAGCATATGGCGTGGACACACACTTGCGTGTCCATCTTTTTATTAAGCAAAAGGTGGTTACATCAGTTGGGAAGGTTTGATAACCATTCATTAGTTAAGCATTAACTAATAGCTAATTATAAATTTAACAAATCATAGTTAAAGGAAGTTGGGATTAAATGGAATGAAAATCCTAGAAAGCCAACAAGGGAATGACAACGTGAAAAGCTCTATGAAGTATTACTAACATGATTCTTTCAATCCAACTAAATCATAAGAAAAGACAAGGCACATCATTATAATTAGGCTCCATTACAAAATTCAAAATGAGGATCAGCAATTTATTTTTTGTACATTAAAAAAATCTTGTCAAAATGCCCTATAAGTTGATCAATAAAGGCAAAAGGACTTCATCATTATCATCAAGGGCAAAGGTTGGTGGATTTCAAACTATTCCAATGTATCTTTCACTGTCAACTCCATTACCAATTCTGAAGAATGCTTGCAGAAGATGGGAGCAAAGATCTATTGCTAGCCTACTCTATGTATCTTATCTGTTAGCCTAGGGAAAATTAAGGCTAAAACTGATAGTTGACTTCAGCTGGATATCTTCAAGCATGTCAGTTGTTGCTGCAACCTGAAATTGGGAGAAGATGAGACAAGAACACAAGAAAACAATAAGGAAAGTGATGGAAAAATTTGAGGTTTCCCTCTGTATATAGGCTGAACTGTTTGATTGTGCCCTCCAGCTGAATAGCCACTTGCCAACTGTCATTAACTGAAAAATGGTCTCTTTGTTCTCTTGATTAGCTGATCTTGGGTCCAAGGCAGTCAGTGGATTCCTGCCAAATTTAAAATTCTAGCCATAGATTATTCTTAAATCAGCAGCCATCATGACAATGGACCAATAAGAGACTGGATTCATGTGTTTAAAGTACCACCAATAAAAATAGAAAATGTGCCATGATTTCATTCGAGGAGCATATTTCTTACTTTAGGGGCAAAATCTTTTAATCTTTTTGCACACCTTTAGTTGTCTCCTAGTCATTGATAGAACCACCCTTCTTTTATTGCATGCCTTCCTTCCATTGAGAAGTACGAGTGAATAATAGCCGTTGAACATGAATGATCAGACAATCTTCATGATCTTGCTTGTCTTTGACTTGTCTATTGGATCTGAAAGTGAGGTGAGATATTAGCCATTGAAGATGAATGATCAAACAGATATCAATTTCTTTCTTTAGGGGCAAAATATTTTAATCTTATTGCAGACCTTTAGTTGTCACCTAGTCATTGATAGAACCATCCAACTTTTATTTAATGCCTTTGATTGAGAGGTGAGAGAAAATAATAGCCATCGAACATGAATGAGCAGACAGTATTTTGTGATCTCGCTCGGCTTTGACTTGTATATTGGATTTGAAGGCGAGGTTAGATATTAGCCGTTGATGATGAATGATAAAATAGTATTCACAGCCTGCATCTTCCTTTAATTCCTTTCTTTTTGCAAGGAGCAAAGCTCCTTGCAGCCATTAATCATGAATGATCAAACAGTCATTCGGGAACTTGCTTCACTTTTGATTACCCTCTCGGATCTGAAGCAAAACGAGATATTAGCCATTGATCATGAATGTTCGAATGGTATTCAAGACCATCACTGCCCATTTTAATTACTTGACTTTATTAGGAGCAAAGATCCTTTACCGTCGTTGATCAGCATATCATCCAACAGTCCTTCAAGTCCCAACCTCTTTTCATTTCACAATAGGTAGCGGGTCTCAAAATCAAATCTCGACCATAGATCTTGGTACGGTGAATGGTTTCAAATTTTAACATAGGTCACCCAGCCACAAGTTTGGGGATCGCTTAAGGAATTGTCTTCATTATTTGACCAACACCAGCCATTGATCAAATGCAATCAAGATGGCATCCACTTCAATGATCGTTTTTTAGTTTGAGCCTTCCTTGGGTAGGCAAGAGTTAATGAGAGCCGTCGTGAGTGATCAAACGATCTTTCATGACTTCGTTTGCCTTTTGATTCACTTGACAGATCAGAGAGCAAAGTGAGATCCCAGCCGTCGAACAAGTTGTGATCCAATGGTCCTTCGAAAGTCACAAGTCTTAAACAATGCAAGACCAAATCAAATGATAAGTGGACACTTGGCACATGAGCATTGACTGATGGTATTTTAAGGTCTTTACATTTGCGGAGGTGAAGACTTAGGAAAGTAAACTGTAATAACATTCACTGTACTTACAAGATTGTGAATTTGACGGTGAGGCATAGCCACATAAGGCTGACATGACATAGAACTTAGGAATACTTAACAGATTGCTTTATACATGGGTTTTGACACTTGAATAACCATCACATGAACTTAATGAGCTATGAAAATTGACACCAGAATGTAAGAACTAAAGACAATAGCAGTAAATTCTCAACGTGACCAAGGGCATTAAGACACTAACTAAGCCATTCTTTCAAGGCACTCAGCTAAAAAAGCATAAGATTAATGGTAAAAATTGGCTAAAGGAAACCGTCCTGTCACTCATTACAGTTTGTGGATGATTCTACGCTTCTAGGCAAAGCCACTTGCTTGGAGGCTCAACAGTTGCAGAAACTTCTTCAAGTGTTTTCTAGAGCTATGGGTCAATTGATTAATCAGGTTAAATCTAGCATTATATTCTTTCATTGTTCTAGTAGACAGAAAGAACAAATTCTAAACATCCTCCACTTCAGACGAGGATCTCTTCCACTTCAATATTTGGGGGTCCCTCTTGCACCTAAACAACTCAGAGATTGACAGTGGATTACAAACAAAGTAGAATTGAAACTTCAGAAGTAGACTAATAAATGGATTTCTATAGGAGGAAGAATGGTATTGGTTAAGGTAGCTCTCCAAGCCTTGGCAATCTATGTCTCTTCTATTTTGAATATTCTAGGAAGAATTATGAAGCAATTGGATTCTCTATACCAGAAATTTTTGTAGAGTGGGTTGCAACAAAAATGAAAGTGGTCTCTAGTTAAGTGGGAGACTCTTTGCCTACCCATATAGGAAGGAGGATTGGGATTTCATTCCTCTTCCAAACACAATAAGGCTTTAGCAGCCAAACTCTATTGGAGAATGCTAATGGGTCCAACTGATATGTGGGCTGCCAATATTAGAGCCAAATATGCTGAAAACAATCCTCTGGAGAGAATTATTAGGTCAACCCTTCCTTCTAAAGAATCACCTAATCTTGCAGTTCTTAAGGTGGGGGAAGAGCTTAAAAAAAAGCATTTGTTTTGGATTGTTAATGATGGTCAAAGTGCCAACTTTTGGACTGATTCGTGGGATGGGCATCCACCAATCATCACTCAGTACCCAGAGTTAAAGACTATGATGGAGGCGATGCATGAAAAGGGATGGATGAAGATTGCTCATTACTGTAAGGTAGCTAAACACCCCTAGGGGATTGGAAAATGCTGGATATCTACTCTTGAATGGCCAGTTCAAATTGGAGAGGAACAGCTATCACGGACTAATAATATTCTTGTGCCACCCCCTCTTTCAATGTCCCTAAATCCTAATGTCTTAACTTGGGGGGAAATTCTACAGGTGTCTACACGGTTTCTGCAGGCTACGCTTCTCTAACGAGGCGTACTTCTCATCCTCTTAAGAAAATCTTTAGCCATATTTGGCAGCCTACTTTATGGCCCAAGGTGAGTTTCTTTGTGTGGTTGGTTTTAAAGAGGAGAGTCTTAGCTGGAGAGAACCCTATGATACGTGGCTTTTATGGTCCCTTTCGATGTGTGTTGTGCTTGGATAATGAGAAAACCATATTTCATCTTGTCTTCCAATGCCTTTTGGCAGTCTATTTGTGGCAGCACTTATCCAAATTGTTTGATCTTCACTGGGTGAATATTCAATCATTAAAACAGTTGATTAGAGAAAGGCAAAGCCACCTGCCCAAGGGCCAAAACCTCCTTCCAGCTTTGTGGTCTGGCATTACCTTTTTGCTTTGGAACATTTGGAAGGAACGGAATTGCAAAATTTTCCAACAAGACAGACGAGATATAGATTATGCTGGGAGAAGATCAAAATCAATATTGCGGAATCTATCAAGCATAAGATTTGCTTGCCTCAAATTCTAACGCCAGAATGGAACCATTATGCCACCAGCTATTTGAGCAACCTAGCACTTCAACAAGGCTTGCTTATCGACCAAAAAAGGAAATTCATATGGATAGACCATGGACAGCTCCTCCAATTGGGTACGGGAATTTGAACACGGATGGTGCTTCAAGAAGTAATCCAGCTCAAGCTAGTATCGGAGATATTAGTAGATTGTCTGATGGGGCGGTAGCCTTCTTTTTTATTGAAAAGGTGGGATACATAATGAATAATTTAGCGGAAATCAAAACTGTTTATAAAGGAATGCAAGAAGCTTTGAAAATTGAGTGGCAAAAACTCCAAATTGAATCTGAATCCAAGGTTATTGTGGGCTTGTTATCTGATCCAGAGGTACATCCTAGCATAAATCGGCAAATAGCTAGAGAGATGGGCAAAATTTGTAGGCTGCAAGATAAGTTTCAGGAGGTCCATTTCAGCCATGTCCCCAAAAAAAGCAAAAAAGTAGTGAATGGCTTGGCTAACTAGGCTCTTAACAATCACAACCTTATTTGTTACGGTGTGTCTCCTTTCTGGTGGTTGTCCAAGCTGCAAGGAGATTTGAGAAACATTTTTTATTTTGACTTGTATCAATGAATGTTCATATGTTTTCTTTTATGTTTACTGCCCAGGCTTGGACTATTAGCTTTCAAGCTTGGCATATTAGAATCTGTACACTTTGAATTTTCTAATATAATTTTGATTTTATTTTTTTTAAAAGACACTGGCTAAGCCATGGAATATACGCACTTGGAGACTTCAAAGAACCGGAATGAATGCTCGGAAGCAATGGAACAATTGTGAATACGAATTTAAGAACTTGGAAATAAAAGAATATTCCCTCTTTACTTCTGGAATGATTTCCGTGATTTGTCAGATGTAAGCACAACTTTAAACATTTTGACCATTCTTCGATGAAAAAATCTAGCTGCTAAGCCCATGGATTCTGCTTGTTATGACATTTTCAGTAGGGTGTGAAATTAAATGCTAACCAGAATGACCCACAATGGTACCCAATGAATATCCACAGGAGCTACCTGCATTGATGTCCATTTTGATTTCTAATAGCAAATCTCAATTTAAAATTTAATGTTAGATTGATTTGCAGGGTGATTGTTCTGCACATCCCAGAAAATATATTGTTATGTTTAATTTTACTTCTTGGATAGGTTTAGGGAGAGATGTGCATACTACCAGAAGAGATCTGTACAAGATAAACAAGTGACAGTTATGCTCATTTGGTTACTAGAAAATAAAGGAACCAGGATAATTCCTACCCCATAAATCGACTATAATTTGTAGAAGATATAGTTTCAAAACCAAATCCTTCCGCAATCCATTATTGATAGCCCTTGTTTTTCAGGGATTCGGCTGTGTTTTTATTTTTGGGAATGAATTGATGTTTTAGTCAATATCAAAGAGCAGGTCATGTGTACAAACATATCATTTGTTGGTAAGATGTGCAAGTGATATGTTACCAAGCTAGTATAAAAGGAAAGTTTATCATGGACTTTGGAGGTATAATATACAATTTGAGGATGGAATGCCTTTATTAATGCCCCGTTGTTGAATCTCAACAACAGGTAATGGTGTCCAGAAACATGGTTTTCCAAGCTAGCATAAAAGGAAAGTTTATCATGATGGACTTTGGAGGTATAATATACAATTTGAGGATGGAATGCCTCTGTTAATGCCCCGTTGTTGAATCTCAACAACAGGTAATTGTGTCCAGAAACATGGTTTTGAGATAAACTGCAGAATTTCAAGCTGCTACAGCTTATCTTACACTCCATGGTTTGATCTCTTGTTAGAATTTAAATATCACCAAATTTATCAATTAACAAATGGACAAAAGACTCAAAAAATATTCAAACAATAATCCACATACCTTCCCTTAACATACAAAGAAATGAAGAAATAATTTCCATACACTACTAGTATGATTATCATCAGCAGAAGGACCATATCCTTGAAAAACTTGAGATGGGATGTCCTAGCAACAAAATTCTCCATCAAACAACCCATTTGTGAACATAATATTCACATGTTCATAAATGCATTGATGTGCTTAAACTACCAAGTAACTGGCAATTCTAGTATCATTGGTTTTTTATTTAAAACCGGTAAGACTCGCAAATGCTAATCCAAGCTTTTTTGGAAGCCTGAATTCACTCATCTAATCACAGGAGGAATCACAACAGCCCTACAAATGGTAAAGCAAGAGAACTTGTCATAGCTGATTGAGCATCAGCAAAAATCATTGTACCTTATCGCATATCTAGCATTAACAAAAACATATTAAAAATATAGTGCAATATGGCAATTGCCTTTGCACATTAGAACTCAAAGTCTGCCTCTCCCAACATCTGAAACCATCAATATGGTACCTGATTTAGGAAAGGGTGTCAAGAAACAAGAACTTGAAATCAACTACAGAATTCTAACCTACTATATCTTATGGACGTTGGATTTTAAACTGTGAATAAAGTTTTTAATGATAGAATTCTAAATATCAAGGTGAAAAATATTGTCAAATTCCAGAGCTATGCATATATGATAGCCGCAAATCACCTCAGACACAGACAGCACCTATTTCTTCTGTTTCAACACCAAGCTATCCGATTGTCTGGCAGTAAGAAGGGACACTTATTGCAATGGTAACCCATGTTCAAAACCTTTGCAGACAAGCCCCCCATATTATGTGGTCTCCATGTTGAAAATCTAGGTGGATGTGACAGAGGAGTTAGCTTTCAATGACTCACTAACTGGAGGCTAGCATGACGAGGTGGCTGGCTTTGCGGCTAATTGGAACAATGATTCGGGAGCATACTAAAATTAGTCTACTAATAGTAATAGGAAGCTTTTTGTTGTAATAGACGTTTCTTTGAAAGCAAGAAAAGTTGCTTTATTACACCAATAAGTGTAATCTACAATGGCAGGCAGGGGTGGAGAAATGAGTGTGATAGGTAAGGTGTCAATAAAAATGACCAACCTTAAATGTGACGCCCATTTGACTGTCATAGGGCAATTTTGTTTCTTGATTGAAGAAGGCAAACGTAAAAATCGTATGTTAGAATCTGCAGCCCCTTTTTTCGAAAGATTTTGTCAAGCCTAAATGGTGTGGTGCCACTAGATTGAGGCCATCTATCACTAGTCAGCAGGAAATTTTCTGCCAAGGTGATTGAGTCTTAATCAATGTGGAACCCTTCAATGGGCAAAACTGTGACAAATCCAATATACGCACCTCGACATTAATACATCTCAGAGTTTTCAGATAGATGTAAAAAATTATTTTATTCAAGAGAGGATAAGGTTGTAAAATTAAAGTAGACCAAAATAAGATAATGTATCTATGATAAATTTATTTAGACTAGCTTGTAAACTCTTCTATATGAGAGATTGAAATTGTAATTTTGAGCATAGATTGAAAAAAAAATTGCTAAGGAATATTGCATCTAGAGATATTAGTGGATGGGTGTCTTCTGGATGCGAATTTATTTTGGTTGATTTATTTTACTATGCATGACCCTTTTTTGGGGGTCCTGGAAATTCTTTGGCTCTAATAGTGAACTGTGAAGCGCACTGTACAGTGTAATGAGAAGACGGACCACTCCCAAATAAGGGAGAAAAATAGGCCAACCTATCCAATTCCTAATTGGGGATGTTTGGTTATCACGTTACCTACCCGTCCCAAGAAACTAAAAAAAATCCGGTGCCAAAGATTTGAAATGGCTAAAATATTTTGCACGCTTTTGAAAATAAAGAAAATTACACACCAAGTGTTTTGATGGAGTCCCGTCTGTGTCCAGGCCATCCAGACTCTTCTGTAATATGTGACATGGCTTTCCTTCGATGCTTCCTTCACAATATACCCACTAAACCTCTTCCCCAATAATTCCACTTGAAAATTTTCCTTTCTCAAAAAATGGCCGCCTCTGAAAATCGCTTAAAGCAATTAAGATCGGTAGAGCGCCGTCATGTCCATTACCTGTCCATTTCTTTCACAGATTTCTGTAACAGTATGATTGATGTTTGGCATTCCCGTCTTGTTGCCTTGGTACAAGGGTTTTTTTTGAAGTCTCCAGTTAAATATCCCTAGCAGATTGTACGTCTTTTAGCGTCATTTTATATGGAAATGGCGCTGATCTTTACAACGGAAGCGGTCCTCTTAATAATATAATGCTTCAAACAAAAAATATGTTTTATTAGATTTTATGTTTAAATCCCACCCCCTAAATAAATATGTTTTATCAGATATTGTGTTTAAATTCCAACCGAAAAAATAATAGTTAATATAATTGTTCATAAAAGTTTTAAATTTAATATGAATATGTTTTAATCTATTTCTTGATGATGGATTATTAGTTGTGATCGAAAAGTGATAATAAATTTATATATAATTTATTTAAAAGTTGGTTATATTATATTATAGATAATAAAAACATTAAAAAATTATAAATATATTTGTTTGTTTGGTTTTTTTTTTTTTTTTTTTTTTTAATTCAAATGCCTCTAAATATGTATTTTAGTATTTACATTAAATATGCTTCTTTAATATATTTTGGAATTGTTTCTAAAACTTTTAAGTAAAATTAATGATAAATAAAGTTCAGTTTTTTTATAATTAAAATATCATTTTTATTTTTTAAATTTTATAAATAATTATTTTATTTTACAAATTAATTATAAATATCGTTAAAAAAAAAATTAACATATTAATAGTTTAGCTTAAATTTGTTAAATAGTAATATTTATTGAAGAGTTCTACATTAATTAATAATTTTGTTTTCTCTACAAATTTTATATTGATTAGTGATAGATAATTTTTATTTAGTCAGTACCACTATATTAGGCTTGAAAAAATCTCTACTAGTAAAAAAAGGGGGCGGGAGACCTCTAAATTCTAATTAAACCTTACAACAATCAAATGACATCAAATTTAAGATTGGTTTTTTTTATTAACATCTCATAAGATTATACTCACTCCTCCCACCCCTATATCCCTAGAGTTACACATCTCGACATAATTAATACATATAGTTTAAATATATTTATCTAAATAAAACCAATAGATATCAATTTTGAGGCATTTATTTTAGATTTTTTATATATCATACTGATTAAAAACTCCATAAACACCTTTAAAATTTTCCCACTATCTAGTGAAAATGGCTTCAATATAGCTACACCACTACATCGAGCTCAAAAAAACTTATAGGAATGGACTTCACCATATGCCCAAAATATAATGATTTTTGGATCGCCTTCTCCAAATAAGAAGAAAATTGTTCGCCCATTTTTAATGACGTCTCACTTTGTTAAACTTGTCACTGACATTATAAGATAGGCTTATAAGCATAATTGTAATTTTTGGGGAGAGTAATAAGTCAAAAAATAATTATTTCACATATAAAAATTTCTTTTTAGTTTTAAACGGGCATAATCTTAATTGTTTTGAGAATTTTTATCAAATGGTTATCAAAACAATTACTTAACAAACTTAATAAACTTTTTATTATAAGAGAAACGTTTTTTGGAATAAATCATGTCAAATTTATGAAATTGATATTTTGAACCACATCGTGTGGTCCATCGTTAAGAAGAAAATTCAATATAATATGATTATGAACTAAAGTTCTTTACATAGATCACTCTAGTTAATTACATTGTGTTAAATGGGCTCACTTTAAAAGAGAATAAAATAAATAAGTTGGTTGTTATAAATATTAATTATGTATTGTAGACGCATAAGTAGATTTTACATCAAAATGCAATACATTGATCCATGTACATTTAACTATATCTAAAACATATGCAAATCATGAAACTAAGCTTAATTAATATTCTAAATCTACGATAATAATTGACTAGGAGAGGGTTTAGAATAGCATCTTGATTTGTGAATAATTTAGAAATAGTTGTCATAATTTGACAGCAAAATTAGGTGTTTGCGGCAAGACAATGAGAACCCTAAAAACTCATTGTGCCTTGAGGATCTCCTTAAAATCATACACTCCACATTTTTGGGTCCCAAACCCACAAACTCCAAGTTTCTGTCGACTAGCAAGGAGTTAAAATTTGTTTTACTATTGTGTTCACCAACTATGGGGCTTGTGATAGACTGGATTTGCACCCTTGTGAGAGAGTTCTTTGGGCTCTCTCACTTCCATCTATAATCATGGGAACAACCTTAGGATGTGGGTGTCCTATGGTGAGGTTGAACCTCTAGACTTTTTATGAGACTAGTTCCTCATATGCTTCACTTCAACTCCTTGATTTCTACACTAAACTATACTAATGGCCAAGGAAAAGGGGGAGGATGATTACTTAAAAAAAAATTAAGCTAATGGGAGGTGATGCACCAAAAGAGAGTGATCCACTTGGTCTGGAAAAGATCAAACTATTGATGAAGCTAAACAGGGTGCAAGCTTATTTCGGTTCTATCTCAAGGTCATAGGTAGGGAGCTTTTGCATGAAAGTCGAAGGAGAGCTTTTGCGTGAAGGTCGAAGGAGAGCTTTACGCTTTGAAGAATAACAAAATAGGTCTACGGGAAACACTAAGTTAGTAAACTTCAAAGGGAAATAGACACTTCATGCAATCCTACATAAAACTAAAAGATTCAAAATCAATGTGCTTAGAGAAAACGTAGGTGATGAACAACAATCATACATTCTGCAAATAAAACCAAAAATGCACACTTTTATTTGACCAGAAATAGAATTTTTTTCCTTATATTGCTTCAAAAGAGTCTTTTACATAGCAAATTATGTAGAGTGATTTTATCACTAGTCTGGGGATACATTTTTAGGATATAAGGCCTTTATATATAAGGAAAAGGGTGAAGAGAGAAAAGGAGGAAAGAAGAAGTCATAGATGGTTGGAACCACCTGTTGTCCTTCCCTGATGTTCATAAATGCACCATTCCAAATCATCGCCTAGTACTCTTGAGCCCCTCTCATCTTTATGACTTTCTTTGGCACATATGAAAAGTCATGTTGTGAGCAACTGGAATGTTTCTTCTTGGAGTGACGCATTTAAGTGTTGAACGGTGATTACGGGTAATGAACCATGGTAGATGGGATCCTTCATAACTTCTAGCTACCAGCCGCTCAAACTCTCCCATGTTTATTGAACATCCTTGTGCCACTTCTCTTTTACTGATTAGCCCTTTTTGCTCCAGTTGTGCCACATGACAGCGTTCCATTCATTGTGTCATGATTCTAGCATTGCCAGACCAAGCTTAAGTCAAGCCCTTGGAGAATCCCAATTTACTCTATGTAGAGTAATTCAGGTTCTTTGGCCTTTCCAACTTCGAACTTTCTCAGATCCTTTGCTTATAAATCCTTTTAAGTAGAGTACTTTGAGAAACCTTATTTACTCTATGCAGAGTAATTTGGGTTCTCTAAGCCTACTTACTTTGGGCTTGTCCATCTTGAAATCTTCTCACTTTGCTACCTCCCAAGCCTTAAGACTTCAGGCTTTTCAAACCTGGTTACTTCCAACGGATAAATTCTTATCTTGATTTTGATGTCCATTGGCCCATCATTTCCTTCAAACACTTGGTCTCAGGCTTATCTCTCAGCTTATTTCTTTCAGGTAAATCTTCTAAAGGAATTTCTTCAAACAATTTGTTTGAAAGAATTCCTTCAGACTTTTTGTCTGCGTTTGTCTTTGGAAACTACCCTTGAGGGTTTTCATAATGGTCTTTCCCAAAGGGTAAGAGATCCTTCAAGTTTTCTGCATGTGATCTTCCCAAAGGGAAAGATACCCTATGGGAATTTTCAAATGGCCCTCTCGAAGGGTAACATACCCTTCAAAAAAATTGCAACTGTCCACTTGGAGAAGAAAAAGCCCTTCAGAAAAGTTGAAGTGTACCTTTGGAAAAGTAGTCGACTGGTCCCTTTTGCCCTAAAAAGACCCTTCAACATTTTAAAAATGCCCTTCAGACTTTTGAAAAAGACTCATCTCTTGAAGAACCCGAGAAACACCCTTTTTCAAGACCAATTTGGGTTTGACAAGCCCCTTATTTTGGGTTTCTAACTGCTAACAACTTATGAAGTAATCAAATAGTGCCCCTTGAAGAACCTGAAATACACTATCTATGAGTAATTCAGGTTTGTAAACTCGAATTACTTCTACTTATGAAACATTTAAAAGCTAAACACTGTTGAAAACCTAATTTGTATTGTGCCTTCAAAAAACCCAAAGTTGTCACTACTGGAAAACTCGAAGTCCTCCCAAAGACCTACCATTTTTTTGCCTGAAAGCTCCATTTTCCATACTTAGGTAAACTTTGATATGTGGGCCAAAAAATGGCCAACATTTCTAGTGATTTGCAAGGAAACATGCATGTTATGCTTGAGAACCCAACTCATTTGCTTTGTTCGATCCATTGGGTGTGGAATCACTGCTTTTGCACGAAGCTGGCTCTTTCTGAAAAACTTTCCTTGAAGCAACAAGGACCACCGAAACAAAACAAACTGTGCCCATGGCACTTAGTAAAGGGAAAACACACAACTGAAAAAGATGTGCACCAAGCACTTAGAGGAAAACACAAAAGAAAACTAAAAGAAGCGTATATAAATATATACAACGGCTGCAAACTCTCAATAACAAGGCTTTAGATGAATCCCATTGATTGGGATTGGTAATACCTCTTTGTCTAATTGAGCAAGATGAAAGGCGTTATGTTGTTTGCATTTGTAGATCAAATAAGGGCCACTCCACAAGCTATCAAACTTGGTATGGTTGCCCGGTTTGGCCTTTTTTTAGTCCCTTTTGAGAGCCAGGTCTCCTTCATTAAAAGTCCTTATTGTAGCTTTCTTTTCAAAAGCCTTCTTAGCCTGAGCTTGATGTGCCTCCAATGCTTTCATTGCAAGGTCCCTTGTCTCCTCAAGCTATGTGAGTTCTAACAATCTCACATTCAGAGGTTCATCTTCTAGTAGCTCTAGCTGATGGGCTAGCTCTAATGTAGACAACTCAAGGGAAATGGGTAACATGGCCTCCCTTCCATATACTAGAACATATGGAGAATATCCAACAATAACTTTAGGAGTTACCCAATCAGCCCACAAGATTGTCTTTAACTTGGTGTGCCACGTCCTCTAGTTCTCCTCCATAGTCCTCTTGATGATCCTCAACAAATTCTTATTTGTGGACTCAGCTAACCCATTGCCTTGAGGATAATAGTTTGAGGAAGTGTTGAGGTAGATGCCCATCTTGAGATCCCATTCACTTGTTTTCAAATTAATATCAAATATGATAGTGGTTGGAACACCAAACCTGGTCACAATGTTTTCGTATAAATCTAAAACTAAACTTTCATTGCTTCTTTCAATGCAATGGCTTTCACCCACCTAGTGAAGTAATCAGTTGCAGTAAGCACCCACTTATGCCCTGCACTTGATGGAGGGTTAATTACTCTAATGAAGTCCAAACCCCACTGCATGAATGGTTGCTCCACTTGAATCAGGTTGAGAGGAAGAGCTGTTAACCTTTGTTTTCCCATGAAGAGAGCACATTTCTGACACTTCTTCACCTATACATAAGCATCCTGGAAGAGGTTGGGCTAGTAGTAACTAGCCCTCATGATCTTTTCTACAGTAATCTTTGGGGCAAAATGACCTCCTACAGGCCCATCATGGAAATGCTCCAAAATCTTGGAAACTTGATCATCATATACGCACCTCAAGAGCACTCTATTGAGGTCTCTTTTAAACAAAACTCCATTAACTAAAACATAAGGTATAGACTAAAGTCTAAAATACCTTCTTTTTGTTTTGTCCATACATTGACGGCACTCACCTATTAGCAGAAAGTGAGTCATATCATAGAACCAACTAGTGTGAGGTGGAGGTGCATCTGCTTATGGGTTATCTTGTGTCACCAAGATGATCTTTTTGTCTTCATAAAGATCCTCAACTATATGATCACATAAGGCTTTACCTCTTACTAACCTATTGACCTTGATCTCCACATCATACTCCATGATGTTAGTAATCCAACCAGCGCTTTTTTTTCTCAAATGCTTGTTAAGAAGGAAATCTGTTACTCGAGGATGAGACACCATAAGGTGGATTATGGTGTTAGATAACATTGGCCTGAACTTCTTGAGGCTCCTTACTGCTGCAAGGACTTATTTTTATACAAAAGTGTATCTCACCTCATACCCTTCAAGCCCCTAGCTGAAAAAAGCTAATGGTTGCTCGAGTCCTTCACCATTTCTTTACATCAACATAGCTGATATATTATCAATATTGACAAAAGCATACAGAATGAAATCCCTTGAAAAATTAGGATTCATAAGTCTAGGTGATTGAGCAATAGCTTTCTTGATAGCTTTGAATGCCGAATTGCCTTCGTTTGACCAAGTGAACACTTGGTTCTTCTTCAGCATAGCAGTAATGGGCTTGACTAAACTTGCAAAACTAGGGATAAATCTTCTCACAAAGTTTATCTTTCCAAGGAAACTCTGGAGTCCCTTATTATGCTTGGACAGGGATAAAGCCAATATGGCACTTATTCTCTTAGGATTAATTGACAACCCTTCTTTTGAGATGATGTGGCCCAACAGCTTGCCTTCATGCATGACAAACATGCACTTCTTGGGATTCAATGAAATTCCATACTCTCTGCACCTTTCAAAAATTAGCTTCAAGTGGTCCATGTGTTCCCTGGCATTCTTGGAGAAAATCGTGATGTCATCCAAGTATACTAGCACCATTTGATTCAGTAACCCCTAGAAATCCATGTCCATGGCTCTTTGGAAGGTAGCACCAGCATTTGACAGACCAAAAGGCATCTTTTGGTATGCATACATGCCCCATTTGGTGGTAAAGGCAGTCTTGTACCGATCCTCATCTTTCACCCAGACTTGGTTGTAGCTAGAAAAACCATCCAACAAGGAAAAGCATTCTGAACCGGTAATTACTCGAAGGAGCTACTCCATGGATGGCAGGGGATAATGATCTTTCATGGAGTCTTTATTCAAATCTTTAAAATCCATGCAAAGCCTAATCTCCCCACTCTTTTTTTTTACAGGCACCAAGTTGGCTACCCATGATGAGTGCTTGATGGGAAAGATGATCCTGGACTCGATCAACTTAGTTAGTTCCTTCCTCATTAGCTCCTCAATCTTGGGGTTGACCGACCTTTGCTTTTGCCTTACATGCTTGGCATTGGCCTCCAACTATATGGTGTGTTGGGCTAGTTTAATATCAAAACCTTTTAGGTCATTGTACTCCCAAGCAAAAATATCTTCATACTCTTGGAAAAGTGCTATGAAAGCATGCCTCTATGCATTGTTTCTTACCTTCCCCAACTTGAGAAGATTGTCCTTGAAGACGAGGACTCTCTCATAGTTTTCCTCATTAGTAGACATTATTGCCTTCTCTTTCCTCATAGGTCTCCTTCATGAAAAAGGCCCTCAAGTGTAACCAGCCCCTTAGGAGGTTTGTTTGACTTTAGCTAAACAACTTGATCCTCATACTAATGCTATAATTTAGCTTGGTTGGTTGAGGAGAATTTAGCTTCCTACCGTAAGAAACAAATAATTTGTTTATCACTCTTTAAAACTTGTTAATGGGCTTCATTATCTGGCACTGACGATCTCACTACCACCTTGACATGTGGTTGAACCTTGGTTTATTTCAACTCAATTAGAATCTCAAATTGAGCTCCTACGACTACCCACATGTCAGCATGCTAGTTTTGATCTCTCGAGATAGCTTGAATGTTAAAGGCTTTAAAATCTTCAATCAGGTCCCATACTCTATTTTTGTAGGACCTCATCAAAGCATTCTTTATGATGTTCAAGCCTATGACTTGGTTAACTATGAGCTCGTTGTCTCCATAAGCTTGCAATACTTTTATTCCTCTCTTGGTGGCCCATTGAAGACCACAGATCAAGACTTCATATTCCATTGCATTTGAGGAGCAGCTTAAATGAAACCTGTAAGAAGAAAAAAGCTTGTTACCTAAGGTTGAAACCAACATTGCCCCAACACCTATGCCATTTTTGCTCCTTGAGCCATCAAAGAATAACTTTCATAACCATTGGGCTCTTCTTTAGGTCTAATGAGTGACGATATGGGTTGATTCTCTTCATGCAGCATGTAGACGCCCATGTCTTTTTCCTCAACACCTTCGAAAGGGTTGAAAAATCCGTTATCTCCCCATAACTCATCCAAGAACAAGTCTAGAACTTCTTCAAGATGAGTGTTCAGCCCTTGGCCAATTGTAAACTCATCCTCATCAAGGATGGTAGAATTGAGGCCTATATTATCTATCTAATGGAGTTCAATGTGGAATTGTGACATGGGTTCAACCTTGATTGAGACCTTAGTCCCATACCTTATTCTAAACACCACATAAGACCAATCTGCTACAAGGTAGCCCTCAATTTTGGCTGTGAACTCTCTGAAAAGACACAAGGCAAAGCGAGGAGTGATATCTACAATCATCACGTCTTGCACCACGAATACACTAGGGCTAGAATGAAAGGTTAGGCTCAAATTCTTGATGATTCCTGATGGCTTTGTGGAAGAACCATCAAGTTGTAGGACTCCTTTAATGTGAGGCTTATACTTGAGTTTCAGTTGGTCAGCAATAGACTTTGGCATGACCAAAGTGTTGGCCCCACTATCTACCAAGTAGTTGTGCACCAAGGAATCATGAATGATCAAAGAGACATAGAAAGGGGGGTCTTGGTCACATTACTTGACCCGTCTCCCACATGACTCTTGACTACATTATTGAGGACTTTAGATGACTTGCTTGTCTACTTGTAGTTGTAGTAACACCCATCTTAGACAATCCTTCTTGCAGAATGTCTACTTATCTAGGTAGGGAAAGCATGTCCCACATCGGTACACTCACATTGGATT
Organism: Torreya grandis; assembly: GCA_037957365.1. NCBI lineage: Eukaryota > Viridiplantae > Streptophyta > Pinopsida > Cupressales > Taxaceae > Torreya > Torreya grandis. The sequence goes on along the minus strand of JARHVA010000438.1, from coordinate 182,056 downwards.
TCTTCATTTGCTCTACAATGTTGATTGGTGTACCATCAACTTTTACCTAAACTTTGGGAGCTACTACTATTGGTTTTGTCAATGAAGGAGCGGTGATGATAGATTCTTTGAAAGCTTCCTGATTGTCACCCATATTCTTTCTCTTAAACCTTGTATTTGATGAGATGGGGATGTGAGCTAGACTAGGAGTGGCCTATTGATTGGATGCATATCACTCCTCTTGCTCACTAATGACCATTGAGGCCTCTAGCTGGTTTAATCCTTGATCTGAGCCTTGCTCTTGTGGAGGTTGCTCTTGTCTCATCATTGTGGGTACCTTTGTGTTTTGGGCCAAAAAAGCCTGGTTGTATTCATAAGCAATAACCTACTGCCATTGATCATTAAACTCCTGATTGGAGCCATTAGTTGAGACAATAGATTTCCTAAAAGAATGATTCCATGGCATTGTCCCCTCAGCTTCCTGAGCCACATTATTCTAAACTAGGACCAAGGAGTTGGAAGGGCCTACAACATTTGAATAGTAATTATGTTGTCTAGCATAGTTAGGTTGCCCTTGTCCTTGGAAACCTTCTTTGTAGGGTGGCCTATTTGCTTTATAAGGTTGCCACTGAGGCTAATATGGAGCTTGATAAGGCTTGTTGTAAGCTTACCTCTTAACATTGACTACATCATTTCTCCAGGATTGGAGCATGCTCTTCAACTCCAAGTGATTCTTCTACTCTTGGGAGTCGTTGGATCCACTAGTAGAAGCCTTCTCTTGCTTAGGTGAAGGTACAACAACAATTGTTGGCATTGAAAGTATAACATCAAGTGGAAGAATGACTATAGGAGGTGGTCTGATTTATGAAAAAAGAGGCATTAGAGGTCTGAGAGTAAGCTTATCGACATGAACCAGGTAATTCTCTACCTTGATGGCCACCTCGTATGCATCTGACAGTATGTCTCCTCCCATATAATAGATCATCACAACTATGTCACTATTGAGAGCCTTCAAGTAGTACAAAAAAGCAAAGTTTTGAGATGGTCTAACAACTGTTGGGATTTTATCCCATGCCTTATGAAATCTTGTATTGAAGTCTTACATGACTTCATGAGGAGCTCTCTTGATGGTGGTCAACTGCTCTGTAAGTGACAGGCGGTCACTCTTATCTGCAAATATTTTACACAAGGTTGCTCCCAGCTCATCCCATGAGTGGATAAAATTAGGATCAAGGCCCATATACTAGTCTAATTTGTTTCCTTTGAAGGACATAGGCAATATCCTAATAGCCACATTCTCCACTATGATATTATGAATGTTGCAAAAGTTGGCTATGTCTGTTATGTGCTTAGTAGGAGTTACAACTTGGTCTCCTAAGTAATAAGGGACACTTTTGAGAGATGCTACTGGTATAGGATTATACTGTGGTAAGTTCAAAGGGCTTTGGCTATTGAAGCCCACAAAAGCTCTTTAGGGAATCATAGTAGCAAGAGGGGTTGATAAATATATTTTTGCTTAGGTATACCCTATGACTAGTTTAGAATGATAGGTTCTTACGTAAGGGCGAGTATGTGTGAACCTTAACCTTCTTGTTGAGTTTAAAGGTAATTCAATAAACTCAAAAGGAATATCTACAAAATTTGATCTTGTAGTCACCTTTGGCATGAAAGATAGCTATTGCTTTGCCTCAAGATAGATGCATATTCTTTGGAGTCACCAGATGCTGAAGGATGAAAGCTACCACTGCTACAAACTGATCAAAACAACATCAAATTTGACCAATCTTCCATAAAAATATAAGTGAAATGGTAATTATCCCATTAGACATGTCAGAACTGTTATAGACTAGATTTTCATCCTTGTGAGAGAGTTCTTCAGGCTCTCTCACTTGCAGCTATAAGCATGAGAACAACCTCAGGATGTGGGTGTCCTATGATGAGGTTGAACCTCTAGACTTTTTATGAGGCTAGTTCCTCAGGGGATTCACTTCAACTCATTGATTTCTAAACTAAACTATATTAATGGCCAAGGAAAAGGGGGAGGAGGATTACTTGAAAAGAAACCTAAGCTAATGGGAGGTGATGCACCAAAAGAGAGTGATGCACTTGGTTTGGAAAAGAGCAAACTTTTGATGAAGCTAAATAGGATGCAAGCTTATTTCGGTTCTATCTCAGGGCCGTAGGCAGGGAGATTTTATGTGAGGGTCAAAGGAGAGCTTTACACTTTGAAGAATAACAAAATAGGTCTACGGGAAACACTAAGTTAGTAAACTTTCAAGGGAATTAGACACACTGACACTTCACACAATCCTGCATAAAATTGAAAGACTCAAAAGTAAGGTGCTGAGAGAAAACACAAGTGATGAACAATAATCATACATTCTGCAAATAAAACCAAAAATGCACACTTTTCTTTGACCAAAAATAGAAATTTTTTCCTTATATTGCTTTAAAAGAGTCTTTTACAAAGCAATTTCTACAGAGTGATTTTATCACCAATTCAGGGATACATTTGTAGGCTCTAAGGCCTTTATTTATAAAGAAAAGGGTGAAGAGAGAAAGGGAGGAAAGAAGTCGTAGATGGCTAGAACCTCCTGTTGTCCTTCCCTAATGTTCATAAATATGCCATTCCATATCACCATCCAATACTCTTGAGCCCCTCCCATCTTTAAGACTTTCTTTGGCACGTTTGAAAAGTCATGCTGAGCAGCTGGAATGTTTCTTCTTGGTGTGACACATTTAAGCATCGAACGGTGATTATGGACAATGAACCATGGTGGATGGGAACATTCATAACTTCTAACCACCAGTCGCACAAACTCTCCTATGTTTATTGAACATCCTTGTGCCATTTGTCCTTTACTAATTGGCCCTTTTTTCTCTAGTTGTATCACATGGTATCCTTCCATTTTTTGCATCATGATTCTAGCATTATCAAACCAAGCTTAAGTCGAGCCCTTGGAGAATCCTGATTTACTCTATGTAGAGTAATTTGGGATCTTTGGCCTCTCTAACTTTGGAATTTCTCATATCTTACTCTTATAAAGCCTTTTAAATAGAGTAATTTGAGAAACCCGATTTACTTTATGCAAAGTAATTTGGGTTCTCTAAGCCTACTTACTTTGGGCTTGTCCATCTTAAAGTCTTCTCACTTTGCTACCTCCCAAGCCTTAAGACTTCAGGGTTTTCAAACCCGGTTACTTCCAATGGCTAGTCACTTATCCTAGATTTGACGTCCATTAACCCGTCATTTCCTTCAAACACTTGATCTCAGGCTTCTCTCTCGACTTATTTCTTTCAGGCAAATCTCCTGAAGGAATTTATTCAAATAATTTGTCCAAAGGAATTCCTTCAAACTTTTTGTTCATGTTGTCTTTGGAAACTACCCTTTGGGATTTACATAATGGAATTTTTTGAAGGGTAAGAGACCCTTTGGGTTTTATACATGTGATCCTCCTAAAGGGAAAGATACCCTTTGAAAATTTTGAAATGGCCCTCCCGAAGGGTAACATACCCTTCAAAAAAATTGCAACTGTCCACTTGGATAAGAAAAAGCTCTTCAAAAAAGTTGACTGGTCCCTTTTGCCCTAAAAAGACACTTTGACATTTTAAAAATGCCCTTCAAATTTTTGAAAAAGACTCGTCTCTTGAAGAACCCGAGAAACACCATTTTTCAAGACCAAATTAGGTTTGTCAAGCCCCTTTACTTATTTATGGTTTTTTATTGCTCACAACTTATGAAGTAACCAAGTAGTGCCCCTTGGAGAACCCATAATACACTATCTATGAGTAATTCAGGTTTGTAAAATTGAATTACTTCTACTTATGAAACATTTTGAAGCTAAACACTGCTAGAAACCCGATTTGCACTGTGCTTTCAAAAAACCTGAAGTTGTCATTGCTAGAAAACCTGAAGTCCTCCCAAAGACCTAACATTTTCTTGCTTGAAATCTCCCTTCTACATACTTAGGTAAACTTTGATATGTGGGCCAAAAAATTGCCAACAGGGCTCTAAAAACCTTGCTCAATATTCTGAAACTTTGTATTAATCGCTGGAAAATTAATCTTCTTCTTAAAACCCTTATAAGGAAATTGAATGTGCAAATGTGAAGGAAATTGATATTTTTGGGGGCCTATTCTCAAAGTCAACATGGTTTTTAAGCATTAATTATGTATCATGTCTATCAATAGTAAATAATATCGAAGACAACACATTAAGTGAATACAATGATAGCTAGTGAATCAAGTGTGAAGCAATGTGTCATTGTCATGAACTTCAATGCTACAAGGAATGAAATGTAAATGCTTGGATGATCTTTCTATAGTGCTAATAATTTCTCGATAGAATTTTGTGACAATAAATTTTAGATGCTCTTTCAAATTTACTTTAGATCCCTGAATGTCTTCTAGATATGTTTTTATTAATATCTTAAATACACTAATATACATGCATATTTATTTGTTATTTATAGACCTCTTGAATTAAAATTAGGGCATTATTAACATGTGTAGATGTTATTTTTGAATCATATAGCACCTCATTCTTGTACACTTACAAATACAAACCTTGGTTGTTCTTCTCAATTATAGACCTTTTCCACTACGTAAATACTTGCATTTGTTATCTCTTTGTGCCTATTGTTTATCTCTTAGTCTGACCAATGTTATTCTAATGACTTTGACCTTATATCATACTCAAAATTCTATAAACTTGCTTATATCATATTTATTTAAGTTTTGAACATGTGCTTATTTTCCAACTACCCAGACACTTGCATTCTAGTCAGATGCCTACGTCGACGCAAGTGTCATATCCCAAGATAAGTGTTCAATACCCTAAAAGTTATCCAATTTGTAAATGTAATGTCTCCCTATGGTCAACCTAAGTACTTTAATGTGATATATTCTCCAAAAGGATTGGTATATATGCATGATCAACTTCATTTATTCCTCGCCTAACACATACCAAACAACTCACAAGATAACTTATCAAAAGTATTCAATCAAGCGTTCAAGTGAGCAAAGCTTCTTTGTTTTTCCTAATTTCCATATTTGTCATAGGGATAACATATCTACATGTTTGAAGTATTGAAGGAGCAACCCAAGATCTATATTTACCAAGTTACATGATAGGAAATAGTTGTACTTGTTTTTCATATATTGCATCCTTATGCATACACAATCCCACACATAAAGGAGAACTACATGAGTCTAAGGCCCACTTCAAAGTAGTGGTTATGTAGCAAGAACCCACTGATAGAGGGGTCTATTGGATTAGCTCAACACCGTGATCCCACTAACTCATTTTTCCCATAGTCATTATAAATATGAAGAATTGGGGTTTTGTTATTTGATAAAGGGCGATAATCTATGTTCTAGATCTGAGCACATTAGAGTGAAGGTGATACATATCCCAAAACATTCTAGGTGGTTGCATCTATATCCAACAGGGAAGACACCTACATCCAGGTTAGATAGAAGCATCGATGCAACTATCTGAGGTCTACATAAGAGTCCCTAGTCATATAAGTACTTAATCCAAAATTTGATGATAGTTTCAAAATTTACTTCTAGTTTAAGTCCTTCATGTTTTGGATCCAAATATGTATTGGCATAAAACTAGCTAAGTATCTTATTTTAATTATCATTGGAATATATAACATAACTATACTTTCTATTTTTAACATATCTCACTATATAAATCCAAAATATTACTTATCTAAGTTTACAAATTAATTTGCTTGCTATAGAGATAGTTTATCACCCTTGTGCCCTAAGCTATCTCTATTCCCTTTAACCCTAGATTCCTTAATCTAGATTTTAGAATTAGACATTTTGTGAATCTAATCTCTATTAATGCATTTTTTTTTCTCATTTTTAGGGTTTCATCAAGCTAGGGTTTCAACTTGCTATGATTGATTTTTAGATCTAAAACTTTATCCAATGATTTTACCCTCTTCTTATTGCCAAGATTCATGTTCATATGCTTACAAGTTTTATCTTCCTTCATTGGCACATTTTAGCCTCAAAATGACTCAATTTTCAAATTCCTCAGAGGTTTTTCATAACTATGTTTATATAGATAAAAACCTTTTTTCCTAAAATATTTTACACATTCTGCAAATTTTGTATTTTACTATTTTATTAAATATATATGTATAGGACATACACTTTACTTTTGTTTCCCTATTTTTATGAGTTTGTCTCATTTCCTATTTTCCTAGAAAACCCTATCTCAGATTTTTAAAATACTCATCTAATAGTCTGAAATTGATATATCTTTATTGTATCATGTTAGAATGTTAGCATTTGTATGTCTCTTCTTTCTTATTCTCATATCCATTTTTAGAACATTTAAAATGGATAAAAAGGAACTTTTTATTCCTCCTAAACCTAAAGAGGGTGATAGCTACCATCTCTCTAACCAGGTCCATGTTATCACTCCTTTTAGAGGTAAAATAGATGGTATATATATGCATGTTCAATCTAAAGCACCTACGATTTGTGCTTGTGAACCTCTAAAAGATCAAATTATCCTTATGAGTAAGTCAATAGAAGAGTGAAAAAATAATTTCAGTTCAAAGATCACATTATTGGAATATCAGATTACATACCTATAAAATCCAACTCGTGGTAATGTTAATCATGTGTTTGCATCCTCATATACTAATGTTGTACCAAACAAGGTTTTCTATCCAAATACAAAGCCACAACAAAACACATTTAAAATGAGTGATTCAAAAAGTGACCAAAAGGATACTAAGAGTCCAAGTGAGATCCTAAGAGAAATGATTCAAGACAAAGTGATCAAATTACCTCCCCCACCTCTTATTAGGAAATATAAATACTATTGTAAATATCATAGAATTTATGGGCATCATACAGATTATTGTTTTGCATTAAAGAGAAAAATACAAAGTCACAAAGTTTAGGCCTAACTGTTAGCGGGTAGGGTGATCGTCGGTAGTTGATAGGCCAAAGGTTAAGTTGGTCAAAGTCTGTCAATTTGACTTAGGTTTGCGGTCAAAAAGTTGTGAGGTGGTCCCGAGGTGGCTAAGGGTTAGTTCGACATCTAGAACCGTCATGTGTGAATTTATAGTGTCTACACGGATATTTATTTTGCTACTGCATATTTTTTAATTTGTCACATAGTTCAAATAAGTGTGTATATATAATTTTATGAAACTATGTTCTAAATAAATATATAGGCAAGTTAGTAAAAGGCATGAAGTGAAGTCTTTTAAAGACTAGGGGTCTCAAGATCAAGTCTTGCTAGTTGTTTTTTAATTTGAATGCAAAGAACTAGCATGCAAGTGGATTTTATGTAAAGTATTTCATTATATGTTTGAAGTGGTTGTTAGGGTGAGTTGGTCTAGAAATTGTCTTAAAGATAATGAGTATGTATGTGGTCAAATAGATCATTCCATAGTAGTGTAACCACTTGATTTGTAGGTTTTGGAACATTCTAAGTTCATCATAATGGTAATTTTTTTATTTGGAGTTATCCCCTTGTATTTTTTTGAGAAAATTATTAAAAGTGGGGAAACAAGGCATTTCAAATGTATAACATGTGCATGTTTAGTAAAATCCAACACCCTACTATGATATTGAAAATGCAAAGTTTGTGCTTAAACACCATGAATGCAATAATAAACATTCTTGTCAATGGTGTTGTTAGAGACAACCATGTTGCATCTCAGGGTTTACATGTCCCTTGGGATCAAACAAGCTAACAAAGCCAACAACCCATCCATCTTAAGTTTGTTTCTAACTTTAAGATCGAGTTATGTTGTAGTGGCGTGTTTTAATAGATGATATGAATGTGATGTTTTTTGTCCAAATTTTGGTTTCGAATTATTTGATATTATTTATGAGGAGCAAGCCAAGTTATCATGTGTTTTTTTTGTTTTATAGCTTCTCACATCTCATATAATAACTTGAAGATATTGTATTGGTTGTTAATCAGGCACCAGTGACTATACAGATGACAAGGGGTTACTATAACTAGTAGTGTTGAGAAAAGTGGTTAGTGTTTTTAGGTATTAGGGTAGATGTGACATATAGAGGGTATCAAATTATCAGTGAGACATGGATTGGTGTAGTTGAGTATGCCCATGATGATACTTATCATTCATTTCAAATGAGGCTTTGTGTAAGTAACATAGGTTGATCAATATTAGACGTACAAAGTGACAATTTATAGGTTTTGGCATATATCATTGGATGTCTTCATAGTCATTTTCACCAGATAATTTTTTGGTCCCCTTTGGATCAAGGGGAATTTGTTGCGTTGTATGATTCAAATATATTATATTGTTAGTTTGGACATGTATTTCCTAGTGAGGCCCCCATTACTAAATATTTTAATGTTATATTTTGTCAATAATCAATACTAATTATTAATTCTTTTGTTAGTGTAATGGGTGTACAATTAGTTGGTTGGACCATTGGGTCTTGTATGCAAATTGTGTGAAACCTTATTAAAACTTGGGAATAAAAGATTAATCAATCAATTAGAAACTCAAACATTTTTGTGAAATCTTATATGTATTTTTTCAACATATTTTGCTTGTGTACTTATCATGTGCATGACATTGTTGAAGATTAAATTAATGATATTTTGGAAAAATTGAAGAAATGTTAAGACCATGTTAAATACTTACAAAATATTTTTAAATGATTACACAAATAAAATGTCTAATTAAATGCTAAGAAACATCTCTTTGGGATCACCTCTAAAAAATTGTTGGGTTTTATTTACCTCAATGAGGAATTAAATTTGATCATAATAAAGTAAAAGCTATTGTTGATATGCCTACCATCTACCAACTTAAAACAACTAATAAGTTTGTAAGGAAAAGTCCAAGCCATGCGGTAATTTAAAGTTTAATTAGTTGACAAAACCCAACCCTTTTCTAGATTGTTATCAAGATGCATCAAATTTGAATGTGATAAACATTGTCAAAAAAGATAATTAAATCAAAGAATATGTAGCTAATCATCTGGTCATGATGCCAATTATATATATATATATATATATATATATATATATATATATATATATATATATATATATATATATATATATATATATATATATATATAATTAAATCAAAGAATATGTAGCTAATCATCTGGTCACGATGCCAATTTTATATATATATATATATATATATATATATATATATATATATATATATATATATATATATATATATATATATATATATATATATATATATATATATATACATATACATATGAGTATTCTTTGGGGAACTTATTAGCATAATATGATGATGATCATTGAGAGTGAGAAACATACTACATTAGTCATACCTGAGTTGATTACGAAAATAAATACAATTCAATGGAAAAGTTGTTTTTGGTTGTCGTGTTTTCTACATAAAAACTTAGACACTACATTCTTAACCCTTTTTTCTCATTTATTTTATTTATTCCTCATTGTTTATTGAGTTAGGGTTCTAAGTGAATAAGAACATACATAACAACTTTTATAGCAAATAAAGTGACCCCAATCACACACACATGGCCTATAGGTAAAGGCAAACCTGTCAGATTTCACACAGAGTGAAAAAACCTTCTAGACATCGACATGTCCTATAAACACCAGTGTAGATCAACATTGTCTAAATAACATGGCCTTGTCTCAAGTAGATGCAAGGCCCTATTCTTGATTCCTAGTGACCTCCCGCAACTCCATAATAAATTACATAGTCCATGTCACAATCTATTAGATACGAGTTTATAGCTAAATTATTTATCTTAGTTATTTCCCCTTTTATAGTTTTTCTATAAATAGTAAGTTCCAAATCAAATTTGTGTGATTTATTGCATATCATAGACATTTTGATTTTACTCACTAGTTTGTCACAACTGAAATTAACACATTTAATTCGTCAATTTTGATAAAACATATTCGTGAACGTGTCTATTGATTGAATATTGAAAAACCTTAATCATCCATGTTGATATGTTTTATTTACTTATTTTTATTGTTTCTAATTATTGTATTATGGTTTTTAAGTTTGGTGAATTATTTGTTAACAACAATCTTCCATGTTTCTATTTCATAGTTTATGCAATCTAAGAAAGTTGTTTTTGCCTCTCTTAGAATAAGTGTTAGGCTAAGTGGTACTCAAATTAAGCATGCTCATATTTATTTTGATAAGGCACATAAGATGGATAAAACAAGGGTATATCATGTATTGGTAAAAATAGAGTTGCCATGTCACAATAAAAAATGATAATATTATATTGCTCACTATATTTTATTCGGATGGTTACAAAGCCTATAAATGGGGATCCCGAGATCCCTATAAATCCTCACACAAATAATCTCTCGACTAACCAAACACTATATACGAATATATTGTTACTAATAATATATTTGAGTAACTACCAAACACTAGTAAAACTAACATGTAAGCTATTAACATAATATTATGTATCTAACAATAATTACGTTATTACATATTAATTATGTAAACATACTTCAACATTCACCCCCCTGTGAACATTATTAATCCTGGTCTACACCCCCTTAATGTGAGCATGGGAAGAATATACATCTTCAAGAACTGGCCCGAATAAAATCATATGCCAACGCTTACTTTTAGGTCTGCATACTACTATCTGAATCTTATTGTCTGGATCTTTCTGCACATGACCACTACTATGTGAATAATGCATCTCACATTTATTCTATGTGAATGTAATGAATATTTCACTGACCGATCATCTCTATAAATAAATAAGGCAGTCAGAGGATCTCTACAGTTAAAGGATTTATGTAGTTAATTGCCCTCCTATACAGCTGTTGCCATATTTCATTATACCTACACTCTCCCTTTTCTCTAAATATCAGAGGATTTCCAAACCAGTAGGGGAATGAAAACACACACAACATTAAAAAAAGAAATATCATGAGGAATAAATCCTTATTATCATTTTATGCAACCCCTGTTAATGTTTGTTGCCACTCAGACAAAAACAACATAGATAGTTTCCACTACCACTGAAGAACTATCCTTGGCATTCGCCAATTTATTGCAAAGCACACCACACTGAAAAAATAAGAAAACACACCACACATGTGAATAGAAATGCTCTTCTATTTTTATTCAAACACACAATTGAAAATCAAATTCTCCACTAAAGCAGAAGTGGCCTCATCGCTAGTGGCTAACGAGAGGCTATGAAACCTACAACCTCTGTTTCCTTCATCCTCCAGTAAGAGACGTTACTTACTCAGTATAAATGTCGATGGAGCTCAAATGCACTTATTTTCTGAGGGAGATCTCTCCATAATTTAGACATATGACTCAGGACATTGTGTATAAGTGATACTATGTCTGTGTAAAAATAATTGATTTTGATGATGACACACAATTAATAACTCATTAAAAAGATTTTTATTTTTACGTAAAAATACAACTCTTGATTCATTTTTTATTTTGACAACACAAACATTTAAAAAATAATAAAAGAAAACATTTACTTTTTAAACACTCTTTTAACTCTTTTATATTTTTGTACATAAACATACTTATAAAATATATGCATAATATATATTTGTTAAATAAAAGAAACTCCATGAAAATGCATTAACACTCATCAAAACTAAATCTTAACAAATGACGAGACACAACTCAAGTAAAATTAATGGTTATTACATTAAATATACCTTTTTAATATAATTTGGAACCATTTTAAAAAAATTAAAGTAAAATTAATGGTAAATAAAGTTCAATTTCTTTCTAATTAAAATATTATTTTTATTTTTTAAAAATTTTAAATAATTATTTTATTTTTTAAAATTAATTATTAATATTGTTAAAAGTTTTTTTTTAACATATTAATGGTCTAGTTTAGATTTATTAAATAATTATATTTATTGAAGAGTTTTACATTAATTAATAATTTTATTTTCTTTACAAAATTTATATTGATTAGTGATAGATAATTTTAATTTAGTTGTAGCATTGTATTAAGTTTGAAACAATCTCTACGAGTTAAAAATGAGGGAGGGGGGAGGAGGGGGGATGCGGCAAGGGAGGTTGGTAAGGGACTCTAAATTCTAATTAAACTTTGCCTTACAACAATCAAATGATGTCAAATTTAAAGTTGGTCATTTTTAGTGACATCTCATGAGATTATACTCGCTCCTCCCACCAATTTGTATATCCCTAGAGTTACACATATCGACATAACTAATACACATAGTTTATATATATATATATATATATAGAGAGAGAGAGAGAGACAGTCATTTATCTTGTATTTTTTATATACGTTACGGATTAAAAACTCCATAATACCTTTAAAAACTTTCCACTGTCTAGTGAAAATGGCTTCAATCTAGTTACACCACTGCATCGGGCTCAAAAAAACTTTTGGAAAAAAATGGGTTCCAAACTTCATCATATGTCTAAAATATCATGATTTTTGGATCACCTTCTCCAAATAAGAAGAAAATTGTTCGTCTATTTTTATTGACATCTCACAATGTTACACTTGTCTCTGACATTATATGTTAGGCTTATAAGCATAATTATAATTTTTGGGGAGAGTAATAAGTTCAAAAATAATTATTTCACATATAAAAGTTTCTTTTTAGTTTTAAATTGGGGCAACCTTAGTTGTTTTGAGAATTTTTATCAAATGGTTATCAAAATAATTACTTAACAAACTTTTTATTATAGGATAAACATTTTTTGGGATAAATCATGACAAAATTATGAAATTGATATTTTAAACCACACCGCATGATCCATCGTTAGGAAGAAAATTCATTATAACATGATTATGAACTAAAGTTATTTACATAGATCACTCTAGTTAATTGCATTGTGTTAAATGGGCTCACCTTAAAAGAGAATAAAATAAATAAGTTGGTTTTTATAAATATTAATTATGTATTATAGACGCATAATTAGATTTTACATCAAAATGCAATACATCAATCTGTGTACATTTAACTAGGTCTAGAACATATGTAAATCATGAAACTAAGCTTAATTAATATTCTAAATCTACGATAATAATTGACTAGGACAGGGTTCAGAATAGCATCTTTATTTGTGAACAGTTTAGAAATAGTTGTCACAATTTGACAACAAAATTAAGTTTTTGTGGTAGGGCAATGAGAATCCTGAAAACTCATTGTGCCTTGAGGATCTCCTTAGAACCATACACTCCTCATTTTTTGGTCCCAAACCCATAGACTCCAAGTTTATGTTGATTGGTAGGGAGTTAAAATTTGTTTTACCATTGTGTTCACCAATTATGGGGCTCTAAAAACCTTTCTCAATATTATGAAATTTTGCATCGATCATTGAAAAAATGCTCTTCTTCTTAAAACCCTGATAAGGAAATTGAACATGCTGTTGTTCCCAAAATAAGTCACTTATTTTTTCGGACAACATGTTGACCATTTTTGGTCCTGCAGGCCAAAATGGTCTCTTTCTTTCTTTCTTTCAAAATGTTCTGAGTAGTTAAGTTTTTCAAATATTCAAGCTTTTTCAGCTAAGGAAATTGCAGGTTCAACAGGCAGGCTTTCTCAAAGGGAAGTTTAAAACACTTAAAGAATTTCTTAAGTGTTTTGAGGATGGTTAAATGCCAAGGTTCAATCAAAAGACTCAAAAATAGGCTTCAAATAATTATAATGAACCACTTCGAACCGTTGAACCATTGAACCCCACCTTCGTAAGGTTCAAAGGTTCAACGAGTTTAAAGGTTCTTAAAGAATAAAATGATTCAAAGAGTTAGATTGAACCGTTGAACCATTGAACCTTGAACCAAAATGGTTCAATGAGTTCAATGGACTTCAAGAATAAAAGGATTCAAAGAGTAAGAATGAACCATTGAACCCTGCCTCCGCAAGGTTCAAAGGTTCAACGAGTTCAAAGGTTTAAAGAGTTCAAAGTTCGAGCGAAAGCTTTGAGTGAATGGATGAAGAGAAATATTCTAGAAAAAAGTTCAACCAAATGGTTCAATAGAATGGTTTAAATAATTGGTTCAATGACACCTTGAACCCATGAAGAAGACTAAGTGAATGCGGCTCTTTACAAAACTTTGAACCGCCAAACTGCTGGATCGCTAAACCGTTGAACTGATGAACTCCAAATGGTGCAAAGGTTCAAGGTTTAAAGTGGTTCAAAGTGACCATTGACGTCCCCATGGATGTCAAATTTAGGGCAACAAAATAACTGTTGATTTTCAAATAGCGCGGGATCAAAGACAAATGTAGCGACCCACCAGGAAAGGAGCTGGAAAAGCCAACAAAAGGCGAGAAGATGGCCCCGAGAGCTCAGATCACCAAGAAAAGACAAAATGTGGTAAAGAAAGAGGGAACAACTATAGAAAATCCAAAAATATCTGTAGAAGAGTTATTCTAGTAGGTGGAACAGTCCACTAGGTGGACATCAGAGAGCGCAGACATTCAATTGCACAACCTATTTTTCTGCATTAAGTAAAGGCGAATGGACAGCCATGTAAGCATCATAAAGAAGACCAGGGAACCCATGCATAGGAGGAGACATTTGAGATGATTTAGAATGCCAAAGTCTTTCTTTGGATGCTATATATTGTAATCTCTCATTTTGAATAAAGGAGATCTCTCTGTTATTAAAAGCGAAGCTCTGCCCAAATTGAAAGGCATTCCTGAGACTTTGAGCTCAGACTGTTAATCATATTTTGTTAAGTGAATGAGAAAGTAAGTGACCTTTCAGACTTTGTGTTGGAATAGCTTGTGTTAGCTAGGAAGATAACACAATAAGTCTTGTCCATTTAATTAAATAAGCAGAATAAGTGGAAATAAGCTGGAAGATATCCTGAAGCCTTGTGGGAGACTTTATGCTACCATAATTATCTTCAGTCTGTGTTTTGTGTAAAGGATACTGGAGAGACTTTGAGCTCTCCTTATCCTTCATTATCTTTCACTCTATTGTAGTTTATGATGGAGACTTTGGGCTACACTTCATTTTACGGTGTCCTTTATCCTTAGTCAGTAGGAGAGACAACAAAAGATGTGCTTTCGTAGGTTTCTTGTGGATCTAGTTACTACTCAGGAAGAATTCCTACTATTTGCTAAATATCATTTCTAAAAGAAGAGAAGTGCCTTCAGTAATTACACCATAATTCTCTTCTTTTCTATGAACATCATCTTTGAAAAAAGAGATATGGATGGTATGATTTAACCCCTGAGTCTATTTTCAGTTTATATTAATATAGTATAGTTTATAGGGAACCTCCCTTTGCTGAGAAAAGAGATTTATCCCATTACGGATGTGGTAATCACACCCCTTTTGTTGTATAAATCTTCTTTTGCTGTGGTTGATATACCCATTTTGTCGTCAGTTAGTTGATGACAAAATATTCACCCAATAGTTTTTAGCAACTCTGCTGGGGAAGAACACGCAGTTTGAAGCCTCAAGCTTTAAATTGAAGTATTTCTAGTTCTTTTCCATTTCTATTTCACACTCTAGCAGATCCACGGTATATGCGAAGCCAAAGAGCTCAAGGTATTGTTGACCTTGTATTTGAGTTGGTGCAGCGAGTAATTTTGATCTTTTTCCTCCACCATCTCGCCTTCAGTGAACCAAGAGTTTTCCTCCTACAAATGTCAGGTCTGCAATACCAGGCAAAGTTTCTTTTTCCTCTGCTAGCAGAGCTTTGTCTATACATATCCCATAGAAATTTGTTATCCCTCTTTTCAATCACCATATCATGGTAGCTCAAGGCCTCTGGGGTAATACTTTTGATCCTCTGAATCTAACCTTACCTTTACATGAACTACCCTATAGTTTAAGAAAGAATTTTCCCAAGTTTTATGGTGATGGGAGAGTTCATCCTGATGAACATATTGCAGCCTTCTACATAACCTGTGGTGTGATAGGCGTTGAATATGAAGACATAGTAGTCAAACTATTTGTAGGAACGTTGCAAGGCACTATCACAGATTAGTTTTATCATCTGCAAGTACAAATAGTTACTGATTGGAACACTCTCAAGGCCAAGTTCGAGGCTAGATTCAAACTAGCAGAAGATGCACATGCCTTGTTAGCTTAGCTTATACAAGTGAATAAGGAGCCTCATGAATCCATGCGAGACTTCATTGCTAAATTTGACAAGTTGAGGAACAAGATTCTTATAATTGCTCAGCTGACGCCAAAAAATCTCAAGTACTTCATCAATTCTCAGCTTCCTAAATTGAGTTTCTTGTTGAGGTGGCTGGCCACATAGATCTTTCTACAACTCATATTTTGGCTACTAAGGTTGAAGATGATCTTATCTTGGCAGGAAAGATAAGAAGAGATCCTAACATAAATAAATCTTCATCTTCTAAAAATTTCTCTACATGCACCACTGATCTTATGGTGCAAAAGCTAGCGAATGAATTGCTAGCTCTAAAAAAGCAAATGACACAAGGGATGTCTGCTCCTCCTTATTAAGATATACCAAGGAGGACATTTCTCAATCAGTCATATCAAGGCAAGGTGGCCATAAATCAAGGGTAACTACCAAATCATCTTCCTCCCCCACAGGGGAAGCTTGCCATTGAAGCAACACTAGCTAACTCAACAGTTTGTTATCATGAAGTTGAACATGATTTCTCTTTCCAACTTGAATTGGACAAAAAAGATGATGTTGATCTCTTTGTAGAAGGCCAAGAAGAATCAACTAGTGACTCCAACATTAGTTTCCTGAATTACCAAGATGAAGCTGAAAGTAAGGGAGAAGTATTTGATGGATCATACGCCATTTTTACTAGGTCCTAGAACCAGTTAACTCAAAAAATTGATAAGGGAAAAATAAGGAAAAAATCTCAACCGTCAATTTTAATTTCTAAACGGCGGAATTCACTGCCTTTCTAATCAAAGGACCTAGTGATCAATAAAAAAGTATCTCAAATAACCCTGCACCTTCTGCTTCAAATTTTTAGACCAGTACCAAACCTAATAAAACCTAGAATGACGGGCTTCCTTCCTCTGTTTCTAGTTCATTTCAGTAATTTGACATAATTGACCATACTAGGAAGACAAAAATTAAATGTCTGAGTTTGAATACTTACAAGCCAACCCTGAGTAGTTGGATAGGCTAGTTGAATGCATTAAAAACAAAACCATCCTTGCAGGACAAGATGTTTCAAAGGTAACTCCTGATCTCCCAAAAAAAACACATTTGCCTGAAACAACTTTATCATTACTCCTCCTGAGAGGACAAAACCTTTCTATGTTTCTCTGTTGATAAGTGGTCATAAGCTGAGCAACTACATAATAGACCCTGGCACCTCTGACAATATGATGCCCGCCAAGGTGGCAGACTCTCTTGGTCTCACACTGACTAAAACTTTTTGGAGATGTTTCTCCATGGAAAACAAATAAGTACCACTTCTAGGATAGATCATAGATGCCCACTTTGCATTTGCGGCCTTCCCAGATAAGAGGATTAAAATGACAGGCCTAGTGGCCGATGTTCGAGCCTCCTACGACATTCTACTTGGGTGAAATTTTTTCAAGGATGTGGGTGGAGAATTGAGCATGGACCTGTCTGAGACGAGGATCCTTGTCAAGGGCATCATATAAAGGCTGCTTCTTAAGAAGGAATCAAAATACATTGTCACCTAAATATCAACCCCTAAAGCTCAAATTCTGTTTGAATCTTCAGGAATGGGTAATTACTTTTTGTCTACTAAAGATGTTTGTGTTTCATCAGACGAAAGTTATATATGTGACAATCCAAAAAATTTAGACAAGACATCAAAAAAATTAGAAGAATATAGTACAGATGAAAAAAGATCTTCCCTTCCTAATGAAGAAAAATCTGAAAAAGATCAGATTTTAATGATGTCTGGATTCTTGAATTTGATGGCAGTAATTCTTCTACTGATTCTGGAGCTAGAGTTGTTTTGATATCTCCTCAAGGAGATGTTTTTCCCTACTCATACAAGTTGCAGTTCACTAACACCCATAACACCACCGAGTATGTATCTCTATTACTCAGATTAAAGGCCGCTCAAGCTAAAGGCGTCAAACTTCTTCATGCTCAGGGAGATGCTGAGCTGGTGGTTTGTCAAGTGAGGAACCTGTATCAAACCAAGAATGAGAGGTTGCGATATTATTACAATTTGGTGTGGGACTGCATTAAAAGTTTTGATGCTTTTAGTATTTCTATCATGCCTAGAGAATTCAATAGTTGAGGAGATTCATTGGCCGTCTCTACAACTCTCATGGTCCCTCACCAAGATTTTAAAGGTAACAAGTACACAATTGAGTTGGTCTTTCAACTAAGTGTACCAAATAATGTCGACTATTGGTAGGTATTTAATGATGATAACCAAATCATTACTTTTCTAGAATAGATGGACAGCTTTGAGAAGCTTCATTTTGAAGCCAGTGAATCTCTGCAATGGGAATCAGTGCCCAAAACAAATTTAAAAACTGGTAAAGAGTTCCTCCAGCTCAAAGAGAACAAAATTTCCAAAGGATTAGTTTCTCTTGAGAAGCTTTTCGATACACATGATAGGTTTATCAAGAAACAACAAATGGATTCAAAATCCTCGAAGGATTTTGATCAAATAAATTTGAGTACAGAAGATAATCCCAAAATAGTCAACATTAGGAATTATTATATCCCTGATGAAAAACTCAAATTTATCACTTTGCTTCGCCATTACATTAATATTTTGGCATACTCTTATGATGATATGAAATCTCTCAGACTTGAAGAAATTTAGTATAAAATTCTTCTCAAGATTAGGTCATTGCCTCACAAGCAGAAATAAAGGTAGTACAACTCCAAGATATCAGGCACTATTCTTTATGAGATACAAAAAATGTTAAATGCAAGAATTATTTTCTCAATCCATCATTCCACTTAGATTGCGAACATAGTCCCTATGAGAAAGAAGAATGGAGAAATTTGCCTGTGTGTTGATTTTAGAAATTTGAATCAGTCGTCTTTAAAAGATAACTATCCCCTGTCTATCATAGATCAACTACTACAAACAGTCACTGGCACAGAGATGTTATCAATGTTAGATAGTTTTTTGAGATATAATCAAGTGGAAGTTGGTGAAGTAGACCAACATAAGACTGCTTTCACTACACCTTGGAACACTTTTGCATATCGCAGAATGCCTTTTGGCTTGATCAATGCTGGCGCCACCTTCTAGAGAGCGATGGATCTTGCCTTCAGAAATGAAATGGGGAAGTTCATTATGGTATACCTTGATTTCTTGATAGTATTTTCTAAACATCATCCTGATCATGTGCATCGTCTACAACAAGTGCTGGAGTGATGTCGACAAAATAGTATTTCTCTTAATCCCAAGAAGTCAATTTTTAGGGTTACAAAAGATAAACTTCTCGATCACACTATGTCCCTAGAAGGCATAAATATTGACTCAAAAAGAGTCAAATCCATCTAAGAGCTTGCTCTTCCTGCTAGTAAGACTGCAGTGCATTATTTTTTTGAAAAGTTGAACTTTCTACGAAGGTTCATTCCTGAATTCGTAGAGAAGACTTGCCACATTATCAACATGATGAAAGGTAAAGCTACTTTCAACTAGACTGAAGAAATCAAGTCAACATTTCAAGACATCAAGGAATCTATCGCCCATGCCCCAATCCTGGTTTGTTCAAATTACACCAAAGATTTCATAGTATATAGCTATGCTTCTAAACACTCACTTTCAACCATTTTGGTTCAACAGAACAAAGAAGGTGTGGAATCTCCCATCTCATTCATGAGTTGTCTTCTCAAGGCTCATGAGTTGAAATATTCAAACATAAATAAGCATGCTTATTCCATGGTCAAGGCGGTGAAATATTTCCATTTATACATCTTAAACTCACATACTATCGTTCTCGTGCCTGATACAATAGTGAAGTCCATTCTAACTCAATAGGAGTTTGGTACTAGAAGGGGTAATTAGATTACTAAAATCCAAGAGTTTGATCTTGACATCAAACCTATGAAGCTTGTGTGAGAAGAGGTCTCTACCAATTAATTACTGATAACTTACCAGATGAAGCAGGGCATGAAGGAACAAAGGTTGAGGACATGCCTACAATTCTCTTTATTACTTCTACATATGAGTGGTATTTTAATATCACTTATTTCCTTACCTATGGTGAGTGTCATACCCACCTGTATCATAAAGAAAAGAGAAATGTTAAAAAATAAGTCCCCACTTATGTCCTGTGGGAAAATAGTTTGTACAAGAGAAGCCTTGATGGGGTATTCCTTCGTTGTGTGAATAAAGTGCAATAGAGTAAATTTATAGAGTCTTTCCATAATTTGGCTTGTGGAGGACATTTTTTTGTACCTATGACTACTCATAAGATTCTATGAGCCCAATACTATTGGCCTACTCTGTTTTGAGATTCATACACTTGGGTGTGTAGATGCGAGCTATGTCAACAGTTCGTTGGGAAACCCAAGTTAGCCGCATTACCTCTTAAGCTTGTGGTAATTGAAGAGCCTTTTCAGCAATGGAGAATTGATTTCATTGGCACTATAAATCCATCCTCGAGTGCTAGACATGACTATGTTCTCACAGCCACATACTACTTTACCAAGTGGGTGGAAGCCATTCCAGTCAAGCATGCTCTTCAAAAGTGGTATGTAATTTCCTCAAGAAAAACATCATTTCCAAGTTTGGAGTCCCAACCAAGAATGTAACAGACAATGTAGCTTGTTTCTCTTCTCATGAGGTTACCCAGTTCTGCTAATGTTATGGGATTATCCTCTCCCACTCTTCTGGCTATTATCCACAAGGAAATGGTCAAGTAGAATCAAGCAACAAGAACCTGATGACCATTATCAGGAAGCTGGTAGACAACAATCAGAGAACCTGGCATAAGGCATTGCTTGACGCTTTATGGGCAGACAAGATTACACCCAAAAGGGCGATAGGTATGTCACCACTTCAACTTCTGTATGGTTTGAATGCAGAGATACCAATCACCCTAGAATTACTAGTATTAAAGTTGGCAAAGGCAGTAGAAGATTCAACTTTTGAAAGTTCTATCGACAAGAGGATCATGTGCTTGACTGAACTTAATGATCAACAAACTATGGTGGTGGACCGTATTGCTGCACATTAAAGTCTGGTGAAAAATTTTTTTAACCAAAAAGCAAGGATTTATGATTTTCAGATTAAAGATCAAGTCTTGTTATGGGACAAGATGAGAGAATTAAAAGGAATGCATGGAAAATTAGATTCCTTGTGGAGAGACCCATTTGCCATTCATCATTTAAATGGTGAAAATAGTTTCTTGTTGAAATATCAAAATAGAATGCCATTTACTTTGCCTCATAGTGGGCAGCATCTGAAGCACTTCAATCTTTGAAGTATCAGATAAGTCCAGTTGTACATATGTATAATTTTTGTATAGTATTTATTTGTTTTGTTTTATTCGTCTATTTTTAGCACCTTTCTTTTTGGGTAAGCATGACTCCGTAGCCCAATGGCATAAGTGAAGGCATTAAGATTCTGGACTTTACTCCCTTCGATTGCTTCAGTTTTCAATTGATGGAAGTTCCCTAACTGGAGCCAGTTGTTGTTCCCAAAATCTATCACTTATTTTTGTGGACAACATGTTGACCATTTTTAGTCCTGCAGGTCAAAATGGTCTCTTTCTTTATTTCAAAATGTTTTGAGCAGTTAAGTTTTTCAAATATTCAAGCCTTTTTAGCTAAGGAAATTTTAGCTTCAATAGGCAGCCTTTCTTAGAAGGAAGTTCAAAACACTTAAGGAATTTCCTAAGTGTTTTGAGGATGGTTCAACGCTGAGGTTCAATCAAAAGACTCAACGGTGGGCTTCAAAGAATTAGAATGAACCACTTTAAAATGTTGAACCATTGAACCCTGCCTCTGCAAGGTTCAAAGGTTCAACAAGTTCAAAGGTTCAATGACTTCGACAGACTTAAAGAATAAAAGGATTCAAAGAGTTAGATTGAACCGTTTAACCTTGAACCAAAATAGTTCAACGAGTTCAAAGGTTCAATGAGCTCAATGAATTTCAAGAATAAAAGGATTCAAAGATTAAGAATGAACCATTGAATCATTAAACCCTGTCTCCGCAAGGTTTAAAGGTTCAACGAGTTCAAAGGTTCAAAGAGTTCAAAGTTTGAGCGGAAGCTTCAAGTGAATGGATGAAGTGGAAGATTACAGAAAAAGGTTTAACCAAATAGTTCAACTGAATTGTTTAAATAATTGGTTCAACAACACCTTGAACCTATGAAGAAGACTAAGTGAATGCAACTTTTTACAAAACTTTGAACCATCGAACTGCTGAACCACTAAACTGCCAAACTACTGAACCATCGAATCACTGAACTGATGAACTCCAAATGGTACAAAGGTTCAAGGTTCAAAGTGGTTCAATGTGACCATTGATGTCCCCATAGACGTCAAATTTAGGGTAATAAAATAACTGTTGATTTTCAAATAGCGCGAGATCAAAGATAAATACAACGACCCATCGGGAAAGGAGCTGAAAAAGCCAGTAGAAGGTGAGAAGATGGCCTCGAGAGCTCAAATCACCATGAAGAGACAAAACATGACAAGGAAAGAGGGAACAACTGTAAAAAATCTAGAAATATCTATAGAAGAGTTATTCCAGTAGGTGGAACAGTCCACCAGGTGGACATCAGAGAGCGCAAACATTCAATGGCGCAGCCTATTTTTCTGCATTGAGTAAAGGCGAATGGACAACCATGTAAGCGTCATAAAGAAGACCAGGTAACCCATGCTTAGGAGGAGACATTTGAGATGATTTAGAATGCCAAAGTCAAGGCTGATAACCTGTTCTAGCATGGCCCTTTCATAAAATTTTGAATGCATTCAAAGCAGCATGGGCCATTTCATGAAAATAAGTGCCCAAGTCTTTCTTTGGATGATATATATTGTAATCTCTCATTTTGAATAAAAGAGATATCTCTGTTATTAGAAGCGAAGCTTTGCCCAAATTGAAAGGCATTCCTAAGACTTTGAGCTCAGACTATTAATCATATTTTGTTAAGTGAATGAGAAAGCAAGTGACCTTTCAGACTTTGTATTGCAATAGCTTGTGTTATTTATGAAATCATTCTTATGTCTTTTTCCTAAATACAGCCTTGTCCATTTAATTAAATAAGCAGAACAAGTGGAAATAAGCTGGAAGATGTCCTGAAGCCAATTGTGAGAGACTTTGTGCTACCATAATTGTCTTCAGTCTGTGTTTTGTGTAAAGGATATTGGAGAGACTTTGAGCTCTCCTTATCCTTCGTTATCTTTCACTCTGTTGTAGTTTCTGATAGAGACTTTGGGCTACACTTCATTCTACGGTGTCCTTTGTCCTTAGTCAATAGGAGAGACAACAAAAGACTTTGTACTTTCATAGGTTTCTTGTGGATCTAGTTACTACCTAGGAAGAATTCTTGCTGTTTGTTGAATATCATTTCTGAAAGAAGAGAAGTGCCTTCAGTAATTACACCAGAATTCTCCTCTGTTCTATGAACATCATCTCTGAAAAAAGAGAGATGGATGGTATGGTTTAACCCCTGAGTCTATTTCAATTTATATTACTATAGTATAGTTTATAGGGAACCTCCCCTTGTTGAGAGGAGAGATTTACCCCATTATAGTTGTGGTAACCACAACCCTTTTGCTGCATAAATCTCCTTGTGCTGTGGTTGATATACCCATTTTGCTGTCAGTTAGTTGATGACAAAATATTCACCCAACACATGCAAATGTGAAGGAAATTGATATTTTTGGGGTCCTATTCTCAAGGTCAACATGGTTTTTAAGCATTAACTATTTATCAAGTCTATTAATAGTAAGAAATATTGAAGACAACACACTAAGTGAATACAATGATAACTAGTGAATCAAGTATGAAGCAATGTGTCATTATCATGAACTTCAATGCTACAAGGAATGATCTATAAATGTTTGGATGATATTTATATAATGCTAACAAATGCTTGATAAAATTTTGTGACAATAAATGTTATATACTCTTTTAAATTTACTTTAGATCCCTGAATGTCTTCTAGATATGTTTTTATTAATGTCTTAAATACACTAATATACATGTGTATTTATTTATTATTTATAGACATCTTGAATTCAAATTAGGGCCTTATCGACATTAGATGCTATTTTTGAATCATATATCACCTCATTCGTGTACACTTACAAATACAAACCTTGGTTATTCCTCTCAATTCTAGACATTTCCCACTACTTAAAGACTTGCATCTATTATCTCTTTGTGACTATTGTTTATCTCTTAGTCTAACCAATGTTATTCTAATGACTCTGACCTTCCATCATACTCAGAATGCTATAAACTTGCTTATATCATATTTTTGTGAGTTTTGAACTTATGCTTGATTTCCCATTATTTGAATACTTGCATTCCAATTAGATGCCTGCGTTGACACAAGTGTCATATCCCAAGATAAGTGTTCAATACCCTAAAAGTCATCCAATTTGCAAATATAATGTATCCCTATGGTCGACCTAAGTATTTTAATGTGATATATTCTACAAGAAGATTGGTATATATGCATGATCAATTTCATTTATTCCTCGCCTAACACAAACCAAACAACTCATAAGGTAACTTATCAAAAGTATTCAATCAAGCGTTCAAGTGACAAAAGCTTCCCAGTTTCCCCCTATTTCCATATCAGTCATAGGGATAACATATCTACATGTCTAAAATATTTAAAGAGTAACCCAAGAGCTATATTTGCCAAGTTACATGTTAGGACATAGTTGTACTTGTTTATCATATACTGCATCCTTATGCATACACAATGACACACATAGAGGAGAACTACATGAGTATGAGGCCCTCTTCAGAGCAATGGTTATGTATCCAACACCCACTGATATATGGGTCGTTTGGGTTAGCTTGACACTATGATCTCACTAGCTCATGTTTCCCATAGTCACTATGAAGATGAAGAATTGGGGTTTTGTTATTTGATAAGGAGTGATAATCTATACTTTAATATGGATCCTACAACAACATGTGGCGTGTTTTTGGTTGATTTTAATATAGAAAGAATTTCACATCTCAAATGACCTTTGGCTAATTATCAATTATCTATTTAATTTTTCAATAATTTTTTTATAAAATTATGTTTGTGTCATGTCTAAGAAATGTTTTTCATGTAGCTCATGGTTTTTTGAATCTTTTATTATTTTATAAACATAGTTTATATTAGATGATACCCTTGAATTTTCATGCACAAAGAAATCAATCAAATGTCTTGTTCCTTCAACTAATACCTTATCTTTTCTAATCTGAGCACACCAGAGTGAAGGTGACACAGATCCCATAACATTCTAGATGGTTACATCTAGATCCAATAGGTATTTCTTACAAGACACCTACATCCAAGTTATACATAAGCGTGGATGAAATATTCTGAGGTCTACATAAGTGTCCTAGGTCACATTAAGTACTTAATCCAAAATTTGATGATAGTTTCAAAATCTTCTTCCAGTCTGAGTCCTTCGTGTTCTAGATCGAAATCTGTATTGGCATCAAAACTAGCTAAGTGTCTTATTTTCATTATCATTACAATATATAACATAACTATACTTTCTATTTTTAACATATCTCACTATATAAATCCAGAATATTATTTAAGTTTACAAATTAATTGGCTTGTTATAGAGATAGTTTATCACCGTTGTGCCCTAAGCTATCTCTATCCCCTTTAACATATATTCCTTAATCTAGATTTTAGAGTTAGACATTTTGTGAATCCAATATCTATTAATGTATTTTTTTTCTCATTTTTAGGGTTTCAACTTGATATGATTGATTTTCATATCTCAAACTTTACCCTAGGATTTTACCCTCCTCTCGTTGCCAAGATTCGTGCTCATATGCTTGTAAGTTTTATCTTCCTTGATTGGTGCATTTTAGCCTCAAAATGACTCAATTTTAAAATTCCTCAGAGGTTTTTCATAGCTATGCTGATATAGACAAAAATGTTTTTTTCCAAAATATTTTACATATTCTGCAAATTTTGTATTTTATTATTTTTAGTAAATATAGATTTATAGGACATACACTAGACTTTTATTTCCCTATTCTTATGAGTTTTTCTCATTTCCTATTTTCGCAAAAAACCCTATCTTAGATTTTCAAAATACTCATCTAATAGTTTGAAATTGATATATCTTTATTGCATCATGTTAGAATGTTAGCATTTGTATGTATCTTCTTTCTTATTCTCATATCCATTTTTAGAACATTTAAAGTAGATAAAAAGGAACTTTTTATTCCTCCTAACCCTAAATAGGGTGATAGCTATTATCTATCTAACCAGGTCCATGTTATCACTCCTTCAAGGGGTAAAATAGAAGGTATATATATGCATGTTCAATCTAAAGCACCTAAAATTTGTGCTTGTGAACCTCTAAAATATCAAATTATCCTTATGAGCAAGTCAATTGAAGAGTGAAAAAATAATTTTAGTTCAAATATCACATTGTTGGAAAATTAGATTACATACCTATAAAATCCCACTCATGGTAATGCTAATCATGAGTTTGCATCATCATCTACCAATGTTGCACCAAACAAGGTTTCCTATCCAAATACAAAGCTACAACAAAACACATTTAAAGTGAGTGATTCAAAAAGTGACCAAAAGACTACTAAGAGTTCAAGTGAGATTCTAAGAGAAATGATTTGAGACAAAGTGATCAAATTACCTCCACCTCTTATCAGAAAATACAAATACTATTGTACATATAATAGAATCTATGGGCATCATATAGATTATTATTTTGTATTAAAGAGAAAAATACAAAGTCACAAAGTTAGTGGTGATCATATCATTGATACAACAACTAAGAAAACCACTCACATTATGATCACCTCTCATAAAGAATAAGTGCCGAAACAACAAAAATGGGTATCAAAGGATAATTCAGAACACAATAAATTGTATATGCAAAACCTAGAGCAAGAAAAGATTCAAAAGGCAAAGCTAGAGCAAGTAATGATACAAAAAGATCTAGATGAAAAAGCTAAAGTTCTAAATATAGTTACAAAGGGGGAAATCACAAGCCTTTCCTCATATAAATACCCATTTACTATCACTGCTCATGTATAGGACAAACAATTTATAGATATCAAGGTAATGGACTATCGAGATATTAATTTTTATTCTATGTCATTTATTAGCTCTATTGAAAATAAGTTTTGACATGTGGATGAAACTAATGCAATTCCAAAAAGTATGGGATCACTTCAATTAAGAGTTCCATTTGCTTCAAAATAATGTTCTGTTACTTTTCAAGGTATTGATAATCAAAATGCTTACAATATTATGCTTGTAAAATCATGGTTACACTCAATATGAGAAATGGTTAATAGAAATAATAGTTACACATCATTTGATCATCAATGTAAGCTTACATCCTTTTACAAAAAAGGAAGTAAATCTTTATGTATGATATAAACAAATACAAGTAATATCATGTTAGTAAAGGCAAAGGACATATAACATATTGAAAAAGAGAAACCGAAGTCATCTTGGAATATTTTGTTTATTAAATCTTGCATCACTAGACAACAAGAGGCATAATATATTAATCATTGCATCCCCTTGATACAAGAACATGAAACACTTTATGATTCAACTATGCACACATATGACACATCTAGTTCAAGATAGGTTATACATTTACCATTGCTTGAAGAGTTGCATCCTCTTCTTGAGATCATTTGGTAGATTACACAATCTCAAATTATTCCAAATAAACCAAAAAATATAAAAAAACTTTGAAATCCAAAAATATTTTCAGCATCTAAATGTTATTTTGCTCCTTGGCATCCATGTTTTTGTTTCCATGTTGGTAGATAGGACATAATTTATGTTTATATACACATGTGTTTCATGCATGTTTTCAGTGTGATTCAGGCACACATATGTTAGGGTGTGGAGCTAAAAGCTTCACCCGGATGCAAACATGGAGGAGGGTTGCAGTGTCACAGTCGCTGACGTCGGCAGGCCACACCGACGTCAGGCAGGGGTCGACAGAAGAGAAACTGACATCGGCAGGAGTCGGCCGACGTCGGTCACCTCCAGGTAGACAGGGACCGATGTCAATCGCCTGTGCGATTCTAGAACTGCTGTTGACGGATAGTCAGTTTGTTGAACGGGTTGTTTGCATGTAAAGACTAGTTCGAGTCTTTGAGCCGCTTGTCTAATTATTGTATGCATGAGATCTATATAATAGACTCATGGGCTGTATTGTAAAGTTGTAGAACTAGTATAACTTGGAGAGTTCTTCCCATGGTAGAATCAAGTAGAATTATTCATGTATGTAAGATCAGGTTTGATATGCAGGGTGTTGTAGGATCATGGTGGAGATCTACATGTGATAAGTAAGATTAGGGTTGGTCTGCAGGGGTGTGTGTATGCGAGGGTCAGAAAGGAGATCGGCGGGGGAGCAAGATCCAAGGTGACAACAATACATCAAGGAGCAAGATCATGGTGAGATCTACTTGGAGTATCGGTTAGTACTCGGTTGTACTGGAAGTACAATGAGGTGAAGAACAACTTGTGTTAGCTGTGTGTTGTGACCTATTGAGAGAAGATTACTCTGGAGGGAAGATTACTGGGAGCCCTTGAGGAGGAAGCCTCACAGAGGTGGAAGAAGAGTGTGATCTCTTTATTGTAATTTCCTTTGTAATGAGTTGAATACAATTGTGTGTTGCCTCTCATATTCTGTGTTATTTCTCATTGATAGTTATTTTTTCTTCTGGTTATTTTTGCATGTTTAAGTTGCTTATACATTGGTAATCATGTGTGCTCTTAATTCTGACAAGTTGTGTCAGAGCTTTGGGGAACCTAGGTCCTATCAAATGGTATCAGAGCGAGGTTGGAGGTTCTCAGAGCGAGGTTTACTAACAGGTGGTTTCAGATCTGTTAAGTGTTGTTGATTACAGGTTACTCACAGGTGTTTCTGTTTGAGTGGGAGTATAGCAATGGCAGAAGAAGGTAAGCTGAGAATGGAGAAGATCAGGCACATGATTAACACCACAAGGAGTGTGGTGGGTAGTCTTCAAGTGGGAGCTTGAAGAGGAATACAAGCCAGGATGCAGAATAGACAAAGTACTGGTATAGGTACGGGTGCAGCTGATACCACTTTTTGGGGATCAACCAACAATGTTGATTACACTTATGAAAGCAATTAAACGCAGAATTAAACCAGATAGATAAGTAACTAGAATCAAAAATATAGCAAGAAGAAGAGATACAAGAAACTGCCCTAAAAACTTGTATTAAACTCTTTATAGAAGGAATACAATTGAAGAAACTTCTTTTCTTCCACACCTCTCTCAGATGTACAGATCTCTCTCTAGATCTCTTTCCCTCAAGAGCTCTCTCTCTCAATTACAATTAACTCCAACAACCTGGATTGATTCACATATACAATTTTGTACTGTTCAACACTACAATACAATAAGCTATGAAGAATTATCCTATTATATAATAATTAGGAAACATGAGCATACAACTACAGCCATTAGATGCACCTCCTAATCAAGGGCTCTAAATAGTCTTACTAATAATAGAGATGCGGACTTAAGACTATCACTTAATCCTAACATGCAAACATTATGTTCTGTCCACGGAAATAGCTTTCTAGACGCACAGGTAATCGACATCGGTTCTTGCCTGTCTGCCTGTGGCCGACGTCGGCCGATCCATGACCGACGCCGGCATCTCCTGGTCTGCTCCTAACCGACGTCGGTCGCTCCTGACCGACGCCGGTGACTGTGTAAACCTGTAACTTTGCAAACTCGCTCATTTGGTGAAGCTTTTAGCTCCACACCTTTACAATATAGATACATGATCTATGCACTTTCAGATGTTGGGCCTTCCCTCTACTCTTTTCATGTGGACATTGGGAGCATCCCCTTCTTTGATCGTGATACATCAAGGTTATATTATTCTTTGATCACTTTACATTATCATATTTGATCTTATGCAATTACACATGCCTTTATCCATGATTATATATTTTGCAGTGTACTTGATATTTTATGTACTTAACATTTTTTGCTAACACATATGATCCATAGGCTAGTATGTTATGTTTATATTGGTAGCTTATTGTCCATGCCTTCCTTTTTGTAATTCATTGAGTGTGTTCCTTCATTGATATTGTCATGCATTGTATTATTTGTTCAAGCATTTAAATATGCCCCATTGATTGTGACCCCCGTGCCTATGTTTTCCTAATGTGACATTTGCATATGTCATCATTTATTATAGGGATATTTGAATATGTCATTCCTTGATTTGTATACATTTGACTGGGACATATCCCTTTGATTCTACAACATGTGAGCATGCCACTTATTTGAGGTCTCCTTGGACCATTGCCTTTTGATTTACTTTTGAGTGTTCTTGTGTGTGTACTTGATTGCTTGTTGAGCTTGTACTATTACTATCTAAATATTTCCATGATATATGTCATGCATATTAGGACTTCCTATGATCACATTTTACATGTTTCAATGATATATAAACCTATACATGTTGCTTATATATGCTACATGATACATTCACAATTTACATGGTTATTTTATCCTTTTAAGGTAAGGTAACTACTAGTTTTTGGTTCACCTCACCTCAAAAGGGGGGGGGGAGCATATTAGTGGGGGCATGTCATAGAGACATGGCTTCCACATTTTTCATTGATCATGAGATTCAGATATATAATGGGGCATATTATGAAAACAAGTTCTTCACATTTACACAATTTGAAAATTGGCCAAAATTCATAGCTATATGATTTAGATACACAGTTGTGGTAGAATTTTATACATTGGTATCATTTTTATACCTAGGTTTTAACATGAGGCATATATGAAGTGCATATGCTATGAAAAATAACACCTAAAATTGTAAAATAAAATCAATTTTCATATTTCAAACACTTCTATAGACTTTAGCTCACTGGGTTGGACTGTTACGAATTGTATTGAGCCAATCTACTACAATAATTGGCTCACTTTTTAGTATGGTTGAGGTGATTAAATCACTCAATATTGCCAATTTTATAGGTTAGACTTGATTACATCATCCAACCTCACCATATTTATAGTGTGTGTTGATTTGGTTCACTCATGCTCACCAGGTTATAAGTATGATTGGGTTGCACAATTGAGCTAATCTCAATCATCGGGTGGCAAATCACATTTTTCTCCAAGGTTGGGCAGTCATGTGTCCTTTGATATTTATATAATGATGCACTTTCCAGATTTATATTTGTCCTAATCTTAGCTCTAATTTTTCATGATGATCAACTTTTCAAATTAAATTGCCAAAAGGCAAGGTGGTTGCATCAATACATAGATGTACTCCTAAATTTTGTTCTCTTGATATTTATATCATTTAAATGCTTTCAATTTTAATTTATATACACTGATTATATATTATAATGTGCTCTTGGTCACATATCAGTCACCAAAAAAAATGCTCAAGTTGGGCTCACGCAAAGGCAATGTGTGTTATACACACCCAACTATACATTTCTTTTCATTTAAACTAGCAATTTCATTACTAGATTGGGGGCGAGAAAATGCAGAAAATATTTCTAAATTATATAGCACCTCAATCTTATACACTTGGAAAATATAGACTTTGGTTGTTCTTTTTAGTTCTAAACCTTTCCTACTATCGAAAGTCTCACATCTGTTAACTCTGTGTGCCTATTGATTATATCTTTGTCTGATCAGTGTTATTCTAATGACTTAGACCTTCTATCATACTAAAAATGATATAAACATACTTATATTATGTTTTTGTAAGTTCTAGACATGTGCTTATTTTCTAGCTACGAAGACACATGTGTCTCAATCAAATACCTATGTCAATGCAAGTGTTCAGTGCCATAAAAGTCATTCAATTTGCAAATGTAATGTATCCTTATGGTCGGCATAATTTAAACACTATTTTATAATTATATATCAACTTAGTCTTGTACACTTGGAAAATACATACCATGGATGTATCTTTAGCTTCTAGACCTTTCTCATTGCCAAAAGGCTTGCATACATTATCTATATGTACTTGTTGATTATCTCTTAGTCTGACCAATGTTATTCTGATGACCCAAACCTTATATCTTACTTATAATTTTATAAATTTACTTATCTTCTATCTCTACAACTTTTGGACTTGTACCTCTTTTCTACCTACCCAAAAACTTGCATCTTAGTTAGACGCCTATGTTGACACAAGTGTCCTTTTATGATGCAAGTGTCTAGTGACTTAAAGTCATCCCCTTTATGAATGAAATGTATTCCTATATTCATCCTAAGTGATTTAATGTGAGATATTCTCCAAAGGGATTGGTATAAATATAAGATCAATCCTCATTCATTCCACACCAAACATAGACCAAAAAATACTCAATCAAGCACTCAATCGAGCAAGTTTACTTATTCTCTCCTATTTCCATATAAGTAATAGGGACAATATATCTATAAGTATGAAGCACTAAAGTATCATTCCATGAGCCACATTTACCAAGTTACAAGCTAGGTCATTATTGTACTTGCTTATCACACATTTCATGATTGACACACAAGCTAACACATAGGGGATAAATACATAAGTTTGAGGCCCTCTTCATAGTGTTGGTTATGTAGGCAATGCTCACTGATAGAGGGGTCTTTGGGGAAACTCAACACCATGTGCCCACTAACCCATTTTTCTAACAACCACTATAAAAATGAAGAATTAGGGTTTTACTATTTGACAAAGAGCAATAATCCATGACCTAGATCTAAATGCACCAGAGTGAATATGACATAGAATCTAAAAGTATATAGGCGGTCACATCCAGCTTTAGTAAGTATTCGACACTAGACACATGCATCTGACTTAGATAACAACTTCAACGCAACCGTCTTAGCCCGATGCAAGTGTTTGTAGTTGTAGATGTCAAATTTCCATAATCAAGTGACTGATCCAAAATCTAGATCCAGTATACTTTTTGCATGTTCCAAATCCATATTTATGCTAACATAAAAACTAAGAAAATGTCTTATGTTCATTATCATTTTAATATTTATCATAATTGTACTTTTTATTTTAGCACAACTCAACATAATATATTCAATACATGTTCTATCTGAGTTTCATAATTAATTGGCCTGCTTTAGAGATAGTCTACCATCCTTGTGCCCTAGGCTATCTCCACCCCTTTAACCCTAGATTCCCCATAACTTGATTTTAGGTTTAAACATTTGGTGAACTTGATTCATGTGAATGTAATTATTTTTGATTCCCAAGATTTTCATCTAGCCAGGGTTTCAAATTGTTGTGATTTTTTAGTTATTGCTTATATTATTTTGTATGCAACCTAGGTGTAGCCCTAGATTGTGCATATTGAACATATTAAGCTTCCCCTTCTACCACCTAAGATGTTTAAAACCAATGAGGGACCTAATCCTATGGATCATGATGATACCAATGTTGAGAATGAAAAATATATCGAGGAGGTTATTATAGAAGAAGATTTTGATAATAAAAATCATGAGTCTAATGAAATCAATGAAAATGAGCAAATAGATCATGAGAAACTACAAGTAATTGCATTATTTCATGAGTGTATTCATCAAAACCTTGAAGATATTGATGAAATCCTAAGAACCATATTAGAAACTAAAAATTTTGAAATCATAGATGAACAAGCAGGTTCATTTATTGATCATGTTATTCGAGCTATGGGTTATCCCCATATACCAACAACCCTCCCTTGAGCACAATAATGCTGCATACTTCTAATGGGGGCATGAGATATGTATTTCAACATTTATTCCCTAAAATTATTATTGTTACATCTTACATGGGAAACCTTAATGCTTTAACCTAGTTGTTAGTTTTAATGCCTATATCTACCTATATTATGGGTACACCTCCTTTGGTGACTTCTCAAATATCCAACCTAAAATACAAAGAGGTGCAAGCTCTTGTACAAACTATAAAACTTTTGAAAACTAAGATTAAAAATATTAAACAAAATTCTATGAAATATCCTTATGCTATTGATTCACAAGAGGTGTTTTATAATCCTCTTGCACTAGAGATATATTTACACCCCTTACCACCTAGTTTTGTTGCACCTAAGTTCACATTTTATGATGGAAAGGATGATCTTGAATAACATCTTCAATCTTGTTATGCGACATGCCTTGATGATGCCTCCAATGAGGGACATGCATCTCCTAGCAAGACACTCACTTTATTAAACATTTTAATGTTATATTTTGTTAGTAATTAATGTTAGTCATTAATTACTTGTGTTAGTGTAATAGGTGTATAGTTAGTTAGCTGGACCATTGGGTCCCATATGCAAACCATGTGTAAGCTTATTTAAATCTTGAAAGTGAAAGATCAATCAATCAATGAGAAACCCAAACATTTATGATATCTTCAATGTATATTTTCCACATATTTTTATTGTGTACTTGTCCTAACATTGGTATCAAATACAATGGAGATAAACCCTTGAAGAAGTCATGAACTAAATAAGAAGAAGTTGGTCTAGAGTGAAGTTTTTTAATTCCTTGAAGAATTACCAATGAAGTCGTGAAGTTTTTTTTTCAATATTTTTAATTATACAACCCTGGAATGAAATTTTACTTTTTGTCTAAAGAAAATTCCAAAACTAGAAGGTTGATTAAGCTTGGAGAGGTGTTGAAAATAAATTTGGAAGCATAACAATGGCATTGGAGTTTTACATAAGAGCATTTAAAACTTAAACCTACTTGGCATTTTAAGATTGTATCTGCCTAAAGAAGTGTCCTGAAGCATCCTAAGAAGTGTTATTTATCAAAGACATTCCATTTGATGCATAAAAGGGTATTAATTATTATTGAGACATTTTAATTGTTGATTAGTTGTTTTTTAATTTAAAATTTTGCCATAACACCATCTGAAATCATATTAAATGTTGCTAATGGTGTTCAAAATTACATAAGGGCATTGGAAGTTAAATGAGAGCATTGAAACTTGTTTGTTTGGTGTTGAAAAAGGAATTAAAAGCTTGAAAAGTGTCCCTGTTACCTTTGAGTGTTGGTGATGAAGCATTAAAAAGCCTAAAGAATTGAAATTTTGCCTAAAGGGTGCTAAAAGTCTATTGGAGGTGTTCTAGATCACCCCGAAGCATTGAAATAGCTTCTAAACTAATGTTTCTACTTGAAAAGGCATTAAAAATCATGTTGGTGCATGATTCTACATGTTGGGCATGATTCAACCTATCCATTGCATTGGAGATGTGATGATGGCATTAAAAATATATCAAAGGTTGATAAAATTTGTTTTGTCTGTTGCTTCTGGGATTACATACCAAACACAAGTCCCATATTAAACTTTTTGAAATGTATTAATTTATTGCCATGTATTTGTGTTAAAAAAAGTCATTAGTCTATTAGCAGATATTTATTTTACTACTACATATTTTTTTAATTTGTCACATAGTTCAAATAAGTGCGTATACACAATTTTATGAAACTATGTTCTAAATAAATATATATGCAAGTTAGTAAAAGGCATGAAGTGAAGTCTTTTAAAGACTAGTGGTCTCAAGATCAAGTCTTGCTAATTGTTTTTTAATTTGAATGTAAAGAACTAATATGCAAGTGGATTTTATGTAAAGTATTTCATTGTATGTTTTAAGTGGTTGTTAAGGTAAGTTGGTCAAGAAATTGTCTAAAATACAGTGAGTATGTTGCGGTCAAATATATCATTCCATAGTGGTGTAATCACTTGCTTTGCAGGTTTTAGAATGTAATAATGAACATTCTTGTCAATGGTGTTGTTAGAGACAACCATGTTGCAACTTGGTGTTTACATGTCCCTTGAGATCAAACAAGCTAACAAAGCCAACAACCCACCCATCTTCAGTTTGTTTCTATCTTTAAGATCGAGTTATGTTGTAATGGCGTGTTTGAATAGATGATATGAATGTGATTTTTTTGTCCAAATTTTGGTTTAGAATTATTTGATATTATTGAGAAATGGGCCGAGCTATCATGCATTTTTTTAGTTTCATAGCTTCTCACATCTCATCTAATAGCGTGAAGATATTGTATTGGTTTTTAATTAAGCATCAGTGATTATATAGATGACAAGGGGTTACAATAACTAGTAATGTTGAGAATTGTGGACAGTGTTTTTAGGTATTAGGGTAGATGTGATATAGAGGGTATAAAATTATCATTGAGATATGGATTGGTGTAGTTGAGTATGCCCATGATGATACTTATCATTCATTTCAAATGAGGCTTTGTGTAAGTAACATAGGTTGATCAATATTGAACATACAAAGTGACAATTTATAGGTTGCGGCATTTATCATTAGATGTTTTCATTGTCATTTTATCCAAATACTTTTTTGGTCCCCTTTGGATCAAGGGGGGTTTGTTGCGTTGTATGATTCAAATATATTATACTGTTAGTTTGGACATGCATCTCCTAGTGAGGCCCCCTTTAGGAAATATTTTAATTTTTAATATTGTTGATAATCAATACTAATTATTAATTTTTTTGGTTAGTGTAATGGGTGTACAATTAGTTGGTTGGACCATTGGGTCCCATATACAGATTGTGTGAAACCTTATTAAAACTTGGGAATAAAAGATTACTCAATCAATTAGAAACTCATACATTTTTATGAAATCTTATATGTATTTTTTCAATGTATTTTATTTGTGTACTTGTCATATGCATGACATTGTTGAAGATTACATTGATGATATTTTGGAAAATTTGAAGAAATGTTAAGACCATGTTAAATACTTACAAAATATTTTTAATTGATTACACAAATAAAACCTCTAATTAAATTCTAAGAAACGTCTCTTTGGGATCACATCTAAAAAAATTGTTGGGTTTTGTTTACCTCAATGAGGCATTGAATTTGATCACAATGAAGTAAAAGCTATTGTTGATATGTCTCCAACTACCAAATTAAAACAACTAATAAGTTTGTAAGGAAAAGTCCAAGCCATGCGGTAATTTATAGTTTAATTAATTGACAAAACCCAACCCTTTTCTAGATTGTTATCAAGATGCACCAAATTTGAATGCGATTAACATTGCAAAAAAGATAATTAAATCAAAGAATATGTAGCTAATCCTCTGATCATATATATATAGCTGCGACAAGTTTATCTATAATAACATGCCCTTTCACCAATTTTTAGGTTATAAATTGAAGATCAAATTCCATGAGTAACATGATCCACTTAGTTATGCCTCTAAATTATTTAGGCTTAGATATGATGTTCCTAAAAGGATCAATAATTTCAATAACATGAGTCTCATTGTTAAGCATGTAGTGTCTAAGTTTTTCTGTAGAAAACATGATAACCAAACATAACTTTTCCATTGAGATATATTTTTTTTCATAATAAACTAAGGTGTGACTAATGTAGTATATTTCTTGCTCTCAATGATCATCCAAGGAATTTCTCAAAAATACCACTATAAAAACATAAAATCCATTAATTTTTTCATGAGTGGGCAAGAGGCTTCTATATTGTAAACACTAGATTTATTTTAACTACACATTAAGAGGAAAACACCTATTCTTCCCAATTTTGAGTCCACACAGTTCAGTTAGCTTAGTAGCCCTGAGTTAAGTCTAAATACACCTCCAAGGTCACAAGTCATTGTTTAAACACTTAATCACACTAGGATTGCTCTAGTATTTCACATACACTACCGTAGCATGAGAGAATTACATGGAGTTTGATCACTCTTCAAAGTATTGGTATGTAGGTAACTCTCAACAAAAGGGTGTTGAAGTTAAGCACACCTTTAGCCATTAACCCTTTTTTTTCATTTATCTTGTTTATTCATCATTGTATATTGAGTTAGGGTTCTAAGTGAATAAGAATGTACATAACAACTTTTATAGTAAATAAAGTGACATTGATCACACACACATGGCCTATAGGTGAAGGTACACATGTCAGATTTAACATAGAGTGAAAAAACCTTCTATACATCAACATGCCCTATAGATACCAATGTATATCAACATTGTCTAAATAACATGGCCTTGTCTCAAGTAGATGCATAGCCTCGTTCTTGATTCCCAGTGACCTCCCACAACTTCATAATAAATTACATAGTCCCTATCACAATCTATCAGATACAAGTTTATAGCTAAAGTATTTATCTTAGTTATTTCCCCTTTTATAATTTTTCTATAAATAATAAGTTCCAAATCAAATTTGTGTGATTTATTTCATATCCTATACATTTTGATTTTACTCACTAGTTTGTCAGAATTGAAATTAACATATTTAATTCGTCAATTTTGATAAAACATATTGGTGAACATGTCTATTGATTGAATATTGATAAACCTTAATAATCCATGTTGATATGGTTTATTTCCTTATTTTTATTGTTTCTAATTGTTTTATTATGGTTTTTAAGTTTGGTAAATTCTTTGTTAACAATAATCTTCCAAGTTTCTATTTCATAGTTTATACAATCTAAGAAAGTTGTTTTTACCTCTCTTAGAATAAGTGATAGGCTAAGTGGTACTCAAGTTGATCATACTAATATTTATTTT
Organism: Torreya grandis; assembly: GCA_037957365.1. NCBI lineage: Eukaryota > Viridiplantae > Streptophyta > Pinopsida > Cupressales > Taxaceae > Torreya > Torreya grandis. Next base: position 143,413 of record JARHVA010000438.1, on the reverse strand, counting down.
GATAAGGCACATAAGATGGATAAAAAAAGGGTATATTAGGTATTGGTAAAAACAAAGTTGAACAAAGAGCTGAACACAAAAGTGACAATAAAAAATGATAATATTATATTGCTCACTATATTTTATTCGGATGGTTATAAGGCACTTATATAGGAAGTGCAAATCCTATATATGGGGATATAAAGATCCCTATAAATCCTCACACAAATATAGTTATACAAATATATTGTTACTAACAATATATTCGAGTAACTACCAAACACTATATACGAATATATTGTTAGTAACAATATATTTGAGTAACTACCAAACACTAATAAAACTAACTTGTAAGATATTCATGTAATATTGTTTATATAAAAATAATTATGTTATTGCATATTAATAATGTCAACATACCTCAAAATTCACCCACTTGTGAACATTATTAATCCTGCTCTACACCCCCTTAATGTCAGTATGGAGAGAATATACATCTTAAGGAACTAGACCAAACAAAATCATATACCAATGCATACTTTTAGGTCTACATACTACTATCTAAATCATGTTGTCTGGATCTTGATACACATGACCACTATTATGTGAAGAATGCATCTTACATTTACTCCATGTGAATGCAACAAACATTTCACTAGACGATCATCTCCATAAAGAAGTAAGGCAGTTAGACGATCTCTGTAGTTAGTTTCCCTCCTATACAATTGTTTCCACATTCCATTATATCTACACTTTCCCTTTTCTCCAAATATTAGAGGATTTTAAAACCAATAGGGGAATGAAAACACACACAACATTAAAAAAAGAAATATCACAAGGAATAAATCCTGATTATCATCTTATACAACCTTTGTTAGTGTTTGTTGCCACTAAAACAAAAATAGTATAGATAGTTTCCATTTCCACCAAATAACTATCCTTGGCATTAGCCAATTTGGCATAAAGCACACCACACTAAAGAAATGAGAAAAAATGCCACACTTGTGAACATGAATGCTCTTCTATTTTTATTCAAACACACAACTAAAAAGTAAATTCTCCACTAAAGCAGAAGTGGCCTCGTCACTAGTGTCTAATGAGAGGATATGAAACCTCTAGCATCCGTTTCCTTCATCCTCTAGTAAGAGACATTGCTTACTCAGTAAAAATGTTGATGAAGCTCAGATGCATTAATTTTTTGAGGGAGATCTCTGTATAGTTTGGACATATGACTTAGGACATTGCATATAAGTGATAATGCATCCATGTACAAATAATTGATTTTAATGATGACACACAATTAATAACTAACTAAAAAGACCTTAATTCTTATGTAAAAATAAGACTCTTGATTCATTTTTGATTTTGACAACATGAACATTTAAAAAGTAATAAAGTACAAAAATTACTTTTTAAATGATAACTTGACTCGTTTAACTCTTATATTTTGTACATAAACATATTTATAAAATATATGCATAATATATATTTATTTAATAAAATAAAATCTATGAAAATGCATTAACACTCATCAAAACTAAATCTTAAAAAATGATGAGACACAACTCTAAACGACTATAACTCATAATAACAAATGCCTTATTACTAAAAGACCATTGACTCAAACTTTAAATAATGCCCAAGATATACATAAAACAAACAACTCACACTTGGATGACATAAATGATGGAAGAGCTTTGAAGGCAATATGTGGTCAACACTTGAACATTCCAACAAGATCAAAGTCCAATCACATTGCATGTGTTGAAGATATATGCAAGAGCACAGTTAAGGTGAGTTAATTCTTGATTCATGGTCCAATGTGATATAATAACACATATACACCAAGTGTCACCCAAAATTTTGTGATCAGATGATGATAGAAAAGATCCCATGAGTGGTTGGTAGAGCTAAACAGTGAGTGAGGACTTGAATGGTTGTGTAGATGTGGTGTCATGGATCCTTGGAATGCATGGATCAGAACACAAATTTTGTGCAGGGATGAGGTTGAGAGTCAAATTCTAATTTTGGGGAGGAGCTTGCAATAGTCATGTTATTATTTAAGAGAAAAAGCTGATGTTTCAATTATTATAAAATACAATTGATGTGTGACAAAATAACTAATATCACAAAGACCAGTAGGTGTAATAATAACTGCATGTAGATGAAGCCAGTACACAGATTTTGAATGGAAATGGAGGCGATCAAAGAAATATAGGTTGTCAATGAATGTATCTTAATTCTCAAACAACCTATGTAGTCAGTGAATAATGAATATATTTAATTTGATACAAATGTGATATACATGTTGCACATGTGTTGGTTTAAATCTGACTTCACACTATTCAAGAATGATAGGGATGATTTGGCACACTATTCTCCTTTGAATACATTTTTCATAAACAAAAAAAAAAACTTATACTTTGCAATAAATTCAAGGAGTAATGACATTCATTGGGATAATAACAAACACACTGACTGTCCCTAGAAACAAATCACTAATCCATCATAAAATCTTCCTACTCTGATACCAGATATTGGTAAAAATAGAGTTACACAGAGAGCTGAACACACAAGTGCCAATAAAAAATGATATTATATTGCACACTATATTTTTTTTAGATGGTTACAAGGGACTTATATGATAAGTACAAAGCCTATATATGGGGATCCCGAGATCCCTATTAATCCTCACACAACTAATCTCCCCACTAACCAAACACTACATACGAATATATTATTACTAACAATATATCCAAGTAACTACGAAACACTAATAAAACTAACATGTAAGCTATTAATGTAATATTATTTATCTAACAATAATTATATTATTACATATTAATAATGTGAACATACCTCAACATCAGGACCTTCAAATATGAATAAACAAATTAAATATGTAAAAGTGCATGACAATATATAAAATCATGAGCAATATAATCAAGACAACATTGACTCTTAAGATGAGCATCAAGATGTAATTCTATCCACAAGTGATGAACATCCAAAGCTTAATAAAGTATAAATTATTAAGAACTTTTGAGAAATAATCTAAGGATCATCATGTGATTTAGAAAACTCTTTTGGAAATAAATAGTGCAAACATGACTCAATAATTTTCAACATCTACTATGGGGGAAACCTAAGGGTTTCACCGCATCAATATGTCATTTCATACTTAGTCATTTGAGACACCACCTTTGGTTAACACACATTCTTTTCTTGATGCACAATCGATTATACAAACTATTCTAGCTCTACAAACTAATTTGTTACAAATAGAACACAGAGATTCAAAACTTAATCATGCATTTGTTTCACATACTTTATTGCATACTCTTTTAGCTCAACATATTTATACATATCATTTACCAACTAGTTTTGTGGCACTTAAGTTTATATATTATGATTGAAAAGGTGACCTTGATCAATAATTGAGAGCATTTCATGAAGCATGTTTGGATTATACATCAAATGATAGGTTGTTGACCAAGTTAATCCCTAGAAAAAGAGTATGCTCTAATATGGTTATACAATTTACCACATCAATCAGTTCATGTGTTCAATCCTTTGGAATATTTGTTCTTTACACATTTCTTAATCAATATAAGTGAAAAGATTTCATATGCTCATATTGTTCAACTCAAACAAGAATCCAACAAGCCTATTACACAATATATTTTATGGTATAAGACCACGCTATCTAAGATGATGAATCATATGGTAGATAAGGCATTGCAAGAGATATTTAAACTGAGTTTTCTTCCACCGCTACATAAATCTATTATGCTTAATATTTTTCTATCATTCACAGATTTATGTCACACAGTTACGAAAATAGAGGTTAAGTTGTTGGAAATGAATAAGATCAAGTATGCAACCAACCTAATTTCTACTTCTCATGTAAAAAAATTGAGTAATCCACCATATAAGATGATACCAACTAAAAATAAGAGTGATAAAAAGGCAATAGTGATTGCAACTTCAAAACCTACCCCACATATTATATTATTAACTCCTCCAAGGAGATAATTTACCAACTTGACAAAAGATCCTTACAAGACATTATAAAATTTATTAGAATGTAACCTCATATAGATCCCTCCCATTAAATAAGTTGATGTGAATAAACCAAATTCAAAAGGATTTGATCAAAATGCTTTTTATGATTTCAATAGAGCACCAAGCATATTACCAACATATTCATCACTTTTAAACATTAGATATAGAATTTGATAAATGAGAACATCATTGATGTGAGTACATCTATTGAAAATAGAAAGGCATAAACAAGTGAAAATATAATAATGAATATATTTAGTGATCCTTTCCCTAAGCATACAGGTTAATAAATAACAAATAAATTAGAAGTGCATTACACATTTAATGCACACCCTCCACTAAGTTATTATCATTCTCATATAGAGGCACAACATACTTTGAATAGCATCATTGGTATATAACATGTTTCAGTGCCATCTAGACCACTTATCACATTCATAGAGGATAATATAGTTGATGATGATTCTGATTTACACTCTTTATTCATTTAATCTTACATTGATCACCAACCTATACACAATGCCGTGGTTGATAATGGTTCAAGTGTGAATATTTGCACTATCACACTTCACTCTCACTTTGGATAGATATATTAGGTTATACTTCCTAGAACAATTTCAATAGTCATATTTAGAGTTATATTGGTGGGATCACATTACCATTACAGGTTGGTCCAACAATTGTGGCCACCAAGTTTACATTAGTACTCAGTATAGGAGTATTTGATATGTTATTGGAATGACTTTGGATTAATCAGCTTCATGAAATTCCTTCTATAGTACAAAAATTCTTGAAATACATCTTTGTTAATGAGGTTATTATCAGTCATGATATTCAATATGAATACCCCTTATGACCAAGGGTCACTATTCCTACACAATAGATTTCAGTTAAACAACCTAAAAAGGTTCAAACCACTCAGAGAATTCAAAAGCAAGGTGTCAACTTTCCAAGGAGGCTCATCCTTGAAAAACCACTTAATCAGTGATTTATCACTAATTCTAGAGAGCCACTCTCTACTCTAGCATGTCCTATATTGATATTATAAGGCATCAAGAGTGCTCCATAAAGGACACCAACATAAAGTTTGTACACTCCACAATGGTAATGTTTAACATGTTAAACAACATACGTAACATACGTTAAAATTTTATCATGATAATGGCATTTATGTTACAAATTTAGATCAATTTTTATATTCCAAGTTGAGATTAGTTACTTCACAGTGGCATGATACTTTCCATTCATGAGAGGTCATCCTTCCTATGCTAGATATGTAACCTATTGATTGTGAAGATCTTGCAGGAATCATTGGTTAGTATGTTACCTTTTCATTTTCATATATTCAAAAATACAAAAACATTAGAATATCTCAAATTTTTTTAAAATCAAGACCTATACATGATATGTGTAGATTTTTTACATCAATTGATTTGTGTTTTAGTATATGAAATACTTCTCTACATCCACTTTTATATCAAATATGTTTCACAAATGTATTTGAGTGAGTTGTAGAACATATAGGTGGTCACTTCCAAATGCAATTACAGGTAGTGATAATGTCTTAGACGTATAACCTTTACATAGACAAAATCACTCTAATCCAAATAGAGACACATTGCACTCTTATCCAATTATAGCAGACTTGTTCTAGTGAACACAAGCTCTACTTTTTCATATTCAAACTAGTCACATGACTTTTACAGTTTGTTTACATCTTAGCAAGTTCATTGGGGGCATATTTTACATATGTTTTTATAATTCTACAACTATCTCTATTTTTCATACTTTAGTTCAAAACATTACGCAAAATATATCATTATTGGTTCACTTACATTAGCATTTTTTCTCACTATAGACCTGAGTTGTTAAATATCATGATGTTACAAGTTGGTTATGTAGATCAATTTCACTTATTCATGCATGTTTATTGTGTTTGCTTCATTTGCTTTATGTTTTGTGTGTATTCTTGTCTCTGGATTATGGATATTTGAACATGTCCTTGTTTGTGACTCTAAGCCTTATTGTATGCTTGTATGCATGTGAGTGACATTTTAACATGTCCTTGATATGTCTCCCCTTTGCCTTCTTATTTTTTTGTTTTATTTATGTATGTGTCATGGTCATGACTCTTGTTGCATTTATTTGCTTAGTTTTCAATGCCATAATGGATATCATGCGTCTTCTTAGTTTTAGATTGCATGATGGATATCATGCATTCCCTCTAAAATTATCTATATCAGTTTTAAATACTCAGTATTTAATCATTTAATCACTGTGTTCTTAATTAATAACATTTATCTAGATATGACACTATATATTCTTGGTTCTACATGTATCATACATTACTATTTTTGCTCAGATTATCAACATGATGCCATAATCTCTAATATTATCATTATTCCTACAAATTTCATTCTTTTCTATAACATCATTCATAAAACTTTTTATTTTGAGCTAATTTATTCCACAGGCTTCACAACTCACCTCAAAAGAATGGGCATACATAGTGGCTTGTCTTAGAGATTAAACTAAAATAAATCACTGCATAGTCAAGAAAAGATAGTAATTGCTTAGTTAATCACATTTCATACTCAATTTTTACTCAAAAATTAATTTCAAATAATAATGCTCTATTTAGATATAACTGCATGTCATAGCTATCTATAAAAGTGTCATTTTATCCCAACAATAAGAAACAATACTTTTTAGAATTCTCATAATCACACCTAGTTTGTAGAATAATTTTCATTAAGCACTCAAAAACATTTTTTAGATTTAAGGACAAGTTATTGCACATTTTTCTCAAAATTGGGGGTATCGTGTGCAACATGTGTTCCAAAATTTTACACATTTTAACCTAGAAATTTAGTTGGTATTACTCAATTATTAGAATCAATATACTTAGATATCATATTGGAAACATGTGCGTTACACATGATCACTTTCTTGCTCATTTTTTGAAGCAATCTTTCGTGAAAAAAATGGAAATCTATGTCATTATTTTGTTGTATACACCAAAATCATCATACTAGGTTAGTATAGGTTCTTGAAAAACCCATCATAACATGCTAATTTATATTTCAAGTGTGAAGTAGGAAACGTGATCAACATAGTCATGTTGCAAAACAGATCAAGTCTTTATTCAAATTAGGATAATGTAGTTATCCAAAAAACACAGGCTAAATTGTACAGACCTTTCATTGTTATTAAATGATTAAGTAGATTAGAATAGAACATAACATAGATCACACATAGAATAAATATAAAATATAATCAATAAAGTCGTTATCAGATCTCTCTATTAATTCTAAATTTTAGAAACTCATTTCCATTACAACTAATCACTATTTATAGACTTTTACAATATTTTTTCACTTTGCAATCCATCCTTTTGATTCAAGCACAAATGAGTCTTTTCACATTTCATAGAATTTTAGATTACATGCATACGCTGAATACATACAAAATGAAATAAATTATATAGGTAGATATCCATTTAACACTTTCATGTATCTACACTCTATAATTTTACAATTTTATTATACTATCAACACTTTCCTAGACTTAAATAGTTGACTCATCCTGCTTGACAAAGTCACAGGAATCTTGCCTTCTAATGAAGCTAATAAAATTTCTTATGCTGAGGAACTAGTCCAAAAATATTAGTTGAGGTAATATCTCAATGTGTTGTTTATCGATTTTCACCTCTTGCACACTATTTAGTTACCCTTGTGGGTTTTCAAATAAGTAGTGTACTAATCTACCACCCTTTTGAGTTTTTAACAGATTAGCATAACTATGTGGCCACCCTTTGTAGGTTTTCAACCATTTTGGCCTTTTTCCTAATACTTAAGGCCTTCCTAACTAAAAAAATTCTTCAAAACTTAAAAACTAGAATGTGCATAATACTTATAGATAAATTTGAGGCATATGTTGTGTTGATGAAATTGATTGATACTGGGAAGATGATGCTACTAGAGTTGTTGAAGAAATCATAGCTGTAGAATATAGTGATAGTGGCATTCATTACGTTTGGATGGCTGACTATGTCAATATGATAATGTTTTCTCCTATTGGATTTGGTTTGGTGGGATGAATTGGGCATCCTAGATGATATATACAACAAATCTATCCAAATTGGATAAGCCCTTTTTAAAATATTATAGGCTTAATTTACACCCTTGGAGAGGGTTCTTCAAGCTCTCTCTAACTAAGCTTATAAAATTGGGACAACCCCAGGCTGTGGGTAACCTATGTTGGGGTTAAACCTCTGGAGTAGGTTGGTTTCCTCTTTGATGCTCACCTAAAACTAAATCTAAGCCTAATGCTTCACAGGGAAAGGGTTATAAAGAAAATAAGGGTTCCTAAGAAAGTTAACTAGGTGATGCACCAAACTTAAGAGGGAAACTCCCTTAAGATCAAACCCACACTAGATTAGTAGAGGATAATACTAAGTCACTCGACCTCAAGATTAAGCTATTTGCATAATTATTTCATAGAAGAGGTTCATAGTAGAAAACTAATCTAGACCTGTAAACAACATTGAAAACTTCTTAAACAAGGTCAAAAAGGAAGACAATGAACAAGGAAGATTGTCCTTCACACAATGCCATCATACATAACTCATCAAACATAGATTCAAATCAAGAGATATGGAAATAAAGTTCTTACAACATTAAGATGTAGTTCTTACACATTCTTGATAGGGTCAAGCCTAATCAAGTTGAACATACTTTATAGTATCTCAAGGAATGTCCCGTCTCTTAGAAAGGTAAAAAAGTCTAAAATCTGAGAACCCTCTACAAAATGGAAATAAAGGGACAATATAGGAGAAGGGGAAGAATGAGAGAAGGGGGGAGCACATTGTTCATGATAATCAATGAAATGCCAACTCTCAAGAGATGTTCCACCAAGCTTTTGGTCCAATCAGAACAAGTCATGAGTAAAATCTTCATGATTTTCCCAAATAGCCTATGAATCATTCCATTGGTTGAGATATCTGCACTAGAAGACAAGAATTTACCCAATGTGGCAAGTCATGATCTTGTTGGAAATGAATGCTCCAATTGCTTTCCAATTCCCCAAGTCTTGTTAGTTTGGATCTTCCACTAGATTTCATTATGAGTATAAAATCTTCATATTCATAAATCTGACTGAGCCATGCCTCAAGTTTGTCTAAGTAGTGGTTTATCAGAGCTAAGATCATCTTGAAAGGACTACACATTTCTCTAATGAAAGTACATAACCACTTCATGCTTAGAAAACTATACCTAGCTCAATTATAGATGAAAACCAATCTAAGGATATTGGTTTTACTATAATCAATATAGATGGCACTCTATTTCAATGCCAACTCCTTCTTTTGGCAACTAGTTGCCATCCCTTTGGTTCATATTTGGTATAAAAGACCTATTTTACCTCTACAAACCTAACTTAATACATTTTGGTCCAACTCGAGTCCGCATCGAGCTCTTTTTCTTTACTTTTTGCCAACTAAGGTCAGACTCAAGTTCAAGTCCTTTTATCTTGCTTACTGAGTCAGGTCTATTTTACTTTGTTGGATTTCATCAAACATATTGGGTCATCTCTTTGCTATTGTCCATAAGTAATCAACCTATATCATTGACCCTTTTGACTCTATTTCACTCTGTCAGATTTTGAGATCCAATTAAATGCAGACTGTAGATCTTTAGGACCCATTATTCTGAGCTTGATTTCTCATTGGTTCTTTGGATTTACTAACCATTTTACTTGGTCGATCTCCCATGTGCTTGACACTTGTTAGAAATGCATTCCTTCTCAAGTTCTCGCCAAGGATCTTGCATCTAAATAGTTACTTTATGGGTCTTAAAAATGATGTTTGTGTAGACGTCTACCATTTTTTAACCAACTTTACAATTTTATAACTTGAAGTGCAAAGATCATGGGGACACCAAATTTTCAAATAATGGACTTAACATTGAAAGGAATAAACCATTTTGATCTATTGGCCATTTGATCTTTTTGAGTGCTTTTGTTAAATGTTGAAATCGACTGGTCCATGTGATCTTACATGACGTCTCGACGACAGTTTGGTCTAAAATAGCCAAGTATGAAAACTTAGCAAATTCTATGTTAGGATCTAACTTTGAACATGCATATATTATTTTGCACTTCATTGTGTGAACTACCACTTGGTGCATATGAACTAGACTCCAAAATGAACAAACCCATATGATTGTTTCTTCCTGAAACTGCCACATATGCAAGATCTAGCACCATGAAAATGCCTACTCAACTTTTATACCACTAGAACCAAATGTCTGGACAAGATCTAGATGGAATGAGTGGACCAGATGAATTCCATGCACTCCTATGCTTATTTTGAGAACTCCATAGGGTCTTTGTAGCTCTAGACTAGTCTTTAGAAATTGACAGATTACACTCTAAGTGAACTTAAAGTGCTTCAAAATCTTTTTGAGCTTCATGATTTCCCCATTCCACTCATTGCATCCAGAGCTAGTTCAGACCATTTTGACCATTTGATCAATCAAGAACTCTACCTCTTTTTTTTGCATTAGGACCATTAAAAACTGAGCACATGCTTAGTATGTGGGCCAAGTATGGCCAACATTTCTAGGGAGTCTTAGGGAAGCATGCCTGCTATGCTTAAGAACATAGTTCATTTATCTTATCTAGTCCATTTGGCATGGTGTCACCTCTATACAACTAAGTTGATCATGAAGATAATACAAGGCTACCTCTATTCTAGAAACCCTCTCTTGAAACAACAAGGACTAAAACAAAACAACAAAGGCAAATACATGTAGGCAAATGTAGTAAAGAAAATTCAACTAACCTAGTAAACAAAAAAAATGTGCATAAGGGCACTTAAATAAAAACATAAAAAAATAATCTAATATATACAAGACCTTTTCAAAATTGGTCCTCCTAGATCAAAAGGGAAACATCTAATATCATCCACTTGTAACAAATCAAGATGGAAAATACCTTGCATTGGAGGTACCAGAATTGGTGAACCAGATAATTTGATGACCAATCCTTTTGATGTGCCCCATGGTGGATGGAGTGGAGTGAACATGTCTCCAATGTAGATATATTGGTCCAAGTCTTCCAAACCTAGTTCATGTTGGACTATTGGAGCACTTTCTTGCTATTATTCATCACTCTTGAGAAATTCTTGCATGAAGACTTCATTCATGCTCTTCAGGGCAACTACACTTGGTTTAATTGGTGGTTCAAAAAGACCATGTTCTTCCACCTTGTCCTTGTGTAAACTAGGACTATTCATGCTTAGAGTAGAACGTTCATATCTTTTTGGAAGAATGATAGGTGCCTTAGCCTCTTCAAACTTGTTGGCTATGGCATTGAACCACTACCATAACTCTTTAGGCTCCTTACTGGCATGCTCATCAAATTGAATCACTTGATCACTTGATATGTCTCTTTCATCAACCTCACTCAAGATTTTATTTTGTTCTTCGACTATAAATGATGGTTGATTTTACCATCTAGGGTTCAAAACATCACATTTATCTTACTCAAGGTCAGATATGCTTTCTTTTAGCTCCAACATATCAGGCTATCCTCAACTGACACCTCATCTTGAAGTGGACCAACCTCTGGTTCTCTGTTCTAATCCTCTTCATCATTTATGTGGAATGGACCTTTAATAGTCCATTCAAGGTCTACCCCATGTTCAACTTGCAAATTGTTCTCTTCAATAAAGTTTGTAGCATTAAGCTGCTCTATTTCAATCAATAAATCTGACCACAAATGTTACCATTGATCTTCCAAGTTGCTTGAGCTGCCTTTGACCTCCATGATAGGTTAATGAAGGTTGTCCTCTTGCTTCTCATTAGGCTCCTACAACCTGAAATCTAAAACATGTTCCTCCTTAAAAATTAGACTACCTATACTGATCTCCTCATCATAGACACTTGTAATGTCTTCTTCAAGTTCATCTATGACTGGAAGCTCCTCTTATATCCTTTGTAGAATAGGCTCCTCCTTTATAAGGGAGATGGCAGGAGGGTTAAGAAGTTCACCTTGTTTGCAATTTAGGAGGATATCCTTCCAGCTAGGTACTTTGATTGCTCTTTTAAGTGGATCTTAAATTGAGGAGAGAGAGTCTCAAGACTCTTATACACCAAGCTCATTGAGTTGAGCTATGGTTGTTTGATTCTTTTTTGGCATAGCTAACCCTTCCTCTACTAGGATTGGTTCTTGGACTGATTTAAATGACATCTCCTCTTTCTTTTTTATGCCCTTCTAGATTGATTCCCATGATGGAAATGAGTATGAAACAAACACTTTTGCTTCTTTTTGGATTGTTATAGGAGAGGGTGGTCTTACAAGTGAGGGCAAAATATAGCCAGGGTTAAAGGTTTTAGATAAGATCCATGATGGGATAAATTATTATTCTTGAGTGGGAAAGGAAGGAGAGGGACAAGGGTTATGACAAGGTTGATAGGCTATTTGAGGGTCACTTAGGGTGAAGCCATGAATAACATTAACGTGATATGAAGGATAAGGAATGAATGAATATGCATTTTGATCAAATAGGTGATGATTGTTCATATCAAATTATGATGATTAGGCACTTAGGCTACTTAACCAATTGATAGATGCTCTGAGTCATCATTGATGTTTGGAAAACTACATCCAAAGGCTGATATATAGAAGGGAAACACCAAAAATCCTTCTATTGCTTTGGACTTGTGTCCCATCGAGAATGCCAGAAAATGTTATAGGCTTAATTTACACCCTTGGAGAGGGTTATTCAATCTCTCTCCAACTAAGCTTATATAATAAAGACAACTCCAAGCTGTGGGCAACCTATTTTGGGGTTAAACCTCTAGAGTAGGTTAGCTTCCTCTTTGATGCTCACCTAAAACTAAAGCTAAGCTTACTGCTTCATAGAGAAAGGTTTAAAAAGAGAATAAGGGTTCCTAAAAAAGTTAACCAGGTGATGCACCAAACTTAATAGGGAAACTCCCATAAGATCAAACCCACACTAGATCAGTAGAAGACAATACTAGCTCTCGCAACCTCAAGATCAAGCTATTTGCATAAGTATATCATAGAAGAGGTTCAAAGTAGAACACTAATCTAGACCTACAAATGGGTGATGATTGTTTATACCAGATTATGATGATTAGGCACTTAGGCTATTTGACCAACTGATAGATGCTCAGAGTCATCATTGATGTTTGAAAACCTACATCCAAAGGCTGATATGTAGAAGGGAAACACCAAAAATCCTTCTATTACTTTGGACCTGAGTCCCACCGAGCATGCCAAAAAATATAATAGGATTAATTTACACCCTTGGAGAGGGTTCTTAAAACTCTCTCCGAATAATCTTATAGTATAAAGACAACCCTAGGCTATGGGTAACCTATGTTGGGGTTAAACTGATGGAGTAGGTCGGCTTCCTCTTTGATGCTTACCTAAAACTAAAGCTAAGCCCAATGCTTCATAGAGAAAGGGTTAAAAAGAGAATAAGGGTTCCTAACAAAGTTAACTAGGTGATGCACCACTCTTGAGAGGGAAAGTAACATCAGATCAAACCCACACTAGATCAGTTGAGGACAATACTAGCTCACACAACCTCAAGATCAAGCTATTTGCATAAGTATTTCATAGAAGAGGATCAAAATAGAACATTGATCTAAACCTGAAAACAACATTGAAAACTCCCTAAACAAGATTAAAAATTAGGATAATGGATAAGGAAGATTCTCCTTCGCATAATGCCATCATACACAACTCATCAAACATAGATTCAAAGTAAGAGATAGGCAAAGAAAGTCCTTACTATATTAAGAGGTAGTTCTTACACATGTTTGGTAGGGTCGAGCCTAATCAAGCTAAACATAATTTGTAGTATCTCAAGGAATGTCCCATCTCTTAGAAAGATAAAAAATTCTAAAATCTAGTAACTCTCTATAAAATGGAAAGAAAGGGATAATATAAAAGAAGGGGAAGAAAGAGATAAGGGGGGAACACATTGTTCATGATAATTAATGAACTTCCAGCACTCAAGAGATGTTCCACCAAGATTTTGGTCCAATCAGAACAAGTCATTATGAGCAAGATATTCGTGATTTGCCCAAATATCCTCCAAATCATTCCATTGGTTGAGCAAGTTGCACTAAAAGATTATAATTTGCCCAAAGTGGCAAGTCATGATCTTGTTGGAAATGAATGCTCTAATTGATTTCCAATTCCCCACGTCTTATTGCTTTGGATCTTCCACTAGATTTCATTAAGAGGACAAAATCTTCATATTCATGTATCTAACTAAGCCATGCCTCAAGTTTACCTGAGTGGTAATTTGTCAAAGTTGAGATCCTATTGAAAGGACTACACATCTTTCTAATGAAAGTACATACCTACTTCATGTTTAGAAAACTTGACCTAGCTTAACTATAGATGAAAACCACTCTAAGGATATTGGTTTTATTATAATCAATATAGATGGCACTTTTTTCAATGTTAGGGCCTTCTTTTGGTAACCAACCACCATCCATTTGGTTCATATTAGGTCTAAAAGACCTATTTTACCTCTATAGACCTAACTTAATATATTTTGGTCCAATTCAAGTCTACATCAAGCTCTTTTCCTTTAATTTTTTGCCAACTTGGGTCAGACTCGAGTTCTGGTCCTTTTATCTTGCTTGCTGAGTCGGGTCCATTTTGATTTATTGAATTTCATCAAATGTCTTGGCTCATCTCTTTACTTTTTTTAATAGGCAATCAACCCAGATCATTGACCCTTTTGACTCTATTTCTCTTTGTTAGATTTTGAGATCTGATTAAACGCGAACATAAGATCTTTGGGACCCACTTCTCCAAGCTTGGTTTCTCATTGGTTCCTAGGATTTGTTGACCATTTGACTTATTTGAGCTCATGCATGCTTGACACTTGTTAGCCATGCATTCCTTTTCAAGTTCCCACCAAGGATTTTTGATCCAAATGATTACTTTATGGGTATTAAAATGATGTTTATGCAGACATCTACCATTTTTTAACTAGCTTCGCAATTTTATAACTTGAAGTGTAAAGCTTGTGGGGACACCAAATGTATGGAGAATGGACTTAACATTAAAAGGAACAAATCCTTCTGATCCACTGGCCATTCGAGCTTTCTGAGTACTTTTGTAAAATGTTGAAATTGGTTGGTTCATGTGATCTTGCATGACATCTCGATGATGGTCTGGTCTAAAATAGCTAAGTATGGAAACTTAGAAAATTCTATGTTAGGAGATAACTTTGAACATGCGTATCTTCTTTTGCACTTTTTCATATAAGTTATAACTTGGTGCATATGATATAGATTCCAAAATGAACAGACCCATATGATTTTTTCTTCTTGAGATTGCCACACACATGAGATCTAGTGCCATAAAAATGCCTACTCAACTTTTCTGCCATTGGAACCAAACATATAGACAAGCTCTAGATAGAACGAGTGGACCAAATGAATTCCACACGCTCTCATGCTTATCTTGAGTATTTCATAGGGTCTTTACAAATCTAGACCAGTCTTTAGAAATTGATAGATTACACTCTGAGTGAACTTAAATTGCTTCAAAAGCTTTGTGAGTTTCATAATTTATTCATTCCATCTAGAGCTAGTTCAGACCATTTTGATCATTTGATCAATCAAAAAATCTACCTCTTTCTCTGCATCAAGACCATTAGTAACTAGACACATGCTTGGTGTGTGGGCCAAATATGGCCAACATTAACATTATCCAATCAGTAAGAACTTATCACACCATAGTGATTATAGTGCATTGTGGAACTTTGCACTCCATAAGATTTTGAATATCATCATATTCTATGATAGTAAGGATGGCCCTAGTGTGTGATACCTTTTGTTGTACTTCTTTTGCTAGCTCTTATAATTTGTCTGCATGTTTCTACGTCTAAATGCCAACAAATGTATTGTGAAACATCTCATTTTTCCATGTTTGTATTTTGTGAATGACATTGTATCTAGATTCAAGTGACTAATTAAATGGGACATATAGTGTGGCATAAGTAGTAGATTGATCCCTCATTGATACTATGGCTTTGTCAACCTTGGTGAACTCTAGTTTGGACTCACTCCATGTGGTGTTCAGCTATTTTTTCTAGTCAAGCATGCCTCTGGCTATGTATTTATATTAGAGCACAACAGTGTCTAAACCTTTCTCATATTCTTTGAGTGTTTCAAAATTAGACTTTATTTTTTCCTTGAGATTATTACATTATGTGAAAAGTTGTTGTAGTTTCTACATAACAAGATAGTATTTTGTTATATAGGACAAAAGGCCTAGAATTGATTTTCCTTAGACATGAATGGGTTACCCAAGACTTGAGTGACCAAGGCAGGTTGATGTCATCGATGAGTTGCCTAGATTTGGTGAGGGGGAAGTGTAAGAATATGTTTTTATCCCTCAACTGTGATGATCCTTGTTCTATCATGGAATCCTTCTAAGTGATAGACTCCTAGAATGCATCTAATCCCTTAATTTGTTTTGATAAGCATAATTGGGAAACATCGATTGATGCTTCTTGTACTGTTACATCAAGAGCTAAAATAAAAGTTATACATGTCTCAAGGGCCTTCTTTATTTATGTCATAGGGAGAGAGAAGGTTGTGAAACATGCTGACGGTGAAGGGACATCCCACAAACATTGGCTAGAAAATTATGGCTTGTGTGGGGTTGCTCCTCTCGCACACCCCCTTGAGTGGACCCTAAGCCTTGTGATGTGGAAGATGATTATTGGACCTGAAGTTTCACCACCTTCTTATAATCTTTTCTTGCCTATTTCCCTAAAAATTATTCACGTATTTTTTACTCTACGTCTACCTTTACTTTAGTACCTACCTCTTACTGGTCATTGGGCACTTGTTCTTGTGCCTGCTTCTATGTCTCCTCTTGCTTTTGCATGACTTATTTCCTTTTATATTCTTCTTCCACCTTTTCTATTGCATTAGTTTCAGCCTTATATTTATATGATTCTTGTTTTATTTGTTCTTTCTCCTTCCTCATAACTTCTTCATCTTGTTTTGTATTTTATTCCTCTTGCTTCTTCCTTCATCTTCTTATTTTTCTCTTTTATTGTCTTCTTCACAACCACCTTTTGAGCCTTCTCCTTTTGGAGTTGATACATAATATCTTGATCTTGCATTGTGATGTTTTCTCATATGGTTGAATACTCAAGTTGTGATTATGTTATTTCTTATGGCTCCTGCATTAGAGTTGAAGAATGAAGAGATGGGGCAGACTCTGAAGTAGAGGAAGAAGAGGTTGATTTGACCATGGTGCACCTATGTGCTTGTGCCTTTTATTTGGATGAAGGAAAACAAGTTTTATTCAACTAATTAAAAGCCTATATCATCTCCTAAGGCTGTTATTCTCACATCTAAGCTTCTTACGGCTCAAACACCTTAATTAAGTGTGGTTTGATAAAGGAACCCATATACTCTGCAATAGTTGGTGATAGTCATTGTACATTATGGGTCCTTGAATTTTGTAGCAGTGGATGTTGTTGTCTTATTTATTGTTGTGGGATTATTTGTACCCTTGAATACCCTATGCCTAGTGCTCCCTCAAAAATCACAACCATCATACATGTGTTTCTTGCTCTTTCATCATTGTATCAAAAATTATAGATGTAAGAGGTCTTGGAATGTCCACTAGTAAGATATTTATAACATTGTTTCACACTTGAAAATTTCTCACTACTTTCCAAAATAAAACTCTTTTTTTCTCCTTCTTCATAGACCTCAATGTATATGTCCTTAATCATTGATTTGTACACATTCTCACCTACAACACCCATCTAAGTCATATCATATTTTGTAGCGATGTGTGGGACATTCCTATTAGAATTTCATGATTTGGTGTTGCACATCTTCTTATTTGGTGGAGCTAGTGATGTTTTATGCATTGGTGCCTTCCCCTTACCCATAATAGGTTATGATGGGGATACTTATATTTTTAGTAGTGCTTATATGCACCAAAATTTTACACGGTGTGACACTCCTGATACAAATACAATGGTGATGTAATGATATCTTATTTTATGATCCATTTAAAACTCTCTAACTCTTTTCCCCTACATTACTTCCCTACTCCTCCCTTGACCCCTTTTGATCCCCTTTGTTTGATTTATACAACTTATATCAACTTATTTTAAGAACCTCTCATGTAGGACTAAATCGTCGCTCCAAGTAACAAAATTGCCCCCTCCTTTAGAGAATTGTCCCTACACTTGCACAATTATTATAGTGGTTTCATATTATAGGTGGTAGTTATGTATTAAAGAGGAATTTTCATATTAAAATAAGGGAGATTGTGCAAATTTAGGTGGTGGTTATATCATCTAAATCAATAATTTTGTAACCACCCCTGCATAAAGTAATGGTTTTGTCCCCTTGTAATCATCTTCCAAAATTAACTCCCAAGAATCATTATTTGGCCTATTTTGCATGCTTTTTCTCATGTTTCTTATTCAATCCATCCTAAGTTCACCTCTGATCAAGCCCAACTCACTCCCTATTTTATTTTTAATCATTTTGAGTTCTTCCTAATTTCAACTCTCAGTTGAAATTAGTTAAACTCCATCATGCAAGCTCCAAATATTTTCTACAAAAAAGTCAAATTTGTCTTATTTTCACATCAAAAAATTACCATTAGAAGTTGTTTTGAAGATTTTGTATCCATATTTAAACTACAGTTACCTAAATATTCAACCTCTATAGTTTTTATCTCGACTACATTACCATGGATGAAGAAGTCTTATTAGTCTAACAACTCAATATTTACAAACTAGAGCATTATCAGTCTTAGTTCAATTGCTCTCCATTTGTGGTTGAGTCTCATCTTCTTCCCTATTTTTTTTAGAGCTTAGTCATCCTCTAGTTAGAGAGTTCCCAAAATTCACATAAGAATAAAAGGATCTAGCATACTAAGGATTCTTTCATCAATATATTAATGCATTCCAACTAATCTATGCCTTGGTCAAGTTATAGTTTATTTTGATTTTCAGTATTTATTTCATTTATTAGATTAGATTAGTGTATTTATTATTACATTAGATTAATTTAATTATTCATAAAAGAGAAAATTTGAGAGGGAGAGAAGTTTATTTTTTTCATTGTCTTTGCTACCAAAAAAAAAGTAGTTAGTTTTAATTGGGCTTGCATTCCAATATATTTATTTTCTCTCCATTGGAAAACCATTCCACAAACAATACATAGGAATATCTTAGTGAATTTTTAAAACATTTCCAACCAACATAAAATTTCATTTTCAAATTCAAAACAAGTTCTCTTGTATTTAAAACAAACAACTAGATAACCGCAAGAGTTTAGACAATCTTAGGCACACAAAAAGAACTAGCATACTTTTAATTTTGTTTGTTTTGATGAATTAAAAGTGTTGTTTCCTCTTGAAAATGGACAATTAAAATTTGTATTTCTTGTCTCTCCTTAGCAAATCATTTGAAAATCTTCTTTGCAACAAACTAGGAAAGTTGAAAGGTTGGTTTAGCTTATTTGTGTACAAAGAAGGCCAAAAAAAGTGTTTTGACATTGTCATTTTAGAGTAGACTTCATTTTGAATTGCTTTAAAATTTAGAAGACATAATTTACATGTTTAATCCATTCAACATAAACAAAGTAAAAACTATAATTACATCACCACCTAGTTTGCATTTAGACAAAGTTAAGAAAAATCAGCACTTTGCATAATAGTATAGGTTTTTTCCTCTCTCCTTTGCATGCATTGTGAATTATTAAAAATGGATAAAAAGAAATTTTGTTTTAATTTACTTTCAATTTTTTAATTTATTTTCTTTCATAATTTTAATTTCATCAAGTAAGCACTTTACTTTCTTAAACTCAAAGAACCTTGAAAATAAGCCAAAAACAACAAAAACTCAAAAACAAAATAGTGTCAAGAAACCTTGCCAACACACACAAACACCTAGATTTCATTAGAAGCCTCTCCAACATGTGAAACAATCCATGATACATCAAAGCCTTGTTTGTTCATGCAATAACTCCACACAAAGCCTTAATTCAAGCATCACAACAAGCATACACAACAAGCCATTATCCAACAAGCTCACACTCTTCTACCTTGGATTGTTACCTAAACTCCTTTGGATGACTCTTTTCGAGACACTAGATATTGTTTTCTAAGGTTTAGTCCCTAGGATTAGAGCATATGACCCCATAATTGGAATACAATCTAATATTAATACCAAGTTAAGATGTGAGGTTTTTCATTCCACATCGATTCCTTATCTTATTTTTGAATCCTTGACTACTTTGGATGCACAAGAATGAATTCCAAATACCCCCATCATTATCCTTCCCCAGAACAGAGGTCATCATTATAAAGCTATCCAAGCCTAGTTTCCTATTCATACATCCTTCTTTTCCTCAAGTCTAGCCTCATCTTATATCATTCACATTTTGTTTATGACATTGACCGGGCATAACTAACTCGACAGAGTATATTTTTTCTCAAGAACTATTCATCCTGATCTCCCTCATTTCCATAGTCCTAGCCTTGATTAGGAGCTTTACCTTCTTTTGATCTCAAAAATCAAAGGACCATGGAGCTTTATTTTATTTTTGCTTGATGTTCTTAATGAGCACCATGACATTATTAGGGTCTTTTGGTTTCATCACAAGAACCCATTACCATCACCCATTATGAATCCCATTCCACCTAACAACCAACCCAAATCATAGCCCTTCCATTATGTCAGCTGCCTTGGCTTTACCTCAGGAAGTTGAGTGCATAGTTTAACATGTGTTTTTCACATGTACACAAATTTGTGAACCTGATGTGAAGGAATTCATATTTTGTGTATATATTTTTTATCTTCTCCTCTCCCTTCTCCATCTTCCCTCCTCCTTCCATTTATTATACGAGTATTCATATACCTCCAAAATATGTCTAGATAGGTCATAAGTGAACTTCTTGGCCTAAAAAGCTATAGGAGAAACCAACTTAATTCTAATGAGCCTTCATTTATGAGTTATAATAATCTAAACTTAAACACCACTATAGATTACCAATCTTACGATTACTCTCTTTCCAACACTTAGACCAGGAGTGGGGTCTCCATTCAAAATATATGAGACATATCAAAACTACAAGTAACCACCTTGAATCCAACACTATGACCTTTTCAGGAGAGGCATGACCATTCCTCACATGGCCATGAGGCCATATATCAGCTTAAAGATCTTAGACATATAAATCATAGCTAAATATGAAAGGATGAGGTTAACCATATGCAAGTGGTTATACATCCCCCAGTAGGAGTCAAGACACCTTAGATCCACTAGTACAAGCTATAAATACTACCCCTAGAGATATTGCTCTAAACTGATCTCTTCATATTTCCCCATCTGTAACATCTCCACTGGGACCTGTGATCATAGGAATCCAAGAAAGGAGGTTAGTATAATGTTAGTTCAAAAAATAAAAACTCAAATAAAACACACTAACACTTACACTCCAAGCCTAGATACTAGGGAGAACTTAGTAACAAAAACCAAATAAAATCATGACTAAAACTTAAAAGACACAAAATCTTTTACCTTTTTTGGGAGTTCTAAATGCTTTGTTGAGTGGCTTGCTCAGCTTGTGCATCAAAGATTATTTGACAAATGAAGCCTTTTGGATCCTTCTCTCCTTGGCACCATTGGCTTTGATGTGGCTTGTGATAGCTTGGCTTAAGATTTTGGCATTATAACATTACTTGAAACAAAATAACATATGTCTCTCTTCAAATTTGCATTATAACTTTAGATTATAAGAGATTAGAAATGAAGAGGCATGGCATTGTATTTATAGCCTAAAAATTTAACTCTCACCCAAGGTGAGTTAGGGTTGAGTTAAGGCTTAGAATGGGTTCAAACCTAACCAAAATGAGTTAAATCTAATTTCAACAGAGTTAATAGTTGTCAAGTAATTATGATTTGTAATTACTAGGCATGACTCTCAAAATAGATATGTTAGTATATTTTCAAAGAGCTTGACAACTCATAAAGACAATGATGAAAGGCTAGGATATTTTGATTTTTTTTTTAGATATTCACTAATTTTGAATGGATAATTCAAATAGTCATTTAATAATGTTTAACTTGTTAATTAATTTTGATTAGGATTTTAGCTCTTTCAAGATTTGATATTTGTTTATGTGCCCCACTTAATAGGTCCATAGGTCAAATTGACTATTGTAATGCTACAAGATGATTAGGGATGAATCTGTGAGAGGTTATGGTTGCATATAATAGGATGCCTTAATTAGGGATGCCTCAACATGATTTTGAGATTTGATGAATGATGCATAAATAAATTTGAGATGTTTAATGATTCTTGTGCTTAATTTGAAATAGCTGGGAGGAATTAGTCTGAAGTTTGATCAAAGGCTAGTTTTGGCCAGTTTTAGGTGTCTACAAGACCTATGTAGAATAACATGATTTTTTTTTAAAAATCAATCAACATATTATTTGATTAGATTTTATCACGAGAATCTAATTAGTGATCTAGCTAAATAGACTAAGCATTTTAATTGTAACATAACATGTAAAAACTACCTATTATTGATCACTAGCATCATATGAATAAAACATAACTAAATATAGAAAGTAATTACATATTTCCAATCATGACTAGTACAAACATGCAACCATTGTTGTCATGGTACTATCAGTAAATAATTACATCTCATTAGATATAATGTTTTAATAATAATAAATATAATACAATGTACAAGATACAAGGCTCCATGGAGCATGATTCTTCAAACTTCAGTATCTATGGCAATCTCAAGTGTCATTTCCAAAAAAATACTATTATGGGGAGGGAGAGCATCATCCAAACATTTTTCTACACCAATCACATACCATTGATCCCCCACACAATCCCCTATTAAGAAATGACTCCCCCTTCATGGATGAGTAGATAATGACAGTGCAAGAATCCTGGGAGATAAGCTAGTACTCATGTGTTGTATGATTTCTAAGAATATGCAATGTACCATAAAGAAATATATTTTAATATGATATTATACAAACATGTAAATCATACATATGAAATGACAATGTTTAACTAACATTTCTTTGGCTAATTTTTTCAATAATTATTGATCTCTAGGATCAGTCAAATTCATACACACTACTTGATCATATTACCTTCATTTGACATTGTGATGCTAGTATGTTAGTGAAGTCTATCTCACTACTTACTTAGTACCAACAATACAAGATTTGGTTAATATAAATATAACTGACAGATTCATATAGATTACTTCCTACTAGCAGGCATAAAACATGCTAAACACTAAAATAATCAAAATGCATACATTTAATTCATCAAATATATGAATGAATCTCCACAATAATATTTATCATATACATAATAACAAACATAATAAGTACAATTTATACCAACTGTGTATAATTTATAATTTTTTAATTTTTGTAAGTAGATTCAAATATAGCACATTCTATGACAAGTAATCATAGTCCAACATTTTCATGTACACACTACTTAATTTTATTAAACAGTCACAATAAAAAAAGTCATAATATTCATGACAACATAATATTTTGTTTAATCAACATTTTATATTTTTAGGAGGCTATATACATAGTGTCCAATCCTTCAGGATTCTATGACTTAATTTTTAACAAACAATAAACTATAAATGTAATCACACCTCCTAACGTACTAATATAAGCTATATATGTATATGCACTTGTACATAATAATATACTCATATTATGTATCAAACACAAGTTTATTAATAATATATAAATATTGTATGTAAATGCTAAAAGTCACTTATAATTTTAATCAAAGACTTTATGATAGTTCAACCTCTCGTTAAGATATCTTTTCTCGGTTTGATCCATGTATAAATAGATCATAGAAATATATAGATCACCAAATATCTTTGCTCGGTAAATAATATCATGGTATATCCACAAATCAATATCACATTATTGATATTTGCAAATTTGATATACCTAATATTGAATATATTTGATATATATCTTTTCAGGAATATACATATATCACTATATTTTAAAGAATATATTTAAACAACTAACCTTAACTCAGTTTTGTTCATCTGCACCATTCTTCCTAGGCTCTATACTTGTTGGGTATTTATTATATCAAAACATACCATACAAACATATCAAATTATGTAACCACAGAGCTAAGACATTATAACTATACATATATTAAACTCAAGATACTAGGATTAATTAATAGATTACCTAATATATGATTTTAAGCTATTCAATATTTTAACCATTATCATCATTTAAAAATATACAAGATTATTGTGAACATATAATGCCATCTATCTAGTATAATTAAATTATTATGTCTATCTCGTCAAGTCTATCTCATTTCCCCAATGATTATGAACATATAAACATTATGATTATATTGATAGATAAATATGGTATTTTTATAATTCTTAATGTACTACTTAAGCTAGTACTATGTTATAACCCATACCTAACAAAATAATATATATACTTAGATTATCTACCCTGTATAAATATAGAATTCATTTCTAGAATCATGCATTATACCCAACAATAACTGTTTTGTTAACTTCCGCTAAGAAATAATCAAATAGTCTGAGAGTTACAATTGACATAGCCCATATTTATGAAATGTGTGTTTATAAAGGTTTTTTTATTGCATATTCTTAATCAAACCATGTTGGTCTATGATTTTTATTATTATTGTATGTTGGGTGAATATTTTGTCGTCAACTAACTAATGACAAAATGGGTATACCAACCACAACACATGGAGATTTATGCCACAAAAAGTGTGGGTTTACTAGATCTGGACGAGGTAAATCTCTATTCTCATCAAGGGGAGGTTCTCTATGAATATTTATACGCTATAGGTATATATAATTAAGCAGAAAATAATACTTGGGGTGGTATAACAACATCCACCTCTCTTTTTTTAGAGGTGATGTCCAAGGAACAAGAGAGAGAAATCCTGGTCGTTGGCCAACAACATTCCTCTTCTTTCAGGAATGGTATCCAGTGTAGAGCATAAAATCACCTAAAGTAAGTAACAAAGTTAACAAAGAAACCTACATAAGCACAAAGTCTTCCATTGTCTCCTTCATCGATTCAGAATACGCGTAATCGTAGAGTGAAACAAAGCACAAAGTCTTCGCCTAAAACTACAAAAGATAAAAGGATCACAAAGATAAAAGTAGCTCAAAGTCTCTCTTTTATCTTTTAGAAACATCTTCAGATAATATCAACACACACACTTTGCTTATTAAATCAAACAAATAAGAGATTATCAGGAAAGAGGACATAAGAACTATTTCCTAAATAACGCAGATAACTTCAACACAAAGTCTGAAATAAACATGCTTCTCAATCATTCAACAAAATATGATTTACAAGTTGAGCACAAAGTCTCAATAAGTGTCTCAATTTCAGCAGAGTTTTTGCTCTCAATTATCAGAGATCCATTTACAAAAGAGGTCTCCACTATATATAGGGAGAAACCTTAAAAATTAAAAAGATTAAAATATAAAAATATCTTAGTCAAAGATGAGTCATCTTTGACTTTTGAGATATTTTTCCAAATTTTTTACATGTAATTACATATTAAAAAAGTACACATGAAAATGTTCCAAGTCAATTACAAAGTGCATTTTGTATAAAGCATGGAAGAACAACTTCAATCTTTATTTCCAGTCTTCTTCATGGTCTTCGCCTTCTTCAGAGAAACTTCAGTGATCTGGAAGAACTTTTGTTGAAAAGACATTGATGAAGAGGGAGCCTTTAGAGAAACTGCAGTAATAATCATGATTGTGCAATTAGGGGAAAAATTAACAATCTGGGAAAATTGCACATTTGAGTGATCATGATTAGGGAAACACACTTGAAAAGGGATGAGACGAAAACGGGTTGGAAAGTGAGAGGAAAATGGGGAGGAGGCGTGAAAGATAGAAAGAAAGAAAATTTCTTTGGAGTTAGAGAAAAATAGGGAGAAGGTATGTAGGGGCGGCAAAAATTGCTGCCCTTACATATTGGAGAAGTTCTTGTGCATAGGCGGAAAAAATTGCCGTCTATACACGTCAAGGAGAGTATGTCGGCAAAGAAGAACGTGTAAGGGTAGAAAAAATTGCTTCCCTTGCACCTGAAAAAGAGAAAATGGGGATACATGGGTGGAAAAATTTGCCACTCCTGCATGGAAGAGACCAAAAGATGGAAGGGCGGCAAAAATTGCCGCTCTTACATGACGGATGCAAGGGCGGCGAAAAATGCCACCTTTGCATGGAGGATGCAAACACTTATCACGTTCTACTAAATCATAATAAGACACATGACGTATTTCACTTAGCTTTCAGAAGCTTTAGAAACCTTTGCGGGTCCTGTATAAGAGTATACATGGCAGCTTTCGCTGCACTTTGTCTTTTTCCATCGGGCTTTTCTCTTTAGTCGGGCTTTTCCTTTTTTGGCAAACTTTTCCTTCACTTTGTCTTTTTTTGTCGAGCTCTCTTCTCAGGTGAATTTAAAGGAATTTTGCCTTGGTCATTTCCATCAGACAAAAAGTCTAAAGAAATTGTTCCTTTTGGGCTTTGAACCAAATCTGAAGGAATTCTATCTCTTTTGGCTTCTCTTTGACCCTTGAACAAATGCGCTGAACCAACCACGCATTGAACCTGCTGCTGATGCTTGCCGATGGAGATTTTTGTTTGAACCAAGGTGATGAACCAATTTCAAAAATGACCAATTGTTAGAAACTGATTCTTTTGATTGAACCCACCTGCAGAAGTCGTGAAGCCCGTTGAACCTAGTAATCTCAAGCATGTTGAGTCTGTAAAAACATATTTGTAGAGTCCGTAGATTTCTGAGAAAGCTTTGAAAAATGAAGAACCTGAATGCTCAGAATAATTTTTGAAAGGGGAAGAGAGGATTTTGATCTATAGGTTATCCCAAAAATGAGTGGCATTTTTTGGGGACAACAACTGGCTCTAGTTGGGGAACTTCCTTCTATTGTAAAAATCGATTGAAGGGAGTAGAATCCAGAATCTCCAGTGCCTTAAAAGCGTGCCATTAGGCTACGAAGTCATGCTACCCAAAAAAAAAGGTTCTAAAAAATGAAAATGAAAAGCACAAAACAAAACTAATGACTATACAGATATACATATGTACAGATGATCTTATCTAATGCCTCAAGATTTGAAGCGCTTCAGATGCCGCCCACTGTGAGAAAGTGAAAATGTTGTGCCATCCTGATAAACTAGCAGGAAACTATTTTGTCCCCAAAATCAGTGACGGGTGAATAGAACTCTCCACCAAAAAAATACTTTTTTGTGTCTTCCCCTTGGTTCTCTTCTCTTGCTGCCCCTTGGCAAGACTTGCTTTCTAGTTCGAGAACCATGAATCTTGGTTCTCCTGTGTAGTCCCTTTTTCTGATTTTGATGGGCAGCAGCCTGGTCTATTACCATAATTTGTTGTTTTGATAGTTCATTCCAGCACATGTCTTGATTGTCCCCTTCAGATGCCTAACAGACCACCAGCTCAGCATCTCCTTTGTCTTGAGTAGCTCCCCATTTGAGTAACAGAGATTCATACTCGGCAGTGTTGTTGGTGTTGCTAAATTACAACTCATGTAAAGAAGGAAGAATATCCCCCATTAGGAGATATCAACACCAACTTGGCCCCAACACCTGTAGAGGAATTGCTGCCATCCATTTTTTGGATCCAAACATCACCAAAAACAAATCTTCTGTCAGATTTCTCTTCATTAGAGATGGAAGACCCTTTTTCATTTGTACTGCGCCCTACCAATCCTTCTGATGTTTGGTTTGAATCAATTCCTGGATCACCACCTACCAGAATTTTGTCTCGAGGAACATGGACATCCTCTGTGGTCAAAAAGCAGTTACCCCTACTTGAAAACTCAAACAAAATTTGAGCTTCAGGGGCTAACGTTTGGGTCTTGACATCTTGTACCAACTTGTCCAACTGATCGGGGTTGGACTGCAAGACTTCAAATTCAGTGATTTGACTTTTGGTCTTTTTGACATGATTAGTTATGTCAAATGACTGAATTGGACTAAGCACAGAGGATGGGAGTTCATCCTTTTGGTTTTTGGGAGGGGAGGGAGGATTGGACTGCGAAATTGAAGTAGAAGTTGTAGAACTATTTGGGATACTTATTTCTTTAGCAACCACCGAGTCCTTTGGCTGGAAAGACAGAGTGGTTCCATGTTTAGTAATTGAAACTATTGGTTGAGGTCGCTCCTCTGCTTTTTCTTTATTTTATCAACTTGTTGAGCTGATTGATTCTTGGACTGGGTGAATACAACATATGACCCCTCAGCTGCATTGCCTTCTCTTCTGGGTTCATCCTGATAGTTTAGGAAACTAATGTGGGAGTCTCCAGTTGATTTTTCTTGATCAAACTCAAGTTGAAAAGAGAAATCATGTTCTGTTTCCAAATATCCAACTGCTGAGTTGGTTGGAGGCGCTTCAAGGGTAAGGTTCCTCTACGGGGGAGGAAGGCAATTTGGCTGCCCTTGATTCCTGGCAGCATTGCCTTGGTATGCCTAATTTTGAAATGTCTTCCTTGGCATATCTTGATTAGGAGAAGTAGACATAACTTGGGCCATTTGTCTTCTGAGGAACAATAATTCATTTGCTAGCTTTTGCACCATTGAATCAGTGGTGGCTGAAGGGGAGTATACAAAAGAAAGAGAATATTTACTTCTATTTGGATCTCTTCTTATCTTTCCAGCCAAGATAAGGTCATCTTCTACTTCAGTAGCCAAGTCTTAAGCAACAACAAGATCTATGTGCCTGGCCTGTCTCAGCAAGAAACTCACTTCAGGCAGCTGAGAGTTGATGAAGAAACACTTGAGATTCTGAGGTGTTGGCTGGGCGACCATGGGAATTCTATGCCTCAGCTTGTCAAACCTAGAAATAAAATCCCTCATAGGCTCATGAGGCTCTTTCTTCATCTGAGTGAGATGGGATAGCAAGGCATGTGCATCTTCTACAAGCTTGAACTTGGCTTCAAATTTGTCTTTCAGAGTGTCCCAGTTAGTCACTGATCCGGCCTGTAGGTGGTAGAACCAGTTTGTAGTAGCACCTTGTAACGTCTCCATGAATAGCCTGACTGCTATGTCTTCAAATTCCACCCCTATTATGCCACAGGCTATGCTAAAAGCTGTAACGTGTTCATCAGGATAAACTTTTCCATCACTAAAAAATTTGGAAATTTTTTTCCTTGAACTGCGTGGAAGCTCATGCAGGGGTGGAGTCAAATTAAGTGGACCAAAAGAGTTACCCCAGGGGCCTTGAGCCATGATTTAATTATGTAAAAGTGGGATCACAAATCTGGGTGTAGAATGGATAGGCAAAGCTCTGCTAGTAGCAGAAAAAGAAGCTTTGCCTTGTGTTGGTGACCTAGTAGGGCTAGGAGGAAGACTCCTAGCTTGTCTAAGGTGAGGTTGTGGAGGAAACAACTCAAAATTACTCTGCTGCATCAACTCAAAAGCAGGGTCAACAACACCTTGGGATTTTTGGCCTCTGGTATAATGTGGAGTTGCCAGATTTAAGAATGAAAATGGAAAAGAGCAGGATCTGCTTCAGCTTGAAGCTTGAGACTTCAAACTGCGCGCTCTTCCCAGCGGCTCTGGTTTTGTAGACCAAATAATATAACAAAGATGGAGGAAGATGGTGAGGCTATAATGATAATGGGTAAGACATGGAACGGAGTCACCAGACTATGTAATGGATAAAGGTAGGGACTACTTCAATCTAAAACTTGAGGTTTCAGAATACACGTTCATCCCTAGCGGAGTCGCTAAAAACTATTGGGTGAATATTTTGTCATCAACTAACTGATGACAAAATGGGTATATCAACCACACCATAGGAATATTTATGCCACAAAAAGTGTGGGTTTATTAGATCTAGACGAGGTAAATTTCTCCTCTCATCAAGGGGAGGTTCCCTATGAATATTTATACGCTATATGTATATATAATTAAGAAAAAAATAATACTTGGGGTGGTATAACAACATCCACCTCTCTTTTTTTAGAGGTGATGTCCAAAGAACAAGAGAGAGAAATCTTGGTCGTTGGCCAACAACATTCCTCTTCTTTCAGGAATGATATCCAGCGTAGAGCAGAAAATCACCTAAAGTAAGTAAAAAAGTTAACAAATAAACCTACGTAAGCACAAAGTCTTCTGTTGTCTCCTTCACCGATTCAGAATACGTGTAACCGTAGAGTGAAACAAAGCACAAAGTCTTCGCCTAAAACTACAAATGATAAAATGATCACAAAGATAAAAGTAGCTCAAAGTCTCTCTTTTATCTTTTAGAAACATCCTCAGATAATATCAACACACACACTTTGCTTATTAAATCAAACAAATAAGAGATTATCAGGAAAGAGGACATAAGAACTATTTCTTAAATAACGCAGATAACTTCAACACAAAGTCTAAAATAACCCTGCTTCTCATTCATTCAACAAAATATGATTTACAAGTTGAGCACAAAGTCTCAAGAAGTGTCTCAATTTGAGCAGAGTTTTTGCTCTCAATTATCAGAGATCCATTTACAAAAGAGGTCTCCACTATATATAGGGAGAAACCTTCAAAATTAAAAAGATTAAAATATAAAAATATCTTAGTCAAAGATGAGTCATCTTTGACTTTTGAGATATTTTTCCAAATTTTTTATATGTAATTACATATTACAAAAGTACACATAAAAATGTTCCAAGTCAATTACAAAGTGCATTTTGAATAAAGCATAGAAGAACAGCTTCAATCATTATTTCCAGTCTTCTTCATGGTCTTCACCTTCTTCAGAGAAACTTCAGTGATCTGAAAGAACTTTTGTTGAAAAGACGTTGATGAAGAGGGATCCTTTAGAGAAACTATAGTAATAATCATGATTATGCAATTAGGGGAAAAATTAACAATCTAAAAAAATTGCACATTTGAGTGATCATGACTAAGGAAATGCGCTTGAAAAGGTATGAGACGAAAGCGGGTTGAAAAGCGAGAGGAAAATGGGGAGGAGGCATGAAAGATGAAAAGAAAGAAAATTTCTCCAGAGTTAGAGAGAAATGGGGAGAAGGTATGTAGGGTTAGTATAAATTGCTGCCCTTGCATATTGGAGAAGTTCTTGTGCATAAGCCGCAAAAATTGCCACCTGTGCACGTCAGGGAGAGTATGTCGGTGAAGAAGAACATTTAAGGGCGGCAAAAATTTCTGCCCTTGCACTTGAAGGAGAGAAAATAGGGATGCATGGGTGGCAAAATTTATCGCTCCTGCATGGAATAGACCAAAAGATGCAAGGGCAGCAAAAATTGCCACTCTTGCATGACGGATGCAAGGGCGGCAAAAAATGCCACATTTACATGGAGGATGCAAACACTTATCATGTTCCACTGAATCATAACAGGACACGTGACATATTTTGCTTAACTTTTAGAAGCTTTAGAAACCTTTGCGAGTCCTGCAGAAGATGATACGTGGCAGCTTCCGTTGCACTTTGTCTTTTTCCATCGGGCTTTTCTCTTCAGACGGGCTTTTCCTTTTTTGGTAGACTTTTTCTTCGCTTTGTCTTTTTCTGTCGGGCTCTCTTCTCGGGTGAATTTAAAGGAATTTTGCCTTGGTCATTTCCATCAGACAAAAAGTCTGAAGGAATTGTTCCTTTTGGGCCTTGAACCAAATCCAAAGGAATTCTATCTCTTTTGGCTTCTCTTTGACCCTTGAACAAATGCATTGAACCAACCACTCGTTGAACCTGCTGCTGATGCTTGTCGATGGAGATTTTTGTTTGAACCAAGGTGATGAACCAATTGAAAAAATGACCAATTGTTAGAAACCGATTCTTTTGATTGAACCCACCTGCAGAAGCTGTGAAGCCCGTTGAACCTACTAATCTCAAGCATGTTGAGTCTATAAAAACATATTTGTAGAGTTCGTAGATTTTTGAGAAAGCTTTGAAAAATGAAGAACCTGAATGCTCAGAACAATTTTTGAAATAGGAAGAGAGGATTTTGATCTGTAGGTTGTCCCAAAAATGAGTGGAATTTTTTGGGGACAACATTGTACAAGAACCGTATACCTACATGTTTGTAGATACTTACAAATTTATCAAGAGAGATCATATGGATATGAGTAGGTCACAATGGATAATATGTTCTGTAAATAGTTATATATACATCTTTCCACTATTTTAGAACTAGTTTGATATCAGATCCCCATCCATAACTAGATATCTGTAATAACTTTCCTAACTTTCCATGCTATAACTAGATCGTTGTCAATAAAGACATATATGTGTATTAGTAAACTGTAGGTAACCATATTTATATATATCACTACCAATAAACACCTATGTTTGTATATCTATATTTCATATCTCGTATCAACCCCATATCTTCTTATATATACAAAAGTATTTCTTTATACATACATTAATAAAGAGAAAAGACAATGGATAAATGTAACAGCCAGTCAAAGAAATATAATTCACAGAAACAACTAAGTATTGAGTATATATGAGTATTTAGTGTAAATATCCATTCGAGGATATATGATAAATACTTAGATAAATATAATACAAAGATAATAGTTCGAGCTGTTCATATGTGAGTATTTGAGTATCTCATTATTCACACAAAATAACGATGTATAAAATAAGTGGTGAACTTATAGAGGTAAAAATTACATTTATATTTTTGTATACAAAAGTATCATAGCTTCATTAGATCCTAAAGTATTTTTTTATACATAACAAGTACCCATTCTTATGTGTATAGTCTGCTATGAATCGTTGTATACATATAAATTCATGTAAATCTAATCTAATATATATATTTAAATACATATCCACATGTAAATCATTGTATACCACATATTTAGTTTGTTGCATATACATTATATACTCGTTATATATCACATATATAGATATGATTTGTTGTTCATTTTTATTTAGTTTACTACATAACATACTTAGACCACCTCATACATGTAGTTCACTAAATATTTTTCAGAACACTATGTTTTATTATTATAATTATAACTATAACTATAACTATAACTATAACTATAACTAGATTGTTGTGTTTTATTATAAAGAGCTCTTATATTTTATTATATATATATATATATATATATATATATATATATTAGATCATTACATATTCATTGTATAACACATATACAATTCACTGCAATTATACTGTATGTGAAATAAAACATATAGTTCATATATAGATCGCTATTAAGATTTCATATAAATCATGATGTTATATAATATTATCAAGAATTTATCGACAATATTATCAGGAATTGATCACATATAAACTTTATGGTAGATCTCTATATAGTTCATATAAATTCACTACATATTATCAAGGATTGATCATTGTTTATATTTATACCAACATGGATAATATAATGTAATCCTAGATAATATAATATACAAATCACCACATTAATTTTCTAATTATCTATATATAATTTCAAAAAATTCCTCACAAAATCAAAATAAAATCACCTACCTAGAATGACCTGATCTATCAAAATTTCCTTCATTTGTCCTGTTGCTCCTTCTCCTCTCCAAGTCACTCTACACCTTCCTTTTTATGTTCTCCT
The DNA here is from genome assembly GCA_037957365.1 of Torreya grandis. Taxonomy (NCBI): domain Eukaryota; kingdom Viridiplantae; phylum Streptophyta; class Pinopsida; order Cupressales; family Taxaceae; genus Torreya; species Torreya grandis. The sequence continues at coordinate 109,641 of JARHVA010000438.1, read as the reverse complement.
ATTTCCCCTTTATGTTTTTCCCCTCTCTTCTCTTTTTTATTTTATTGAATGAGTTTTGTATTTTTGTTTTTTTCCTACTTTTCCTGATTCACCTCATGCCAAACTAAAAATACTTGTTTTATTATATTAATAACACCATACCATTACTCTTTTATGATATTTTTCCTATTTATATATATATATTTTTAACTTAATGATTACTTTATTTCTTAATTATCAATAATTGGTTTATTTAATAGTTACTAATCTTAGCATAGGCAAACAATCGTCTCGACTGAATGATAACATGACCAATATGAAGTCAATAATATTCTTTTAAATCCAATAGCTAATTATAATACAATTAATATTTATAACATCATTTTGATAATGATAACTATTTATATTAAGTTGTTATTTATTGATAATTTTATCTATCTATATTAAGACGTTAATCCCTATAATGATATTCCTAAATATCATAAAGTTAACTAACTTATGTTCTCAACATTACTAAGATATGCTGGTTAGTCTACATATGGTAGTACCAACTACTATTCATGCAAAATTACATTTTTGACAACATTAATAAACATGAATACAATGACACAACATAAATGCACAATAATATTCATAACATAATCACACGAGATTAATTCACCTAAGAATAAATCTAAATGAACACACACATAAACAATTATTTAAATGTAGATAATATAAAGAACATACTAACACTAACCATTCAAATAATGTATATAACATGCACCATATAATTTGGTGTGTGTAGGGTTCTAGTCATTCCTCTATCATCCCTCAACACTTCCATCTACGTCACCCTCTCTGATGATGCTCTCCTTCTGTCATGCTCTGAGGGATGAATCTCTCCTACATCAACCTCATAAAAAGCAGGTAGTTAGTCTATACATCATAATATATATTATAAAATATTGGTGAAATAACAAATCAACATGATCATATTGTAAGAATATACAATACAACTAACTCATATTAATGTAATCATAATACAATTAATATTTATAACATCATTTTGATAATGACAACTATTTATATTAAGTTGTTATTTATTGATAATGTTATCTATCTATATTAAGACGTTAATCTCTATAATGATATTCCTAAATATCATAAATTCAACTAAATTATGTTCTCAGCATTACTAAGATATGCTGGTTAGTCTACATATGGTAGTACCAAGTACTATTCATGCAAAATTACATTTTTGACAACATTAATAAACATGAATACAATGACACAACATAAGTGCACAATAATATTCATAACATAATCATACGAGATTAATTCACCTAAGAATAAATCTAAATGAACACACACATAAACAATTATTTAAATGTAGATAATATAAAGAACATACTAACACTAACCATTCAAATAATGCATATAACATGCACGATATAATTTGGTGTGTGTAGGGTTCTAGTCATTCCTCTATCATCCCTCAACACTTCCATCTACGTCACCCTCTCTGATGATGCTCTCCTTTTGTCATGCTCTAAGGGATGAATCTCTCCTACATCAACCTCATAAAAAGTAGGTAGTTAGTCTATACATCATAATATATATTATAAAATATTGGTGAAATAACAAATCAACATGATCATAATGTAAGAATATACAATACAACTAACTCATATTAATGTAATCATGAAATCAAAGTACTATTCAACTGTCCCATAACATCAAATGACTTAAACCTTAGTTAATAATAATCAAATCAAATGATCAAGTATAAATATATATGGATAATCAAGTAAGTTTGCTTAGCGGAGAATTAGGATGTAACATCCTTCCTCCCTAAAGTTGATCATTGTCTTGATGACACTTATTCAAACATAAGTTCTGAATTAAAATATTATCTAACAGAAAGATAACATAGTACAAAACATCAAATTAAGCAAATTAAAGTGTAAATTATCTATAAAACTCATCATAAGCTTCCCAAGTAGCACTATCCTCAGAGTATTGGTCCCACAAGACCTTTCACTATGACATCTCCCTATTATATAAATAGAGTTTGTGAGTGTCAATTACTCTGATTGGTTCTACCATGACCACTCTGGGGTCTAAAACCTGGAAACCATTTCAATCCAACACATATGAAGGATCAACTATATACTTTTTATGATAAGAAATATGAAATACATTATGTAATGGATCTAGGACTGATGACAATACAAGCCTATACACTACAAGATTGACCACTTATAATACCTTGAAGGTTCCCACATATCTCGATAATAATTTCGTTGACTTCTTGAATTTAATCTTCAACCATAAGCACATGAAATTATCACAAAATCTCAAAAAAATGGTCAAGGAGAGTTCCACCAAGGCTTTAAGCTCTTTTGCACACCTCCCTAACATAGATAGTATTTTTTCTCATTCTTGAGAAAAGTGTTTAGAAAACTTGGCAAGAACGATGTGTATAATTCAATACCATCACTATTCTGCATAGCTCCTCATAAGTATGACATGTCAATACTGTCTCTACTCCATGTAGCTCCTGACAAGTATGATGATGAATAGGAATTTGAAATAATACATTTCTAATATATACAAAATTAAGAAATATACATTCCTCAATATACATGTATATAGCCATATGATTGAATTTGATAAGTTCCCTTGTCAAATCTTGGATTTGATAAGCTCCCCTTGTCAGATCCAAACTCAATAACTATCGAGTCAATGTGAGACTAACTAATATCCACTCCCATATCTTAGTATTCAGGTTCCTAATTCATCACTCGTCCCTTAGGTCTCAACAACCTAATGATCTTCAAAAAGTGCACATGGTTCAATGAATCACAAATCCATTCTAACATATCCTAGAGTGCAATAATATATATCAAATACTTAAAGATGTGACAACATCCATCACAAGAAAATTCATACAATCATTGCATAATTGCATTAAGTTACCATTATCAAAACATAATTAGTATCAAATTTCATAACTTAAACTATCTCTATTATATTCATAGTTAGGAGGAAATAACGTTAAAATTAACATAACAAATTAATGACAAGGATCACACCATTCTTACAACCTTATAAATGGAACAAGTGAGACAATGCCTCCTTGCTTTCTTGGCTAATTACACAACAAGTTATAAAGTTATCTCAACCCTTTAGACTAATAAGATGTTCCATACATCTTATTCCATACTCACTCTAGGGGAAAGATACATAAATGTATCATCAAAACAACATGTTTTAATCAAGATGAAAATAATACCAATCTAATCAAGGGTGAATCATAACATAATGATTATAATAAAGTTATAAATATCAATCTAGAAACAATATAAATTCAAGGTTCGCCACTCCACATGGTCAAAGTTCACAAGTTTAGATAAAGTAGCACTAGAAAATGTGACTCTAAAAATCCACAAGTGGAAATTAGTGAACTAACACCTCATCAAAAAAACTCTTAAATACCCTCACATGGTATGAAGAAAACACCACAACCGAAGTTGCCAAAATCACTACACACTTACCAAACCAAACTTGTAAGTGTAGTATCACAACCTATTTCCATATCTGAAAGGAAAAATAATAACCACATAGATGCATCAATCCATTTCATTCCTAAAACTTCTCTATCAACAAGAAGTACAAAACACTATCCCATGAACTCCAGGGAAAACAATATTTCAGAATAAAGCTTTCAATTAAGGGAACACTTAATCAACACCATGAAAATATGAATCCACTTAGTTGGCTTATAATGATGTCAAAGGACGCTGAGAGAGTAACAACTCACTTATATGCCAGCTATGTGAGATGACACCACTTCCCTAATCCACATAAACATATGGGGTGTCAATCCATATGCGGTATTTTAGGATTCCCTCCCCTAGAATTAATGTACATAAGACACAAAAATCTATCTAAACTGCACATATTATTAAGTTAGAAGCATCCCATGATTTTTGAACACTCACAATATAAAACACAAGTGGCAGAGGTGACTTGATTACCAAGTAAGGATGTAATCATTTTTGAGGTGTTCGATCTAAGTGACCAAAAATATTATAATAATTTCTTGTTCATGATCATGAACTATGCTATGCACTCACCTAACTAAACATCATATACAACCATCACCATCGAAACACTCAATAAACCAACCCTTTAACAACTTAAAGAGGGTACGAGTGCTCCTAAGAGTACACACTCAATGTACCAAACAACATTTCATGGATGTCTATTACCTATAATAGTCATCAATCCATACATGAGGATCTACTAAATCTCACAAATCTAACCATGGTGTAGCATGATTCTACATTGAGGTGCTACAAGTTCAAAATATACTTCACATAATTAGTAGAATAATACATGTCACTAGGTTCCTCAAAATAGTTCCATCAAACTTAGGTGGTTTCACCTTTTTCATATCTATAACCAACTCTATAACTACTTGTGCTCTTGCATTCTAAGGGTTTTCTTTATCAACAAGATGATATTAAAATTTATCATGGTATACTTCCTTTTCATGGCCATGAATCTCCTACTCTAGGGTTGAAATTCAATTCTTAGTCTCATTCATGGCTGTGAGAATCTGATCCAACTTTGTTGCTTACTTAGCAACAAATTGATTATGATCAAATGGAGGGTTGTCATTGAAATTTGAAGGACCCTCTTTGGGTAATCTAACTTTTACCATTCTCTCTTCTAGTAAACATAAAGATACATAAATTCTAGTGGATTAATTAAGTTCTAGAGTTCAATCCACAGCTCTGATACCACATGCAACATCCTCATTGGGACCTACCTAGAATAACGTGATTTTTTAAAAATTTAATCAACATAATATTTCATTATATTTCAACATGTGAATATAATTAGTGATCCAACTAAACACATTAAATATCTTAACTATAAAATAAACATTTAACAACTACCTGTTACTAATCATTAACATCATATGAACAAAACATAACTAAGTATAGAAAGTAATTATAGATTTCCATTCATGACTGGTACAAACATGTAACTACTATTGTCATGGTAAAATAAGTAAAAATTACATCTCATTAGGTATAATATTTCAATTATAATAAATTTAATACAATGTATAAGATACCAGGCTCCACAGAGCATGAGTTCCCTAAACTCTAGTAACGATAGCAATCTCAAGTGTCATCTCTGAAGAAATATTATTGTGGGGAGAGAGAGCATCATTCAAGCAATTTTCTACACCAACCATAGACCACCGATCCCTCACACAATCCCCCATCATGGAATGGCCCTCACTTCATGACTGAGTATATAGTGACGATGCGAGAATCCAAAGAGTTAAGCTAGTATTGATGTGCTATATGATTTCTAAGAACATGCAATGTACCATACAAAAATTCGTTCTAACATGATATTGCATAAATATGTAAATCATACATATGAAATGACAATGTCTAACTAACATTACTTTTTCCAAAGTTTTAAATAGTTATTGATCTTTAGGATCAGTCAAATTCATGCACACCACTTGATCGGATTACCTTCATCTGGTATTGTGATGCTAGTAAGCTAATGAAGTCTGTCTCACTACTTACTCAGTACCAACAATGTGATATGTGGTTAATATAAATATAACCAATAGATTCATGTATATTACTTCCTACTAGTAGGTATAAAATATTATAAACATAAGAATAATCAAAATGCATATATTTAATCCATAAAATATATGGATGAATCTCCATAATATTATTTATCACATAAATAATAACAAGCATAACAAGTAAAATTTATACAAACTTGGTATAATCTATAAGTTTTTATTTTTTGTAAGTAGATTTAAACATAGTACATTCCATGACAAACAATTATAGTCCAAATTTTTCATGTACACACTACTTAATTTCAACATCCAGTCATAATAAAGAAAGTCATAATGCTCATGACAACATAATCTTTCATTTAATTAATTTGTTATATTTTTAGTAGGTTGTATGCATAGTGTCTAATCTTTTAGGAATCTATGACTTAGTTTTTAATAGATAATAAACTATAAATGTAAGCACACCTCCTAATGTACGAATATAATCTATATATGTATATGTACTTGTACATATTAATATAATCATAGTACACATCATACACAAGTTTTTAATAATATAAATATTGTATGTAAATGTTAATGGTGACTTATAATTCTAGTCAAGGACTTTATGAGATTTCAACCCCCTAATAAGATATCTTTGCTTAGTTTGATCCATGTATAAATATATCATAGAAATATATATATCACCAAATATGTTTGTGTAGACACTAGAAAACTACACATGATGGTTCTAGATGTCAGAATGCCTCAAGATACCTTAGGGACCACCTAACCCTTCTTGACCCACTGATAAACCCATCAAACTTTGGGCCTAGTTATCTACTTAGCTAACTAAACTCACTAACTTACTAACTTAACCATTAACCCAACCCTTTTAACTTACCTTGACCCCTTTTCCTCTAAATACTCAATTGCACCTTGACCACCGACAATTAGGTTGATCGTTGATAGTCAGTTCTTCCTCATTCTTACACAATACCAGCTGTGTGCAATCTAACAAGGCACAATTAAATATGTTCATCTTATGCAGTGCTAACAAACACCAAAGCATAAAAATCAAGTAGCCAATCTCCTAGGGAGCCTTTTATATCCTCCATCTGTATTTGACTATAAAAGGAGGAGAGTAGGAGGTGAAAAAGGATTAATTTATCTAGGTTTTATCAATTATAATCACTTTCAAAATTCCAACTCACAGGTGATTTAGCTTTCAACCAGTGGACCATTCTTCTAGAAATTCAACAACTATATTAGAGGTCTGAACCTCTACCCAAATTGCTCTTGAGGCAAAGTACCATTACTCCACCAAAATTTCTCCAACCATCATCCATTTATAAAATAACAAGTATATTTGTACTTCAGTTTTGTTATTCTAGTTTCTAACCTCTCTCCTCCATTAGACATTTCCTATATTTTAATTTTTAGCTCCCAGACCCTTAACAAACCCTTACCTGATCATTGATCTATTTTTCAACTCTTTCTTGAGAAACTTTAGAATTCCATAAGCAATCATCCATAGTTAGCACAACCATCGATGGTCACCCCCAACAATCGATGATTACCCAACTGTCAACGGTCAACTTAACCACCAACAATCACCCTAATTATTGACAATCACTATGGTAAGAAATAATAATAAGTTATTTATAACCCTTTACCCCTAACCAAATATGAATTTCTATGTCCTTGCCTGTTCACAGACCCCTACCTAATTTTCTAAACTTGATCTAATATATTTTTGCACTAGTATTGAATTGCTATTAATATATTTAGTTATTTTCTCTAACAAGCATATATTTCTTCTTGTATTTAATTTTAGTTAATTTATGTTATTTGATGCAAGCACTTTAAATTTATCTCTTTCAACTTAATTTCTATCAAAGAGTGGATGACAACCTCCTAACAAGCTCATGCTTCTTGGATCTAGCTCACGTTAGGCAATCCACCTAACTATCTTTCTAACAACTCCTTTTGTTAGTAATTTCTTATCTATAGGTTATCCTTCTAAGATAAAAAGGAGCTCTCCACACTCATTTGGATCATGAATGCACAACAACCAGGTTCTTCTACCACACCTTTATTACTAGTTTCTTATCTTCTTTCAGAATTAAGAAATGAACATAAATTAAGAGAAAAAAATTGGCATGCCTGAAGGGACCCCAACATCATCTAGGCGCCCTTTTCTTTCTTTATTCTATGCTCATAAAATGAAATTGAAAATTTATTTTGGTCTTAAAATAAACTTTACATACATTGATTTCTTCATTGTTTTTAGTTCATTTAGTAACTTAAAGGCAAACGTAATCAATCATAATTTCACTCTTGTTATCACACACTCTACCAAACCACACAATCAATCAACACATCAAAACAATTGACATAAGGCCCGACTAGGATTTCATCACCTAGCTATTAGCCTTACCCTTTGGCTATCTTACTTGGAGGTCATTACCAAAAATAAAAACTAAAACTTAGCTCTCTGGTTGAGTCTAAATGTTGAATTTCAGTATATCTAGGCTAAGCATCCAACACCCTTATCATTGCGGTGTAAGAAGTGAGGGGGTAGGCACCAATATCAAGCCACGTACTGACTTTCAATATAGATTTTTGAGATAATTTGATACTTGAAACAAACTTTAGACTTCTTTTTTAGTACCCGATCTATAAACCAGATTTCCTCTTCACACTCTCTAAGGCATAAGCCAAAAGCGATCTAAAAAGTATCTTAAGTTGTTGAATGCAATTTCGTGTATGTTTTGATTACCTTGATATCTTTTTATTTTTCTTGCTTTGTGTTTAAGTTATGATCTTTTCATCATTTATTTTATATTCCTCACATGGTATTTACTAGACAACATTTGAAGAATCAAACCAACCAAGAACCACCTTCCTCTTCCTCTTCCTCTATGGAGTATACTTTGGATGTTGAGGGCTCTCCTCATCATTATCCCCCTCCTACCACTCCTCAGATAGTTATCAAGGGTGATGTGAATTTATCTACATTCCTTGATAACAACCCCATGGCCATCCAACATTACCTTAACACCTTATCTCACCATACCCCTATTGCTTCGGTTCCTCCTACGGATCCACCTTATCATATGCCTCCCCATATTATGGTTTGTGCTACCTCCACCTAACCTATAATTACTCAAACATCTTCTTCCACTCATATCCCATCTTTTACCACCACCCAAACTCAATCCAACATCCCAACCAATAGCTAAACACTCCCTACACTAACCAATACCTCTAACATAGGGGCAACCTCACCTCTTATTACCCATACTTAATACACCATGGGGGTATCTTCTACCCCTATATCTACCATTCCCCTTATCACTACCAACCCACCATTTTCCACTGCCCTTCACAATTTTGTGCTTTCCATACCTCCTACCCTTCCACCTATCAGTACTAGGGTTACCACTCAACCCCAACCAATTAACCCATCCATACCTCCAAACTAACCCATATCAATCCCTCAATAAATACCCATGACATCCTACCAATATGTTTTTAATCCAAAAGGATACATAGCACCTTCCACCCAACCTTTTGTGCCCATTAACCCTTATGTGGCATCATCCCAACCTTCAATGACCACATACCAATATGTGGTATCTTCTCAACCTTCTATCACTTATCCATATATTGATTCCACCCAATCTCAACAAAACTTACCACCCAATTATAGAGCCTTCTAACCTCAAACAAATTTGGTCAAAATGTTAATGGACAAAATGACCACCCTATAAACATCCATCTATGGGGCTCATAATCTTTTATCTTATGATCAAATTTGTAATGAAACTATTCGTCCATCCATCCCTATCCAACCTTATCCTCCTCAATGAGAACTACTCAATTTTTCAAAATTCCAAGGCAAGGAGGAACTCCAACAACACTTAAAATCATTTTTCCATTCTTGCTATTTGATTGTATATTACGATACTCCTCTCCTTCATACCTTCCCTATGTCTCTATATGGACCAGCCTTAGATTGGTATAGTTCTCTCACCAAGCACTCCATATTTTCCTTTTCCCAACTTTCCCAAATCTTTTTACATCATTTCTTAGTAAAAATATCTAAAAAGGTCTCTATTACCGACCTCTACTCTGTTAGGCAATTTGATGATGAATCAACTGCAAATTTTGTAGCATGATGGAGAGGTTTTATCAACCAACTCTCTTTCTCTTTGCCCTAACCCAAGTTGATTGAAATTTTCTCTTGAAGTTGTGACAAACATATTTCCCCCACTCTATAAGTTTAAACTTTCAAAACCTCTGATGAGACTTATACCATGACATGCAAACTAGAAATCAGAGACATTGAGCAGGTGAAATTGAAACTTAGAAACAAAATTTTTAGATTTAAATCCAATGATCCTTCCTCAACCAAAACCACCATTAAATATAACCATCCCAATACCAAACCAAAGGCATCCAAAAATTTAGTTGTCTTTAAAACCACTCCACCACCAATTTTTAACCAACCCAACCAAACCAATTTCTCTAACTCTTCTAACCAACAAAACCAAAATCAAGATTTTTTTTTGCTTTCCCGATGGCTCCAGCGCGCACGAACCAGAAAAATTTGAAATCGGCTGTTGTGAATCGAGCAGCCGGTGAGACTGTGGTTGCCATTACGGAGGAGGTTTTTTCTGCTAGCAGAGGGAGGAACCAGAACACCCTCAAAGGGATTTCTGCTGCGGGGATCAAAGATACTACAGCTGTGCGTTCGGCCAACGTTCCTGGTTCAGGGCATGGACCAGGGGGGAGAACCTATGCGGATGTGGCGGCCTTCGAAGCAGATATACACGATGCTCAGCCTCATACAACACCTGTACCTACCTACGTATCGCCTGTAAGTGCTTTAAAACCTATTAGGGTAACTCTAGACCCTGAATTAGCAGAAAATATTTTCCAAGAGGAAAAATAGTTTTCCTCTTGTGCTGCCATTTTCCGCTTCTGTGGGTTCTGGCCCTCTTTTGTTGATCTACAAAATTGGATTGCCAAGAGCTGGCTGCAAATTAAAGACGGTCAAATCCAGCCTTGCGCCAGGGGTTTTTTTATAGTAATATTTCAAAGCCCTGAAGACAGAAAGTCTATATTGTGTCACAATAATTTTTCTTGGCAGGGCAGATTTCCTCTTATGGCCAAACCTTGGCATAAGAATTTTAATCCTCTATCGGAATCCTTTAACAAGATCCCTATATGGGTGCGGCTCCCTTATCTTCCGATACATTTGTGGCAAGAGGCAGTTTATAAAACCATTGGAAATGCAATAGGAGAGTTCTTATATGAAGAAGACAGTACGAAGAGTCACCATTCGACTTGTGCATGATTTTTGGTTGACCTGGATGTTTCAAAAGGCCTTCCGGAGGCGATATGCATTGATTCCCCAAGGGGTACCTGGACACAAATCTTGGATTACGAGGGGATCCCTTTCCGTTGCAGGAAGTGTCACCAGACGGGACATATTGCTGCTCGTTGTGTTGCTGGGAAAACCAATCCCAGACGTTCACCTTCTTGGTGGCCAAAGGATTTTTCTGAACATAGCATAGACAAACTACCTTTGGAAACAACAACAGAATCCGAGACCGAGAATGAGGAAAGGTTGCAATCTGAATCGGAAGATGAAGAGGAATCTCTGGAGAATCATTCAAATGAAGCCTTTGAGGAGGCTGTAGTTAGTGATACAGCTGAGCCTGAGGAGGAGGTGGTGGTCTCTCCCCTATTTTGGAGGATCTTTCTAAGAGCCAGACTGTGTTTGACTGTCACATGGAGCTTATGCCTTCTGGTGTCCAAAGTTCTTTGGCTTCTGAGGCATGGGTTGCTGAGGCAGCTAAGGTAGAGGATGGTTGGACAGCAGTTAGAAGAAAGAAGTCTAAGTCTTTGGTCCCTCCTCTAGATATGAATCTTCGGTCATGCAAAAAGAAAAATCTTAATTTTAAAGATTCTTCCAAAGCTCCTTTCTGCTGATTGGTTTTTTGGGGGCTGCAAACTGGTCTCTTTTTTGGTTTGCAGGTTACTGGTCTGGAAGCTTGTTCAGCTTGCTATACCATTTGGTTAACTTTCAGATCAGTGTTTTGACTGCTATTTTTTCATTATCTTATTTGTTGGTAACAGGTCCATGTAAAACCTGGTTTCGGTTCTTTTCTGTATTCAGGTTCTTTTGTTAACCTGGTTGTGCTTTAAGGTTTATCTTTCTCCTTGTGCAGGGTTTCAGGGTTCCTTCAAAACCTGTTTTTACCTTAATCTAAAACAAAACCAAAATCAAAACTAAACTTCTCAAAAATAATACACTCTGATAGGGGAGTCTTATGCTTTGGTTTTTAAAAAATTGGTCAAATCCAACATCATACAACTTCATCCCATCAAAACCTCCCCAACAACTTGAATCTTCTTGTCCTACACCTGGTTGGTATAATGAAAATGACCTATGTGCTTTCCACTATGTCATTGGACATGATGTTAGTAGGTGCAACAACTTTAAAACCATTATCCAAAATATGATTTATAAGGGAGAACTTGTATTTGATAATCCCAATGCACCCTTGAATCAATCCCTTGACATATTTTGTAATCCTTTTCCCAATCATCCCTTCTACTAGCTATGATGATAATAAACTAAAATCATCTCACACTCGTGACGTTCATATAGTCAATATTATTATAAGTGAACCTATCATTGAGGAAACCATTACCTCAACTACCTCTTCCTCCATTCCACTCACTAAAGTGGTCGACTCACCCTCAATTCATTTAGACATCCAAATAGAGGAAACAACCACACCTCTCTCTTCACTTGGAGAGATAATAGACTTACCCACCTCTAATTTGATAGAAATACCAAAGGAAACAACCATTGACATCACACCTTTCTCCCCTATCTTAGAACCATCCATTATCTCTTTGGGAACCATCCAAAAAGAAGAGATCACCTTACCTATTCCTTCCATGGGGGAACCATCCTCCCAAATATTAGAACCTTCCATCAAGAACAAAGGTGGAGAAATTGTTCCCTCACCTCAACCTATGGTCTTCATTTTTGAAACCAATGACCAAGGAATCAAACCCATTTACAAACCTTTCTCTAGATTGGTCCAAAACCTAGAGTTCAATTCTCAACTCAACCTAGATAGATCCACCTTTTGGCATCATCTTGGGCTTCCCTATCAAAACAAACATGAGCCTTCAACCTGACTTTCATCCACCCTCAAACCTATCATAACCTCAATACCTTCATCAAATACTTATCCCTCCAAAACCATAAGGGAACCATCCTATAGACATTAAAAAACTGTACACTTGCAGTTTTTGCTGTCTAAATGACTCGAGACCCCTCTAAAGACCCCCTAAAAATTATTAACCCTTAAAAACCCCTCTTAACCCAACTAAATCACTATTTTCCTAGTCACATAATACTATTCAAAAATACTATTCACTATCACAACTTATTGAGGGACCCACTATCACTTTTCATGATGACATGGTAAGTGGCATGACATGTGACATGGAAAATGACAAGGTATGTGACATGAAAAGTGACATGGCATGTGACATGCCAAGTGACATGAAAGGTGATTTTGGAGGTGATATGGTAAGTGACATGGCTTAGAAGTGAGGTGGCTTGATGTGGGACATCATATCCCACCTGAGACCCTTCCCAAAGTGCTTGAGGACCTCATTTAAGCATCACAATCCCCCCCCCTTGAAATATGGTGAATTTACCCTCAGGGTACCATTAGTCAACATGTATTTTACCTTCACACATGAAATTAACCTTCAAAATAAGATACCTACCTCTTTAAGACAAAGGGCACCCATTTTTGATTTCTTAACCCAAATGGGACTCACCAACCCAAATGGGAGTCCCCACCCATCTCATTTTTATTGATTCATTCACCACATATAAAATTACACCACACCTCTATTATTCCTCTTTTGGCATGACTCTTCACAACATATGCTATAAATACCTCCCCTCTGCTTCACCCAGAGTGAAGTTAAAAAGTTGTAAATTAGTATATTTTTTGTTATTAACATTTTGTTTCAAGTTTTTAAAGAGGTCATACACTTGAAGGAGATCATCATCATCTCAGAGAGAAGAGCTCAAGCAACGAGACTATGACAAAATCTTCAACAAAGCATCCTCAAGCCATCTTCAACAAACATCAAGGTAATTTGTATTATTTTACAATTTCAATTTCTTCCTGCTTATCCCCCTTTGGCCTCTTCCTTGTTGATCTCCAAACCATAACCCCTTGGCCTTCTTATTTTCCTTTTACCCCTTTTCCTCTTTACCCTTAACCTCTTCTTTCTCTTTATTCCATTTACCCATTTACCTCTTTACCATTTATCCCTTTATACCCTTTTTCACTCCTTTCTTTCTTATCCCTTTTACCCATTTACCCATTCACCACTTATCCCTTTATCCCTTTTTCCTTCTTTCTTTCTTACCCTTTTACCCATTTTTCCATTTGCCTTTATCCCCTTACCATCTTTACCCTTTACCTTCTTTTGATTATCTTGAAGCATAACCATAACCTTGCCTACTTAACCACCATTTGCTTCTTTGCTTTCTGGACCATTTACCCCTTTATATTTTTCAACCACCTTTTATCTCTACCAATTTTAACATTTATAAACCTTAACCAAAACTTTATCCCTTGTCGCAAGACAAACCAAACCATTTCCAAACCCAAAACCACAACCTTGCCTTAAACCAATTTTCAGCATTAGTATAATTAAACTAGTTGCTTCATTTTGGTTAATTTAGTAAATCATTTAACTTCATTGTCTCAGATTTAGTTAATTTTTGTTTTTAATATCAGTAATTTGTTTTTTTATACAAAAATCCTTTTCTTTCATCACTTCAATTTAATTTTTTAAAGTAGGTAGATTGATAGCCTCTTAGAAAGCTTTTGCTTCTAGGATCTAGCTCACACTAGGCAATCCACCCATCTACTTGTCTAACAAATAAGTCTCTTTTAGTATTTCCTTATTTACAAGTCATACTCTCAAGCCAAAGAGTAGCTTTCCATAATCACTTGGATCCAATGCACGTACTCTAACAGGTATTCTTTCACATCCTTCATAACTAGTTTCTTCTTTTCACACTTAAAAAAAAATAGAAAATAGAGAGAAACATTTTGGAATGCCTGGTGGGACCCCTTATGGGTTCGTAGTTTTTTAGGCATATAGTTGCATTTAGTGAAAATTCAATGCTCTTGCATTTCTATTATTTCTAAAATCTAAAAAAGATTTTTTTTTTTCTTCTTTTCCGAAAATCTAAAAAAAAAGTTTTCATCCTAGGGATAGGTTGCATTTTACATCTTGAATTTAAGTGCATTTTAGATATTACTTATTTGCATAAAAAGACACCAAAATCTTCTTTTGGATTAAAACAAGTGCATTTATTGTATTTTTTGCTTAATGATTAGCTCACCTAGATTAGTTAAACACATTATGAATTAATCATAGTATAGATATGTTACACTACCAAACCACATGCATATAAACATCAAAACTTATTTGAGAGAAGGTACATTAGGATTTCATCACTCTTTGAATCACCTTAACCTACTCAGAGATCCCACTTGGATTTCATCACGAAGGAGAGGACTCAGTCTGTTCTATAGCAGAGTATAAACTCTAGACAAATGGTATATATTGGCTAAGTGCCCACACTGGCTGTGGGATCGTGAAGTGAGGAGAGCAAGCCCCCAATACTAAGCCATGTACCTGGTCTAATGTAGATTATTTGAGCACCAAAATTTAACCCAAAACCATCCTTAGACAACTTTTCTATTACCTAACTTACAAGCCAATTTCCCCTTTCACACTCTTTAAGGCATAAGACAAAAGCAATTTAAAATAAATCCTAGGATTAATTACACTTTTAGTGTGTGTTTTATTGTTCTTTGGGTTTTTATTTATTTGCTCATTATGTGAGGTGAGAGGTTTGTTATTCATTTCTAAATTTATCTTATGGTCTTAACCAAACAACAAGTGAAAAACTAAAATAACTCACCACTATCTTCTTCTTCTTCCTCATTTATGGATTACACTTCAAACGTTGATAGATCACCCCATTCTTCACCACACAATTCTCCCCCACCTACGGTGACTTCAACAATCCTTGAATATGATTTAGATTTTGACACCTTTTTGGACAACAATATGGTTGCTTTACAACACTATCTTAATACCTTAGCCTACCGTACTTTGATTTTTTTGATTTCTTCCATGGATCCACCCTATGGTATGCCACACCACCTCATGGTTGATTTTGCATCATCCCACCCTTCTGTTATCCAAGCTTCATCTTCTACCATTAGTCTATCTACCACCACCACCCAAACACCTGTTACCCCAACCAATACATCTAACGTTGGCTCCACTTTACCCCTTATCACTTCTACCCCTTTTGCTAACGTGGTGTCTTCTACACCCATTTCTACCATTCCCTTCGGATTAACTAATATACCAACCTCAACCCCCTTTCAGAACATGGTACTCTCCATACCACAAACACTTTCCCCTATTGGCACTAGGATCATTATCCCTCAACAACCCATAAACACTTTAGCATTACCAACCCAAACCATGCCCCATCAACCAACCCAAATGTACCCCTAAACCAACCATTATCAGTTCATCTACAAGCCCCTATGACCTCTTATCAGTATATCCCCGACCTATTGGGATATATTACACCTTCCACCCAACCTTTAATGCCTATTAGTCTTGCAGAGAGACTATCCCAACCTCAAATTACCACATACCAATATGTGACCGCTTCTATACCTCTTACCACATACCAATTCATAGCTACAACCCAACCTCAGAAAAACTTGCCATCAAATTATGCATTTTCCCAACTCCAACCTGACCTAATCAAGATGATTGTAGATAAGATTACCCAACTTGAATTATCTATCTCTGGGTCCCATAATCTTTTATCTTATGACCAAATCTGCAATGAACCTATCAACCCTTCTGTCCTGATTCATGCTCATCCTCCTTAATGGGAGATTTACAAATTCTTTAAGTTTTAGGGGAAGGAGGATCCTCAACAATATTTGAGGGCATTTCACCATTATTATTACTTGAATGCCTATGATGATGCCCTCCTTCTCCGAACCTTCCCTATGTCTTTATCAAGGCCCGCCTTAAATTTGTACAGTACCCTTCCTAGACATTCTATCTTCTCATTTTTCCAACTTGCCCAAATTTTCTTAGAACATTTTTCTATCAATATATCCAAGAATATCTCCATAACCGACCTCTATTCTATCAGGTAGTTTGATGATGAATCAATTGCCGACTTCATTACACGATGGTCAGGCCTCATTAATCAATTATCCTTTTCACTACCCCAAATATAACTCATTGAAATTTTCTCTTGAGGTGCAAAAAACACATCACTCTCACCCTTCAGGTGCAAACATTTAGAAATTTTGATGAAGCATTCACAATGGCATGAAAACTTGAGAACTAAGCCATACATGAGGGTAAATTAAAATTGTAAAATAATATTTCCACTTGTAAACCCAATAAACCCTTTTCCTCCAAAACAACTAACCAACCCAATTCTAAATCCAATACATCTACAAATGCAGTTATCTTGAAAATTGCCCCACCTCCATCCATTACCAACCATGTCAAAACACACCTCCTAATTCTTCTTAACCACCAAATCAAAATTAAAGCTAGGTTCCCCCTAAATAATTCACCCCTACAGGGGAATATTATGCCTCTATGTTGGATAAATTTCTAAAATCTAATGTTATTCAACTTCTATCGGTCAAGCCACCTCAACAATTTGACCCCTCTCACCCTGTGCCTAGGTGGTTCGATGACAATGACCATTGTGCTTTCCATTGGGTCATCAGACATGACATAAACAAGTGTAACACTTTTAAAAGTCTTGTCCAAAACTTGATTGATAATTGTGAATTGATGTTTGATAACCCTAATGCACCCCCCAATTATTCTCTCAATATTTTTTGCAAACCATTCCCTAACCATCCTCCACCTACCCAAACCCATGACAATCAATTTGAACCATCTTCATCTCATGAGGCACACATAATCAATGTCATCATAAATTATCCCATGGAGGATGAACCTCACATTCCTATTTCCTCTTCACCAACCTCACCAATGGAAGAATAAAATTCACCTCTTATCCCTTTAGAGATGCAAGTATAAAGATCTATAGCCCCCACTTCTCTGCTTGATCAAACCATATCCATGCCTGCCTCTCCTTTAACCAATCAGCCATTGATCTAACCACCCCTTCCTCTACCTTACCAAGTGAAATGGTAGAACTCTCATCTTCTCCTTTGGATACCCTAGCAAAGGAAGGAGCTAGGACCATACCTACATCCTCGATCAAAGAAACATCCCCTCTCTTAATCACCCTGGAATCAACCCTTATTTTGGAACCTTCTATCTCAAGCAGAGATGAATGGACCATTCCCTCTTATTCACCCAAGGGCTTGACATTTAAAACAATAAATGAAGGAACAAAACCCATTTATAATCCCTTTTCTCGATTAGTGCAAAGTTTAGAATTTGCCTTAGACGCAACTTGGATAGAACCACTTCCTACCATCGTTTGGGGCTCCCATACCAAAACAAAACTAAACCCTCAACTTCATTAGCATCCATTTTCCAACCTCTTACCACCCCATCATCAAACATTTCTTTCCCCCAAGACGTGAGGCAACCACATCACCCACCTCCACCTAGATCATCTCATAATCTTCTATCTAAACCAACCAAGAATTTGGGTATCCTTTCCACACCTAGCATCACCCATCCCCCCATCAAATCAGGCCTAACCCCCTTTAGGCCACCTAACAAACCACCAACCAAGATGGACCAAAGGGTATAATTACTTAAAACTCATCCTCAAGTTAACCTATGTCATCTCATTCTCATTTGCCATATATTTTGAGACCCCACCCTTCTACCATCCCAGTCATTTATTCAACTAATTAAACCAACACCATTTTTGATGCCTACCCCTCTACCACCTATGCCATTGACTTATTCATTGTTTTTAGCTAATTTATCCCCCTCTACTTTTTCACCTATTATCAACCCCCCATCCTCTAATTTGAAACATCTACCATTAACCCAATCATAGTTAAGCCAACCCAATCTAAACCATATACCAGAAATTCCCCAACCACCAAAAGTCAAGACCACACCTAAGAAGGTTCTTATTTCCCTAACGAGCATCTCAACACCCTCAATACCTCTGAAGGAATCTTACTCTATTATTTTACAGAGGCTATTACAAACCTCTTCCATTGAACTTCCACCTATTAAACCATTCACCCCTTCTAACACCAAACCTTCTTGGTTCAATGATACTTAGATTTGTGCATACCATAAGACACCAGGAGATAACACAAAGAGTTGAAAATATCTCCAAGATATTATTCATTGCTTATATGAGGATGATGATTTGTCATTAAATGAACCACTTTCACCTACCTTACTAACCCAACTGCCAACCCAACTAATCCAACCACTATCCCAACCTATGTTGACAGGCAAGGGTGAGGAGCTGAAGTAATCACCTAGTTCAACTAAGCCCATTATCCATACCATCCACATGATTACCTGATCTTGAGCACAATAAAGGGGTAAAGGAAGAGCCAATGTGTCCATTCCATGGACATATCCTTTAGATTCTCAGCCTCCTAACTAGGATCAAACACCAACACCACCATCTAAGCCATCACCTAGACCTATAGTATCCATCCTCCTAACCTATGCTGATAGGCAAGGGTGAGGAGTTGAAGCACTCACCCAGTTAAACTAAGCCCATTATCCATACCATCCACATGATTACCTGATCTCGAGCACAATAAAGGGGTAAAGGAAGAGCCAATGTGTCCATTCCATGGACATATCCTTTAGATTCTCAGCCTCCTAACTATGATCAAACACCAACACCACCACCCAGGCCATCACCTAGACCTAGAGTATCCATCCTAGGTGTACCTCCTACCAATTCCTTCACATATATTTGACAAACCCTATTGAAGCAACTTCATCAAACATCGGTGAATATGAGCCTTTACGACTTGATCAACACCTTGCCTCATCATTGTCAGGCATTAATAGATGACCTATAATCTATTGAGGTTCAGCTAGATGACCCTCAACCCCTTGCCTCCTTTGTTGAGACCCTCCAACATTCTACCATTGTCACCTTACATGATTCTAAGATACCTCTAGCACACTCCAAGGAATTTGATCCACCTCTATTTTTCACTATATATATCAATCACATCCATGTCAAAAGGGTGATGATTTGTGGAGGAGCTAGAATCAACACAATCTCCTCCCATGCTTTTGATAAGCTACATTTACCAAATAATATCATGGCTAAAAGGACAGTGGTTCTTCACTCCTTCAATGACACTATGACCACTACCTTGGGGACTGTTATTCTTCAAATACACTTGGGACCTCACACCATGCCTGAGCTATTTTATGTTGTAGAGGGTGAATTCCAGTATAACATTTTACTTGAATGCCCCTAGATTTGGGCTATGAGTTACATCCCCTCCACTTTACACCACTGTGGTAAATTCAAACATGAAGGGCAAGTCATAACCATCAAGGCTGATCCCAATTGTTTTACATGTTGCAACATGACTTATAGGCCTAATGATGTCCTTCTTCCACCTTCATTTCCCTCATATTCAACCAATCCCATTAACACAATTGCACCATCAACCACCACCCATAGTGATTCTACCCTTAATAATGATGAAGCCTCAACTAGTGCATCTATCCCTTCTTCTTAGATTCTCATTGAGGATTCCTTGACAAAAACTTTCCAATGCCTTTCTCTTGGGGAGTACTAACTTTTAGCCTTAGATGCCTTTCTCACTCCCCAAGAATATGGGAACCTTTAAAACAACCCTTCTTACGACCCAAACATAGGTACCATTGTCCCCTTTGGACTTACCAACAATTGAACATACTTTATCTATGGGGGACTTGATCAACCACTCCTTGCTCTTATCACCACTCCATATATTCAACTTTTCACTTCTGATTTCTCCTATCTAAGTAATCTAGCCTTTACAAGGACCTATCTTCACCACTATGCTTGAAAAGGATTTGGTATGGGCTTATACAAACGGACCTCATAAATTTCCCATTATCAAGACTCAAAAACCTTTTGAGTTCTTTGGGCTCGGGTTTGAACCACTAGAAGAACTCACTTCACCAAAACCTATTGATATCCCCATGGAAGAGATTCCATCTTCTCCCAATACATCTTCTCAATCTGGAGACTTTGACATCATCCCATCCAACTTTTTTTTTATTAGTATCGTTAGTTTGGGCCCACTGACCTATCAATACGGTGGCCAAACTAAAACCTTTCCTCTCATCCACCTTGAAATGATCAATTGTGATTCACCCACAATCTATACCATTTAATGCTAAGATGATAATTCTATCCTCACCAACCTTGGTGTAGGAGACTCTCCCATCCATAAATCCCTCCCTTCAAAAAACTAGACCATGCTTAATGAATCAACTATTGATGTTAACTTAAGAACCCAGGAGAATCCTCGTATCATTAAACTAGGCCAATCCTTGGACTCAAATGAAGAACGTGATTGTCTCACCTTCATTCAAGACCATAACATCTCATTCACTTGGTCTTATCAGGATATGTTTGGGATTGACCCCTCCATCACCCTTCATAACATAGTTACCTATCTAGAGGCTAAGTTGGTACGGTAAAAGCTTTAAAAAATACACCCTCTTATAGCTCTTCTCATCAAGGAAGAACTTCAACGTCTTTTATCTATCAAATTTATTCAACCCATTTACTACCCATAATGGGTCTCTAATATTATTCTTGTTACCAAGCCCATTGGGAGACTCCACCTTTGTGTGGATTTATGAGACCTTAACCTTGCATGCCCCAAAGATGACTTTCCTTTACCCAACATTGACCAACTAGTTGACATTACCATAGGTCATGAGATGCTATCCCTCATTGATGGATTTTTAGGATACAATCAGATCCTAATCGCCCCCTTAGACCAACATAAAGCCACCTTCATTACTCCTTGGGGAACCTTCTGCTATCGAGTCATGCCTTTTGGCTTAAAAAATGTAGGAGCAACTTATCAATGGGCCATAACCTATGTCTTCTATGATATTATTCATAAAATTATATAGGATTATGTGGATGATCTCCTCAGAAAATATAAACACCATAAGGTCCATTTATTTGTTCTTACTATCACTTTTGTTTGACTGATCTGATTCCATGTTCTGTTTAATCCCAAAAAATGCATTTTTTGGGTTTTATCCAAAAAGCTTCTGGGCTTTATCATCTCCCTCCATGGAATTGAGATTAACCCTACTAAAGTCAAGGCCATCCTAGAAATACCTCCCCTAACAAACCTTAAGTAACTTCATAATTTACAAGGAAAACTCCAATCTATCTATCGCTTCATCTCTCAATTATCAGACATATGTCAACCCTTTCACCACCTCTTGAAGAAAGACAACTCCTTTAGATGGACCAAAGATTTTCAATAAGCTTTTGATTCACTCAAAGAGCACTTGATTTCTCCACCTGTTCTTATCCCACCTAGGGATAATCAACCTTTCTACCTTTACGTATATGTCACTGATCACTCTTTAGGTGCCATGTTAGCTCATTAGGATGAACAAAATAAAGAGTAAGCCATTTACTATATTAATCGCATGCTTCTAGAGTATGAGACATGATATACCCATCCTGAAAAACATTGTCTCGCTCTCATTTTTTTTGCCTCTAAGCTTTGTCACTACCTTCTTAATCACAAAACATATGTTATCACTAACATCGACCCACTCAAGTACATGCACTCCAAGCCATACCAAAATTAGTGTATGGCTAAGTGGCTCATGCTTCTAGCTAAGTTTGATCTTGAGTTTCTTCACCAAAAATCCATTAAAGGGTAGGTCATTGCTAATCAATTAGCTAAAGCCCCTCTCCCAGATAACCAACCCATTCCATTAACATTTTCTGATGAGTCTATTGCAGCTCTTTGTTAGGGAGAACCCTCTTACCAAATGACCATGTTTTTTGATGGCTCTAAATGCCAACATGGTGGGGGTGTAGGCATAATTATCATACCCCTTCATGGTGAACCTCTTTCACTATCCTTTAAACTTGACTTTGAATGTAATAACAACATGGTCAACAGTCTCCAAACCACTCTCACCTTAAAAATCAAAACCATTTCTATCTTTTGTGATTCTCAACTCGTGATTAACAAGGGGTCCTATCAGTGTAAAAATGACATTTAAAAAAATATAAACTCCTTGTTGATGAGATCTTAACATCTTTTGGCTATTATTGAATCCAATTATTGCCTCAATCTACTAATAAATTTGTAGACATAATGGCTCTCTTGCATCTCAAATACCCTCTCAATTGTGGAATTCAAATTGTTTGTCACCATCAACCATTTCATTAGGCCCTCATATATCAATTTAGACCTTACAACCATCTGTAGTGTGGAGGCATCTCCTTCTGATGTCTAGTATGACCAAACTTTTAATTACCTTAACCTAGGCATCATTCCACCTGACCTCTCAAAGAATGCCTAGAAGGCCTTTGTGTAGGGAACCTTTCATTAAACCATATTAGGGGGAATCCTATAAAAATGTGGCTTTGATGGTCTTCTCCTCATTTATTTACGTAGTCACGAGGTTGCTCATGCCATCAAAGAAACCCATGATGGAGTTTGTCGGGGACATTTTAGTGGCCTCACTATCACCAAAAGAATCCTATGCCTGGGTTACTATTGGCCTAACATTAATCAGGACTATTGTGACTATGTAAAGAAGTGTGTTAAATTCTAACAACATACTAACTTGCATCACATGCCTACTCATAGCCTTCAAGTATCCATGGATTATTGACCCTTCTCATAGTAGGGGTTGGATCTCATTGGATAAATCAATCCTCACTCTTCTCAATGACACCAATATATCATCACTGCTAAAAAATATTTCACTAAATGGGTGAAGGCCATCCCCCTTATCTCCATCAAAGCTAAAAAAATTATAGCTTTTATCAATCATCACATTATCTGTCATTTTGGTGTCCCTCACAGAATCATAATAGATAGCGGTAAATCATCCAAAAACAAAAAAGTCCAAGCCCTCTGCAATGCTTTTGGCATCAAACTCAGCCATTCCTCGCCCTACCATTTGTAGACAAATGGACAGGTAGAAGCCACCAAGAAAACTCTCATCAAAATGCTGACTAAAGTTGTAAGTGCTTTAGGTTTGGATTAGCACATACACATCCTATTTATTTTATGGCCCTATCACACTAGTATCTGAATCGTAACAGGTATTACACTTTTTTCCCTAGTCTTTGATGTAGAGGCTATTCTACCTCTTGAAGTCCAGATTCCCTCTCTTCGTATTTCCTTACATGACATCATTTTTGAAGAGGATTATTTTCAAGAATGCCTCACATGCCTTGAATTACTTAATGAGCATCACCTTACTGACCTTAACCATCTTTACATCCATCAAGAGCATATTATGCATGGTTATAATAAGCACCTCAAACAAAGGGAACTCAATATAGGAGATCTCATCCTAATAGAAAACCAACATGTGACCAACATGGAGAAGAGTAAATGAGGCAAGTTTGATTTCAGTTGGCTTGAAACCTACATCATTACCCATAAGTATGGATCAAGAGCTTATCATTTGTCATCTCTCAAAGGCAAATCAATACCTGAGCCTCTTAATGCTTCACATCTGCATCTATTTTTCTGTTAAAGAAGGATCAAGCTCACCTATTTGTCTAACTTAAGTTCATCCCTTGATTATGAGATTTTAACCTTCACCCACCTTCCCCCTCCCATTTTGAGGATAATTTATTACAACATAAAACCATGTGATTAATCATCACAGTCATGGCCTAATCCTAAATATGGGTACCACGGCTCTACCCATAGCATGGTTCTCATGGATACTTCCATCTCTAACTAGATGGAATCCCATGGTGATTATCTCTCAAAACCACAGCCTTTCACATATCATTGACCTTCTTGTGTAAAGTTTTTCCATCATAAAGGTAAAATTCAAAACCTAATTAGATTGGTCCATGTCTAAACACATTTCATCTTGCAACAATTACTTGGGTCAATATCTTCAGCATTGTAGACTACTCCTTCGAAGGATAGTTCCCCAAATACAAAATAAAAACTACCAAATGTAAGGTAGACTACTCCCTTGAAGGACAACTATCAAGATCATTAAATAAAGCCAATAAGCTTAGACCACTCCCTTGAAGGATGGCTAAGTTCACTTTGTCAAAAGCAGAGCAATTTCTTGGAAGCTTCCCACATCGATCAGCTTTTCATATATAAAAATAAATCAAAAGACCCACTATCACAACAAATTCTAAAGCCGCAATTGGCTCTCAAGAAACATTATAATTTGGAAGCCACAATCGGCTTTCACATGTAGGCTTCCTGCATCGGTCAATCTACGTCTAGCATATGACATGAACTTGTCTATTACTATTCTTAGGTCACCTATAGAAGGGGTAAACTAATTCACATGAGGTTATCATACATGTCACCCATTACCCTTCTCACCACCCATCACCCATCTTCCCTTTAGACTATCTGTAAATCAAGGGATTTAGAGCTTACTTGACACCCTGTGATCAAGAAACCTTTTTTATCGACTAATGATCACTCATGTGCAGCATTTGAGGGGCTTATATTTATGAAACCGATCCCACTTCAGGTCTATTTTTAGTCCTTGTTAAAAAAAAAATCATTGTGCCCTATTCTTAACGTGCTTGGTTGGTGTTTTCCTCATGACTTTTACCATCCAGTGTTGCAAGAACAATCATTTTTTTTACTTTTAACAAGATTATAAGTACAACAACCATACCTATCATAGCCATAACCATAACATTCATAAGTATCCACACAACCTTAAACATGATACCATTCAACCATTGACATCCAACACATTTTATACATAACAAACTGTGTAATATTTTTTTTAGGGTGCGAGGAGTCGCATGACACATACATGGTCTTCAGATTACACATTGTCTAAAGCACATGAGTACATTATTTTCCTACCTAAGCATTAGATCGATTATCTGGTGACTTTAGATTTGTGTTCAACCATCCTTCTACTTGATTACTCCTAGGATTTATGTCAACATACATACATCAACATACCTTATGAAGAAGGCATCATTTATTTAGGAAAGTTTGCCTCATGAGCTAGATGGTAACATTAGTGCAGGATGAGGGGATGACACTCTTGTTCATTGTTCCTATTGTTATTGATGATGAATGTGGACAAATACAGTAGTATTAGTGCATGGAGGGACATACACCATCATTTTCAATGGAAAGTAGAATGATGATTGTGTGAAGGTAGATGTGCTTGTATAAAGGACATGATCTGATCCTAGTACTGGTCCTTATCATGATTCTTTAAATAGAATACCTACCCATTCTTCCTCACCAACATGGTTTTCTATTCCACCAACTGAAAAGGTCATATGATGTCATTGACTCCCTTGAATAGTCTTCCCACTGGAAACAGTCATGTCTACCTACCTTTTCACATGGACACATCACCCTTGATATGATTGGTCATCTAAATAAAGCCATTATGCACTATCATGATATCTTTTTATTATCTTTATCATCTGATTAACATTTGATGTCTTTCCTTACTTTATCATCTCATGACCCTTGTAAACTTAGTGGTCATTTGCATCATTATCACCTTTGGCTTGGTTAACATAAATTTGCTTCCAACCATGGGTCACTATAACAACCACACCTTTGAAACTACCACTGTTGCTGGTGGTGGTAACTCCCAAATCCTTACCACTATAGAAAATCTTCCATCATAGGTAGGCCACCATGAATTCACAACAATACATTCACCTTATTATCCCCTCTACCCTCCACTTACTACCAACCCATTGCCACAAGCTCTGAATGTTAGACCCCAACCATTAGTAGTACCTACTCCAACATGACAATATTTTCTTTTGTGCTAGCTGAACGTTCATTTGTAGTAAGGGAACCACCATCTTCTCCTAGCCACGTAGATTATTGTTGGTTAGGCTTGACCTAGCAAAACAAATAAGTCATTGGTTACATGGAGCTAGGACAAAGGATGTAGACATGGCCACCATTTGTCTCACCTACCCATGCAGCTCTTGGGTAAGGCAAAATCCATCCTCTATCACTCACCACACCACCAACTTTTGTACTCATAAAATCTACTTAGTCATCAAATAAATTCTTTGTAGGTCCTCACTTCACTATTTCCCTTAAAATTTAGATCGTAATGGTGATGAACCTTGGCCAAAGTGACTATGCAGATCTTGATAGAAGCCCACCTCCTAAAACTCAGCTTATAGTGGTAGATGCCATCTCTAGGCTTCTACCCTCGCATAATTTTATAAGATGTAACCTTCTCACAAAGGCACCTCTTCTATGGATTAGCTCCATTAAAGGTTGTTTGTAATGTTTAGAATTATGTCCCCTACTTATTTATCCTACCATACCCATCTGTATCTCTCATCCTACTAAATGTGGGATCATTAGGATAACTATTCACCGATCTACACCATGTACCTTCACCATCACCATCACCAAAACCTAGAACCTCTATTTTACAAAAGCCTTCCTTATCCATCAGCCCAAACCAACCCATGTGGTCCATCAAATTGGGGTAGCCAATTTGAAAACCACTCACCCAACCTTGTCGAACTACATTGGCTTGATGTCCATAAACTATGTAGGCACTAATTCAATTCTACAGGAAACTCGGCCACTAATGACTAATTCCCATCCCCTTTTTCTTCTCACTCATTTCCATCGCTAACAATGCCCTCTTACTTAGGGCATTCTACATCAAAGAAGATTTGAATTATTTCTTAAGCATCCTTATGTTTTAACACCATCTAA
This sequence comes from Torreya grandis, assembly GCA_037957365.1. NCBI lineage: Eukaryota > Viridiplantae > Streptophyta > Pinopsida > Cupressales > Taxaceae > Torreya > Torreya grandis. The sequence goes on along the minus strand of JARHVA010000438.1, from coordinate 82,017 downwards.
TACTTCCTCCTAAGTTTTTCCCCCATTGTTGGGAGAACTACATCAGCCTAAGGTCTTTTTGGATTATGTAGGCAGTGCTCAGTTATTAAAGTCAGCTCGGTTGCATCCTTTATTTTATTTTCCCTTCTCACCTAAAATATCTTCCTCCAATTCTCTACATATATCCTCACCACCTCCCTACCTTCAACTTATCAATTTCTTTTAACCACTTTTCTAGCTTGTCAATCTCTTTTAACACAAGGGTTAAAATCCTTCCTCATTGGCCCCTCTTATCTCCCATAAAACCACCACATACTCTACCTCGCTAGCCTCCTCATCACCTTTCCTTGTGCATACTTCATAGCTCACTCCCTCACCCACTTTTCATGTTTTTGGTCTCTCTCTTCACTTATTACCAACCTTGTCCTTTATCCCCTTCAACTTATTTCACCATCCTCATCATCTCCCCTCGCCCTTGGTTATTTGTCGTACCCTCTTTATCACTCTCTTTTCCTCACCATTTCCCCATCATACTGTACATCTTGTAATATTTTTGTTTCTTCTATTGCTGTACTTTTTCTTTACATGTACCACCACTCTCTACCATTTTGCCACTCTTCCCACCGTACTCATTTTTCATTCTTCTTATTTGTTTTTTTCCATCCTTTTATCCTTTATGTCTTCTTTTTTTCCTCCACAACTAGTTTCTACCTAGGTATTTATCCTTTGAAAATCCTTCCATAATTTCCCTTTTCTTCTTATCTCTTTTTGCCTTTTTCCCTTTGCATTCCCCTTTTCCTCTTTCCATCTCGGTACTCACTTATCTTTTGCATCTGTGTGAGTATCCATGCTTTATATCCTTGCTTTAATTATTCCTTTTTGTTTTATCATCCCTGATCTTCATCCTTTAGTTTCATCTCATGTCCTTTCATTGCATCCCCCTATTTCTTCACCACCTCACCACTTTTTGGCTTGACAATATCTTGTAATCACCCCTTTATCTTGTCAATCTCTTCTAACAAGTTGATTGATGCTTACCTTCTCTCTTCACCTTCTTACCCACCCATCCTTTACTCCCCCTTATTTTTCTTAACCCCTTTCCCATTTTCCATCCCATTCTCATCTCCAAAAACACCATCTACTTTTCTTCGTTGTTCCTCTCCTTACCTATCATCATCTATGTCGAGATACCACCTGCTTTTTCACTCTTCTATCATCCATTTTGTGTCCTCATTTCATTCCCTTTTCCTTCTGTTTCCTTTCTTCCATTTTTTGCCTTGTTTTTCATTTTCATCACCAAACTATTTTCTCCTTGGTCTATTTTAAGACTTATATTCAAACCCTTCATGGCCTCCCATATTTCTCATCCTCCCCTTACCCTTCGCAATTGTTACACTTCTTTCCCCATCTTTTTCAATTCTCCAATCTATCATTCTTTAGAGCATCCCTCACCCCCCATCTTCCACCTTTTATTTTTATTCTCTTCTTTCCATTTTAAGTTATTTTTTTTGTCTCCCTTGAAGACATTCCTTGTTATTCCTATTGGGTGAATATTTTATCACCAGCTAACTAATGGGAAAAATAGGTTGTTTCAACCACAACATAAGGAGATTGATCAGCCAAGTGTGCAGGTTTACCACATCAAAAGGGGACAAATCTATCCTCTCATCAAGGGGAGGTTCCCTATAACTATGAGGAGCTATATACTATATATATATGTAGAAAATAACACTCAGAGTAGGATAACGCCATCCATCTCTTTTTTCAGAGATAATGTTCACAGACAAGGGAGAAATCTTTGTGAAAACACTAAAAGCACTTTTCTTCTTTCATAAGTGTTCTGCAACAGACAACAGGAGTTCTTTCTGATAGGTAACTGACAAGTAAAAATAACAGGGTGAAATAACCAGTAGAATGAGGTGTAGCACAAAGTATTCACCTCAACTACCTAAGAGTGAAATATGAAGGACAATGAGGGCACAAAGTCATCCCAAGGCCCTTTACATAGAAATAGAAAATAGATAAATGCACTAAAAACAATTGTGGTAGCACAAAGTCTTCCCACAATTGGCTTCATGACACCTTCTTGATTACTTCCACTAGTTCTATTTATTTAATTAAATGGACAAGAACGCATTCAGGAAACAGACATAAGAACAATCTCCTAAATGACACAAGCTATTACAACACAAAGTCTAAAAATAACCTACTTTCTCATTCAAATAAAGAAATATGATTAACAATCTGAGCTCAAAGTCTCAGTAATTGCCTCTCAATTTTGGCAGAGTTTTGCTTCTATAACAAAAAGATCCCTTTCCATAAAATAGGAGATTACAATATATAGCAGCCAAAAAAGGCTTGGTGCTCTATTTCATAGGATGGCCTATGCTGCATCTAATGCCTTGAATGTATTTCTAGTTTTGTCAAGGGGCCATGCTGGAACATGGTGTCTACCTTAACTATGGCATGTCGATTCATCTCAAAATGTCCCCTCCAAAGTAAAGGCCACCTAGTCTTCTTCCTAATATTGGCACAGCTGTCTACTTTGTCTTTACTCCATGGAGAAAATTAGGCCACGTCCTTGAGTGCTTACGTGCTCAGATGCTACTTGGTGGACTATTCCACCTACTAGAATAACTCCCTTATAGATATTTCAATATCTCCTGTAGCTTTTGTCTCTTTCTTATTGTAATTTGAGCTCTCAGGCTATCTTCTTTAGCTAGTCACTTAGTTTGTTCTTTAGGTTCTGTGCCAATTTGAAAATCAATAGATATTTCATTACCTTGAATTTGACATCCATGTGGACGTCACTGGTTGATGGTCATTTGAACCACTTTGAACCATGAACCTTTGAACTATGAGAGTTCATTGGTTCAATGGTTTATCAGTTCAGGTGGTCTTATCGGCTCCTTGGTTCCATCACTTCTTTGGTTCATTCACCTTCCTAGTTCATTGGTTGAATCTTCCTTAAACCTTTGAACCACTTTGGTTCAATGTTCAATAGTTTGTTCTCTTTCTCGATATCCTGTATTTTTTATAAGTCCCTCGAGCTTTGAAATTCCTTCAGCTTTATGTCTTTGGAACACCCTGAAGGGAAGGTGTCCCTTCGGGCTTTGAGAAAGGTCCATTTCTTGGTCATTGAGAGCCCCCCACAAGGGTACCTGCCCTTTAGGGTCCTTCGGGCGGCCTTCTTCTTTAAATCCTTCAGACAAAATGTCTGAAGGAATTCTTTCAGACATTTTGTTTGAAGAAAATATTTTCTTTGACTTAGTCACTTTCTGTCGAGCCTTTGATCATTCCTTCGGACATTTTGTCCAAAGGATTTCACTTGTAAAATTCTGCCGCAGAATTTTCTTCTAAAATATATCTTCTTTTGTTCCTTTGATTCCCTACCCTTTGCAAGGGAATTTCTCCTTTGGGCTTTGGGACATCTTCCTTTGAACCTTCTGATTGAATCGACCAATTGAACCAACAATGGTTCAACGGTTCAACAGTTCAATGGTTCAATACTATGTTCTATTCATTCAATTGACCGTTTGAACCAATCGCTTTGAACTAATCTCGTTGAACCTTTGAACTTTGAATTCTTTTTGTTCAAGGTTTAATATTTCAACAGTTCAATCTTTCTTCTTTTCATTAAGTCTTTTGATGCCGTTGAACTTGTCGAAGCGGTTGAACTTTGAACTTTTGCCGAAGCATTTAACTCTTTAAGTTTGCTGATGTCATTGAACCTTTGAACCCATTAAACCTTTGAATTTTTGGAGGTGGGGTTCAATGGTTCAATGGTTCATTCCATTTTTTTGAAGCTTGTTGATGAACCTTTTGGTTGAACCGAGGCATTGAACCAAGCTTGAAATTGCGTAAGTGTTGGGAACTTATTTCTTTGTGAGAGCTCACCTATTGAAGTCATTGAACCTGTTTGAACCTACGAGTCCCTTAGCTGAAAAAGCTTGAATAATGAAGAATTTGAGAAGGGGAGAGAGAATTTTGGCCTGCAGGACCAAAATAGTCCATATGTTGTCCTCAAAAATGAGTGACACATTTTGGGAACAACAGCTGGCTATAGTTGGAGAACTTCCATCAGTTGAAATTTTAAAACAGCTGAGGGGAGTAGAAACTAGAATCTCCAATGCCTTTAAGTATGCCATTGGGATACGAAGTCATGCTTCCCAAAAAATAAAGGCACCAAAAATGAAAATGAAAAGACAAAATAGAACCAAAGACTATATATATATATATATATATATATATATATATATATATATATGTACAACTGATGTCACCTGATACTTCAAGGATTGAAGTGCTTCAGATGCTGCCCATTATGAGGCATAGAAAAAGGTGTGCCATCTTGATACTTCAATAGGAAACTATTTTTACCATTGAGTTGATGGATAGTAAACAGACCTCTCCATAGGGAATCAAAGTTCCCATGCATTCCGTTTGGTTCTCTTCTCTTGTCCCATAATAGAATTTGATCACCAATATGAAAATTATAGGTTTTTGCTTTCTAGTCAAAGAGCTTCTTCACCAGACTTTGATGCATAGAAATTTGGTCCACCACCATAGTTTGCTGCTCATCTAGCTCAATTAAGCACATGATCCTCTTATCGATAGAGCTTTCATATGTCTGATCTTCGACCGCCTTTGCCAATTTTAGTGCTGGAAATTCTAGGGTGATTGGTATCTCTGCATTGAGACCATACAAAAGTTGGAAAGGTGACATACCTATTTCCCTCTTGGGTGTAATTCTATCTGCCCATAAAGCATCAACCAATGTTTTATGCCATGTTCATTAGGTCTCATCCACCAGCTTCCCGATGATGGTCACCAGGTTCTTGTTGCTCGATTCTGCTTGGCCATTCCCTTGTGAAAAATAATCATAGGAGTGGGAGAGGGTAATCTCATAATAAAAATAGAATTGAGTAATCTTTTGGGAGGAAAAATAGGTTGTGTTGTCTGTCACAATCTTGGTTGGGACCCCAAACCTAGAAATGATGTTTTCCTTGAGGAAATCGCATACCACTTTTGAAGTAGCATGCTTGGTTGGAATTGCTTCCATCCATTTGGTGAAGTAATCTATGGCTGTGAGGACATAATCATGTCCAACACTTGAAAATGAGTTTACAATACCAATAAAATCAATTCCCCACAGCTGAAATGGCTCTTCTATTACCACTAGTTTAAGAGGCAAAGCAACTAACTTGGGTCTTCCAACGAATTATTGGCATAGTTCATATATTTTTACCCATTTGTATGCATATTAAAATAGAGTAGGCCAGTAATATCAGGCTCATAGAATCTTATGAGTAGTTACAGGTGCAGAAAAATGTCCTCCATAGGCCAGATTATGGAAGGACTCCAAAAGTTGGTTCTGCTGCTCTTTATCCATGCAGTGAAGGAACATTCCATCGAGGTTCCTCTTATAGAGGCCATTGTCCCACATGACAAAATTGGTAGATTTTAACTTGACAGTCCTACTTTCTTTATGAGACAGGTGAATAGGACACTCACCATAAGTAAAGAAATGAACAATACTTGAATACCACTCATTCGTGGTGGAGACAAAGATGACTATTGGCGTGTCTTCAATTTATGCTTCTTCATGCCCTATTTCTTCTGGTATGTTATCAACAATCAATTGGAAGAGACCTCTTCCTCATAAAAACTTTGTTGGTTTGATAATAAGATCAAACTCTTGGATTTTAGCAGTCCAATTTCCCCTTTTGGTTCCAAACTCTTGCTGAGTTAATATAGATTTGACTGTGGTATCAAGAATCAGGGAAGTAGTGTGTGAATTGAGGATGTAAAAATGGAAGTGCTTTACTACTTTTATCATTGCATAAGCATGCTTCTCCATGTTTGAATACTTCATCTCATGAGCTTTGAGAGGACAACTCATGAAGGATATTGGATATTCCACACCTTCTTTGTTATGTTAAACCAAAATTACTTAAAGCGTGTTCTCAAAAACATAACTATACATTATGAAATCCTTGGTATAATCTGGACAAACTAAAATTAGGGCATGGGCAATAGCTATCTTGATGTCTTGAAATGCTAATTTTCCTTCTTTAGTCCAACTGAAAGTGGCCTTTCCCTTCATCATGTTTACAATATGGTGAGTCTTCTCTGTAAACTCAGGGATGAACTTTCGTAAAAAAAATTACCTTTTTAAAGAAAGAGTGAACTGCAGTCTTACTTGTGGGTAGGGTAAGTTTTTGGATGGATTTGACTCTTTTTGAGTCAATCTTTATACCTTCTCGAGATACAATGTGTCCAAAAAGTTTCCCTTTTGTTACCCTAAAAATAGACTTCTTGAAATTTAGAGAAATGCCATTCTGGTGACATCATTCCAGCACTTATTAAAAATGGCACACATGATCAGGATGATGCTTGAAAAAGACTATTAAATCATCAAGGTACACCACAATGAACTTACCCATTTCATCTTTGAAAGTAAGGTCCATTGCTCTCTAGAAAGTGGCACCAGTATTTACCAGGGCAAATGACATTCTTTGATATGTGAAGGTGCCCCAAGGTGTGGTGAAGTCAGTCTTATGCTGGTCTACTTCACCAACTTCAACTTGATTGTATTCAAAAAAGCTGTCTAACATTTATAACATCTTTAAACTAGTCACTGTCTGAAGAACTTGGTCCATGATGGGCAGAGGATAGTTATCCTTTAAGGATGACTGATTCAAATTTTTGAAATCCACACAGAGGCAAATTTCACCATTCTTCTTCCTCACAGGGACTATGTTTGCAATCCATGTGGAGTGATGGATTGGAAAATTATCCTAGAATTTAGCATTTTCTATATTTTAGATAGAATAATACCCAATATCTTTGGATTGTACTGCCTAAATTTTTGCTTGTAAGGCACTGAATCACTCTTGAGAGGGATTTCATGGCAAATTTCTTTAGGCCTGAGTGACTTTAGATCATCATATGAGTATGCCAAAACATTTATGTACTGGTAGAGCAGAGCAATAAACTTGAACTTCTCTTCCTGAGTGCAGTACTTCCCAATGTTCACCATCTTGGAATTTTCCTTGGTACCAAAATCTATTTGATCAAACTCCTCGGAGGAACTTGAATCCATTTGATGCTATTTGATGAACTTGTCGTGCTTGTCAAATAGTTTTTCAAGGAAAACTAGGCCTTTTGAGATTTTATTCCCTTTCAACTGTAGGAATTCTTCACCTGTGTTTGAACTTGTTTCAGGGGCTGGTTCACTACCTTCAAAGTGAAGCTGTTTAAAGCTACCTTTTTGTTCTAAGAAGGTAATGATTTGGTTGTCACCATTGAAAACTTGCCAATGATTGGCATTGTTAGGCACACTTAGTTGAAAGACTAGTTTGATAGTGTACTTATCTCCTTTAAAATCTAGGTGAGAAACTAAAAGAGTTGCAGAAACAACCAATGCATTAGCTCGATCATTAAATTCTTTAGGCACTGCAGAGATACTGAAAGCATTAAAGCTTTCAATTTGATTCCAAACCAGATTGTGATAGTGGCGCAATCTCTCATTTTTAGTTTGGTACAGGTTCTTCACTTGGCAAACCACCAGCTCAACATCTCCTTTGGCATGAAAGAGCTTGACGCCTTTGTCTTGAGCGGCCTTCAATCTAAGCAGTAGAGATTCGTACTCAGCAATGTTGTTGGTGTTGCTGAACTACAACTTGCACGAAGAAGGAAAAATATCTCCTTGAGGAGATATCAACACAATCTCTGCTCCTGAACTGGTAGAGGAACAATTACCATCGAATTCTAGTATCCATACGTTATCAATAACTATTTTTACCTTAGATTCTTCTTCATTTGGAGGGGAGGATTCTTTTGCACTTTTACTGCATTCTACCACTCCTTTTGCTGTTCCGTCTGAACCAATTTTTAAATTGTCTTTTTTAGAAGTTTCATCAGTCACCACATGAACCTCCTCTATGGATAAGAAATAATTATCCATGCCTTAAGACTCAAATAGAATTTGAGCTTTAGGCGCTGATGTTTTAGTGACAATGTATTTTGCCTCCTTCTCAGGGAGCAACCTCTGCATGACACCTTTAACTAGGATTCTTGCTTCAAATAGGTCCATACTTAACTCACCACCAACATTTTTACAGAACTTTTGCCCAAAAAGGATGCTATATGAAGTTGGGACGTCTGCCACCAGGACTATCATCTTAATTTTTTAATTTGGGAATGCTATAAATGCAAATTTGGTGTCCTTGATTTGTCCCAATAGTGGCATTTATTTGTTCTCCATGGAGAAACATCTCCCAAATGTCTTGGTCAGTGTGAGACTAAGGGATTCAGCTACTTTGGCAGGCATGAAATTGTTAGACACACTTGAGCCTATGATGTAATTGTTCAGCTGATGTCCATTTATCAGCAAGGAGACATAAAATGGTTCAGTCCTTTCAGAAGTAGTAGGAGGAGCAATGACAAGGTTATTCTAGGTGTATGTGGGAGTCACCTTTGGAACAACTAGTCCTTTAGGGACGGTTTTATTCTTAACACATTGAACCACCTTATCCAATTGGTCAGGGTTGGATTGCAGAAATTTAAATTCAGACATTTGAATTTTGGTTTTCTTGACGTGGTCGACTATGTCAAACGTTTGAAATGAATTAGGAATAGGGAAAGGTAGTTCATCCTTTTGGTTTTTAAGGGGAGAGGATTGATCTGCAAAATTGAAGTTGAAGGTGCAAAAACATTTGGGGTACTTACTCTTTTATTATTCATTGGGTCCTTTGCTTAAAAAGGCAGAGTGGTTCCCCGCTTAACAATTGAAATTGTAGGCTGAGATTCTTCTCCTATTTTTCCCTTATCAACTTGTTGAGCTGACTAGTTCTTAGATCAGGTGAATACAACGTATGATCCATCAACTACTTTACCTTCACTTCTGAGTTCATCCTAGTAATTCAAAAAACCAATGTTGGAGTCGCTAGCTAATTCTTCTTCTCCCTTTGTGAAGATATTAGCATCATCTTCTGGGTTCAACTCAGGCTGAAAAGAGAAATCTGATTCTGCTTCAAAATATCCAACTGTTGAATTGGTTGGAGGTGCTTCAATGGCCAATTTCCCCTGAGGGGGAGGAAGATGATTTGGCTACCCTTGATTCCTAGTAGCATTACCTTGGTATGACTGATTGGAAAATGTCCTCCTTGGTATATCTCTATACGAAGGAGTAGATGACATCCCTTGCACCATTTGCTTTCTAAGAGCTAGCAACTCATTTGCTAGCTTCTGCACCATTAGGTCGATGGTGCCTGTAGGTGAGTATTTAGAAGATGAAGAAGATTTACCTCTATTAGGATCTCTCCTTATCTTTCCTACCAAGATAAGGTCATCTTCCACCTCAGTGGCCAAATATTGAGCAGCAACAAGGTCTATGTGGCCAGCCCGTCTCAAGAAGAAACTCACTTTAGGCAGCTGAGAGTTGATGAAAAAACATTTAAGGTTCTCAGGTGTTGGCTGAGCAATTGTAAAAATTTAGTTCCTCAGCTTGTCAAACTTAGAAATGAAGTCCATCATAGGTTCATAAGGCTCTTTCTTCATTTGTGTGAGCTGGGCTAGCAAGGCATGTGCATCTTCTGCAGGCTTGAACCTGACTTCAAATTTAGCTTTAAGAGTGTTCCAATCGGTCACTAACCGAGCTTGTAGGTGATAGGAACCAGTTTGCAGTAGCACCTTGTAATGTCTCTATGAATAGCCTGATTGCTATGTCCTCATACTCGACATCTATCATGCCACAGGCTATGCTGAAGGCTGTAATATGTTCGTCAGGATGAACTCTCCCATCACCAAAAAATTTGGAGAAATTTTTCTTTGAACTGCGTGGTAGCTCATGTAGAGGTGGAGTTAAATTGAGTGGGCCAAAAGAGTTAACCCAGGGGCCTTAAACCACCATGATTTGACTATGAAAAAGGGGGATAACAAATTTGGGTGGAGTATGTGTAGGCAAAGATATGCTAATAGCAGAAAAAGAAGCTCTACCTTGTATTGGTGACTTGGTATTGATAGGAGGAAAAATCCTAGTTCATTGAACTGGAAGTTGTGGAGAAAACAAATCAAAATTTCCCTATTGCACTAACTCAAAAATAGGTTCAACAAAACCGTAGGCTCTCTAGCTTCTAGTATAACATAGAGTTTTCAGATTATAGAATAAAAAATGGAAAAGAACTGGTCCTGCTTCAGCTTGAAGCTTGAGGCTTCAAATTGCGCACTCCTCCCCAACGGAGTCATCAAAAATTGTTGGGTGAGTATTTTGTCACCAACTAACTGATGGGTAAAATAGGTTGTTTCAACCACAACATAAGGAGATTGGTCGGCCAAGTGTGTAGGTTTACCACATCAAAAGGGGACAAATCTCTCCTCTCATCAAGGGGAGGTTCCTTATAACTATGAGGAGCTATATATTATATATATATGCAGAAAATAACACTCAGGATAAGATAACACCATCCATCTCTCTTTTTTCAGAGATGATGTTCATAGACAAGGGAGAAATTCTAGTGAAAACACTGAAAGCACTTTTCATCTTTCAGAAGTGTTCTGTAGCAGACATCAGGAGTTCTTTTTGATAGGTAACTGATAAGTAAAAATAATAGGGTGCAATAACCAATAGAATGAGGTGTAGCACAAAGTCTTCACCTCAATTTCAAAAGAGTGAGATATGAAGGACAATGAGGGCAAGAAGTCATCTTAAGGCCCTTTATATAGAAATAGAAAATAGAAAAATACACTAAAGACAATTTTGGCAGCACAAAGTCTTCCCACAATTGGCTTCAGGACACCTTCCTGATTACTTCCACTAGTTTTGCTTATTTAATTAAATAGACAAGAATGCATTCATGAAACAAACATAAGAACAATCTCCTAAATGACACAAGCTATTACAACACAAAGTCTGAAAGTAACCTACTTTCTTGTTCAAATAAAGAAATATGATTAAGAATCTGAGCTCAAAGTCTTAGTAATCACCTCTCAATTTTGGCAGAGTTTTGCTTCTATAATAAAAAGATCCCTTTCCATAATATAAGCGATTACAATATATAACAGCCAAGAAAGGCTTGGCACTCTGTTTCATGGGATGGCCTATGCTCCATTCAATGCCTTGAATGCATTTCTAGTTTTGTCAAGGGGCCATACTGAAACAGGGCATTTGCCTTAACTGTGGCGTGTAAATTCATCTCAAAATGTCCCCTCCAAAGTATAGGCCACCTAGTCTTCTTCCTGATATTGGCACAACTGTCCACTTTGTCTTTACTCCATGGAGAAAATTAGGCCGCGTCCTTGAGTGCTTGTGCGCTCAGATGCTGCTTGGTGGACTATTCCATCTATTGGAATAACTCCCTTGTAGATATTTCAATATCTCATGTAGCTTTTTCCTCTTTCCTATTGTAATCTGAGCTTTCGGTCTATCTTCTTCAGCTAGTCGCTTAGTTTGTTCTTCAGGTTCTACATCACATTTGAAGATCAATGGATATTTTATTACCTTAAATTTGACATCTGCAGTGATGTCACTGGTTGATGGTCACTTGAACCACTTTGAACCATGAACCTTTGAACTATGAGAGTTCATTGGTTCAATGGTTCATCAGTTCAAGCGATCTTATCAGCTCCTTGGTTCCATCACTTCTTTGGTTCATTCACCTTCCTGGTTCATTTGTTGAAGCTTCCTTGAACGTTTGAACCCTTGAACCACTTTGGTTTAAGGTTCAACAATTTGTTCTTTTTCTCGGTATCCTTTGTTTTTTCTAAGTCCCTCGAGCTTTGAAATTCCTTCAGCTTTATGTCTTTGGAACACCCTGAAGGGAAGGTGTCCCTTCGGGCTTTGAGAAAGGTCCATTTCCTGGTCACCGAGAGCCCCTCGCAAGGGTACCTACCCTTCAGGGTCCTTCGAGCGGCCTTCTTCTTCAAATCCTTTAGATAAAATGTTTGAAGGAATTCCTTTAGATATTTTGTCTGAAGGAAATCTTTTCTTTGCCTTAGCCACTTTCTGTCGGGCCTTTGATCATTCCTTCAGACAAAATGTCCGAAGGAATTCCTTCGAACATTTTGTCTGAAGGATTTCACTTGTAAAATTTTGCCATAGAATTTTCTGCCAAAATATATCTTCTTTTGTTCCTTTGGTTCCTTGCCCTCTGCAAGGGCACTTGTCCTTTGGGATTTGGAACACCTTCCTTTGAAACTTTCAATTGAACTGACTGATTGAACTAACAATGGTTCAACAGTTCAACAGTTCAATACTGTGTTCTATTCATTCAATTGACCATTTAAACCAACTGCTTTGAACCAATCTCGTTGAACCTTTAAACTTTGAAATCTTTTGGTTCAAGGTTCAACGGTTCAATGGTTCAATCTTTTTTATTTTTGTTAAGTCTTTTGAAGCCGTTGAACTTGCTGAAGTGGTTGAACTTTGAACTTTTGATGAAGCATTTAACTCTTTAAGTTTGTCGATGTCATTGAACCTTTGAACCCGTTGAACCTTTAAACTTTTGGAGGCGGGGTTCAATGGTTCATTCCATTTGTTTGAAGCCTGATGATGGAACTTTTGGTTGAACCGAGGTGTTGAACCAACCTTGAAATTGCCTAAGTGTTGGGAACTTGTTTCTTTGTGAGAGCTCGCTTGTTGAAGTCGTTGAACCTATTTGAACCTGTGAGTCCCTTAGCTGAAAAAGCTTGAATAATGAAGAATTTGAGAAAGGGAGAGAGAATTTTGGCCTGCAGGACCAAAATAGTCCATATGTTGTCCCCAAAAATGAGTGACACATTTTGGGAACAACAATTCTTGACCTTATTTTTCCTCCTATATGACCATGTTTGGCTCCTTCCATCCTTCTCCACCTTCATCTTTATCTATGACCTTATTATTTTCTCTACCTATTTCTTCATCCATCTCCTAGGCTGCCTTCACATCATCCCTTGTTGAAAATCCTTTATGCTCTCCCACTGACACTCCACCTTCTCACTCATTAGAATGTGGTCACCATTTGTATTGCTTCTACATACATCTCCTTGTTTGCTTCCTCGTGTCCACTATGCCCTTGCCTTAATGTGCAAAATTTGGTCAGGCTCATTACTTAGGGTGCATCCCTTTCTTCTTTTAATGCCTCTATGTGTTGCATTTGGACCCTCATTTTTTTCCCTCTCTAGATACTCCCTTCACCCTACCTATCACCTTTCTCCCTTTTAAACCCTCTACCCATTTTGAGCATGCTACGACCTGAAAGGTCTTCTACTCAATTTTGGTTTACTACAAGATATATACCAATCCTACATCTTTATAACATAATTAGCCAGGACCGTGAGCTCATATAACCAAACAACAAGCCTGAGCACCGTTAATCCATCAAAATGAAAATTTCTTCCCCATCCCCTTTGGTCTTGCCTATTCTAAACCCCTTTTTACTCTGACCTTCAGAGATTTTAGAATCAAAACTAAAACCACCTTCAAATGGAAGCTTTGGGATACCCACATGGGGATGCTAGCTACACCCTCTCACGCACCCTACCTTCTAACTAATAATTTCCCTTGATTCTCCCTTCTTGGACTACATCTTCTTACACCTTGAAATAGCCCTGCTCTTTAATTACGTTCCTCCTTCAACCTGATCCCTCATTTAATTAATATTTTTATTATTTGCCTCATTATATATTATAATTCCCCTCAATGTCTTTCTCTCAAAACTCAAAATTCACTTATTTTGGGGCCTTACTGACTCAAGGGTCAAGGGTTCAAATATTTGCCACTTCTCATTTACCCACTCTGCTACTTTGCTTCCCTGAATTGTTGAATCATACCCTTCCATAGCTTGTTAACGACATTGTTGTGAAGTATGCACAATGTTAGCTTATTTGGATGGTGAGGAAAGAACCTGTCGAATCACCGTGATAATTCAAGTAGTGCCAGATTTTCTAAATCCTGGTAAAGCATATTTCTCTTTTTTTAAATGGTGACAAAAATTTCATGCTTGAACCTGCTTATCCACATTTGTAGATTCATTTTACATAGTTGACATAATCATCTAATTTCATCTTAGGTAGTCTCATCCACCATTTCTATCAAACCAATTAGAAAACTATTTGATACCCATATTTCCCACCCTTTAGAGCTTCCCTTTCTCTAACATCCTTCAACCAGACCTAACTACATGATATCAAATTGGGGTAACCAAGTTAACCAACACTCTTCACCTTAAAAGAACTGCATTTGGCCTAATGTTATTTTTAGATTCCTATCCATGGAACTATGTAGGCAACATTCAATTACTGAGTGCATCTAGAGTCAGCTCGGCCATCCCCTTCCAACCCATACCCAATCCACCCATGCTTTTACCACGTCCACCTTGACGTTGGTTCCTTTTGACCTAGAACATTGGCATGTTTTGCAATAACTTTTGAATGTAATGATCAACCTTGTCATGTTGAACTTTTAAATGTTTGTACCACCTCGTGCATGTCCCAAAAAATTATGTTGTTTTGCAGGAGTACTTCCTAATTTGGATACTTATGACCAACATCGAGCCTGTCTAGATGACTTGATAGGCCTAACTCGATCAGATATGACCAACATTGTGGATCAGTTATCCCTATCACATGTCATTTTAGGATCGACCTTATTTTTACCAACATGGTAGATTTAGTCTCTACACAATCTTAACTATTGCACTTAGATGCATTTTGTGAACCCATTAGCATTTCACCTGCCTAACTACCTTGTGGCACCACCTAGTGCCTCTCCACCAATTGCTTATCAAACCTACACCTGATTCAACCTTCCCTCATCAACTCTCAGTTTGAGGGACAACACCTCCTTCCATACTCAAAGCACCTTGACCTTTGACCAACTAATTTATGTTTGTTTTATAGCTTGTTAATTCAAAGCCACATATAAAAAGGGGTAAAATGTAGACACTAAAAAATTGTGCACTTGTAATTTTCAATGACTAAATGCCTCAAGACCCCCGTAAAGACCCCATAAACCTTCTTAACCCTTAACAAACCCTCTTAACCCAACTAAATCACTATTTTCCTAGTCACATAATACTATTCAAAAATACTATTCACTATCACTATTCATTGAGGGACCCACTATCACTATTCATGATGACATGGCAAGTGGCATGGAATGTGACATGAAAAATGATAGGGTATGTGACATAGAAAGTGACATGGCATGTGACATGTCAAGTGACATGGAAGGTGATTTGGGAGGTGATATGGCATGTGACATGGCTTAGAAGTAAGGTGGTTTGATGTGAGACATCATACCCAACATGGGACCCTTCCCAAAGTACTTGATGACCTCATTTAAGCATCATAAGGCCCCCTTGAAATGTGGTGAATTTCCCCTCAAGGGACCATTAGTCAACATGTAATTTACCTTCACACATGAAATTAACCTTTAAAATAAGATACCTACCTCTTTAAGACAAAGGGCACTCATTTTTGACTTCTTAACCCAAATGGGACACTCACCGACCCAAATAGAAATCCCCACCCACCTCATTTTGAATAATTCATCCACCACATAGAAAATGGTGCCATAGCTCTATTATTCCTCTTTTGGCATGACTCTTCACAACATATGCTATAAATACCCCCCCTTTCCTTCACCCAGGGTGGAGTTTGAAAGTTACAAATTAGTATTTTTTTTGTTATTAACATTTTGTTGTAGGTTTTGAAGGAGTTCATCCACTTGAAGGAGATCATCATCATCTTGGAGAGAAGAGCTCAAGCAATGAAACTCTGCCAAAATATTCAATAAATCATCTTCAACAAGCCATCCTCAAGCCATCTTCAACAAACATCAAGGTAATTTATATTGTTTTGAAATTTCAATTTATTCCTCCTTATCTCCCTTTGGCCTCTTCTTTATTGATCTCCAAACCATAAACCCTTAGACTTATTCTTTTCCTTTCACCCCTTTTCCTCTTTACCCTTAACCTCTTTTTTCTCTTCATTCCATTTACCCATTTACCTCTTCACCATTTATCCCTTTATTCCCTTTTTACCTCCTTTATTTCTTATCCCTTTCACCCATTTACCTCTTCACCACTTATCCCTTTATCCCTTTTTCATTCTTTCTTTCTTACTCTTTTACCCATTTGTCCATTTTCCTTTATCCCCTTACCATCTTTACCCTTTACCTTCTTTTGATTATCTTGAACCATAACCATAACCATAACCATAACCATAACCTTGCCTACTTAACCACCATTTATTTCTTTGCTTTCTGGACCATTTACCCCTTTATATTTATTAAACACCATTTATCTATACCAATTTGACCATTTACCAACCTTAACCAAAACTTTAGCCCTTGTCACAAGATAAACCAAACCATTTCCAAACCCAAAACCACAACCTTGCCTTAACCAATTTTCAGCATTAGTATAATCAAACTAGTTGCTTCATTTTGGTTAATTTAGCAAATCATTTAAATTCATTGTTTCAAATTTAGTTACTTGTTATTTTAATATCATTAGTTTGCTATTTTTATGCAAAAATCCTTTTCTTTCATCACTTCAAATTAATTTTTTAAAGTAGGTAGATTGATAGACTCCTAGAAAGCTTTCGCTTCTAGGATCTAGCTCACGCTAGGCAATCCACCCATCTACTTATCTAACAAACACATCTCTTTTAGTGTTTCCTTATTTGCAGGTCATCATACCAAGCCAAAGAGGATCTCTCCACAATCACTTGGATCTAATGCATGCACTTTAACAGGTATTCTTCCACACCCTTCATAACTTATTTCTTCTTTTCACACTTAAAAAAAATAAAAAAAAATAGAGAGACACACATACAACCCACCTCCATAAAAAATTATCAAATCACCTTACGTCTCTCTAACCAAACCAGTAAAGAATCTAGGAACACTTCCTACACCTAGTCTTGCTCACCCATCTTTGAAGTTGGACTTAACCCCATCTAGTCCACCAAAGAAAACCCCAACCAAACCAACTAAGAAGGTGGAACCACCCAAACTCCCACCTTGAACTAGAGCCATACCAACCCATTCATACTTACCTTCTATCTTAGGACCCCATACTTATACCATCCCATAAGCTCATCCTTCTACTAGGAATGTGAACCCTACCACAACTACCTGATCCTCATCTAGTAAACCTTCTCCTTTTTCTTTACCTTTACCTACCCCCACCAAATCATCAAACTCCCCATCATTCTTAACTAACCTATTCACTTCTACCTTCCCACCTATATATAAACCTTCATCATCCACCTTAAAACCAACCAACACCAAGCAATCCCAACCAAAACCATCTACCAAAACCATTCCACCACCCACAACTTCTGTAGTGAAGCCTAATTCTAAGAAGGCTCTGACCCCTAAAAATAAAAACCCATCACCTCCAACACCTTTGCTCAAATATTATTTGACCATTTTTACAAATGTTGTTGCAAACCTCTTCCTTAAGCTTACCACCTATCATACCCTTTAACCTCTCAAAACCCAAACCATCTTGATTCAATGACAGTTTGATCTATTCACACCATAAGACACCTGGACATGAAATGGAGAACTGCAAAGCTCTCCAAACACTTGTTCATAACTTATGGGATGAGGATGATCTATTATCAGATGAACCTCCCTTGAACCCATTACCAACCCAATCACCAAATCAACCCATCCAAAACTTACCTACTCTTCCACTATCATTTAAAAGTAGGGAGGAATCAAAGCAACCATCTATCCCAACACCTCTCCTAATCCACACTATCCATATGGTTACCCGATCTAGGGCCCAACAAAAAGATAAGGGGAAAGCCAAAGTGTCGATACCATGTACATACCCTTCCACCCCTCAACCTTATTGTTGACCAATTTTGCCCACAGGTAAAAAATTTGGTCACCTTCTTCCCCTGTTGTTTTAATGCCAATCTTTTTCAGTTTCAGCAAGTTCAATGAATTCAGTTCATGTCCTGGTTCAATTGGTTCAACAGCCTTTGGTTCAACAGCTTGGTTCGATCTTTTGGTTCAAAGCAGCTTGGCTTAATTGGTTCAAAGGTTTTTTGGTGTTTAATGGTTGAACCATTGAACTGTTGAACCATTTTGGTTCAACGGGCTTAGTTCAAAGGCATAGTTCATCAACATCGGTTCATCGATTCATTGGCACACTTGGTTGAACCCTTGGACCGTTGAACCATTTTAGGTTCAACAGGTTCGGTTCAATGGTTCAGTTCAGTGAAGAAGGTCATTGGGTTTGGTTCAAAAGAAAATTAGCGCGCTTGGTTGAACCATTGAACCATCTTGGTTCAACGGCTTGGTTCAACGGGCCTGGTTCAACGCTTGGTTCAAGGGTATGTCCTTGGACAAAGGGTAGCCTTCAAGGTTCAGTACCCTTCCAAAGGGCCGACACTTCAAAGGAAAATGTTCCAGGCAAGGGTAAGTTCAATGTTCAAAGTTGAGGTTTCAAAGTTCAAGTTCAAGTTTTGTTGAAATTGGCTAAGTCCCAATTCCTTCAGGAAAAAAGTCTGAAGGAATTCGGGCCGCGAACACCAAAGCTTCAAGAAAGGGCAGACAGAATTTCCATGGACTTTTCATCTGCGGGAAAATGTTCACAAACAAAAGTCCACGAAAAACAAAACAAGGCAAAGATAGACTCAAGGAAATTGACCCGGGGAAATTGTCTGCGGACATAAAGCCTGTGAGAACCTGGGAGGCATTCGCATAAAACAAAGGGACCCGTCAAAGGACCCCGAAGGGCAGATGCCCTTGCGGGGAACTTCTGGCCCAAATACAAAGGGTATTTTCAAAAGCAAAAGGGTGCCCACAGGGAAGGAAAATACAAAGGTAGAAAAGTGCCCAAAGAAGAGCCAATGAAGGCCCGAATGATGTTGTGACGGGGACGGTGACGTCCCAGAGGACGTCAAGTTTAAAAGAATAGATTAGCCATTGGTTTTCAAACTAATGACGGCCATACGAATGTCAAAATTAACAAAGTAAAATGCCCTTTTGTTTTCAAAAGCAAAGAAGAGCGCTAACCATGGAAAAGGAGCTCAGAGTGCAGCGATCTGCCAAGATGTTTGCCCTAGGGGCCGAATGAGCCAGATAAGACAAAGTAGAGAAAGGACAAGAGACAAACATGGTTCCAATAGGTGAAATAGTGCCAGTGAATTGATCATTTGGGATGCAAGTAGCTAGTAAAGCAACCAGTTTTCTCCAT
This sequence comes from Torreya grandis, assembly GCA_037957365.1. NCBI lineage: Eukaryota > Viridiplantae > Streptophyta > Pinopsida > Cupressales > Taxaceae > Torreya > Torreya grandis. The sequence continues at coordinate 62,836 of JARHVA010000438.1, read as the reverse complement.
TTTGCATTAAATGAGAAGGCAAATCGTGTATTGACCTTGAAAAGGGCAAATTTCAAGGAGACAAGGGCGCAATTCATTAATGCTTTTGAGCGACTTGTTCCTTCCATGAATAGGCATGATAGACCAATTGTAAAAAAAGAGCGCCAATTGAGCCTCCTTGGCTTTCCATATAAAATTGCGAATTGGTCATTTTGTAATTATCTTTTCATAATTTTACAAGGCGCAACCTTGCTAAAATTTCTATCTGAATCTATAAACACATATTTTTACCTCTTCTTGGATAGATATTTTGTGTATGTCCTGGGTGTTGATTTGTGCTTAGTCATTGTCTTTTGATGCGCTCACAGGTTCAACACCAACACACTAGCTATCTACAAGGCGCCATCTACAGCTGACAGGAGAAGAGTTCTATTTTGGGGTGCAAAAAATAGAGGGATTATCTACAGAGTGTCTCTTACAGCACCTTTAGTGAACCTCCATTTTTATGTATTTTCATTTAAACCTCCTTGTCAAGTTTTGCAGACTGTTTCTTCTGTCAAGGGTGAAGCATATAAATGTGCTTTTGTCTAATTTTGAGAGTGGATGTGAGAAGGTCATCTTGTTTTGGTGTATCACATCTTTAGAGTAGGTTTGTTTTCTTGTATCTTTCTCCCTTTTCATCCCCCCCTTTTTATATATCTATATATGTGTGTTTTGCACTTGCTGGAACAAACAATGATACATCAAAGGGAGCTAGCCCTTATCTAGAGACTCTCCCCTCCAGCTTTGCCAGTCCCACAGGTGAGAGGGGAGTTTCCATGTTGTGAGGAGAAGGTAGGAGTTCGACCTCCTTACCTTGGGTGCAATCTCTTATGTCAATAGTTTTGGCATGCCCGGTGGGACACACAGTTTGATAACTCAGTAAGGTTGCAGGATTGATGCTGGTCCTGTCATAGCAATTTCAAGTTTTCTAGCATCTGGTGACTCCACTGGTAAGAGCTTCAGTTCTCTAATTAAGACCAGTTGCTTAACTTTCTATGCCTAAAGTCACCACAAGGTTTGATTTAAAAGGGGTTCCTTTCGATTTCATTGAATTACCTTTAAACTCTGCTAAGAGACTATTATTTGAGAGGACCCATCCTTATCCAACAAGTGACCATCCTAGACCTGTTGTGAGAGACACAACAAAACCCCAGTTATAGCTAATCCCAGCCATGGCATTGCATTTTGTGGCTTTTCATGGTGAGAGCCCCTTGAACCTCCCAGGCTACAATCCAATTCTGGGAATAGCTCTCAAGAATGTGCCTTCTTTCGATGGGGTGGGGCCTATCACAACCATCGAGCATATTAGGAATATTGCCAACCTTTGCAATATTCATAATGTAACAGAAGAAAATATTGCCATCAAACTGCTAGCTTTGTCTCTGAAAGGGAAAGCTCTTGACTAGTATGGGACCTTGCCTGTGAATTCAATACATTCCTGGAATGAGTTGGGGACTCAGTTGACAGATCATTTTGGGGAAAAGAGTGATGGTCTCTCGCTTGCTGAACAACTGACGACCATAAAGAGAGCTCTACACGAGTATATGCAGGACTTCAACATACATTTTCAAAAGACTTGGGATAGAATTCCCATCCTGATAAGACTGACTCCCAGCTACACTTTCTTATACTATTTAAAGGCATTAAACAGTGATATTGCTGTGATGATCCAATCTATGGGAGGGCATATACTGCCTACTGCTTATGACATAGCCATAGCAGTGGAAAATTGCTTGGTTGAGGCTAGGAAAATAGCCCTTAGGCCTCACATGCCACTTTTCCCAGAAATGTTGCCTTCAATTCAAACTGTTGCTCCAACACTAGCTCCTTTGCCTAGCATTGAGTAGCCAGCTGCTGTTCCATCCAATGAACTTCATGAGGTTAAAAGTCTGTTGCAAAGCATGTCGAATGAACTTGTAGCTCTTAAAAGGTAGTAAGCTCAAAGCAACAGGCCAAATCAGGGATATCAGCACTATGGTCAGGCTCCTAGACCTCCTTTTTAAGGCTATAATCAAGGATAGGGTCAGCTCACTCAGACCTAAATTTTTCAAAATTACAACTCAAGCCCCCTTTCATCATCTAAAGTCATGGTGCCGGTTTAGAATAATCTAGTACAAGAACAACCAAGCTGTTCGACCATGGGGTATGGTCAAGAACAGGGTGTTTACACAAATGAGATGATGAACTATTTTCAGAATGCAGACAACCAAATAACCACTCAATCTCAAGGTTTTGAGCCTTCAATGCAACCCGGCACGAGTAGCAATTAGGCCCAACCTGATTCCACTCTCATGAATCATATGGAAGGGGAATTTTATTCAGTGAATTATGTGGGCACTACAGACAATCAAGCTGATTGTGTTGTAGCCAACATGAGGTTTAAGAGAAGAGCAGTGACAGAGGCCCAAGCTACTACTCAGATGACAACAATGCCTCCTCCATTGCACTCTAATTCAAAAGCCCCAAATTTCAGGCAGTCATCTATACCTTCAGCCCCTCAGCCTGTAGTTCAGCTTGGAATCAACCCCAAAGAAAACTTGAAGGGAGGCAGTCCTCAAATCAATATAGTGGACCAGATGAAGAAGCTGCATATGAATATCTCTTTATGGGATTCATTGTCTCTTCTAGGCTAGAAGGACGTATTTAAAAAATAATTGCATGATCTAGATTGTCAAGTTGTCCCAACAAGCACTGATAATGTCTTGATGACAAATGGACAGCCTTCCACCTCAGGTCAGGTAAAGAAAGAAGAAAAAACTTCCCCTTTCTATGTATCCTTGGTTATAGGGGATTTCCTTCTACACAACTGCATAATTAACAGTGGGGCTAGTACTTCAATAATGCCCAAGTGTATTTTTGACAAGATGGGACTGAAGTATGAAGAGATGAACAAAGGAGTCCTGCAACTAGATGGAACACCTGCAAAAATCTTTGGGATTGTGAAGGGTTTAGGCTTGACATTGCATGCTTGCCCAACCTTCTCAATTCCCCATGATTTAGTGATAGCAGATGTTCCTCCTTATTTCATAATTTACTTGTCCAGGGACTTCACATCAAAGATAGGTGGCTATCTAACAGTGAATTGGTCATATCTGGTTTTTAGAACCAAGTATGGGACCAAGGTAAAAATTGAGTCGGAGCCACTCTACAAAGACCATCTAGAACCGTACATGCCCAAGGTAGCGAATGTCAGTTACATAATCATCGACCTAGAAGAGTCCCATACAGACCAAGCTCCGTCCTCTACTCTTGAAGGAGTCACAGTCCTACTCTTAGATGAGTGGAGAAATGATAACTTTGAACATGATCCTTACAAGTTCATTGAGGAGGCATACTTTGGAGTCTATTGCATGCATGAAGAGGGCACCTTCATGCCAAATTTAATGAAGCTAGGCCAAGAGGACTTTGGCCTATGGCAGCTATATTTTGACAGTTCCAGAAGTAAGCTAGGTGCTGGAGGTGGGGTGATGCTGGTCTCCCCTTCAAAGGAAATATACTTTTCAGCGTTTCATTTCCAATTCTCTTGCACAAGTAATGTTGCATAATACGAGTCTCTTATACATGGCCTTGAATGGGAAAGAAAAAGAGGGATTAAGGACTTGCAAGTTTTAGGAGATAACAAGCTGATTGTAAATAAGGTGAGAGGCCTAAATCTGACCAAGAATTTCTTGCTGAAGTCTTACAAGCATAGAGTCTGGGACTTGGTGGAGGATTTTTTTGCTTTCAATATTACCTCCGTTCCCAGAGAGCAAAACAAACAAGCAGATAGGCTGGCAGTAATTGGTGCCTAGTTTGACGTTTCAAAGGAAATAAGTCGAGACTGTGGTTCGTGCCACTTGAAAGTGGTGGTTCAGCCTTCAGTCCATGACAACATTGAAAATTGGCAAGTTTTCGAAAGTGACCAGCAAATAGTTTTTTTCCTACAGGAGGACTCTGAGTTCATAACACAGAATCAAGCGAAATTATAGCAGTAATATGGAAATCAGATTGTACAGTTGAAGAACAATAAGCTCCCTAAAGGTCTGGTCATGCTTGAGAGCATCTTCAATGGAGATGACCAATTGAGAAATGACAAGGCATGCATCATAACCAAAGAGGAGAATTACAAAAGGGTTGAAATCTTCAAGGACAAGCTGCTTGCACTTAGAAAAGTCTGCATGATTCAAGAAAGGCAGGCTTTCATTTTACTATGTCAGGAGTTCTTCGATGTCTTTACTTGGGATTACAGTGACTTAAAGGGCTTCGACCCAAGGCTTGCCTAGCACACTATTGAATTAGAAGAAGGCACCAGGCTAGTCACATAGAAGCAAAGCCCTGCCAATCTGACAATTGAGCCCCTCATGCAGAGGGAATTGGCCAAATTGATCGAGTCTAGAATTATATTTCCAATCAAGCATTCCTCCTGGTTGGCCAACCTTGTTCCTGTTAGAAAGAAGAATGGGGAGATCAGGCTATGTGTCGAATTTAGAGACCTTAATAAAGTCTCTTTAAAAGATCATTATCCCCTTCCAAGCATGGAGTGGATCCTTTAAAAAGTAACAGGCAACGAGCGTTTCTCCCTCCTGGATGGTTATTCAGGGTATAATCATATTTTAGTGCAAGGTTGTGATCAACACAAAATAGCCTTCACTACTAAATAGGGAACATTTGCCTACAAGAAGATGCCTTTTGGGCTATCTAATGCTGGTGCTACCTTTCAGCGAGCCATGGATATGGCTTTTGGAGGCTTGATGAATAACAACATGCTGGTCTACCTCGATGATGTGACGGTATTCTCCAAGGAAGCAAGCCAACACATAGAGCACCTCAGGCAAATTTTTGAAAGGTGTAGGGAGTTTGGCATCTCTCTTAATCCAAAGAAGTGCGTGTTTGCTGTTCATGAGGGGAAACTCCTTGGCCACATTATGTCCAAGGAGGGCTTATCTATTGACCCCGAGAGAGTTCGCTCTATCTTGGAGATGTCCCTACCAAAGCACAAGAAAGGCCTACAGAGCTTCTTTGGCAGGATAAATTTCATTCAGAGATTCATTTCGAGTTTTGTAGAGATAGTCAAGCCACTCACCCCTATGCTGAGGAAGGGTGAAGAGTTCAAATGGACAGCTCAAAGGAAAGACAGATTTAAAACCATCAAGCAAGCCATAACCTAGGCTCCTACTTTGATCAGCCCCAACTTCAACAAAGACTTCAACCTCTACACTTTCAGCAATGAAGAGGTGATATTTGCCATGTTTACACAAACAAACGGTGATGACCTCGAACAACCACTTGATTTTTTCAGCCAAGGATTAGAGGATTTTGAAGTTAGGTACACGTATGTAGAAAAGCAAGTCCTGGTAGTAGTGTGGGGCCTAAAAAAATTTAGGCATATGTTGTCTAACAGCAAAATTCACCTCATGGTCCCACACCCTGGCATCAAGGATTTCTTGACCAATCGAGACCTAAATGAAAAGAGGGTAGGGTGGATTACCAAAGTGATGGAGTATGATGTAGACATTAAGATCACCAAGCTGGTGAGGGGAAGAGGCCTGTGTGAACAGCTCACTGCAGACTTAAAGCAAGAGAGATAAGATAGCTTATTAATTCATGATGTAGCCACTGCAAAGGAACCAACTGTCATAAAGGATTGGACATTGGAACTGAGGTGTTTCCTTATTACTAGTGAGTGCCCACAGGGTCTTAATAAGATCGGAAGAAGGTATTTCAAACTCCAATCTCTCCCTTATGTCTTGGTTGATGAAGTATTGTTTAGGAGGGATTTCTATGGGGTCCTCCTAAGGTGCATTGAACCAAACCAGGCTGATAAGGTATTGGCTGAGTTCCATGATGGGCCAGCAGGCGGTCACTTCGTTCCTAGAGCTACGGTAGCAAGGATAATGAGAGCTGGCTATTTCTGGCCTACTCTTTTTAAAGACACCCATGCCTGGGTAAGAAAGTGCCAGAAATGTGCACTTTTTGATGGGAAACAATGGTTGGCTGCCATGCCTCTATAGCCCATTCAAGTGGAGCAACCATTCATGCAGTGGGGCCTAGATTTCATAGGGATGATCAATGCTCCCTCTAGTGTTGGGCACAAGTGGGTGCTGACTGCCACAAATTATTTCACAAGGTGGGTGGAGGCCGTCACTCTAAAAGAGGTAAATGAAAGCATAGTCCTGGAGTTTTATGAGGACTTGGTGACAAGATTTGGGGTCCCGGCCACCATAATCTCAGACAATGGCTTGGCTTTTTTGGGGACCAAAGCAAGTGAATGGGTGCTAAGGTATGGCATATACCTCAGAACTTCATCAAATTACTACCCACAAGGGAATGGACTGGCTGAGTCCACCAACAAAAATTTGATCAGAATCATAAAGAGGACCATGGAAGAAAATCAGAGGACTTGGCATGCCAAGCTGAAGATAGCTCTGTGGGCCGATCGAATCAATCCAAAGAGAGCAATCAAAAACTCTCCATATACGCTCATATATGGAAGGGAAGCTAGGCTTCCCATCTCACTTGAATTGCTAGCATTGGATCTCGCTCACCAGCTGCAGTTAGAAGAAGGAACCAGCATGGAGGTCAGGCTGTGTGAACTAATGGAGCTCTAAGAGGTAAGGGACTGGGCTATGGCTTTTATGACCAGTTGCCAACAACAAGTAAAAAGACACTTTGACAAGGAATCTTTGTCAAGAGATTTATTTGAAGGAGACATTGTCCTGAAATGGGATGAAGATTGAGCTAAGCCTAGAAAGCATGCAAAATTTGACGCCCTATGGAGCGGTCCTTACATAATCACTAAGTGCAAGTAGCATAATGCATTCCAACTCTCCAGATTAGATGGAAAATAACTGCGTATCCCAGTTAATGGGATACATCTGAAGCATTGCCACTAATTTTTTTTAGTTCACTTGTACATATTTTTCCCTTGTTTTCTTTCCTATTTTCCCTAAGTGCTGTTGCACAGGTAGTAGTTTTCTTAGTCTTGTGTGTGCTTTCTTTTCCTTGGAGGTAGATCTACGTGACTGGTTCTAAGTTTTAACAGAGCTATTGCTAGTTTTCAAAGTTACCATCCGACTCTGTGTCTAATGGATTTTCAAGGCAGCTGGTCTTTAAGCATAGCATGCATGCTTCCCCTGTGAGTCGCCAATCTATTGACCAATTTTGCCCACAGGCAAAAATTTTGGTCACCTTCTTCCCTTGCTATTTTAATGCCAGTCTTTTTTGGTTTTAGCAAGTTCAATGAATTCAGTTCATGGCCTGGTTCAATTGGTTCAACGACCTTTGGTTCAACGGCTTGGTTTGATCTTTTGGTTCAAAGCGGCTTGGTTCAATTGGTTCAAAGGTTCGTTGGCATTCAATAGTTGAACCATTGAACCATTTTGGTTCAACAGGCTTGGTTTAAAGGCACAATTCATCAGCTTCAGTTCATCGATTCATTGGCATGCTTGGTTGAACCCTTGGACCGTTGAACCATTTTAGGTTCAATGGGTTCAATTCAACGGTTTAGTTCAATGGTTCAGTTCAGTGAATAAGGTCATCAGGTTTGGTTCAAAAGAAAATCAGCGTGCTTGGTTGAACCATTGAACCGTTGGACCATCTTGGTTCAATGGCTTGGTTCAACGGGCCTGGTTCAATGCTTGGTTCAAGGGTATGTCCTTGGCCGAAAGGCAACCTTCAAGGTTTAGTACCCTTCCAAAGGGCCGACACTTCAAAGGAAAATGTCCCAAGCAAGGGTAAGTTCAATGTTCAAAGTTCAGGTTTCAAAGTTCAAGTTCAAGTTTTGTTGAAATTGGCTATGTCCCAATTCCTTCGGGCAAAAAGTCTGAAGGAATTCAGGCCACGAACACCAAAGCTTCAAGCAAGGGTGGACAGAATTTTTACAGGCTTTTCATCCACGGGAAAATGTCCACGAAAAACAAAACAAGGCAAAGACAGACCTAGGGAAATTGACCTAGGGAAATTGTCTGCGGACATAAAGCCCGCAGGAACCCAGGAGGCATTCGCATAAAACAAAGGGACCCACCAAAGGACCCTAAAGGGAAGATGCCCTTGTGGGGAACTTCTAGCCCAAATACAAAGGATATTTTCAAAAGCAAAAGGGTGCCTGCAGGGAAGGAAAATACAAAGGCAGAAAAGTGCCCGAAGAAGAGCCAATGAAGGCCCGAATGACGTTGTGACGGGGACGGTGATGTCCCAGAGGACGTCAAGTTTAAAAGAATAGATTAACTATTGGTTTTCAAACCAATGATGGCCATACGAACGTCAAAATTAAAAAAGTGAAATGCCCTTTTGTTTTCAAAAGCAAAGAAGAGCGCTAACCATGGAAAAGGAGCTCAGAGTGCAGTGATCCACCAAGATGTTTGCCCCAGGGGCCGAATGAGCCAGATAAGACAAAGTAGAGAAAGGACAAGCGACAAGCATGGTTCTAGTAAGTGAAATAGTGCCAGTGAATTGATCATTTGGGATGCAAGCAGCTAGTAAAGTAACCAATTTTCTCCATTTTGCATTAAATGAGAAGGCAAATCGTGTATTGACCTTGAAAAGGGTAGATTTCAAGGAGATAAGGGCGCAGTTCATTAATGCTTTTGAGCGACTTGTTCCTTCCATGAATAGGCGTGATAGACCACTTGTAAAAAAGGAGCACCAATTGAGCTTCCTTGGCTTTCCATATAACATTGTGAATTGGTCATTTTGTAATTATCTTTTCACAATTTTATAAGGTGCAGCCCTGCTAAAATTTCTACCTGAATCTATAAACATAGATTTTTACCTCTTCTTGGAAAGATATTCTGTGTATGTCTTGAGTGCTGATTTGTGCTTAGTCATTGTCTTTTGATGCTCTCACAGGTTCAACACCAACACACTATCTATCTACAAGGCGCCATCTGTAGCTGACAAGAGAAGAGTTCTATTTTGGGGTGCAAAAAATAGAGGGATTATCTGCAGAGTGTCTCTTATAGCACCTTTGGTGAACCTCCATTTTTATATATTTTCATTTAAACCTCCCTGTCAAGTTTTGCAGACTGTTTCTTCTGTCAAGGGTGAAGCGTATAAATGTGCTTTTGTCTAATTTTGAGAGTGGATGTGAGAAGGTCATCTTGTTTTGGTGTATCACCTCTTTAGAGTAGGTTTGTTTTCATGTATCTTTCTCCCTTTTCATCCCCCCCACTTTTTATATATCTATATATGTGTGTTTTGCACTTGTTGGAACAAACAATGATACATCAAAGGGAGCTAGCCCTTATCTAGAGACTCTCCCCTCCAGCTTTGCCAGTCCCACAGGTGAGAGGGGAGTTTCCATGTTGCGAGGAGAAGGCAGGAGTTCGACCTCCTTGCCCCAGGTGCAATATCTTGTGTCAACACTTATAACTAAACCCAAACACCCTCACATTTACCTTCACCATCTCCAAAACCCAAAATATCCATTTTGGGTGCCTCTCCCTCCAACCCTTCTAAATCTATCCAACAAGTGGTTCTAAAACAACTTCACTAGACAATGGTGAAGATGAGCCTTTATGAACTAATCAACACCTTGCCCCAGAATCATGAATCATTGATAGAGGCCCTATAATCATTAGAGGTTCAACTCGAATACCCTCAAACTATTACATCCTTTGTTGGAACCCTTCAGCTTTCTACCTTTATAACCTTCTAAGATTCAAAAATACCTTCTATTCATTCTAAGGATCCTGATCCTCCCCTCTTTATCACTGCATACATCAATCAAACCTATATTAAAAGGGTAATGATTAATGGAGGAACTAGTATTAATCTGATCTCCTCTCATGCTTATGACCAATTCCAACTGCCTAAGAATATCATGTCAAAAATTGCAGCGTTCCTTCGCTCCTTTAATTATATTATGGCCACTACCTTGGGGATAGTTGTCCTCCACATCTACTTGGGACCTCACACAATTACAAAACTCTTTTAAATTATATAAGGTGAGTTTCAATACAATGTCTTACTTGGACACCCATGTATCTGTGCCATGAGTTGTGTCCCTTTCACCTTACATTGATGTGTCAATTTCGAACATGAGGGTCAAGTTGTTACCATAAAAGTTGACCCAAGTCCTTTTGCATATTGCAACATGACATATCAACCTAATGTTATTCTTCTTCATCCCCAATCCACCTCACCACAAACCAATAACACCTCCACCCCTACCATTGATGAATCTTCAACTAGCTCATATATCCCTTCTTAGATCCTTATAGAGGACCCCTTGGAACCCACGTTCTAACATCTCTCACTGGGGGAGTATCATCTTTTAGCCTTGGGTGCCTTCCCTACTCCTCAAGAGTATGGGAACCTTGATCATAATCTTAGTTATGATCCTAACTGTGGAACCATCATTCCTTTTAGCCTTCTCAACCACCAAACCAATTACACTATGGAGGGCTTGATCAGTCACTTCTCGCTTCTACCACTATCTCTTCTATCTGCCCATTTACCTCTAATTTATCCTATCTATACAAACCCGTATTTGCCAAATTATACCTTCATAGGTGTGATTATAAGGTATTTGTCCTTAACCTTTATAAACATGTACCTCATGAGTTACCTTCCATTAAAACCCAAAAACCTCATGAGCTTTTTGGCCTTGGGTTGATCTCACCAGAAGAACCCACTGATTTACCAAAAACCATTGCCACCATTGAGGAAAATATCCCCTCCTCACCAACCCAACCTTTTTCAAAGTTTGAGGATTTTGAGATCATTCCACCTAACATTTTTTAGTCAATACCATTATTTTAGGCCCCCTGACCTATCAAAAGGGTGGCTGAACAAAAACCCTTCCTCTCATTCATCCTAAAATGGTAGAAAATGATTCTCCTACCATCAATACCATCCAACATCAGGATGATGAATCCATTCTCACCTACCTTGATACAAAGGATTCTTTTATCCGTAAATCCCTTCTTCCTAAGAACCAAACCAGGTTGAAAAAATCTAAGATCAATGTCAACTTGGGTACTCATAATAACCCTCACATTGTCAAGATTGGTCAATCCTTAGATTCTTCAGGGCGACATGATTACCCTTCCTTATTTCATGACCTAAGCATACCTTTTTCTTGATCCTATTAGGATATGCTCAAAATTGACCCTTCCATATCCCTCCACAACATTATCACCCATCTTGATGCTAAGCTAGTTTGGCAAAAGCTTCATAAGATGAACCCCCACATTGCCCTTCTAGTCAATAAAGAGTTTCAGTGTCTCTTATCTATCAAATTCATTCAACACATTGATTATCCCCAATGGGTTTCCAATATCATTCCCATCACAATGCCCATAGGGGGACTTTTTGTCTATATTGACTTTCATGACCTCAACCTTGCTTCACCAAAGGATGACTTCCCTTTGCCTAACATCAACCACCTTGTTGAACTTAAAGCTATCCATGAGATGTTATCTCTCATGGATGGTTTCTTGGGATATAATAAAATCTTGATTGCCCCAAGGATTAACATAAAACTTCTTTCATCACCCCATGGGAAACCTTTTGTTACAGGGTCATGTCATTTGTTCTGAAGAATTTTAGATCAACCTACCAGTGTTTGATGACCTACATCTTCTATGATCTCATCCATAAAATCACAAAGGACTATGTGGATGATCTCTTTGGTAAATCTAAATATTGCAAGGATCACCTATCCATTCTCACAATCATCTTCGACTGCCTAATCCATTTCTATGTCTGAATCAACCCTAAGAAATGTATTTTTGGGGTCTTATCAGGAAAGCTTCTTGGATTTATTGTCTCTCTTCAAGGAATCAAGGTAGACCTTGCCAAAGTTAGAGCAATTTTGGAGATACCACCTCTAACCCACCTTAAGCAACTCTGCAGCTTGTAGGGGAAGCTCTAATCCATTTGTCACTTCATCTCTCAATTATTAGATATAAGTCAACCCTTTCACCATATTATTAAGAAAGATACATCTTTTAAGTGGACTAAATATTTTCAACAAGCCTTTGATTTACTCAAATAGTACCTCCTTTATCGACCCATTCTTACCCCACCTAAAGAGGACCAAACCTTCTACCTTTATATCTCTACCACCGACCATTCCTTGGGGGCAATGCTCACTTACCATGATGAAAAAACAAAGAACATGTTATCTATCATATAAGTCAAAAACTTATAGAGTATGAGACTCGGTACACCCGTTTAAATTTTTTTACCTCGCCTTAGTCTTTATGGATTTCAAAATTCATCATTACCTTCTCAATCACAAAACCTATGTCATCACCAACACTGACCCACTCAAGTACATGCACTCTAAACCATACCAAAACCAATGTATGGTTAAGTGGCTCATGCTTCTATCTAAGTTTGACCTTGAGCTCCTCTACCAGAAGTTGATTAAAGGGTAAGTCATTACTGATCAATTAGCCAAAGCCCCTCTACCAAACAACTAACTGCTTCCTCTTGCATTCCCTGATGAGTCCATCTCTACTCTTTCTTGAGAGGACTCTACCTACCAAATGAACATGTTCTTCGATGGCTCTAAATGCTAGTGTGGTGGGGTTGCTGGAGTTATTCTCATTCCCCTTGATGGCCAACCTCTTCCTCTTTCTTTCAAAATTGATTTTGAGTACACCAACAATGTGGCTATGTATGAAACCCTAGTGATAGGTATCCAAACTACTCTAGCCTTAGGAATTAAGACCATCAGTGTCTTTGGTGATTCCCAACTTGTGGTCAACTAGGTCAATGGATCCTACCAATGTAAGAATGATGTCTTGTAAAATTACAAATAGCTAGTAGATGTACTCTTAGCATCATGTGATCATTAACTTATCCAATCTATCTCGTGATCTACCTACAAATTCATGGATACAATGGATTCCCTTGCCTCCTAAATCCCATCTTAGCCTACCAGGTCCAAACTCTTTTTCACTATTCATCATTTTGTCACACCCTCTTATATCCATTCTAATCTCCCTACCATTTGTAGTGTAGAGCAATCTCCATCAAACATTTGGTATGAACAAAACTTTAACTACCTTAACCTTGACATCATTACTCCTAACCTATCTAAGAATACTCAAAGATCCTTTGTTTAGAGTACCTCTCATTATACCACATTAGGTGGAATCCTTTACAGACATGGTTTTGACAGCCTCCTTCTTTGTTGTCTACATAGTCATGAAGCTTCCCATGCTACCAAGGAAATGCATGACAAAATCTATGGGGGACACTTTAGTGGTTTAACTATTACTAAATGTATCCTTCACCTTGGCTACTATTGGCCCACCCTCAACCAAGGTTGTTGTGATTATGTAAATAAGTGTATTAAATGTCAACAACATGCCAATTCACATCACACACTTGCCCATGGCCTTCGAGTATCTAAAGACTATTGGCCCTTCTCATAATGGGGACTCGATCTTATGGGGGAAATCAATCCTCACTCTTAACAATGATACCAATCTATAATGAAATTACTTATATGTTTACATAGAATGAATATATATCGCATATAATAAGCAAATATGAGAGATCACACAATAATAATTAACAATAGAGGAGAATACTGGATAATATAACAAAACCAGTTTGAGGGAGCAACCTCCATAATAATTCACTAAGATCAAAATACTTAACATGATGATCAAAGGCTAACCACTACTTCCTATATATAGTCTACTTAGCCATGGTTATTCTATTGGCCAACCTAACTAAGAACATAGATTAATGTAATAAGAATATAAAAGTGGTATGTAAGCCACAAGTTGGCCACACATATCCCTAGACACGCTAAAGGTTAAGAGCGTAACATGCCCCTCCCCTTAAAAAAAACATTATCCTCAATGTTGAGTCAACTTTGGATGTTGTTGCACAAATGATTCGTGCTCCCAAGTGGCATCTTCACAAGGTAGATTCTTTTATTTGATCAAGTACTCCTTAATCGCCCTAGACTTCAGTTTCTTAGTGCACATTTGAAGGATCACCTCAAGATCAAGAATAACTCTTCATTCCTCATCTAATTTTGATAACTCAATTTGAATAACAAATCTATTTATAATGACTTTCTTCAGGCATGATATATAAAATATTAGATGTATGCAAGTGGAGGAAGGAAACTCTAACTTGTAGGCCACACTACTAATTTTTTACAAGATCTGATAAGGCCCATAATACTTAGGGGATAGTTTGTTATCCTTTTTATATTTATACAAGGACATATAATTATATGGATAAAAGTGAACAAAGACCTAATCACCAATGTCAAAATGCCTCTCACTCCTATATTGATCTGCTTGGTACTTCAGGTGATTCTAGGCCATGGTTAAATTTTCATGCAAGCTTATAAGGACCTCCTATTGATGGTGAATATGTTCTTCAACTACACAAACCTTAGGATGGAACTTCAAGGTTGAAGTGATGGATGGGGGTGGTATCCATACAATGACAAAAAAGAGACATTTTAGAATAACTATGAACATAAGTATTATACCACCATTCAACAAGTGGAAACCAATGAACTCATTTATCTTGTTTATCAGAAACAAAACAATGGAGATATCCTTCCAGACATTTATTGACTACCTCAGTTTATCCATCTATTTGAGGATGATAAGATGAACTATAAGCCAACTAGGTGCCCAAACATTGAAATCACTCAATCCAAAAAATGTTAGCGAAAATGGGATCTCTATCATTGACAATGATCTTAGGGGTACCATTCAATTTTTGAACTGTATTGAGAAAAGTAGAAGCTACTATACTATCAAAAAATGGATATGATAATGAACAAAAATGAGCATACTTATTGAGATGATCTACCACAACCATGATAACATTTTGACAATAAGATCTTGGTAACCTTGTAATGAAATTCATAGACACCTCTTCCCAACGTTGGATAGGGATGGATAAAGGTTGAAAAATACCTAGGGTTTTGATGGTTTCTCCTTTATTTTGTTGACAAATCATACATTCAGCCACATATTTTTGGACATCCCCCTTGAGTCCTTTCCCAAAAAAATCATACTTGATTCTATGCCTAATTAGAGTTGCATGAAGTTCCTTAAGGATTTTTTGTTTAAGAAGAGAATTCTTACATAGGTATAATCTGCCTTTATACCATAATGCATCACCCTTCCATATGAATTTTTCAAGTCCACCCAAACCTTTATAAATATTTTGAATCAAATCATGGGTAATACTATCATTGTCCCATTCTGGTTGTGCTTCCTCTAACCAATCTATCTGTAGAATGGTCATAACACATAACAATGCCTCAATTAATTCATCCTTCCTAGATAGTGCATCTGCCACTACACTGTCCTTGCCTTTATTGTAAACTATTTTGAAATAATAGCCTAACATCTTAGTTACCCATTTCTATTGTTATTCAGATGAAAACTATTGTTCCAAAAAATAT
Source organism: Torreya grandis (assembly GCA_037957365.1). NCBI lineage: Eukaryota > Viridiplantae > Streptophyta > Pinopsida > Cupressales > Taxaceae > Torreya > Torreya grandis. Next base: position 47,436 of record JARHVA010000438.1, on the reverse strand, counting down.
TTGAGACTATCATGATCAGTCTTTACCTGAAAGTGACGACCCAACAAATAAGGCCTCCATTGTTTGATTACATGAAAAATGGCCATCATTTCTTTCTCATAAATGGGCTTATGCTGATATTTACACTTTAGTTAAAAAATTTCAAATACAAGTGGTCTACCTTCTTGCATGAGTACAAAACCTATACCATACCTATATGCATCACATTCAACCACAAAAATCTTGGAAAAATCAGGAGTGGCCAACATTGGAGTAGTGCATGTAGCTAATTTCAATTGTTCAAATGCCCTGGTAATTGTATCAATCCAATGAAAGGAGTATTTCTTCAACAAAGAGGTGAGTGGGGATATAATGCTACCATAATTTTTGATAAACCTATGATAGTAACCAATTAACCCCAAAAACTCTCTTAGTTGCTTGAGTGTCTTAGGAATCAACTAGTCCACCATTGCTTGGATTTTTTTGGGATCCACTTTCACTTCTGCATGTGAAACTAGATGACCCAAATACTCAACCTCACAAGCTCCAAAAGTAAATTTATAAGGTTTGGCATACAACTGATGTTGTTCCAAAATTAAGAGTACCCATTTCACATGTTGCAAATGGTCTTCTCAAATTTTACTGTAAATGAGGGTATCATCAAAAAATACTAGAACAAATTTTCTCAAAAATTGCTTAAAAGTAGTATTCATCAAACTCTAAAAGGTGGATGGTGCATTTGTTAGCCCTAAAGGAATAACAAAAAACTCATAATGGCCCTCATGAGTCTTGAAAGTAGTTTTGGATATGTCTTTATCACGGATCCTAATTTGATGATACCTAGAACATAGATCTAACTTAGTAAAATAAAGAGCACCATTTAATTCATCTAAAAAATAATAAATGATAGGAATGAGAAACTTATCTTTGATAGTGTACTTATTGAGTTATATGTAGTCAGGGCACATCCTCCAAGTGTCATGTTTCTTTCTCACCATGGCAATTGGTGAAAAATATTTGCTTTGGCTATGGCAAAAAATATTTGCCATATGATTTTTGCATCCAACATATCCTATACCATATTTTAAATTTAATTTTTTTGGGTACAGGGATACCTATATGGCCTAATGTTGGGTGGTGAACTATCAGGAATAAGTTTGATATCATGATCATGTGTGTGTCTAGGCGGAAGTCCTTTCGACATGTCACCAAAAACAACTGAGTGGCCATCAATCACTTATAGATCAGGAGGTGTAGATGGCTAAGTTAGATGACTTCCATGGAAAAAAAGTGAGCTACAAATCCTTTAGCACCATTTTGAATAATCATTATCATTTAATTAGAGATAAAAAGTTGTGGAGATTTATGATTTGGGCAATAATTCAGGTGATAATTCAGGTGATAGGTCCACCCCAATTGATGACAGAACTTTTGGGAGCCATAACTTTTGCACCGTAGCTCTAATTGACTCACCATTTGAACCATTGGAAAGATAAGAACAAGGAGAATGCAGTTGTCATGGAGATCTGCTTGATGAAGTTTGACCCTTGAAAACCTAATAGAAGTGCCCCAAATTTATATTTTAGTAGTGCAGTCTAAAAATAGTAAGTTTCTAAAAATAGTAACTCCTCAAATTATATATTGTTGTAAATCATGGAATTAAAACCACTTAATCTCCCTTGAGATTGGTGACCTTACACATCCTCCTCATACCTTAAAAACATGTATAAATGAATATGTAACCCAAAATGGAAATCAAACATCTCTTTTCAGAGATAGGCATATGTTTGGGTCTACAAATTTGATCAATAAAACATCTCTTCTCAGAGATAGCATTATTTAAATTGTGTTGTTCTTGTTTCTTGAATTATCTTTCAACCAAACCTTTTGAGTTTTGGATCAGTGGTATCAGAGTGGTTTATCTTTAGAGTGTATGATCCCAAGGATGAGGTCAGATTATAAGAAGCTTGGGTGGAAAATAAAACCAACAGACTATCCACTTATTCTCTCTAAAGGACTTAAAATGGTGGATAACACCGAGACATCCGATCATTTCAAGGAAATGGTGAATGAAGAACTCTAATAGTAGCAAGTGTATATGCTACAACAATTTGCTCAAATTCTCCAACAAATTTCCATGGGAAATTTTGGCTCCTCATCTGCACCCCCACATTTTTTTAGTGCCCCAACACCCTTCAAGGTTCAGGTGAATTTTGATATCCCTACATTTGAAGGCAAAATCAATGCTGATGTAGTATAAAATTGGTTGGATCAATTGTCATCTTATTTTTTTGTAAATAAATTCACCGATAAAGAGAACATCACCTTTGCTCTTTTGAAAGCATCATTACCTATAAAAAATTGGTGGGATGTGTACAAAAAGAGATTCAATGCAGATGATATTGGCTTTGAGGCAAAACCTACCTGGGATGATTTAATAGAAGCTATAAAGGAAGAATACTACCCTAATAGAGCATATGACGATATGTATGTAGAGTGGCAACAACTTTGTCAAGGTAAGTAATAGTCTGTTCAAGATTACACTAACATTTTTCATTCTCTATCTACGAGATTGGGCATCCAAGAAAGTGAGAAACACAAGGTTCTCAAATATCATGGTGGACTTCAATGGTACATATGGGGAGAAATGAAACTCTTCAATTTATAAACCATCAGTGAGGCATACAAGTTCACAGTGAAGATTGCGTAGAAACATGGAAGAATGAATATGAAGAGTCAACCTTCAAAATGGAAAAGTGACAAAGAAGGTCAAACATGAGGCCAATGGAAACAAAAGGAAAGAAAGACTGGGAAGTGGTGTGATTATCACAAATCTGGAACTCACTCTAAAGAAGAATGTCGAGCCATCAAGTCCCTACTTTTTGAATCAAAATCCTCAACATCTAATGCTCTGCCTCATATAGACCCTGTAGTTGAAGAGGTTGAAGAAAAAATTGTAGATACTAAGCTTGAAGCCATTGTTGCTTCATCATAGACCCACGAGGAGAGGTTAGATGACAAGGAAAGGTTGTTTCACTCTAAGTTATGGGTGAAAGGTAAGCCTCTGCATTTCATTCTTGATAGTGGAAGTCAAAAGAATTTAATCTCTACTAATTTTGTGAAAAGCCTAAATCTATCCATCAAGCCTCACCCAAAGCCATACATTATTGGATGGTTGAGTCCAGGGAGAAATCTCTATGTCACCCACCAATGTCTTCTCTCATATGCAATAAAAACTTTCCAAGATGAGGTCTTATGTGATGTGGTCAATCTAGATGTTTGTGATGTACTCTTTGGTCAACTATTCATGTATGATCAACATGGCATCTATGAATCAAGAACTTGAAGGATCACTCTCACTCTTGGAACATGGCACTATAGGGTACCAGAGGTACCACCTTTTACATCTATCTCTCTGATTAGTGCCAAGAAATTTTTTCTCATGGTGGTCAAGCCATAAGAATCCAAAAGGGTTGATGTTACAACCCTGACTACATATATAACATAATAGCAAAAGAAAATAGATACCAAGCTGAAGAAGTTCACGGCCTTCCATCCACAGATTGATGGTCAGACAAAAATGGTGAACAATCGAGCCCTGCACAGTTCCATAAATCACAGTCCATTCCAAGTATGCATCAAGAATCAAATCAAAGTACAACTACCACACTTGATGACAAATCTTGATGCAATGGAGACCATTGATTCTTAAGGAGGGAGGAATGATCCAGGCAATAATTCAGGTGACAATTCAGGTGATGGGTCCACCCCAATTGATGATGAAACTTCTAGGAGCCATAACTTTTGCACTGTAGCTCCAATTGACTCACCGTTTGAACTGTTAGAAAGCTAAGAATGAGGAGAACATAGTGAGATGACATGGAGATATAATAAATTAAGTTTTACCCACAAAAACCCAATGTAATTTCCCCAAATTTCAATTTAGTAGTGTAGTATAAAAATAGTAATTCTTCAAATTCTGTATTATTGTAAATCGTGGAAGTTGAACCACTTAATCTCCCTCAAGATTGGTGACCTTCCACATCCTCCTCATACCTTCAAAACATGTATAAATGAAGATATAACCTGAAATGAAAATTAGACATCTCTTCTCAGAGATAGGCATATGTTTGGGTCTACAAATTTGATCAATAAAACATCTCTTCTCAGAGATAACATTATTTGAATTGTGTTGTTCTTGTTTCTTGAATTATCTTTCAACCAAAGCTTTTGAGTTTTGATAACTTTATCCCTTAATCCCCTTAGCTCAAATACCCTTCTATCAAAATTAAAATGCATGAATAATTTTTGGAAATTCAGCTCAATAGTGCCCAAAGTGGTGAGCCACTATACTCCCAAAACAATGTCAGTGCCCCTCATGGGAATAACAAACATAGGAGAATCCAACAAATAGTCTCACATGGATAGCTTAATACTATAGCATTTTTTTTAAGTAGCTGACAATACCACCATCTACAATCATGACTTGAAATTTTAGAGTTGAATAAATGAAATAGTTCACCATTGATGAAGTTGTATGTGCTTTCAAAATCAATTAATACAGTGACCTTCTATTTCTTTAAGAAACCCACCACCTTAAGAGTTTGGGGAGTACTAATACCTAAAAGGGCATGATAGGAAATAGTAGGCTAAGATTCTTTAGATTCCTCCTCAAGACCTTCATCCTCACCAATTATTGCCTCATCATTCTCATCCTCATTGGCACCTTTGATGTAAAATAACTTCTTTTTAGCATAATGATGGTCTTTGATCCATTTTTTGTCACAACCATAACACAACCCTTTGGCTCTCTTCTCCTCAATTTATCGAGGTGTCAATCTGGTGGGTTGAGGATATGATGGTGCTAGAATGGTCAAATCATGACCACTAGTGAAGGTTTTCCATTTGACCATCTCTTTTTCCTCTGCCATGCATGCTTGTGGGATAAATTTTGATATAGATGTTGGATTAAACATTCAACCCTCCAATTGGATGCCATCTTTTGGGCCACCTAAAAATAGATCAATCAAATTTTCCTCAGTGATGTCTTCTACTTGTAAGGATAGATTCTAAAATTGATGTATATAATCTTTCATATTTCTTGTTTGTCGTAGTTTGGCTAACTAGCTGAAGTAGTTCTCAAAGACATTATTCTGATAAATAACCAAAAAATCATTAGTGAAAATAGACCATGTAATAGAAACACCATTATTTTTATTTTAAGCACATAACCAGTGATACTAAATGAACTACTTAGGTTTCAGATACAGAGATGTCACTACCACCTTTTGATAACTAAGATTTTGATGCAAATTAAAAAAATTCTCAATTTGGGTAATCTAAGTGAGAGGATCCTTACCATCAAACTTATGCATGTCCACTTTTGACAACATTAATTTCACACCAGAATTGGAGTTGTTAGTATTGAGAGGACTTGAATGATGAAGTGGAGGGTTGTTTGACTGTAATTGAGATGAAAGGGTAGCCAATTGAGTAGTGATTAGATTAAATTGAGTGTGAACACTATTAATCTCTCTGTGCATCTTTGAAACATTAGTTTTAACGACAACAAAGTCCTCATTCCATACTAAGCCCTTTATGGTAGCCTGAAGTTAAGAAATCAATAGATTTGAAGTTTTAGATTCCATGTCATTGGTAGGAGTGTTAGGAGTTTCTTGCCCCTCTTTTCTTCCCTGTGTAGAAGGACCAACCATATACAAACCCTAGGAGGGTTTTTTCTCACAAAAAAGTGTACTAGGAGATGGTACCATTGTGATCACTTTGCCAAGATGAATCCAATGACTTCCTTTGTACACTAGGGTAAAAAGTTTGGCACCAAAAAAGTATATCAGTAGAATATATCATTATGATAATCTCATTGAAATGAATCCAATGACTACAATTGTGCAAAGAATTTTTTTTAAATATTTTTTTTCAAAAAAGTGTTTCAAACAATACGTGCTGATAGAAAAAATTAATTCTTCTCGAATTGTAAGTTATATTTTTTTGATCCTTCCTCTTGCATAATTCACACCTCGCCAGATCTAAAAAAAGAATGCCACAAGAAACTTGCCCAAATCAAAGCTCTGATACCATTTGTAACGAAATTACTTAGATGTTTGTACAAAATGATTATATATCACATAAAATAAGCAAATATGAGAGATCACACAACAATAAATGACAACAAAATAGAATATTGGATAATATAACAAAGCCACTTTGAGGGGGTAACCTTCACAATAATGCACTAAGAGAAAAATACTTAACATGATGATCAAAGACTAACCACTATCTCCTATATATAGTCTACTTAGCCATTGTTATTCCATAGGCTGACCTAACTAAGAACATAGAGAAATGTAATAAGAATATAAAAGAGGTATGTAAGTCACAATTCAACCACACATATCCCTAGACATGCCAAAGGTTAAGGGCATAGCATAATCCATCATTACCACCACCAAATATTTCACCAAGTAGGTGGAAGCTATTCCTCTCATCTTGACCAAAGCCGATAAGATAGTCGACTTCATCAATCATCATATCATCTGTCGCTTCGATGTTCCTCATAAAATCATCACCAATAATAGAAAATATTTTAAAAACAAGTAAGTCTAAGGTATTTGTGATGAATTTGGCATCAAGTTAAGTTTTTCCTCACCTTATCGTCCACAAGTAAATGGACAGGCATAAGTCTCTAACAAAATTTTCTACAAGATGTTAACCAAAGTAGTCAATGCTTTAGGTAAAGATTGGATTTTGCACATCTTTTTCACTTTATGGGCCTATCATACTAGCATTCAAATGTCTACAAGTGTTACCCCTTTCTCTATGGTCTTTAAAGCATAAGTGGTCTTGCCTCTCAAATTCTAGATTCCCTCTCTTCACATATCCTTGCAAGACATCATTTCTAAAAGCAGTGATCGCTAAGAGCATCTAATATGATTTGAAATCCTTGATGAGCATTGTCTTGCAGTGCTTAACCTCTTCATGTCTATCAAGAATGAATCAAATTCACCTATAATAAACACCTAAAATAATGAGAATTGAATATCTAAGACCTTACCCTAAAGGAAAATCAACATGTCACCAATATGGAGAAAAGCAAGTGAGGCAAGTTTGCTTTTAATTGGCTTGGACCCTAAATCATAACCTAGAAGTATGAATCATGAACTTATCATTTGTCCTCTTTCGAAGGCAAACCAAAACCTGAGCCTCTAAATTCTTTGCATCTACATCTTTTCTTATTAAACAAGGATTAAACTTATATTATGTCTACCTTAAGTTCATCCCTTAATTTATGAGATGTTCACCTTCACTTTCATCCTATCCCTTTGAGGATAATCAATTACAACATAGAATCATCTGATTAAGTGTCACATTTATTGCCTAATATTAAATATGGGTACCATGACTCTACCCATGGCATGGTTCTCATGGATACTTTTCATCCCTAATTAGATAGAATCTCATGGTCATTGTCTCTCAAAATGACCCCTTTTACCTATCATTAACCTCTTGTGCTAAATTTTTTTGCCTCCTTAAAGGTAAACCTCTAAGCCTAATTAGATTTGTCTATGTCTAAACCATAGAATCAAAATAATTTGGGATTCCAAAATATCACTTGGATCACATGTCTCTAGCATTCTAGACTGCTCCTTTGAAGGATAGTTGGCCAAAAACTAAAATTGCTTAAAAATGATAGATTGTTCCTTTGAAGGACAACTATCAAAATAAATAAATACAAAACTTAGACCACTCTCTAGAAGGATGACTGAGTCAAATTTGTCAAAATCAATCATTTGAAGCTTCTTGCATCGATCAATATCAGAAACCTATCAAAATAACAACAATAATAAGGAACCCAATCAGCACAAGCTATCCCAAAAAAGCTACAATTAGCTTTCATATATAGCATTAGTAGACTTCTCGCATCAATCAATATACACCTTGCATAAGACATGGACTTGTATAATATGGTTTTTAGGTCACCTAAAAAAGGGGCAAACTAACCCACATAAGGTTACCTTACCTATCACCCATTCACCCTTCACCTAACCACCTATCTCCCCTTTATACCATTTATAAATCAAGGGATTATAAGATTACTTGACATAATGTGATCAATACCCATTTTTTTATCAACCAAAGTGTGCTAATGTGAATCATTCAAAAGGATTATGTTCATTAAGTCAATCAAACTTTAGTTTTTGTTAGGTCTTTACCAATGAAAAAACATCATGCCTTTTTTATTATCCTCTCATCATTGGTTCATGTAGACATATGTCTCCTTATTATTTATATAACTTACTTTATGTGCTCTCATTACATCCATAACCATAATCACATCACATCTCCATGATCTTAAACAACAAACATCATAATCACATCACATAACCATCATTGGAGCCCACATCTAGCTACTCAACCACATCCCCATCTACCCTACATCTTGGTCTGAGCTATATCACCTCAAACACATGCCTCCACCCAATTGATGATCACCATGTTAGCAACCACTCAGTCAAACCTCTCATAGTAAAATTCTAAATCACCAAATGTCAGAACACACAAAAATCATAGAGTTAACAAGTTAAAAGTGATAATGAATTTTGTTTTTCACTTTTTATCCTCAGCCTTTTAGGGTTTCCCCTTGACTATTGATGGTTAGGGTGACTGTCGGTGGTCGATCTTGGGACCCTTGACCATCGACAGTTAGAGTATCACATTTAAAACATTTTTTTAATCACCCACGCCTAAATTTCCAATTGTTGGAGATAACCTTCTCCACCAAAACTAAAACTAAGTTTTGGAGAACACCCTCTCTGACCAACTAACCACCCGACCACATCTACCTTAACATTGGAATTTTTGGCCTGAACTATCACGTATTTTATGAGGATCTTACTTTGGTATTTTTGACCATAATAACAAACCTTGCCATATTGAACATTTGAATTTGCACTACCTTGTGCACAACCATACCATTTATGTTTTTCAAGGGAGCACTTCCAACCTCAAATACTTTTGAAAACATCGACCATGTCTAAGAGAATTGATAGGAATAAAACGATCAGCTATGACCAATGTTGTGTCCCAATTACTCCAGCACTAGTCCTTTTAGAACTAACCTTATTTTTACCAATATAAGAAAATTTAATCTTTGCATGATCTTAAATATTGCACTTTATCATATTTTATGCACATGTTTGCATTTCAAATGACCAACCACCCTTGTCACCAACCTTGTGACTCACCATACACCACTTATCAAACTTTGACTTGATTTTGATTTCACCTCATCGACTCTTGGTTTGAGGGGGAATACTTCTTCCCATACTTGGGGAAACTAGCCATTCGACCAAGCAATCTATTTTTATTTTGTAGCTTGTTGATTCAAAGCTGCATAGCAAAAAGGGGTAACTAAAAAACTACACACAATGGTTTTAGATGTCAAAATGTGTTGAGATACCTTAAGGACCATCTAACCCTTCTTGACCTACTAACCAACCCATCAGACCTTGGGCTTAGTTAGCTACTTAACTAACTAAACTCACTAACTTACTAACTTAACCATTAACCCAACTTTTTAAACTTACCTTGACCCCTTTTCCTTTAGACACTCAACCATTGATAGTTATCTTGACCATCGATGGTTAGGTTGACCATCAATGGTCAAGTCTTCCTCATTATTACACAATACTAGTTATATGCAAGTTAATAAGGCACAATTAAATATATTCACCTTATGCGGTGCTAATGAACTCTTAAACATTGAAATCAACAAGCCAACCTCCTAGGGAACCTTCTATCCTTCATATCTTTTTACCTATAAAAGGAGGGGATTAGGAGGTGAAAAATGATCAATCAATCTAGGTTTTATCAATCAACATAACTTTTAACATTCTAGCACACAAGTGATCTAGCTTTCAGCCAATCAACCATTCTTTTAGT